>OX439035.1:102231279-102881778 GCA_949317995.1 Acholoe squamosa | reverse complement strand
TCTAATCACATTGGCCCTGACATATACATGGGGTGCAGGGCAGGGTGGGGCGGGGTGCATGAAGATAGCAGAGATAGCAGGGTATCTACAGACTACACAGGTAAGCCTAAGATCCGTCCTTGTCACTTGGGATTACGGAGCGGTAGGATCAAAGACTGAAGCCCGGGACTAAAGCACCCCAACCCCACTCCTTGTAACAGGCAATTCTCCTCAGCACAGGATTCACCGCCCCCCCCCCCCCCCCACACACACACACTATTTTCCCACCACCACCTTACTCCTAGAATATAGACCCTTAAATTGGAAGCGTTTAGAATTGTGCTGTTTGTAAATGATAATCTCTGCAAAGGCATACCAATTTGTATAACAATTTCAATTTGCCAGCTCGCTCTTGCATTCTCCCTCTATCTCACTGCCTCTTTCTCTCTTTCCCATGTCTCTTCTCGTTCTGTCCGTCTGTCTCTCTTTCTTTGTCTCTCACTCACGCATTCTCTCTCTCTCTCCCTCTCTCTCTCTCTCTCTCTCTCTCTCTCTCTCTCTCTCTCTCTCTCTCTCACACACACACACACACACATCCACCCTGTTTCTCCCTCTCTCAAGCGTCCCTAGCCTAGCTCTCTGCGTAAAAGTGCTGTTTTCCTATACCCTCACACTTCAGAGTATGAGAGAGTGGATGGGAGTAGACTGATGGGGGATATTCCGGTTTGTCTATCAGACCTACAGATGTGAACAGGAGATAAGAATCCTATTGATCTGGTTACCTATAGGGGATAGATTGTCAGCAAACCTTCAGCCTTATCTCTCCAGCACATAGATCTAACCGCTGGCCACCTGGGTTGGATCTTTGCTATCTAATTTTACCTCTGTATATCACCTTGCATAAACGTGTCTTAGAGATTAGCCTGGTGAGACAGTTCAGGCCATCTGATCAGATTTCACGCTGGCTGTACGTTGTATTTTTTTAGGAAATGAATGTCAACCTAACACAAATCATGTGTGTATAAACCATCGTTCAAATAGACATCTTGGATTCCTATGTAATTAGATGTCAAGTTAGGTTTACTACATCCAATAAATGGGCTCAACACCTATTTTTTGCAAAGTTCACAGAAACCATCCCACCTCTCTTTACTGCTCCTTTGATTTTTGGTGTTCCCACATAATCGTCTCCTTAGTGCAAAAAGTTTGTAACTGACATTTTGGTAAAAATGAGTTTTCTTCCGTTTTTACAACTCTATTAACCCTATCAAAATTCGATCTCTTGGTGATAAAGTTAAAACCAAGCTTTTAATAATATTAAGTACATTAACATACAAAAATGCCCTCCCTCGTCATTTTAAACCCAAATAAAAAAACAACCTCCCTCCCACACCCTTTTTTACGGAAACGTTTCTGCAAAGCTGAAATAAATTTTAAGTGGCCTTATAGCAGAACGAACACTGGGTTGCAAGTGAGCAAAAGCTTCTAAAATAGCTGACCGATCTGTATTTTACCCTAGGCCAACACCTTCCTTTATAATCACAGTTGGGCCGCGTAGCCCATATCAAACTGTAAGTTAGGAGCCACCTAGTGTTTGATATTCAAACTACTGTATATAGACACTGGTTCCGAGGCTATATTGCTTCATTCTGGTTCAAGGGCAGCCATCTTCAAAAGAAATTTTCACGAAACACTGATTTCTGGATCATTAAGATCAACTAGCCATGATTTATCGTGAGTAAGGTTGTACCTATATAGACATCATGATTATCCATAATCAAAGTGATGGTAATTTGTTACCATAAACAAAAATGGACTACATAGTAAAAGAAGCCATGGCTTACCCTCAAAGCAGTCATATACAGGGTTTCTGGGAAACAATTGACTGGGCTGAGAACTATGTACAGTGTGTGGATACACTGCTGGGCACATATATAATTATCGTTTACTCAAATGCAAGATGTCCTTCAAGATCTACTTTCTGCATCCGACCTTACATTTTCTGGGTCAAAATGACTTTGACTCGATAAGTAACAAACTTGGGATGTCTCAGTGATGGAAAATGCTACCAAGATAGTGGTTACCTTTTCTGCTAGCAGACTACTGATGGGGTCTGAAGTAGGATGAGCCCTACATGATGTACAAGAGACAGGCAAAACAGTCCAAAGCTGACTGACTAGAATTTGAGCTTATGTACCACTTTTACTGGAGACTAGTAACTTCGTCACTTGAGTTGGGAGCAATATGATTTCGGGGGAAGGGGAACATCTCAACCTGAAAATACAGCTTGTATTGTCGGCAAACTGCAGCCTGCTTTGTCGGCAAACTGCAGTCTGCTTTGTCGGCAAAATACAGCCTGTGTTGTCGGCAAACTGCAGCCTGTGTTGTCGGCAAACTGCAGCCTGTTTTGTCTGCAAACTGCTGTGTGTTTGACGGGAAACTGCAGTATAGTGATGGTGCTTAGTGATGTGGCATTGCTTAGTGACGTGACTTTGCTTAGTGATGCTACTTTTCTTAGTGACGTGACCTTTGACCCGTTCCTCTCTCAACTTACCAAGCAGATACTCGGAGGAGTTTGAGTTTTAGCAAATATCTCTGGAACTGTACAGCACATCAAGAAGTATAACCCATCAAACTGTAGCTACTGACCCATACTATGCAGGTACACCCAGATCAAGAAATTCCCACTGATAATCATACAGAGGGGAGAGCCCATTTCTTTGAACCGTGATCCAAGATGGCGGAAATTGCAATTCTAAACAAATTTTTGTGAGATTATGTGCAATAAATGGTGTTTCTTTAATTGTAATTTTAAATCTTCAATTTGATCGAATCACAGCAGAGGTACACTTTCACCAATCTCTCTAAATATTTTTTGAGAACATTTAAAGAGAAAAATCGAGTTAACCCAGACTGCTTCATAGGATGAAAATTTTGCTTCATCTGGTACCCCAAGGGTACTCAAGGCTGAAGCAGTCAATATTTTCGATTTCATAACCAGCGATCTAATAATGCCTTTTTTAATATAGTGTAATTACAGTCAAAGGATGAGCAATTCATAAGATATGGGTGTTGTGATGGTAATCAAAGATAAATAAATGAAAAATCTGCTGTTTGTGCAGTTTGCACTAATATGAATTTGGCTACTTAGGATTAAAATTGGCAATTCAGCTCTGTTTTTTTTTTTTTTAAGTGAACAATTGTTGCACAGTATTGAGGGAGCAGTGACCAATCAAGAGGGGCAATTGTAACATAATTGATAGGCTTATGCACACAATATGTCCTCACGGTCACACCCGCCTATCATATTAAGTGAAGACAAGTGGACTATAGCTGTCTATCAAGGAAAAGGTGTCTTACAAAATCCGCAGGGGGTTCAGGATCCCACTATCCAGCCCATTACCTAAAGCACACAGTGTCTGAGCCCTTTATTCCTGGTGGACATAGTTGAGTGTGCTGAATATTTTTTTTCTTTTTTCTTTTTATGTGATGATTGTCATAACTGAAAATTGTTTTACATAAAAATCTATCATTTCTGAGAAATATGATAAACAACAGTTATCACCTCCAATCACTACCTGATGCAACATAACTAATTTCATGAAGAAGCCTCCGGTTTTAAATATCTCTTTTTGGCAGGAATTTCCGCCAAGACTAGAATACAATTTCCAATAATGTGAGAGGTGAGTGATGATGTCAGTTGTGAAATGGTAGTCCCTGTAAATGGTGGACACGTTAGCCTCCAGGGATCAAAGTGCCCTGGTGACTTTACAGAGGAGGAAACATACTTACCTGTCCAAACCACACCAGGCTATCATCAGTATTGGCCGCCATGTGGATACCTTCTCTCCTGGGGCTAGGTTGGTTATGAGGAAGGAGTATAGAAGGGGTGGCGTTATTTTCACTGCGACACAAAAATACTTTCAGAATGTCTTATTTAGAGATCAGGGGCAGTACCGAATACGTATCCGTGCTCATTCTTACTTCTATTTGCGGGTTCTTAGACAGGCAAATGCTTATTCAGCAACTTTCCTTCTCCAATAGAGGGCACTTAGAGTGAATTCTCCAAATTTCGGACGATACCCTTTCTTAGACAGTTGAATCAGGGTGCAATGGCTCAGACTGATATCCCATCCTAATTACAACATGTTATCTTACACGGCAATCAGAAACAAGTCTATATATTTATAATTATGATTTAGATGCAAACAATCTTCCATAAAATAGGTGTTGTCTGTGATTATGAGCCTTTACTTCAGCCCGGCACAACAGAGGCGAGATTTAGATACATATATAATGTACTGGTGTCTATGGTATGCTTTTCACGTATCTTTTTTGTCCTTTACAGGGAAATCTGGTTCATCTATATATAGTGAATGGTCTCGTCCCCAGAGTACATATTGCATGTATGAGGTGTTAATTGGCGATGTGGAATGTTAATGGTTGCTTTGTTATGACACGACCTCACCTGGAGTAATTGTCACACAACCTTATAGGTTAGAAGAGAGGAATGGGAGTTCCAGGTTGTATGGTCGGGAGGTTCTAGGGTAGGTAGGCCTTGTTGCTTCTCACTGACGCCTTAAAATGACATGTGAACCATGACATTAATTTCTGATGTACAGTATCCACCCATGGCCCTTGAAATCTATCCCAGAAGTTGCCAAAAACATCTATTTCTTTCCCCCTCTACTAAAGACCGTGAAATCATCTGGGACCCACAGTGCCACTTGAGATGGGAGCATAGGCTCATCTACACTAACACCAATGCTGAAAACAATGAGAATTGTAAGATTGCCCTTTAATCATTCCCCTTGAAATTGATGGTATGATATTTACAAGTTTGTCCTTGTTTTGTTATATAATGGGTGGACCTGCACATATACACACCAGACCATTTGATAACATTTTGCAACATGATTAATACTGCGTTGTAATTATAAAGAGCCCATTGCTCTTGAAAATTTGTATTGGTACATACATGGAACCGGGGATTTTTGAATTTAGCAACCTCAAATGACTACCGGTATATTAATAATAAATATTATTTATGATTCCACTGCCCCTTCTGTCACAGTGCCCCTGTCACTTTCTCACCTGCTGGTTGGGGCACTCACAACAGGAAGCCTTTGAACCTGAGAATTAATTATGTTATGCTTGAGTATTTTTTTCTATCCCTTTCTACTTTTTGCCCTGTGTATACACAAGGCCGGGAAGTTCAAAGGATGCTACTGGCGATAATTAACCAAATGGCCTTCTTCTTTTTGCGTCATTAGATGGAGGGTCTGATCAGCAGCATCTTTACTACGCTGGGGCTAACTGATGAAAGCCGAGGCTTTGCAGACAAATCAAAGAGGATATAATAGGTTTTTATTTTTCTTAGTTGTGTCATGCCGCCTCCAATTACAATAATTATTATGTATGTACACAGATTTGGGCAAAACATACACAACAATCAGATAGAACCATTTTCACAGAAAGAGGAAATAGAAGGAAGAAAACCACAGGTATACCATTATATGGCGGTGGGGTATATGCCTGGATACAGATGGCGTCTGTGAGGTTATAAAGAAAATAATAATGATCATCGTGATGTTAACAAAGCGTACAGTGTAAAAAGGAGTGTTCAGGTTAAAAACCAGGAACTCAACATACACTCTTAGAAATAACTGTTGAATCAACCAGGGGTCCTAGTAAAATTGAACAATGAAGCTGTTTACCATTATAATTGTTATGCAGTGACACAGTGTAGTTTCTACCAGGAAGCCCCAGATGACAGTACAGCCAAGTCTCTGTGTTAAAAGGAAATTCTGTAAAAGAAGTATTGGTGAATTCTTTGCCCTACAGTGGCCAGTGAACTGCCTTTAATTTGACGGGATTTTTAAAGTGCAATAATGCTGCATGCCTGTGAGCAATTACAATGCATCTTTGAGTATATGTTTTGGTCAATTCTGCTCTAATGTAAGTGCTCAGATAGGTGCCTAGGTATAGAAAAACGCTAAACATGTGAACCTTTTGAATCTCATACATAGTTTGCCTAGCTCCCTAAGTAATACTCCACATCTGTCTGTGGTGAAGTCAATTAAAAAAGAAAATAACAGCTACTTCCTGTTAGTCAAACTTTGGAGGTGTTTCATATTCAAACCCATTCAAACTCCCATGAAAGATGGATTTGAAGGGCTTAGACATAATTCACTCTAAATCTGAATAGGTTATGATGCGAAAGATATTAAAATATGATTCTTTGATTATGTCAAGGTGAATATCGATGCTCCATAGAGAAAGCACTGAGAATGCATATTGTATCCCTGCGTTGAATAACCCGTGCCAATTCCGTATGATGACGTCATAGGCCCACCGTGCATGCACACTGTACTTTTCGAATTCAAAATGGCGATAGTCACATCAAAACAATGCCAGAGAACCCTATTAAATGTGAGTTTTTGTCCATTAAATAGATTAAATATACACCCAAACACCTTGACATAAAGGTAAAGATGAACTCTGCTCCTGTTATTTCACTCGCAGGTTTGGGCAGTCCCCTAAGGACATAGATAGAACTAAACGACCGTGGTGTACGAGGTGGCCGATCCACCACGAGGGGGGAGGTCTCCCCCGAGGGGTGGATCAGCCACCGAGGACACCAGGGGAGTTTAGTTCTATATTTATTTTATGTTTTTTGAGGTTTAAATAAGGAAAAATGATCAAAATCCGGTACCGTAGTTCCCCGTAAAAGCGCCGATCCGCCATTTTCAATGTTTACATGCACTCAGAACGGGGCTGCAGTGGTGGATCGGCCGCTGTGGTGGATCGGCACACGTTACGCCACTGGGGGTGTGCGGATCGGCCCTCCAATGCTATCTCTATGGGAAGAAGTTATTGACATAAAATAAATTTTGTAACCCACCTCAAGCTAGCCGGTGATGACGGAAATCACGAACTATGAGCTGATGAACCATTGATGACAGGCTATACATATCTAAACAAAATAAACTGACTGCCGACTGATGTATGGCATAGGGACAGTATCCTTAGCCCTCTTTATAGTTCTATTAGACTAGGAGTATGATTATTTCGTTCACAATTCATCCCAAATCTTTTAAATACCATTATCACTGCATACATGCCACGATTGGTGTGTGTGACATCATGACCTTATGACCTAATTGGACTCCAAACGAGGCTTGCCATCATCACCTGCCTATAGCAGCAGCCTGATGAAAATCACATGCTTCAAGCTGAAACACTGGTGAAATTCCCCAAAGTGTTAAGGCTGAAATTTCATCAGTGCTGCGGGCTTCACGCATGTGATTTCTGTCCACAGGGCTGTCCAGCATCCCCTCTCTGACTCAGTAAATAGACATTGGACACATGTCTGTGTGCCATTTTGATGCGTGTCAAGTTGCTGCCATAGATGACAACCATTTATTCAGTGACATAGAACACATATTGCTCCTTTTCTGGCAAGGGGCGCAGTTTAAGCTGCATAAGTATGTCTTTGTATCACATTTAGCTGCACTTGAGACAACTGTCGCCTGGGGCACTGAAATGACTTTTTCGTTGGCCAGGCCAAGAACCGTCCATGTAATAGTTGGCCAACGGTGTACCAGTATACCGATAGTTCATTTATATGAACTCTAAACAATGCCAAACTAAAGTTACATAAAATAGGACACATTTATAGCACTGTACACTGGGTATTCCCCAAAATATGATAGCACTTTGATATGAACCTTGTTTAACGTAAAGAAAAATGAATTTAGATAATAAGCAACATGGAAGATCAACGTATCAACAGATTATAATGATGTTGTTACAGAAAAGACAACATCTACAACTATAATATTTCTGTATGGAAAAGGGCCAGATAGTTAACTTGCTCAAGGAACATATCCATGCAGAATGACATCTCTCCTGCACCAGAAGTGGACTGTGAACTCTTTCATAACGGGGCACTGAAGGTTTTTGGCAGTCCAGTATCCCCACCCTATGAGTGACTTCAACTATATACTGATCCCATATAGCTTCTACCTCAAACTTGCATTCAGGAAGGAAAAAAAAAACTCACCCCTCGGCAACTTTCCACAGCCCTCCTAAGTACCAACCAAAGTCAAAGACATGCCGACAAAAATGCAACCTAATGATAAACTTGGTTGGCGTCGGGTCTTGGGAATTTTTAGGGAGGTGGTCGTGCCCCGTGGGTGAGGGATGGAGGGGTGGGGCTGAGGACATGGGGAGGCAGACCATATTGATAAGGCAGTGTTTAAGGATATGTTTGGGATGAGGGGGCCTGGAGAGGGTGCATGCATGGTCGGCTTGCTGCCTTCGTGTAAATAGCATTGTGATACCTACTGATCATCTCTGCGGGGGGTCCAACCACACCTGGAGGCGGGACCCTCCAGCCACCCTAGCGTCACCTGACGGGGGCCGCAGACACCACCAATCCATGGATTCAGGTAGAGCATAAAGACTGACGAAGGCTCGTTTGATGGAAGGAAAAGGTAAGGTGTGTGCTGGGAGGGATTTGCCCATTTAGCACCTTAACGCAGAAATGCAGCTAGTGCATGACTACTCACCATGCAGGGCTTTATTCTTCCAATATTAACCCCCCCCCAAAAAAACAAAAAACAAAAAAAAAAAAAAAAAACATAAAACTTTTCCCCACAGTGTTGGTGCACTCCAAAAAGTCTGCAGGATGAACCAGTGTAGCAAGAAAACTCACCAATGCTGCAGTGTGTGCATTATCACGCCATCATGACACTTGAGCCACTCTGTAGCCTTTAGAGGGTTAAGGGAGAAGAAGTAGAGGGATGGGGGTGACTCGTAAAGCACGGTTAGCATAATTACAGGGCTGAACAAGGAGGGCTTTTACTCCCACCACAAAAAGCTGAATTCCACCAACGGCAAAACGGTATTGAATAATGCCATTACTGCACAAGTCATTACACATAGGGGTTAACTCCTGACCCCTAGGACCTCCCAGTTATTCAGATTTCTCATCACTCAGGTAATATACACGTGGTTAACTGCATAGTCTTGGTTTGGGGTTAAATATGTATTGTACAAAAAGAAATTATGCGCTGGCGGTCATGGTTACCCTAACGAGTCTCTTGTGAAGAGGGTTAAAGCTGAATCGTATGACCTAAGATATTGATGTTCAGTTCACAACGAATTTAATCACTGTGCATTGAACCTTTTACCCTTGCCGTAGTTACCGTTATAGGTTATTTCTAGTGCCCTGTTCTAGATTTGTGAACCTAAATGTTCTGGGCCATTAGTAGGTCTCATAACTTAGTGCATAATCTGTCTGGAAACTTTGGTCACTCATGTGGTTGGAGGACTGTGTGATGGCATGCTAATGGGGTACACCAGAATCTTTAGGTAGTCGAGGCATTAATAACGTTATGTTGCTAAAGCTTTTGATCATTGGTCTGACTGGAGATGGTCTATGTTAAATGGAGGTTTTCGGCTTTAGTCTTACGGGGGAAGTTTGGGAATCAGTTTTCAAGGAAAGATATTCAGTCTTCCTGCAGACTTTTTGGTAATGACTGCCTAGAGGTTTCGGTTTGCAATGGTCTGGCTGGAGCTTTTTGGGGTCAGTCTGAAGGTTTTGAACATTGGTCTTGCTGAAGACAAGTCATATGCCTTTGTCTAGCTGAGAGCCTTTGGTATTGATCTGGCTGAAGACTCTTGGCATTGGTCTGTCTGAGGATATTTGAGCACCAGTTGGCTGTAGAATTAGCAGACTATAATTATGTCAAGATGGAGAAAATTGTCAGAAAGAGACCCGGCCATAATGGATATTACGGAATGCTTAAATGCGTCCCCTCTGAATGGATATCACGTGCCTCTGGCGAGCGCCACTGATCCCGTAACGCTATGGGGAATGAGATCTCTATGTACTGCTATAGGCAGGTGATCTTTTCTTTGGATACACAACAAATCCTCAATTCACGGCCAACTGACGGCTGTCAGTCACTGATTGAAGGTCAAAACGAGGCTCGCTCAGATCAGCTGCCTGTAGCATCAGGCTGATCCAGATCGACTGCCTTTAGCACTACAAGTGCTCTAATTAGAGAATAGACAACGATCTTCTTCACATCGAGACTGTCTGTTGTCCTATAACGCACGAATGCATCTGAGTGCATTATAGGACAACAGGCAGTCAAGATGTGAAGAAGGAGTTGTCTATTGTCTTTATAAAACATTGTACATTAAATAAAATTTTCATTCTAATCAATCAAGTACACAATCAAGGTATTTTTAGACCAATCAATGGTATTTGACTGGTCTATAGCTATGGTGACCTTGCTCAGGTGTGCACTGTACTCCTATAATGCACTCAAGGTCACTTCTACTGTGCAGCAGAGCACCGCCAGCTGTTTTATAATTCCCCATAGCGTTACGGCCCTCAGTGGATCAGTGGTGCCGCCAGAGGCACGTGATATCTGTTCAGAACCCTGTAAATGCATAGGGACAAATATATCAGAGGACTGCGCATTTTACAATGGAGCTTAATAAAAGCAATGTTAGATATAGGTCTAAATAAAGGTTACATCACCTCTACATGCTGGGGACAAGTCACATCTCTTCCTTGTTGGGAACAGGTCAAATCACATCTATCTGGGACAAGTCACCCATACATGTTCGGAACAAGTCACTTGGGGGACAGGTAACACACACACCTCAGACTACAGCTGTTGGGGACAGGTCACACTAACTCTACATGTATTGTGGATGGGTCACACCACTCCTACATTGTATGTTAAGGACAGGTCACAGGTCACATCATCCCTACATGGGGGATGGGTCACACCATCTCTACATGTTGGGGACAGGTCACATCACCTGTATACACGTTGGGGACAGGTCACATCATCTCTACATGTTGAGCACAGGTCACATCACCTCTACACGTTGGGGACAGGTCACATCACCTCTACACGTTGGGGACAGGTCACATCATCTCTACATGTTGGGCACAGGTCACATCACCTGTACACGTTGGGGACAGGTCACATCACCTCTACACGTTGAGCACAGGTCACATCACCTCTACATGTTTGGGACAGGTCACATCACCTCTACACATTGAGCACAGGTCACATCACCTCTTCATGTAGGGAACAGGTCCCATCAACATAACTTCAATCTTTTGGGGACATTGCCTACTTTACCTTCAACCCAACACCAACTGTTATTAAATTATGCACTCCTCTACAATTGCCTAGACCTCTACCTGCTACTGCAACCCATGGACACCATACCGTCAGTTCCCCTGTCTGTACTTTACGTCCACTGCCCCTGGCTAGACAGCATGGTCATTTTTCATGTTGGGAGAGATAGCTGGCGTGAAGAGCGCCAGCAGCGCTGCTTAGTGAAGTCAATATTTGTTTAGCAACGTGTCGGTAGCCCTGTGTAGATGTATGTGAAGAGGGGAGGGGACAGCCTGGGGGTGATAGCAGAATGAGGGGTGGGGGGGCGTCAGGTGTGGCCGACTGTCACCCGGTCGTTACGCCACCAGCAGGTGGGCTGGAGGTAGACGGAGGGGATATACCTGTGTTGTACTTATTCCCAGGCATTTGGCTTCTCCAACCCTTCAATCCTGAAAACCCGCATCCCTGCCAACTGGGGTTCCCTAATGAGTGGGTCGTAGGTCAATAGATAAGTACACAATCGTTATTAGGGTTGTTATACCAGCCAGGTGCAATGTCAGTGAGAGTAAATAGTAGCAAAGACTAACAGTACAACAATATGAAAGAGCAATGAGAAAAATCATCAAAATGCATAGTTTGGGCATCGCCCATCAATCAGTCCTCCTTGAAAATAGGAATTTCGAAGTAATGATCAGGCATTGATAACAACAAATGCTTCTGGTAAGATAAAAGTCCTGCATGTGCAAACACCCAGAGTGACATATAAAAATAGCCCTTAGCAGTCTAATATAGGGGTGACTGATAAGGTTTATAGGTGCCCTTTGCCTCCTGTCCCTGATTGCAGTGCCCTCTGGCTACAGCAGCAGGTGTGCATGAAGCCGGACGCTGCAGGAGACACCGGAGAAGGCAGCTCCCACCCTCATCCCACACTCACCCTCTGCAGGTGTTCTCCACTCACATAGCCTAAAAAGTCTGGCACAAAACATAGTTCTTCTTGATGAAGCAGCTACCTGTTGACCCCTCAAAGGCAGCATAATGCTTTAAAATACGCCCATACATGTCCAGATAATCCAAAAATGGGTTGAATGACCCCCTTTTGGATTGTATTGATACAACGTGAACATCGATTGGGAGGCACCATGTGTTCATTAAGGGTCAGTACACTACAATATACCAGGTAGAAAGGATAGATGAGTTGCAATTGTCAATACACTATTCCCTAACTTTTTCTAATGAAGGATGAAACACAATTTATAGGTAGAGCAGGATCATTATGGGTGAGAATTGAATTTTCTGTCACTCAAGTCCTATGTTGCTCATCAGAAGAAAAAAGAAATCCCATTCTTAGCGATAAAGCCCGCATTACTACAAAATAGAAAGGGGGGTGGGTGAAGATTCCGTACCCCTTAGAGGGGGAGGGCAGAAAAGATTTGCTGCACACGTGCGAAAATCCTCCCCATCCCCACCCCCCACCCCTTTGTTGAAAAATGACCACTCCCTAGTGAGACTATGAAGGATAATAATGAAAAGTTCCATGCAAATCACATTGCATCAGTTTATATCATGGCACAGAGAAAGTATTGTGAACCAAATCTCAGACTGACTTTATAGAGATATACAAAAGAACTGAACTCTGCTACACACCAATGTCTATGCATCCTTGAGGCGGTATAAATGTAAAGTATTATATGTAAGACGTACCGTCAGAGGACGTACAGGGGAGTGTCAGGACGTACTCAGGTGGGCGGCCAGGCGGGCTGCTACCCGAGCAGCCCCTCACCTCTCACATCAAAGGGATGCTGGTGAACCGGCCGGCCAGGTGTGCAGCCTGGGGATCCTGTTACACACGAGCCGTGATGTGTCAGCGACAATAAATGCTCACAATTGCTGTGGATTGATGAACCTTAAGTGATCACTCAGTACATAGGGGTGTGTTAGGGTGTCCCTGTGCTGATTTATTGTCATCTATGGGGGATATGTATAGGTAAAGCAGGTTGTATCAGAATATCGATGTCAACATGGGGGTGCATGACTGAGGTGGCCCCCAGGGAAATGTGAGGATGTGGGAAAAAGGCTAGTGTCACATCTTGAACATGCACATGGCTGCTCCTCCGCACTGGGGCTGTACATATATATGATCCACGGGATGGTGAAGCATATGGGGTATAAATTCTATGCATAATCCATAAAATCATACAATTCTGATATCGACTTTTATACATGGATGAATAAGATGAACTCAAAAAGAATTTGAAAAGGCTCAATGTTACTCTCCTTCTAGAGTCATGCAGGTAAAAGGGAATCAGTTGACCCTCGCTCCAGAGCCAAGTGAAATGGAGTCAAATGACTACCTTTCTAGAATCAAGAAAAAGGGAGTCAATCCTCTTTTCAGAAACACATCCGAGGTAGATATTGATACAGTTCCCCCGTGACGATGGGGGCCTCTCCATCTCATCGTCAGTTGGAGCACCCCCCCCCCCCCCTTTTATCCCCGTGTCTCATGTTACGTGCCACACCTGGGGTGCTGATAGGCAGGACCAGGTGAGTGAGCACCCTACAGTCCTCCTATCTGCCGCCCCACCCTCACCCCTCCCACAGCCCACCCCCTGCATGGTTCACCTTGGTCTATGGCGTTTTCTGTAGACCGTTTCTCCAGCCTCCACCCTCTTGTCACTCCCTCACTGTGCCGAGCAAATCGAGTTTCACCGCGGCCTGGCGGTCTCCCGCTGGTCGCTAAGCGCCGGCCAATTTGTTGAGTAAATAACTTGGGAATGACCTCGGCTAAAAATTGAATATGGTAGATTTAGCGTTGGGGCCCGTGAACGGAGTTCCCGCTGGGTGGGGCGTTTACCGGCCACTTAGTGGCTGTCACGGGCAAAGCGGGCGGCAGGGGGCGGAGGCCGGGGAGCTGGAGTCGATGATCCGACCAACTGCTTTGCAGTGGGCCGCAGCGGCCTGGTGGGGGTGAGGACATTCCTACCATCTCCTCCAGCACCCCCATACCCCACCCCTGCCCCCTGAACACGTCTACAGCCTGGGGCAGGTGTATAGGCCACAGTATACATAGGTAAGCAGTATATATGTGCCGAGGTGGCTTCACTTACCCCACTGATGCGTTATTGATGGCTTGCTGGGCTACTGTTGCTAGTTCTTGCAGTTGTGAGCTGGGGTTATTATGTGGTGTAACTGAAAGGAGCAGAGTACTTCCTCCAGACTCTATAACACAGCTAACTTAGAGAAAATGGTTCACCCACATCTATAGTTCTACACAGCAAGATATGGGTCCACATCATAAGTATAGTATAAGTAGAGTAGAGGATGGGGTTCAGCTTGATACCAATACACAGGTTAAACATAGTACCCTACCCTTTTCTACTTGTATACTTAACTCTACATGTATCACTTCCCCACTCAGATAAACTTACTATGGACGGAAGATTCATATTGAAAACGGTTTGAATGGCTATCAATACTACTTCCTTTTAATCAGGTATTCAATAATACTAACTGTAGATATTCATGTCACCTGTATTGCCCAACAGATCATAATTGTACCCGTTTCCCAGGCTCACACTCTGGACCTGTGTCATTAGAATTACAAACAATAGCTATAATAAGACTTGTCACTGCTTCCCCTTCTTTATAAAGAATATGTCCATTACTAAAGGTACAGTCCTGATAAGTGGCAAATCAATATGTTTAATAGTTTGATTAATCATTATTATGCTCAAAAGCTGTTGTCAATCATGGCAATTATGATGGAATGCTGTTATACCCATCCCAGGGTAAAAAGAACGTAGCATCTTATCATCTACACTAACATGTTAAGTTCTTGTACGTACAAAGCATTGAGCGTATTCGATATAGGCAAACATTGGACATGGGATGCAGATACAAAGAGCCTCAGAAGGGGTGGGGTTAAACCACACTGAAAAACACAAGTAAAGGTGTGTTTCCATGGATGTCATTTAATCACTATCACTTTCACAATGGCCCTTTATAGTGTATCTATAGACATAGGCATAGCAGGACAAAATACAGATCAATCAACTGCATACCAGATTTCCCAATGATAGCATGAGATGATATAGAATTAATTAGAAACTGCTGTCCCACAATGGATAATCTCAGATAAAAAGAATAATTTGAAAAGTGAAGAAAAAAAGATAATGTCTGATATATGACACACATCTGAATAATATAATGCTGTATATGGAAATTGGGATTTACAGATAGAGAATGGTGACATAGCAGTCATGCACATCTAACTGTACAAGAATAATGCTTTTGTGCTTGTCATATAATTGTGAGATCGTAAATCACATTTTATTTTAACTACTTCCTCTGACCTTTGTACCCTCAACAATATTCCTCAAGGAAAAAAAGGTTACGCTTTAGGTATGCACGGCAGCCTAAAATGAATGCAATTTCCTATCTTTAAAAGTGACTTCAAATCTATATACAATCGCCAAAATTGCTGTTTGTGCCTTGCAGAGGACAGTCTATAGTTGTGGCTTACTGAAAGACCAACTGCCAGTGAGCTACATGGACCACCGATTCTGATGGCTATCTTTCATACAAATGTGGCCCTCCACTCTGTGCTGGCGACCCCATGCACACCTCCCCTCCCTAATATCATCATAAAGGACCAACTTGTCCTACAAGGGATAATTTCCCCAAAAGAGACCTTCTCCCACTAACAGGCTCCCAGATTGGCCGCTGCTTCCTTATCTTTCTTCTAAAATTTCAGAGGAGCTAGCTTTAATCTTGCACCTGAGATAAAAAGAAAATAGGAAAATTGTGCATAACTCCTAATATGAGGACTGTGCATGGTGAGTTTATTATGGAGATACCTTTTGGTGCTGTGGTGAGGAGGGACTTTCTGTCGTGGGTGGTATGCTGGTTGGGCATTTAAGGTAACCTGGAGGTAACACAGGAGGTGGGGCCCTCCACACACATGCATGTAGGTCCTTTGGTGGCAGCCAGGTGCTATGTGACTTGCTGACACGAGGGGAGAAACAACAGATGCCTTACAGCTCTATTAGAGGTAATGACACATATTTAAGGTGGGCAGACAAGGCTTTACAGGGATACGTTTATATCAGCGCTGACAACCTGGGATAATAGTCCTGGGTCAGAGGTCAGAAGTCAGCACTGGGAAGGTGGGTAGTTTAGGGCAGATGACAGCTCTGTCTCACTTAAAAGAAACTATTTCCCACAGAGAAGAAAAGCTTCTCATGACAGCCATGGTATCCAGCTTCTCCACAAGAAAGGACTGGTGGAATGCTGATATCTTATTTCCATTAACCTTAATCAATGTAATTTCCCCATGGACACGAAGTGTAAATTGTCCCTCTTAATAATGGTGTCGGAATTCATGCTGGTTATGGGGAGGTGAAGTAATAAAATGTCCGTGTGAAACTTGTCGGGTTGCCATGAAAGAGGAGAGAGCTCTAGAATCTGGCAGTACCAGTTCATGACAGGTGATATATAATCTCTTTGATGTGGCCCATGTCAGGAGGTTATGCCTGTATGGTTGTCTTAATGCTCAGAAGTCGAACGCTCTGAGAAGGAGCACTAGAAATGCCCATGCCTTAAGTACCTTACTAATTATGATTCCGACAGGTTTATATCCCTCATCAGACATAAACTTTGTAGCAAAACAAAACCTGTCATCTCCTGATCCAAGTAAACTGATCCCACAGTCTTAACCCCAACTCTCCATGTGCGGCTCACATGCGACCACCTGCATTCCCAAATGTCTCAAGAGACATGTCCCTCAACCTTAACCCCTTACTGCACTAAACTACATAATCTATATTATCGTCACGATGCACGGACGTAGCCCTGGCCAGTAACTCTTAACGGTTACATTGCCTCATCATCATACACTCCTGCAGGGTCAGCATTATTCACCAATGTCGTGTTGACAACTAGACTCACCAGCCCTGCGACCAAAATGCAACTGGCAAAAAAGTTTAAAGAAACTAGCAAGCCATTAGGGTTCACTGATTCAAAGCTACCAGCCAGATTCCTATGATCATTGCCGTACGAAAGCATCCCTGGTTTACTATGTACGTCAAACATAATGTAGGAACTAATGTTGTTTTTGTTGCTGCTAAAAACAAACACAAAAAACAACAGACAACAAGACTTATGAGAATGCTAGGCACCTTGATCCTCACTGCACCCCCTCCACACTTTACACATTCTCCCGACGCGCCCTCTGATGGCACTGTCATGAACGTCAGCATGTCAGCATTCACAAATAGACAAAGGAAGGACACATTCAGAGACCTGGCCACCTGTGTGTGGAGAGGAGATCCCACTGTCAACCCATGTCAAAACACTCCCCTGTCACACAACTTGAGATTTGACAGCTCTATCCTAAAAAGCCCCCTTCCCACAGCCCTTAGCTTCCCCGTCTATTGTAGACAATCTGGTACTTAAGGTCAAAGGTGGAAAAAGCAATGGGCATAGGGATGGTCATAAACAGTTACTATGTCAGGGGCGTAGGAAAAGGGGGGGGGGGGCAGGGGGGCCTGGGACCCCCTATCATGAAGGGAGTGGGGCCTGAATATGTCTGGGCCCCCAAAAAACTCATACACAAAATAGAAAAGAAGCTTTGCATCTCAAATTGGATTTATATGGTGATGGGATAGGGAAAGAGAGGGTTTGAGCGTAAGTCAGATTCAACATAAATTCAACATAAATTACTTTTGTATACAAATTCTATATACGTATGTAAAATCTTCATCGCGCTTGAGCCGACAATTCAAGGTGGTCACGATGGGGCCATCGCTGGGCCCCCCAATGAAGATTTGCTTAATACGCCTCTGTATGTGATATGTGAAAAATGGGCATGCCAATATTTCAACAGCCTTCAGGAATACCTAGATGTGATAAACATGTCCAATTAGAATTGGCTATAATCTACTGCACTGCTTAGCACTGCGAGATTCTAGGTAGAGTATTGGAGCATTGGATAGCCATATAAATGGTATGAGGAGCACATTATCTATACAAAATATGTATTTTTGATCAGATACTCTATGTATTAGTAGCAGTGGGAAGACTAGGGGGAATTAATTGTATTTAAATAGTAACTTATCAGCTGGATATGAAGAAGAGGCATCTTATCTACAATGGTAACTCTGACCCTCACCAGCACGTTCCAAATTATCAATAGACTCAGAGAACTAACTTGACAAAATTGCATTCTAGAAGGAGTGAGTGAATGAGTAATAGATGTTTAACACCATTTCGACAGCTAAGGTCATATTTTGGTGAGAACTACATTACACAATTTCACAGGGGAATGTGTCAGTGCCCGCACATATGTGCACCACACACATCCTTAGGGGATAGGAATGAACTAGAAGATATATAGACCTTTTAAAGTGGGCTAGGGAAGCCTGACATTCTAGAAGGCATTGCAAAATAAAAATACTTATGCAAGTCTAGAAAGCTAATTGTATAGGCGCAATGGTACTTGTATGGTACTTGTTGAACCTTGTGTTTTGGTATTTAAATTGCCTCCTCCAGAACCTAGACAGTGGCACTGATGGCACTAGGTGGTATCTGTATAGACAAGGCACCCCGGCCACACCCCGTCCCAAATGCTCTTCTCATGTCCTGTGTGAAAACCTGTCCCAGCTTTGAAATTCTAGGGTATGAGGCAGGCAGAGAAAGTAGTTCATGTTAAGAGGCATTAGTACAAACATTTGCCTCTAGGTGATGAATCCATAGAGGTTGTACAAAGAGAATTCAAAAGAACATGTAGTTTTAAGTACATTATTTTCAATGCTCATAATATAATTTATTGACCTTTATTTTCGTAATGTGCTATGGTGGAATACTACGGAAGCCGTGGAGGGTCACACCTTGAAAAAATTCAACTTGAACTTTTTTTTTTCATCTCCAATATGGAAACAACATAAAATGGAACATATAAAACTATTGTCAAACCTGAAAATTCACCTGTAAACTGTCAAAGTAGAAAAAAGAATCTGCTGTCTATGATATTTTCCCCTGTCAACAGTCAAGTTGACAGTTGACAGCAGCTTTTTTTTCTTACTTGACAGTTGACAGTGGAAAATCTTGTTTTCCTATCTGGTGTCAACATGATATTTTCACTGTCAATTTGACAGTTGACGGCAGATTTTTTTTTTAACTTGACAGTTGACAGTGGAAACTCACGTTTTCTTATTAGGTCTCAACATGGTTTTTTTCGGCAGATTTTTTTTTTCTAACTTGCCAGTTGACAGGGGAAAATATCATGTTGACAGCAATTTTTTTTTTTTTCAAGTTGACACTTGACAGGTAAAATATCATGTTTGACAGCAATATCTTTTTAAACTTCATCTCGGTGGTTGTAAAAATCATGCTGATTCTGAAGTGCATGTTTTTTTTTTTTGTGGTGTGGCCCTTCACGGCTTCCATAGTATGACAGGAAACAATATATATTTAAGCCCGGATAGCTAGAGACAGTGCTTCATCACTGTATTTCACAAAAATAGCAAAACAGGAGTAGAAAAAAAGAGGTTGATAAAAATGTGTAATGTTCTTCTGCTTGTTCTACTCTTGTGTCTCATACTGTCTTTTGATGATGCAGACCTTTTCCATGATCCTCTCATGCCTTCCTTCTATCAAATATTCGACTCAGGGTCTGACCCAGTGCAGGGAACACC
Organism: Acholoe squamosa; assembly: GCA_949317995.1. Lineage (NCBI taxonomy): Eukaryota > Metazoa > Annelida > Polychaeta > Phyllodocida > Polynoidae > Acholoe > Acholoe squamosa. Next base: position 102,861,956 of record OX439035.1, on the reverse strand, counting down.
TCTTGGGCCTGATGCATCTTAAAGACCTTTTCATTCGCCCTTAGAGATGCATTGTATAATATTGACTGGCTGTACCGAAGTGCTTAAAATCATTTCAAGAGATTGGTTCCAAAACGCAATGTATACATTTAGGATTTTCAGCTATTACTATGGTTAATTGCAGCGAGTTAAGGTCACAAGGATCCGATTCACTGAAAAAATCGGTGTGAACAAATCTGATGCATAGAGGGGCATAACCTGAAAATTGGGAACACTAATATAAATGATTGCTGATTTCAGGTGCAAATAATTAATATAGTATTGAATCCTATGGGATTCTGGTCAAAATAACACAATTTTTGGAGAAGAGTTTTCCCATCTTTAACAGACCATATTGATACCAAATCCATAAATTATTATGCTAGCCATTGTCTCTCTACACCAGTACTCTGTCTTAGACATTCAAGATTTAAGATTTAAAAGGGATTTTAGATTGTGTGGCATGTAGGGTTCCTTGTCACATTCCAATGTATTTTTGTCAAAGCCTACAGGTAGAATTCTGTTTTTATTACTGTTATCGAAACCCTATATAAGTACAATAGTTTGAGAACAATATGGGTTTATACCATGTATGATTAAATCTGTGGGGATCTGAAACATGTGGCACGTATGGTTCCTCCAAAACTACCCCAATCTCACTTTAATTCATACCTATCAGAATAGTAGGTTACATCTTTGATACTTGGATTTCCTTCATTTTACACCTTGAAATAGATATATGAGAGATTCTAATCAACCTTTTAAATTCTATCTATCTTGTGTTCTTTATCTATTCCAATACAATGGAAATTGTGGCACGTAGGGTTCCACTTCACCTACACCACAAGGTAATTGGTACTGTCTTCTTAAAGACAAGAGGAATGGTCAAAACATGACTATATATAATGCTATATGTCATTGCCTATAAGATAATGAAAATATGACTTATGTATTATGAGAATTTAGGTTTCCATGGACTATCATGTAAGAGAAATGTTGAAAATCTGCTCAAAAGTCCTCCAGAACACACCATATATTGCAGGCTGCTTCAGTAGATATTAATTATAGATGGGTAAATGTAGTATTCTCAATGAAGCTAATGAACACCCTGATCCAATGGAAATTAGAGAAAAATAATATATGCAATGACTTTTAGGCTTTACCCTCTTCCTATGGCAAATATCAGTTTGACCCAAACTCATTGCAAGCGAGCATACCCATTTTTGTAGCGCTTTTTTAATGTTTTCATGATAAAATCTTTACTACATGTTAATCTCTGGACAGCTGGAAAATATATTTGTCAAAATAAAATATCTTTTGCATTATTCTAATCTTTAAATTTCTGAAAGCTTTGCCTCATTTATCTTTCAAAATTATGGTGTTTTTTTTTTTGCGTTTTGAAACCAATCTGTTCATTTCTAACCAAAACAATATCAGAGGACAGGACTATTGAGAGCATTATTATTAGACCATAGGCTAGGCAAATAACCCGTATTCCCCCAGGCCCTGCCCAGTACACCACCATGTTAAACACATTATGTCTATGTTGAAGACCAAGGGTTATTGATTTGAATGGGCCTGTAAGGTCAAGATTTCTGCTGAAAGCAAATGCTGGATATCATACACAGGGCCCAATTGTATAGCTGACGCTGTAACAGAAGAAAACATGGTTTAATATCCTTCAATACTAGTATGGGTACATTAGAATGGTTACTACATATGACACACTTATGTGTTTAAAACGCCATTGATATAAGAAAAGATGAACATGAATTCATATGCATCGTTCTCTATTCCAAGACCATCGCTGCATGCCACTGATAGCAAGGTATGTATTACTGGTGATATATAGGTAATACTTCTTTTTGATGCAGATGATTGCCTTATCAAGGCTGTTGCCAATAATACAAATTACAGAAGTCAGGACTTCCTACAATAAAGTCCCAGCTCAGCTCTGATTGAGTGGATTGCAGTAAATCCTATAGTGAGGCGTTTGTTCAGAGGGCAGGGAGATGGGAAGAGGGTGTTGGTAATGATTGTGATTTCAAGTGGTTCTTCCATGTGCACGTGTTTCATGTCAACTCTTGGGAGGTTGATATCAGTCGCCCCTTTTAGGTGTAATTCTCTATAATTACAATCATAAGTGTATATTCATTTTTAGTTAATTCTGATGTATCATACTTCAATACCTACCGTCAAGCTCATATTGTAATTCCATATGTAGCACATGGATTGGTCCCTGTTCATGCATTCTCACTTACAAATGAAGCAAGGTATACATATCAATGGCAAATACTTAATTGATAGGACCTGGATAAAGAGGTTTCTCTGGGAACATCACTCATTCATAATAAGGGAACTCTTTTAAATACTGTTGGGCAGGGCAATTTGCCTCTATTTACTTAATTTCCTCATGCCCTATATGAACGATGCATGATTTTAAGTAGAGTAATATCTTAAGTCTTTCCCAACAAGATGAACTTCCCTTTGGTTTAGACACCCCCCCCCTTCTCCTCTCAGAGGCTCAGCCCATGGGGTTATGTTAGGAAGGGGTGTGCCCACCACCAACACATCTAATCCTAAATTCGTTCTAATTGGGTCCAATTAAAAGTTTTGCCTTGGCCCTCAAAGGGCAAAATCTATGTCTGAATAGCGTCTGGTAATTGAATTTAATGTGATCTAATAGGGCCATTTTAACACAGCTAGCAGTGTGGCGGAAGATGAGAGGGTTTGTGACTAGATGCTGTGGTTATAAGGGAGTGGTCATTAGTTATCAACGGCGGGGGGGGGTTCGCGCCCCTCTTTGATCTATAGTAGTGCCCGGCTTTTTTGCTAAAAAGAGGATGAATTTTTTTAGCACCCCCCCCCCTCCAGAGGGGTCAAATTTTTTTTTAGCCCCCCCCCCTCAGGAGGGGTCTGAAAATTTTATGCCCCCCCCTCAAACCCTGTTGATAAATAGGGGAAACTGGGGGAATACGGGAGGCCTAAAGAGGAATTTTAGAAAACGGACAATTTCCACAAGCATTAAGCCCTTTTATATCATAAATCATTCATAGGAATCAAAATCCTGATATGCACTGGATTGGTGATAATGGGCACTTTGAAATTGTCATGTATTACCCCACACTTCTTGTAAATGCGGGGTAATACAGGACACTTCTGTGGGGTAGGACAGGATGGAGGAGGAATTTTTTATTCAAAGGGGTCAAAATTTTCTCCAAGCAAAATATGAACTGTTTGAAATAAATTCCTTAGAATTGTTTTAACAAAATATGCATTGATTTCAATTAATCTAATACATTATATAGGTACTTTGTTATTTCATCTGACACTATGTGCTGATCATCATTTGGACAAATATTCCAATCTAAGCAGAATTTGACAAAAATTTAGTGTTTAAATGGTTGCCATTGTAACCAGGTTACTATGGTATGCCTAAAACCCCATGTATTAAATAGTTCTCACAAAGACATTTTATTTGAGCCATTTTTTTTATCTTATACATCAAAATGCAACTGAGATCTGGTCAAATTCATGAATTTCTGAAATTCAATTCATTATGTTTATAGAGCTCTGTGGTGGTCATTTTCCAAAATGGCCACCACAGCTATACCCAATGCATAAAAAAAAACTCACAAAATTCTGAAAATGAGAAGGTTGTATCTTTGTCTTGAGAAAAGTAGTGGATGCTCAAGTCTATCGTTGTGAGGAAGGTTTTAATTAGGATAATTGCTAAAATTGGCTCTTAAATATTATAAAGGTCCTCCCCATACAAATGTCCTGTATTACCCCACCGAAAAACTAGTACGGGGTAATACAGAACACTTCACACAGATGGTGATAAACTTATTATGCATGTCTCAGAGGATACCCAAATGATTTATGTTTGTAAACTATTGATTACCGGTACTTTATTCTTTTCAACTGAAACAAGAAAAAATAATGGTTATTTGGGGTTTGTATCTATGATAATATCTAAAAACTTAAAAGGGGGCTAGCACGGCAAATGCACGCCCGCATTAAAAGGTCACGTGATCACCCATGGACCAATCAGATTGTTGCAAAATTTCCGCTGGTAACTGCAGATTTGTACACGATCTTTTGGCAGGTACCAATGTTGTTAAAAGTCTGTGCTAGGCCCCCTTTAATGTAATTACGCGGTTTCCAGCACCATACATTTTAGGTATAGCATATGATCGGTCATTCCCTGTTGCCATAGCAACCTGTCACACAACTTGATGAATACTGTGATATAAAGCGGGATACCTACCCATTATTGTAACACTAAAAGAGGCTGGCTCATGTTAATTCATAAGGAAAAATATTGAGATTTATATGAAATGTCTCTTCTTTCCCGTGTCCTGTCTTCCCCCGCTTACCCCTAATGACCACTCCCTAAGTCCGAGGTATAGCAACACCTGTGTAATACTCCCCCAGTACTCGTGCAATCCTGACCTAGTGGTGCTGGAGATCCAGACATTTTACCTTCCAAGCACCACAAAACGCACCCATGCAACATGACATTAAATAAAGAAACTCAAAACAATTAAAAAAGGCATTATTGGTTCGCTGGTTATAAAATCGAAATAATTGACTACTTCAGCCTTGAGTACCCTTGGGGTACCAGATGAAGCAAAATGTCCAGGCTGTGAACCAGTAAGGAAAGTCTGAGTTAACTCGAATTTTCTCTTTAGATTTCTGTAAAATTATATTTTCAATGCTTGCAATATAACTCCTTCCTAATGCAACTCATCTTAACAACGAAATTACATTTCTCAGAAAACAATTCATAAATGAATATAGTCTCCACAGGGGATAGCAACAAGAGGCAGAGGATCTTACTGACAGAGAGACTTTGAAAATAAATATACTCCAAATGACTCATCCACAAATATTACACAATATTCTTGCTATTCATCAATGCTATCTTCCACTGGAATATCACGGTATGATAACTTAAATTGATTGAGATATCTACTACTAAACTTTTGAATTCGGCCCTTCCGAAAGCACCTGCTTGGAGAGTGACGTTGCTGGCCTATTTATGACAGGAAACACATCACTAAGCAACGTCACGTCACTAAGCAAAGTCACGTCACTATGCAACGTCACATATAACCACAACAAGTAAGCACCGTTTGCCGTGGAATGTGGCCAGAATTCGCCATGATCAGTGTGCATCATTTGCCGTAATCAGTTGGCATAATTTGCCGTGATCAGTTGGCATAATTTGCTGAGAGGTTTGCCCCCCCCCCCAGTCCCCGAAGGGGCTGGTTTTCTTAAAACTAGTCGTTTAGCCAGCGATATATAGGTTTAAAAACCTTTTTTTCTGAGCTAGATCTAGCACGATGATTCTAGATTCTATTAGACTAATATAGGGCCTAGACCTGGAGGGTTGGCATAATGCATCAATACAGTGCTGTTATTCAAACTCTCCTACATGGCATTGGTGTATCATGACAACCAAGGCACATGCATGGCCTTTTTAGGGTTAAGGACCCATTAGCTGATGTAACTAGCCGACCCCTCTCACTCTAAAATCTAATACAGCTGCTACAAATAGAGGCATTATCCCATGGGCAAAGGTACAAAAACAGGTTTAGAATTAGGAAGTGCATATAAAGGTGCAATTGTGTTTCAATGTGCTATTTAAAGAGACCAAATTGGCCTGTACAATTAACTTAAATATGGTTGTAATCTGTGCCCCCCCCTCCTGGAGGACTGCTTACCGTTATACCCCTCTCCCCCCCCCCCCCCGGTAGTTTAAGGTTCTCCTCTCAAGCATTTGTTTTAAATCAATGCCATCATAGTTCAGAGATTTGACATGTTTACCTATCTTAGATGTGCGGCTTACGTGGGTACGTGCTGATCTGCATCAGGCCCATCGTTTCACCGAGTAACAATATTTGGTTATTTACTGGTTGCAGTGGTATTTGATATATGATTTATTTTGGTAAGATGTTTTGAATATACATGTATTGCATATCTGGCATTGACTCAAGGGTTATTGCACTTCATCCAAAGAATATGGCAATTCTTGAATTCATAACATACAAGGTCAGTAGGACTAAAGTGTGTTATAACTCCATGTGTGTATAACAAAGGATACCAAGAAAGCCAAATATGTGGACTGTGATGCCTACTGTAGTCATATAACAATATCATGGACCACTGTGTACCATTCATAGCTATGGGCGAGATTTGTCATAATATCTTCTCATGTAAACTTCCATAAAGTTAGTGAGCGACCTCCAAAGAAGTTCTAGATTTTCACAGTTAACAATTTCATAAGTTTATCATTATCATCGCGAGGTATGCTTTTATTTGCTGCCCAGTGAAACCACTCTCATACATCCACTGCGGACCACACGTCTACATATTCTGTCTGCTTATTTAAACATGGCAGGAGATGAAGGTAGGGATAACCTATCAGTGGGTAAACTGCTCACTCAATGTGACATGTACTGGGAGAAGGGGTCTTAAAGCCCTCTGCACTAAGCCCCCTTTTCGCAGATCGTGTCACCAATGTTTGTCCCATGGCCCCCAGCATGGCCTGGAGCGGTTGGCATTAGGGCCCTGCTGGCACTCAGAGCTGCTCCTCACCGGCTCACAGCAATAAAGGCACGGGTTTCTTCTGAACCAGCAAAACGCCACATGGCCAGCTCAGGACGGAGATGTCTGCTTGTTGGGATTATGGCATTTGGAAGGTATTCCGCCACAGCACAGCCTAACCCACGTTTAGCATCCTGATGCAGTACAGGGAGCGCAAAATTGGTTATTGTGGAAATGGGCAGTAAGCTGCAGCAGAGGCAGTATAGAAATCAAGGGGCAGCAGCGAGTGTTACATCAGGTCAATAAGGTGGTAGCCAGCAAGTAGTTTAAGTTGCAGTAGGCAGCAGGCACTGCTATAGGCAGTAGGAAGTGAGGGGTAGGCAGCAGGCACTGCTAAAGGCAGTAGGCAGCAGGCACTGCTATCTAGAGGCAGTAGGAAGTGAGGGGTAGGCAGCAGGCACTGCTAGAGGCAGTAGGAGGTGAGGGCTAAGAAGCAGGCACTGCTAGAGGCAGTAGGCAGTAGGAGGTATGCAGCAGGCACTGCTGGAGGCAGTAGGTGGGAGGTGGGCAGAACAATCAGTGTTAGTGGAGGTAGACTAGTAGTAGGTGATAGGTGGGTAGAGGGCACTGTTTGAGGCAGTAGGAGGTGTGTGGTAGGCTGCAGGCAGTGTTTGAGGCAGTAGGAGGTGTGTGGTAGGCTGCAGACAATGTTTGAGGCATTGGGAGGTAGGGGGCAACAGGGTAAGATGCAATGGAAGGTAGTCCCTGAGGTGGGCAGAAGGTCGGGATAGCAGCAGTGAAAGTTGGACAGCAGGCAGTACTACATTCAGTAGGAGCTGGGAGATGGGAAGTAGAGTAGCTCAGTAAGACGTCAGATGGGGTAGGACAGGTGCAGGAGGAAGAGAAGGAGTCAGCACATGGTGCAGCTGCTGGTAGCAATCTGTGTAAACCTGTAGTCGTAATCCCCTCCAACAACCCGCACCCACGGCCCTATATACATCACCACAACCAACACAGCCCCCCACAGCACCTGTCGATATAAATTTAACACATGAACATCCAAGGTAAACCAAGGGAAAAAATAACAATTTTGCATTGGGCTGTTATTGCAATTTTTTAGAAGCAATTCACAACACAGTGGGCTGCATTGATACTTGTTCATGAAATTCACCTTGGTGAGAATGTCAATAGGATTCCCAGATGGCGCTGTGGTGAATTATTAAGTTTCCCGTTCCGCCCTTCAGATCCCCTATCGGTAGCGTCTGGTACCAGTCTAGGGAGATGGAGGGGGAGGGGGTGTCTGAAGATTGGTACGGGGGTAGAAGGATGGCTGTTGGAGTTTAGGCAGGGAGAAGCTGTGGCTTGAAGAGAGACGGTCGGCGGCCAGATGGTCACGACACAACTAACAGCTTAAATATCCGGTTGGCAAAATATTGACACTGCTTCTGTCAGTGAGGTTAGGGCTCGGCGCGGGGGTTACCCTAACATTTGTACGGCGCATTAGGCGGCTTTAGTCCGCCTGTTGAGGCCGTCAACAAGCCGCCCACCCTCTGCCAGTGCTGCTAAGTGCCACCCAATACCTCCATGCAGCCTCCCACAGCCCATTACCTACCCTCAGCCTCAGGTGGGCACTGCAATGCAGAGGCCGTCTTGTGATCTTCTGTGGTTTGGTGGTTTCCTCTTTGAATTTAACTTTGGTCTCTTATCCTCTAGATTCAATTAGCTTTAACCACCATATTAAGACATGCCCATCGGTTCGACCATAATTATGATGATTCCCTTTGTAGATCCGAATATTTTTTATTCGACTTTTGGTACCTTTTCTTTGTATCACTCCTTCATGCGTCTATCCACTATAGTCTCCTTCCGTCATCTCTGAGTCCTTTCCCTGTGACACCCTCCTTCCCTTCTCGCTCCCGCTCCCTAAGTTTGTCCTTTATTGAAAGCCCTTCCTCAATTATCGCTACAAGTGAGTCACTGCCAAGGACTCTACCATTGACGTGAAGTCTCGTCAGATGATAATATTTTCTACCAACATCCATACCAAAATAATTCGAATTGTAATATTTTACCTATACATATGACGTTATCATCATAGCGCAACAATGATATGCACCATCCAACACAGCGATAAGGGTTTTAGTTTTATAAATTTTCCTTAAAACATGGCCGTCAAAAAACATCACATAAACAGGCATTTTGCATCTCACCTTAACTGAAATGCAAAATGCAGACCCTTTCCTATCCATTACCTTATGACTACCTACCATTATCTACAGATGGATTATTTTCTAATCCCCATGTTAGGAAAGAAAACAGCAAAAAGGTTACTTTTTCTATTAAATTGCCTATAAATTTGACCATTTGTTATTTAGAGTGGCCACAATAGAGAGAGTAAAAGTGACTTTTTAGCTGTAAATTAGTGACCACAAGGAGAGGTGACTACATTAGAGAGGTCACCACATTACGAAGAGTTCATTACATTAGAACAAAGAGGAAACTAATTCAGTTCTTTCCAAAAGTGACCACATTGGCGAGGTGACCACATTAGCGAGGTGACCACAAGTAGAGAGTTGACTGTATATATATATATATATATATATATATATATATATATATATATATATATATATATATATATATATATGGGTGTTCCCATGGCATCATTTAGTTATGCTGATAGTAAATGAACACCCGATAGGTTTTGAATTAGGTGTATCTCATTTAGAAATGGATGGAATAACCATTCTGGTGAAAAGCGAGGGAAGTGTTGGAGGTTGTATAGGTATTGGACCAGCATGGGCCATTGCATTATTGTATGACCAATTCAAGCAATTGAGGTACATTTTACCCAAGTTGACAGATCACTAGGCACATTGTCAACATTGACAACAGCCTTTTACCAATATTGCTGGGACATCGGTATTGTGATGAGAGCAAAGCATCAGCATTGCTTGCAAGGGTCCAACATTGTCCAAATATGCCTTCGCTAGCTGCGAAATATGTCTAAAGGATTTAAGCAGCTTGGTCTAATGAGTCACTTGCATACACCCAGTGGCCACAGAACGTTAAATTAATATCCATAGATGTTTGATCAAGTCCTTGCTCATAATTTATTGGTTTAACGTACTTTTTGTACCCACTGAGTCTTATTGAGTATCAAAGATGAGCTGGACCCCATTAAATTTTAGAAAAAAGGTCATTGAGAGTGAAGGCAAAGAGAGGTTTCACAGAGACTGTCTCTAAAGCAAACCAGGTAACTTGATAATCTTAAAGAATATGCTGCCTTCAATCTATAAGACTAAAAAAGGAAATAATTATGTTAAACAAAAAAGCAAAAGTCTAGTCTCAGGGTGTATCAGTGGAGTACTGATGACATAGAGATACAGATTGAGGATCTTTACAAAGGCAGGTGCATCACATCCACCTCCCACAGATCTTATAGACTCAGGTAACGGGAGTTCACCTTCCTACCTGAGAACCCTCAGCCCTGCTGGCTACACAACCTCCGGTGGGTTAAGGTATTAACCCCTACCTCTCAAGGGGGTTAAGGTATTAACCCTTTGCCCCTGCACTTTCATAGCTACCCTTATACAAACACAGCACAGCTTTCACAATGTACCCTCTCCCTCCCACCCACCTGTACTCCAGTGACTTTAAACCTTTCAGGATTATGTATCTCTGTAGTCGTGATGCACCTATACAATGCTAGCAGTCTGCTCCCCAACACTGAATTAGTACATCATGCTGACCTTGCAAGACTCCCATGAACCCCACATAGTCTGAAGTGAGAATACTCGGTTGTACGCATGCATCAAGGAGGCAATTATACATGGTGCATTTATGTAGTTATGTCGTACTTAAAGGGTTAAGTCGCAATAATCTGCTTAACTTCCGTAACTCAACAGATGAAGGCCGACCCGTGTTGACCGTGCGTGGAGGCCTTTTTGTGTGCACACACTGGTTCTCAGGTGTAGGGGGTTGGGGATGGCGGCGCCGTATTGGAGTGACAACACTACAAGTGACTCTTCATCCCCTTAGAATACACGCTATGCTGACAACTAGGGTCGACTTAAGATTCTCCTCCCAGGCAGCTTATCCACAAAGTCAAAATACCCCCTGTGCTCTAGGGAGAGATATGTGTATTATCTATGTATCGAATGGTGGTGGGGATCTTAAAGTATATAGTGTACCAAAACATATGATTTTCTTAAAAGTATTGCTTATTCATTGGTTATGAGGCACTTCCCTACACATTCAATATAACTTTGAATAGATATAATAAAAGCCACACAATATACTGTGCACCCTGAAAAGGGGTATCCATGTAATTAATAATGCACTAACGGTCCCGAAGGTTATTCATTTTCAAAGAATACTCATATTTAAAAGTAAATTGAACCTACCTTACACCACATAACTCAGCCTATGATAACAAATCAGGACTCTGGTTTTGCAAGGCATGTATGCATGTTTTGTTTATTTTCTTTTTGCCAGTGAAGGATTGACACACCTATTGAATTCTAATTGACGATGCAGGTGGGCACACACCTGTGTATATCTGGGGGTGAACAGGTAAGGGGAGCGTACCTGCAGGCCGCCAGATTGTAAACTGATAGGCAGCCTGGTGATCCGAGTCCGTAAATTGTTCATCTTGTGTTGACTCAAGTCCCGCTGTTCGTCCTCGGCCCGCTGCATCTGTTCAAACAAGACACAATACCACCCCTCCTCCACCATACCCCTCTTTTCTGTAACCTCCCAGCCCTCTATAAATCCCCTCCCCATCCTATCTCTCGACTCTGTAACCTCCCAACTCTCAACCACCCCCTACCCAACATACCACTCTACTTTGTAACCTCCCAACTCTCAACCACCCCCTGCCCGCCGTACCCGTCCACTTTGTAACCTCCCAATTCTGTACCATCCCCTCTCCAACCTATCGCTGTAATTTGTAACCTCCCAACTCTGAACCAGCCCCTGCCCACCGTCCCGTCTACTTTGTAACCTCCCAATTCTGAACCACCCCCTGCCCACTGTACCCCTCTCTTCTGTAACCTCCCAATCTGAGCCTACCCCTGCCAGCCCTACCCCTCTATTCTGTAACTTTCCAGCTCTGAACCTTGCCACCCCCCCCCCCCTCTCTACTTTGTAAACTCCTAATTCTTAACCCCCCCGCCTGTATATTGTTCGGTGACATCTACCTTTTGTAATTGGTGGTTGTATTAAAGGTGTAGACAGATGACCGATCACTACTGCACCTATGCCTTAAGAATAATGAATGCTAGCTTGGTGCTCAAAATTCTTAGAGAGCCCCAACACCACCCTATACACTGCTCAGATACCAGTAATTAATTCACACATCTGTTTTGTGTACAGGTAGCAGAATTTCAAGTCAGCCCTAACTGTCTTACCTAGATTCTCTTCTCAACCATATCCTCTCGGCGACGGTCCATGCTATATCTTAAACACTATAATCTCAAATTTAGCATGTCATAGATTGTTTCAATCAGTTAGCGATTCTCCAACTTTTCCCCTGTTCACTGTTGGAGTTTTCCCTCCACATGAGGTTTTATCCCCTCCCCTTTTCTCGTCTTCCCTATCAGTAGGTCCAAATGACTAGATTCTCAGATTAAAGTTTGTGATGATACACATAATATTCAACTGGTTTATGTCAGACGGGTATTCCGAATTCTCGATAACCATTGAAGTCTTCAGAATTTTCATAAACGTCCATCTGTTTATTCAGGATGGTGTATTTGGAATATTATATGGGTGGCCACCATTCCCTCTATGTAAAAGTCCTATGAATGGAGTTGATTCAAATGCAAAGCAGCACAAACAAACTTTCCACGGGGTAGCGGAACTCAGCAATGTTCCCAGCGGGCCTCTCGCCCACTGGAGACGTGCATGAAATATATCATACCAAGTGTTTCATCTGGCAGTGTTATTTCAACATTGCAGTCATAGTGTTGAGGCACACTCAGCTATTTTAAAGTTATGTTTTCCAGATAACCAATATGATGTCATAGGTATCTTTCTTTATAAAACTACGGTTACAAGTTTTACAATCTTAAAACGGAAAAGGATCCACAAATCACTCATCCACAAAGATAAAGACGTGAACTCAAGTTTGACTGAGATATATGTATATCTAGGAAATAAGGAATATACATGGGAAGAGGAAATGTGGGGCAGAGCTGAGGGCTGCCCCTCCCCCCTCCCAAGCACAAAAGAGACCTGAAAATGTCTTGGGCCCTTTCAAGATCTTATATTTCCCACATCTTATGCTACTCACCTTCGACGAATGTGGCAGTGAGAAAGAGAGGAGTGGGGGCCAGGACCTGTAATCATAAGTAGAGGTCAACAAAGATTTCAAAGATTTTCTCCACAGACGCAGTAAAGGGTGCCATGTCAGAAATAAAAAGGGGAGTACCCCCACCAATCCCCGATGAAGATTTCCTCCCACGCCTCTGAAACAGCAATTGGTGATGTCAATTGCCTAATGAGGGTCAGGCTTTTCACTGTTGGTGGGTGGAGTAAGGTATATGGGGTTGAAAACACCTGATGAACAGTGGGCCTGTATAATCGCTATTTGTGTAAATGACCATCCAACCTCTATCTGTGTAAAGCTGATGTTATCTGCACCAAATTAAGTGTAGAAAACAGCCATTATCTGCATAAGGGCAAATCACATTTCCCCTTACAATAACTGCATCAACATACACTAACTGCTGTATTGGCCTCAAAAAACATGTCTCATTTAAACGAAGAGAAGGAGTGAGTGAGTAAAGGGACCGACCGAGCTACCAACCGACTTTTGGCCGGCCGACCGAATTTTGGGCAAACGCCCCATTTTTTGCCCACCGACCTATTTTTGGCACATTGACCGATCGATTTTTGGCCCATCGACCAATCAATTTTGGCCCACTAACCGACCAATTTTTGGCCCACCGACCAACCGACTTTTGGCACACTGACCGATAAACTTTTGGTTGACTGACCGACTTTTGACCGACCAACCGATTTTTGACCGACCGACCATTTTTTGGCCCACCGACCGACTTGACCAAAGTTGACCTACTTGACTCACTTTGACCATATTTGATTTTTGACCTATTTGACCTGACTTGACCTATTTTTACTCACTTTGACCTAATTTGATGTATTTGACCTAGTTTTGACTAATTTGACCTAATTCGCCCATTTAGACTTTTTATCCAGAATTGGGAACCAGCAGGTAGTGTTACAGGAACATGCAAGTAATGGGTGTGGGAACCAGCAGCTACTGGATGCAGGTACCAGAGGCTACTGTATATGGGAACCAGCAGCTACTGGGTTTAGGAACCAGCAACTAATGTGTATGTGAACCAGTAGGTTCTGGGTGTGGGAACCAGCAGCTATATGGTATGGGATCCAGTACCGGTAGCTTATTGGTGTGGAACCACCAGATACAGTGCTTGGGAACCACCAGTTATGGGATGCTGGAACCAGCAGCTATTTGGTATGGAACCATCACTTTTTGTGTGTGGGAACTGTTAGCTACCCAGTATAGATCTGCTGGTATAGATTTTGTTCATATAGCAAGACATAGAGTGCACCATGGCATGCAATGCTAAAAGATACCCTTCTGGGTGATATAATTCATGGATAGGCCCTTATTTTTATGCTCTTTTTATACTAAGTCCAAAAACCTTAGTTACACTTTGTATACAAGATTATTATGCTATCTTTGAAAACCTTTATGCAGATAGCGTTTTTTTACACAGATAGTGGTTGGATGGTTGATGCAGATAGCATTTCTTTTTACAAAGATAGAGGTTGGATGATCAGCATCTATCCGCAGCACTACAGATAGCGGTCGTTTACACAGATAGCGGTTGTACAGGGCCACACCCGTCCAAATATCCTCATTAACTGTCATAATAGCAGCCTACCCAGCCAACAAGCACCCCTTCCTCTATTGTTAGTCAGTAGTGTTTGTTCAATATTGGTATTCGTTCGAAACTTTCCAGAGCTACAAGGATAGTATGTTGCAGTATCAGCCCAGATCACACTCTTGCCTTAATCCAACCCCCAATAATGGGGCTAACGATACAGTTATATGAATAATGTTAGAGAACTGGCTCCTAATCTCTTGATGAATGATATTGTGTACACGTAACAGAGGCGTTTATAACCGAGGCACACATGTATTGACAATTTGCTGGGTGGACTCCGGTAGCCTCGGTCAGGATTTGTAACATGATTTCAAGGGTCATTAAAACGATCCCAGATGAGTGAAAAAGAAAAAGACACGAAAGAAAAAACAAAATGCTCAAGAGCTATTCGGACCCTCAGAGAGGACCAGTGACCCAGAGAGATCCATTATCGATGGTGTCAGTGATCGTGGTCATCTCCACAAATCTAGCTTCTGAGTGATAAGACTAGATTACAATTTACATGGACTCTGATAAATGGGGTATCCCTGGGACTCCTACAATTGGAGTAAAGGGACGAGCCTTTGACCATACCATGTACCCATGTTAGATCTTGAGCGGTATTCATGCTAGGACAGTTATCAAGTTATTAGTCTCCAACGTACTGTGACTATCAAAACACAGGGAAGATAACACAGGTGAACTGCATAAATGTGAAAAAAAAAATTAAAAAAAAAAAAATCCGACCTATCGACCCTATCTTTTCAAATCATGTTACTGGAAACAAACCTTAATTTCTTGTCCGTACATAACAGTCTGGCCAATATGGATGAAACCCAGAGCTCAATGTCAGAATTAGTTATCTCACACTTTTAATGTGATACAGCAGAAAACATTTTTGACCATCTGAACAAGACAAGTTGTATCTCTGCCAGCACAAAATAGATTTACCAGAATGTCGACACCATTTGTTCCCTCTATGTAGATGGATCTTTTGACGCTGCTACTTGTATGAAAGGGATGCCACAGTTTTCTCAAAGAAAGAAAGTTTCGAAGCAATACAGAAACCAAAGTAAATGATCAAATTGACATCCCATTCTGTCTAAAATATGGTTGTGCTATCGTGGTATGATCTCCATGCTAAGGTGCTGGTGAAGGTGGGGCCTCCCCCTGGCGGCCAGGTAAAAGGTGTGACAAGCTGTGTGCCACCTGTCCCCCTGTCATCCATCAGCAGGTAACGAGCAGCTCATGCCTCCTGGGGCGAGCAACTCATGCCTCCTGAGGGCACACCCACCTGGAGCCCCAGCATCCACCTGGAGAAGGTCCTCCTGGGCCTACAGGTGGGGTCCAGCTGGCAGCACCCGTGCGATGAGCAGCTCAGCGCCCCTGAGGAGCAGCTCCCTGAGCAGTTCTCCCCAGGGGTCGATGGGTGCATACACCCAGGGAACTCCCCCAAAACGACACCTACACTTGTCTCTGTGAATTAATCCGTCAACTCTGCCTACAAAACCGTGGGTGGTGTGGAGTGGAACAGCTGGGTTCTTATACGTGTAGTAGATCTCCCTCCATGTCATCTGAAGTGTATTTCTAGAGAACCTTCTCCCTCCGTTGAATACAATGATCTTGTGTTATAAAAATACTCCAGACCCTGAGTCCATGACCGTGCATATCCCACCATCTCCACCTTCCAGGCAGAGTAGGCGATTATGCTCTGTCATGAAAAAGTCTTCAGGTTCCATGAAAAGCCAACTCCTACGTCTAGAAATCTTACCCTCTGTTTCTGAATAACCTCTACATAACTGTCAACCCCCCGGTGTGTCAGGTGGCCAAGGCTGTGCCTTTTCTTTTACAACCGGACTCATTTATATTCTGGGAGACCCATTCAGTATAATGTCCATAGTTTTACATAATATATCACCACAAGTGCACTGGCTGGGAAACCTTTATTTTTTTCTAGAATTGAAGTTTGTGAGAGTCATCGTGAGAACCATATATACTGATCATTCCTTGATTTTCCGATACATTTTGTGAACTTATATACTCTAGAGATACTCATTGAACTGGGCTTGAATGTATTGAACGTAGTTTCTATTTACAGACAATAATACATCTGCTTGTCTAATCGATCTGTTATTTTTACAGCATGTTTGCCCGAACTTCTGCCCAAAACTGGCCTCCACTATTATGTTCTTTTGTGAGTTATCAGAAATTGGGTCTTTACATTCATTTGTATTATACGATGGTGATAAGTTCTCGGAAAATGCAGCAGCCTCTATGCAGTATTCATAAAACCGTAACGTCTCTTTGCCCGCTTCCAAGAAATAGACCAAATTTCTAATAACAGTTTAGAGCAACCTATGCATTTCATCCCATGGTGAAATATTGACACCTGGGGCCATGCACCTGGCCTAGCCATAGACCAACTCAATAGTTGGCACCCAAACACCCATAATAATGTGTCCTATTGGCACAAGCCACTATAAACATGTATTTTGTGATGCATTTACCAGGTAGATGTCAATTTAGTGTGTGTTAGTAGGGCGGCTGTTGTTTATAGGTGCCGGAAGTATTTAGTAGCATTTGTGATGAGCAATAGTGTACACTGTCTGACTGCAGCCAGGGGTGCATTTCAATAGACCTAAAATAATAAATAAAGCCATTATGTGTCGCCCATAGTGACATTAGTACATGCAGTGCCACGACTACTCTACCAAATCCTTTCTCTCTCTCTCTCTCTCTCTCTCTCTCTCTCTCTCTCTCTCTCTCTCTCTCTCTCTCTCTCTATATATATATATATATATATATATATATATATATATATATATATATGATTACATTGGGACCGATCTCATAGGAAGTAATGTTTGACGTCAGCAAATCTCCCCAGTTACATAGCCATCATGCGTGCTGTTATCAGTACTTATCTCGTCAGGTCCCAGATAAAGCAATGGCGGGCACACTGGACCTCAATACTAAGCCCTATAGTAGGTCTGCTACAGTATAGTGCATTCTGAAATACCCTCCACTATGAGGTCATTGATCTCCTATCGGCAAACAATGACAGATGGGGCTGATCAATGGGGCTCATCCTACTACCTGTGACTATAGACTGGTGTTTCATAATGACAGTGGAGACCTGCTTCAGATTGGTTGTACATTTGAGCTGACCAGTGCTATAGATGCCCCTTTGGGACATTTTCCTATCTTTGCAATGCCTTTCTGGTTTGGCAGTTTCCTTTTTCTTCACATCTGCCACAGCATCATTTCTTTATTGCCTTGAGAGTGTCTCATGTATGTGGTAGTTTCGTAGATGTCCACATGTCATATTTATGATTCATGTAAAGCTAAAGACATAATATATTATTCTTTATATAGTTATCCCCCTCCTTCCAAGGACAAAAATTGTTGGTAAAGGTGTGGGTGTAGATAGATAATGTGAAGTCAAGAGGAGACTGAAAATGCTGTCGCACATGTCGGGAATGCTGTCAACAAGACATGCTTGTTTGGACATGGTAAAGGAGTAGTTGGTGGCCGCGGGTGCCGGCAGTACCAACCCTTTCCGGGGGACTGCTTTGAAAAGTCAAAACTGTCACCAGACAGGAAAACGTGAATTTAGTCGTCTCACGTACACTAACAATTTCTGCCACATTCCCTGTGCCTTTACATGTCTGCAGTTCTTCTTTTCTATGTCAAATATGTGCACTACAAGTCTACATGTAGCCTACTTTATTGCCTTCGGTGGTATAAGGTTAAAACAAATTGCTACCAATATCCAATATATGCACCGGCATAAAATGAATTTATAAACTACTTTTTGGCCATCTGAGAATTACCCTCACGCTAAGACAACTGTATAACATACAATGTATGACCTGCATTTAGTTAAGGCAAATATCCATTGGGAACAGTCTGGCGATCGAGATGTGGATGTGTGGAGTTGGGGTCGGGGTAAGGGAGGGAACAGGTGTAGGATTAATGGATGGGATCCGGAAGATCGAATCACCTTGAGACCCCACCTGCATGAGGCCCTTGGTGCTCGCCCACTCACCCCCGAGGTGCATCCATGGGGTATCAGCCATTTACAAACACCACTTTACCTCCTGTAAGCAAACAGTAATGACATGAGGCGGGGGCCTGCTCCATGGCCCAGGGCTAATGTTCAGGTAAACAATTCACTCCCATCTTCTCCAGTACATTAAACTGCCAGCAGCAGCCACTGTCCGCCTCCACGGTCTCATGATCATCTTCCCAGCACCAATAGTGGCACTCAGTCATTGGGTGAGCACATTGGTATACCTTACAGGTAGGGAAGCTGGACCCACTGATGGAGGGGTACCAGGAGGGTAACTAAATGATGGATTAGCAAATTCATACGACATAGTTTCATAGATGTACATTTTACTAATACCAGAAGGATTTGTCAGAATGAGGAATATTCACATATAGTTTAATTGGATTGTGGCTGTAGAGGGTTAATGCTATATGAGACTGGGCCATTAAATTTGACATGGTGACATGGTCTTTTCTTGAAATCGACATGTGTTATGGACCTTATAAATAGTGACATCAGGTAAGAAATTAATGACATGATAAGTGCTTTTTAAATTTGACATGGGACATAGGTTCTTGGAGGTGACAGGGACATGGGAACTTAAGTGGCATGTGAAAGCCCCACCCCCTCCCAAAGCCAGAGCCCCCTCCCAATGAGTCCTATCTGTTAGAATGTTAAGTAATTTTGCATAAATCCAATATCAGTTATATCATGAGACCAACTGACCCACATAAGTCATAATGTGTGAAATTAAATGTGACATTCCAGTAAAAACTTCCAGTGTTGATCGGGAATGATATGACTAAATACCCTGATATCTTGTTATGAATGGTCATGCCTTAATGTGTGTCAGCTATGTTGATAAATTACTTTTCTGAGGCAGAGCAAATCAACATGTTTACACACATTAATACCATGTTAACACCATGTTACTATAACCATGATGAATTGTAAAAGGAGTCAGTGTTCAACAGAAAAATGCCTAATGGCACAAACAGTGGCTTTACGTCATGACGGTTTATATCAGGAATATGGGTGTATGTGTTGATTTAAAAAGGCCAAGGCTCGTCTTTATATGCCCTGACCCTCTTGTCTGTTCTCGCTATGTATCCAACCCGAAGGCACACATTTTGAGTAATACCCATAATTCACAGTGAAAACAAAGGATAAGTTTGATCTACAGATATGCAGCATCATATTATTACAGTGTGACACTGTACATTTAATCAGACCAACAGACTAAGTCTTCAATAGACAATATAAATACAACAATCAGTTGCTGAACATTGATAACAGAACTCCAGTAGAATGTGAACCAAACAGAATATGGCGACATGGTCAACGTCAGCTCCATGGTTTTTAAGTCAAATACCGTCACATAACAATAAGATGGCACTGTAGTTACTTCCCACTGACATGTATTTGTTGAGTATGCTTTACAATGTTCCACTTGGACATTGACCTTAGTGAGTACACAACAGAAGAGTCAATACCTAAATGTGTCATCCCTTTCATGAATACTTGACATAATCTCTGACATATTCCTTCGCCATTGTCTTTTATGGAGGAAATAGAGTTCATGAAGAAAACATGTGTTCTATTTTTTAGTAGAGGCCCCGGCTTTAGAGCCATAGAGGAGAATTGGTTTGAGGATATCTATGAAAGTTAATGATTCTTAGGGTTCTGGGCCAGGGTTGGAACCAAGGCTATTGGGAGAAGTGGTTCGATCGCCTTATTGTCTGGGTCCATATGGTCTCATTCCAAATGGTGTCAGTAATATAAAACCATGTTTATTCATCATAGGGTATATCTTTTTTTCTGGTTCCATTTCTGATTGCCTTATTATGGGAGGGGGCGTGCCATGCTTTATAGATGTCTGGCTATACAGAACAACCCCCCATTATTTACATAGGGGTTTGGCCAAAAAAGTAAGACAAAAGTGGGGCTTAATAGAAGACATATGGAGGTAAATGCAGGAAATCTGAGAGTAGGGTGAGAAAGTTTTTTGTACCTACAATTTCCAGGAATTATTGAAATTTGATGTGGAAGGTTTAGAAAAAGAGTTCTGTGAAAGCTGCCCAAATTGTCCATAGAGCTCTAAAGTAAATCGACTTTTTTTTATTAATGTAGTCAAGAGCTTCATTTTGGGATAGTTGTGAAATCAGTGGACATGAAATGGATGGGAAAAATTTGAGATGTTTCTAATAGGCAGTTGTTGAGAAATTTTCACCTTTATATTTGAGTATAACGTCACAAATAATAGGGTCTTGTTTCAAGAACAGATACTAGGTTGTGTAGTTAACAGTTGTAGATAGACCAAAAGGTCTTTTTTGTTGTTTTTTTTGTACTGTTTCTATGTAATGTGAAGTCAGTATGGCTGTATTTATAAGTAATGTTGGATTAAGAAACAGGTATCTGCTATTGCAAAATAATAGTATGAGGTGAAACATGGTAGTTATATGTGGCCTTAAAATCACCTCCCACAAAGGTCAATGCAAATGAGTTGTGTTGATGCACCAAATATGGTAAATAGAAGTGGGTGATCATTCTCCTTACATAGGTGGAAACTGGTGGTCGTGTTGTAGTGATATCCTGCAGATTGAAGGTCTCAGACTATGCTAGGAGAGGAGACTGGAATAGAATCATTACCATATAAGGAGCCACACATGGCTTGGGCATTGTTCACCATATATGGGCCTGGATCAGTTTGAGGTAGATTAATACACCTGACTATCATGACTGATGTTTGATTGGTCTAGACAAAGCTATGATTAGCTACTTGTCAGGGGGAGGGTGGGTGGGTAGTTGTTGGTAGGCAGGCAGGCACACCACTAGGTGTAGGAGGTGGGGGGACATTCAGCTACTGCTCTGCAGTCCTGGGTGGGTGGGGGACTACTCAGTATGCCTCAGTAGTTCTGGTTGGGCAGGAGTATATTCCAGGCAAAGTAGTGTTGGATCTCAAACAAATTGCAACAAAAGGTTTTTCACCACAATGCATTTCCTTGACGTCTCTAGAATGACATACTAAAAGTCTGAAAAAATCCTGGCACGGGAACTATGTTTAATTAGCGTTAACCTCTTCAGCAATGCTATTTCTATATAGTAAACAAGGACTTAGCTATAACTCCATAGGTCTTTTCAAGTAATTCAAAAGCCTCTTGAGATAGGTAATCCATAAAATACCACTATTAGAATAAATGGGATGATCCCAATTAGCATAATCCCTAATTTGCATATTTAATTACATAGGCTATATTATCTCATTAAGCCTGAGAATGATATAACACGTGAAAATATTCAGTTCAGCCTTATTAGCATAATTTATGCAAAACTTTAATTATTTACCTATTTTCACTTTTATCCTAGTAAATTCTGAAAAAAAATATGAAAATATGGGAATAAATCAATGAAACTTGTCAGACTTTTTGCTTGATAATGAGTTTGAATTTGAGGTATTTCAGTGCAGTATCTGTATCTAATATGCCCAACATATGCTCAATATGGCCACCACCGAAATCTTCTAAAAGCTGTATCTTTGCTTCTGGTTCACTTACAAACACAAATGCTAGAAATATTACTTTGGGATCATGGAATATAATGTAACCTTTGCTACTCTCTCTGGCAGCCATCATCAATTAAAATAGATTTTATATCAAAAACCTCATTTTCCTCTCTGAAATCAATATAGTATAAGGATAGTTCACCTGAACTTTGCTTTCTGTATTACTTCCTATAGAGATTCTCCCTGTGGAGTGGAACCTTTGCGATTAGAGCATGAAGGAGATGGTTACTTCCATTGGGGCCTTCCATAATAGTGATTGATCCACCTCAGGAAAACTGATTCAAAGTGACACCAAATCCATCAATATAACATAAGACACCTATCCAACTGTAGAGGAAGTGCCAACCATAATGGTAACTCAATCATTTCCAAGAAACATTGAACATTTTCTTTATACCATGTTTGTTAGGAGGAAAATAGATGAAAAAGTTGCATCCATAGGACAAGAAATAATATAGGCCACAAGACCAAGAGTACTTCTTGCACAATTACAATTAGGGCTTGGGGTACAAATGCATCACCATTTTGGTGAAGTATAATATGATTGCCGCAGTTGCTCAGGGAACAGACATTCCTGATCGTTCAACAGTACAATGTTTAGCAGATAATGTAGACCATAATATTGCAACTCTTCATGGATCAGGCACCTTCCATGACATGGGGATAACAGTTACTAAAACACCTGGATCAAAATGTTCTAGACCAGTGCCTAGGATCTCAGTCACTGCTGAAGACATCAATGCATTGGTCATATCAACATTATTGTGATTTAGGTAGTTCCGGTACAAACCTCAATATCAACACATTTTCACAACCCTCTTACATCCTTTGAGGTAGATCATTCAACACAACCTTGATGTTTTCTGACAGACATTCTTGCTTCTCCATTCCCCCAGGCAAAGTTGGTCTGGTATTATGTAGATGGTGACTAGTGCAGAACACCCAGGGAAGTGGGAAGTCAGCAGTCATGTTTCTACCAATGATCGATTTGAACCCTCATGTGTTTACTCAACTCTATCTGTCATCAGTGTCCACACTACTAGGTTCAATGTCACACCTGTTCTAACATTTGATGAACCACTATGGTTGAAAGTGCTCACAGTTATGCAAAGTGAGCCAAGCACTAGTAACCTAAAACAGATAGTCCTAAGGTTAACTCTTCTTTTACCGAACGTGCATTCCTGCGAGTAAATCGCCGATTTTTGGCCGATTTTGGGTACCCTCTCTCCCCTGAATTCTCAATGAAATCTTATGATTTTCCCAGAGCTAGCCCTATGGTATGAGGTCTCTTCCTAACTCAAACCACTAGTGTCTACTCTGTTTTGCTGAGATATGGTGAGCTCCTAAACATGATAGAGAATTAAGAAAGGTTTGGGCCAATTCTGACGATTATTAATGGCAAAAAATCATAAAAAAATATAAAATAATTCCATTTTTTTTATGAAAATCTACTTTGGGCAGTTTTTCATAAAGAAAACGATGGTACTAACAATTTTAGGATATTTTGGGGGATTCTTGATGAAAATATTGGTTGCCATGGCAACAGATACACTGAAAGTAGCGATTTTTGATAGATTTGGTTGCCATGGTACCCAAATAGACCATATATCATGTGACCATGTGACATGAAAATTCCAAAAATGTTCAAAAATATCTATCATGTGCTTTTTATTTCATGTAAATTGATAGAGGGTGTCCCAAGATATCATTATTTGAAGTTTGACAATATCATCATTTTGCAGGGATGCATCTTATTTTATCACCATCATATCTGCCGTATCAGAATAGATACGGACAATCAGGATTCCATTGATTTTTGTCCATAAAATTATGCTTACCTTGGGCACTCATTACTCAGCTTCTAGTAGGAATATCAACATGATTCAAAGAGCATTTAAAAGATGACAGTCTCTAGAGGCCGAATTTAGGCCAAAAACACCTTGGTAAAAGAAGAGTTAAGAGGGACTGCACATGCACATGATCAGAAAAGACTGAGGGTTATCAACCTGAGAACAACTCTAATGAATCTGGGGAGAGGTAAACACTTTGGTTGAAAAACAGGATACTACTGCAACTGACTTGGGAAAGGAATGATTAGTGTACAAGGATCTTATATTATGTGGGAGACTGTCAGTAGATGATGCATGTTCATCCCCTATCTTCAATGAAATAGAGATCTATGGCAAAAGATATGCAGGTGTCTCATACTGCTAAAGAGAGAACAGGTAATTAGAAAAATTCATCTGCAATCCGTTTGTTGTTTGCTACCCTACGTTGCTGCTGGACACAACCTATGGTATATGCAAAGTCTGCCTATAATACTTACAAATGATGCAAGAATTACCAGTCACCCATCCATCAGTTCACAAAAGCTTAGCAAAGAGGTGTACTATGTAGTGAGGCACAGTGACCATTACTGGGCAGGACTCAGTAGAGATCTTGTTATTGAGCATGTACTGATGAGGAGCATTAAGACATCTGGTGGTCTGATACTCTGTTCATAGATAGGTGAATGATACAGCACCTATCCTACAGAGATGCATGATATGACTACAAAGAAGTTGAATATTATAATGAAAACCAATGGTATGGATACATCAGCAATGTGAAAATCACTAGTCATGAGAAGGTTTATGCAAATGAACCTCGTTCTGATGGCAATGTGTTTGCATACATTATTATATCAAAAATATCACCTGTGGGCTATAAAGATAGGTATTGTGTAAAAAGAACTTCTGCATTGCATATTTTCTGAGGTATCTGCCACCATTATTGTTCAGATTGATGACCCATAAGGTTTTTGATATAAAATTGATTTAAATCGATGATGGCTGC
The DNA here is from genome assembly GCA_949317995.1 of Acholoe squamosa. Lineage (NCBI taxonomy): Eukaryota > Metazoa > Annelida > Polychaeta > Phyllodocida > Polynoidae > Acholoe > Acholoe squamosa. The sequence goes on along the minus strand of OX439035.1, from coordinate 102,837,022 downwards.
CAAAGAGAGTCGCAAAAAGGGTTACATTAAATTCCATGACCCTAAATAGTATTCCAAGCATTTATATTTATGTTTGTAAGTGAACCAGAAGCAAACATGGTGGGCATATTAGATAGAGGTACTGCACTGAAATACCTCAAATTTAAACTCATTATCAAGCATGATTCTGACAAGTTTCATTGATTAATTCCCATATTTTCGTATTTTTTTCAGAATGTACTAGAATAAAAGTGAAAATAGGTAAATAACTAATGTTTTGCATGAATTATGCTATTTAGGCTGAAATGAAAATGTTCAAAATGGTACAATCATATTTCTAAAACTAATTATGTTGAGAACTAGCCTTTTTTTAATATTTTGTAGTCACATGTTATACCATTCTCAGGCTCAATGAGATAATATAGCCTATTTATGCAAATTAGGTATTTATGCTAATTTGGATCATCCCATTTATTCTAATTGTGGTATTTTATGGATTACCCATCTCAAGATGCATATTCTAGGCTTTTGAATTACTCGAAAAGACCTATAGAGACCAAAGTTATAGCTAAGTCCTCGTTTACTTTATAGAAATAGCAGTGCTGGCAAGGTTAATGCTAATTAAGCATAGTTCCCCTACCAGGATTTTTTTTTACTTTTAGTATGTCATTCTCAAGGAAATGCATTGTAGTGAAAAACCATTTGTTGCAATTTGTTTGAGATGACCCCTATATTTTAGCCAGATTGCCTGGACTAGTAGGGTCAGTGGCTTAGATGACCACAGGAGCTATCAAAATAGGGTGGTGGGAGGGGGGAGGGTCTCATTGAGCACCAATCTCAGATCTCAGTAAGAGTATTATACATGTATCATACTACAGGTGTAGATTGATGTTAAGATATCAGTAAGGCTGTGTATAACTATAGGATTGGACTGATGCAATCCTGGTTTTTTCCCCACTTTCTCTGCTCTCTTGTTCCACACCCCCCCCCCCCCATACTGGTAACTGGTTACCATTTGAACTGCTCTCACATAAAATTGCTGTCTAGTATGTATACTCTGTGTTACAGGTACGAGGTGATGCTGTCGTGCTGGAGGCGTGAACCTTCTGACAGACCCACCTTCACCCAGTTAAGGACCCAGGTGGAGGTCCTGATGGAGCAGGAGGTCACCACCCACTACATCACCATCTGTCCCACAGATGTCACCCACGATGATGTCACCACTGACGACGACATCACCTCTGAAGACATCACACTGGCAGATGACGTCACCCGCGGCGTCCACGTCATCAGTGACGACGAGGATGACGTATTTGGCGTCAATGTAGACAATGGGAGCTGCTCGGGTACATTGGGTGGGGATGAGTTTGGATCGAGCTGCTCATATAGTGGCTATCAGACAAGTGACTCAAGTGGCGTGTCATCCTGTCCCCCGGGCAGCACCTCAGAACTTGTCTCTCCTCTGAAAGGGGATGAGCTGCTCTTGGTGGCCAGAACAAGGGATCCCACCACCCCCTTGGACCAAAACCAAACCCAAGGTCGTAGTTGGAGTCAGGTCCATGTTAGTCACCATCAGAGGGTGGTAGGTAAGCGGCAGGACCAGCAGAGGGTATCTACATGCAGCCAGACCCGGCTACTGAGCAGCTCATTTAGTGAGGGCTTCTGTTCTGATGATGGTGTAGGACTAACAGGTCTGTCAATGTCAGAAAGTGGGGAGACATACCTGTGAATGTCAGCATACCGGGGGTAGGGGAGGAGGGGAAAAGGACAGGGTGTAGCACCATAGAGGCAGGTCACTAACTGTGCCATGTTATCCTTCTATAACACATAATGGCAGAGCATGTGTGACAGCCTCCCTCGACACTCACTACCACACACCCCGACCACACACATGATGGGGTAGTGTGTATATGGTCATGATTATGGTCTTGATTTATGGCAACATATGCAATATGGGATATCACTTTGAACCATCGCCAATCTTAAAACGATTATTTTGCACTAAAAAATGACAAATGAATGCTGGAATCTGATCTTGTTTTATTTCTACTAGGTGGTGGGAGCTTCAAACACATACTTTGTATATTGCAAAGCCATGCTCTCCTAACTAATGCTTATAACCGCCAATGTATTTCTAAAGTTGATTATGGCACCCATTGCTGCATGGAGTCAGAAATATTGGATATGACTGACATACCTAAGAGCTCTAGATGTGTCCTAACTAGTATTTCAACCTTTTGTCATTCATGTTGCTGTATATATATTGCAATTCTCTACTGGTTATGGGTTATATATTCAGGTCTGCCTGCCACCAGCATTTATTAACCATATTATATTACCGATAAGAATGTTATGATAACTAGAATAAAACCTATTAGAAATTCCTGCATGAGTTTTCAATGACATTGGACCACACACAATACGCTTGCTGTTACTCATAGTCTGATAGGCCGACCTACCTATCAGTATTATATCATAGACACAACATTAATATGAGAAGCTAGGACATGTTGCAGTGAATTCCTTTATTAGCACTAATTACATGATTTTACATCGTGATTGCAGTCATAAAACATATTTCACAAAGTGTTCCCAATTGCATCCATGATTATAACTATATTGAGCAGCAATTTCAATTCTTGATTGATGAACAATAAATTACAGCAAAGGGTTAATTCAAAAGTTTAAACAGTTTTCTTTTATTGAAATGGGCAGGATGACATGATTGTTTCAGACGCAAAGTAATACTCTAATTTAAGATAAAACGTTTATAACTTTCCATAGTCAATGCAATACAGCATAGTATCAAAACGATCATTATTTTTTGGTACCAACTTTAATTGTTTTCAAATAGAATGTATACCTGGTTTCTGTTTGATTTATGAATGGCTTTCCAGGTCACTATGATGAAACCAGAATCGTATAAAAGGGGCAGATCTATGGCAAACTACGCAGAATGCTGACATGGCTTTGTAAAGTGTGTAAAGAGGCAGGGTTTGTCGTAGATAGCGTGGACAAGGTCTGAGATAGTGCAGACAGTGCAGGCTGACTGTCGGCACGGCAGCCGTCTATCCTGGGCTACCTGATGGAGACCAGACCCAGCACATGTCACCAGTTTGTACATATGGGACCACGATCTGCCCGCCTCCATACATAGACAGACACAAACTATAACCCTCACCGCCTTCCTTCACTAACTCTCCTCCACCACAACAAACATGGGCCTCAAAGATTTTCTGGAGTTAGGGTAGGGTGCAATTGTTCTGGAGGTTAATTCAAAAGGTCCTGGGATTTCTACCCCTGCGATCTTAGCGTAGGCACATAATATAAGACCTAGACAGTCTACCCTATCTAATGCAGTGGTTGCAGGCCAGTCAGACACAGCAAGTCCTGAGATCCCTTCACTATTCATTTTCCAGCTGTAAGATCAAGTGGCGGATCCAGGATTCTCTAGAGGGGGGGGCCAAGACCTGGTGCAAGTGTTAGGGGTGTTACATGTCTCGGAGCACCACAAGCGAAGCACAGCGGTCAAACTGGGGGGAGGGGTTGGGGGCATCCCCCCCAGAAAATTTTGAGAGTTTAGACTTGAAATGGTGCATTCTTATGCATTCTAACTTAACATATTAAGTCTCAGGTCTTGTAAAATTTAAGGTGAGAAATCAGTATTTATGTTAACAATTCTTGTTGAATAGGTAGCCTGTATATCTCCTTCCCTACACAAACAGAATGCCTTGAAGATCTCTACAAGAAATATTTCATTCTGGTACATCATTAAACACCATATGAAATAGGGCATTTGTATTAAGCTTCTGATAATTGAAAGGATGGGGGTTTGGGGGCTTAGCCCCCAAGAGAAAGTTGAAATCTAAGAGTTGAAATGGTGCAATCTGAGGCATTTTGGCACTATATATAGATTGGTATCACCCCTACTCCCCTAAAGAAATTAAGGCCTCTGGAACCATTTGAAGTTTGAAAAAAAAAGGTTGGGGGAAAGAGAATGAGGGAGAGGATATCAGTGTGTCACCTGAAGAGGGAAAAGAGTAATTTCTTTGGTGTATAATGAGCATGAGTTCCAATGATGTGGCATTAGAGTAAAGTAAAATTTAGAACTGAGGGTCATTCCTGGAGGTGGGCTGGAAGGTGTTTTTTGAAAATTGGAGGACAGAAATAATAATTTCAAAATCATGAAAGAAATTCAGTTTGTATTGCACATATAAGAGAACCCAACAGGTCATTTCCTGATGATGAAAGCTTTCTAATGGTATATGGAACCCCATATTCAAATAACTGCCTCCCTCTCCTTTCCTTTCCCCTCTCCCTCTCTCTTCTCTTCCTCCTTTTTTTTTGGGGGGGGGGCAAGGCCCGTTCGCCCCCCCCCTGTATCCGCCACTGGATCACTGCAATCTTAGTGAAATAATTGCATAGTGGTTTCACCTGAGTACATGAGCACTCACAGGGAACACTCCTGGTCCCAACAGTGAATGTCCCTGCTGTATACATATAGAGGGGAGGGAGGACCTTTGCTGAGAGTCCTTGAGGGCTCTTCAGGCTACTCAGGCATGAAGTGCACTTGAATACTGTACAAGGGAACGCTTGTAGGAGGGAACACTTGTGTAATCACTCTTGTGAGAAGGAGTGTTTCCACTGCTATTCTTGTCCCTGTGCACAGTGTGTTCTACTTGGAATGGTGTAGTAGGGCTGGGGCTAAGATTACTGCGATCTTAGTGCTGGCTGTGAAAAGGCAAGACAGTCTAATCTTAAGATCACTTAATTGGATAAGGCAGAATTATTCCTAAGATCACTGAGGTAGTGATCCCAGGACCTTTTGAATTAACTTCCTGGTTTATGATGCTGAATATTTCCAATGCAAAGCCTGGAACTTTATAGGCCAAACCCTAGCCAATTATCTGTTAAAGACCTTTGGATATCTTAGGCCATTCAAATGGAAAGAACCATAATCTTGTGACCCATCAAGGTAAAACACCCCTCCGCAGGGGATTTTTAATTCACCATATGGCCACCAGGGGGCATTGGAGGGGCAAAATTACTCAAAAATCATAATAAAAATATATTAAGCTAATTTTTGATGCAGAATTCAATGGTCACAATTAAAAAGCACCATTTTCAGTAGAAACGGCCCATATTTGGATGGTAAAATGAACATTTTTCATGAAAAATCAACCCATATGCCTGTTCCTGGTTGCCATGGCAACCATTTCAATAGTCAAAATTTGCAGATTTTCACACCAATTTTCAGGGAAATTCACCCAAACCCCAAAACTCAAAACAGACATGGAAAATTCCTCCTAGATCAAAATCTATGGTAAAAATCATCATATTGTTATGTATTTTTTATGAAAAAGGCTGATTTTTCTGTGTTTTTAGACATTATTATTGTTAATATTGTATTTAGAGCTTAATCCTCAATTTCAAATATGAATAACGACCTATGTTCAACTAGGGGTGCTGACATAACTACTGGGAATATTTAAGCCAATGATGTCTCATTTTAAAGATCTTGAGATGAACTTTGATAATGAATTTCCCTGCAGAGGGGTGTTTTTGCTTGCCTGGTCATCATTAGTTAAAAATACCAACCTCTGAAGAGATCGAGCCCTTCGCCTGCTCTTAAGTTATTGCCATACTTTTCATTCACTTAATTCATGAAATAAGATTTTGTATCATCCTAAGGTTATATGACCACACTAGTAGGACAATAACTTGTTCATACCTTACTTTTTGGATGGTATATGATGGTTAAACAGGGTCAAGGCCCATAAGATAAGGTTAGGATCTAAGTTCAGTAGAATAAGCAAACCAAAAATCACCTTCAGAAAGAGGCCACTGGTCCAGCCTTGTGTTGATACATTGCTCTTTCTGATACAAGTAGTAGATAAACTATGAGTTAACCAGGTTACGTACTAGATACACTATGGGTTAACCGACGAAGCCCGGGGTATATATTACGTAACCTGGTTAGCGGGGTTAAACCCATAGTTTATCTGCTTTAGACCATGGTCCAGGTGTATATGAGAGTCATTTTTATACACCAGATTACGTGATATATTCAGAGTGAGATTCTTTTGTTCTAAGGTGTGACCATGGTTAGAGTATATATCTGGACGTTCCTGCATGATGCCCAAACCTGGTCCCTACTCGAGCTAAAATCTAGTGCTCTTGTACTTGGATCGGACCCTCTTTGGAGGCTATAACTTCTCGTATTTGTCATCTAAATGTAGCCTTATCTGCTGGCAAACCTGATCATTTCCACCGCCAAACGTGGCCCTTTCTAACAACAAACATTACCCTTTCCAATGCAAAGCCGATGCACAAAAACAAGTAAGTAAAATACCCTTCTGACAAGAGAATCATATTATATTGGGGAGAAGAATGCAACTGCCAAACTCGGCTGCAATAGTCACTTCAAATTTCCTCCAAATAGATCATTGAGCAGTTGAGCACTGTTGCCAGTGGTGGTCAATATGCATTGAGTGGACAAGGTTTTTCTACCCAATGGAACTTGACTGTTTGATTATAATGGGATTTACTCCACGGCATCCTGATCCCCCCTTATACTCTCATTGTTCCAGCGAAGGGGTATTGTGTTTTGGCAGGTGTGAAAGTCAGCTGCCGTTAGCATTCCAGGAAAGGAAAATAAAAGGTTTTCCCTTGACAAGGGCTTTCAATATGTAATATAAGAATGAATTGCCTTATGCAGCCCCATCTATGGACACAGATAGGTACGTCAGGCATGTAAAGCAGTTATAAGCAGTTTGCAGGTGGGCGTTACGCCTGGAGTGTCATAGATAGCGGGATCCCATTGATCTCACCCAGAGTGATCGCAGCCCTCCCTTAGAAGCCGTGTACCCCTGCTCTTATCTAACGGGATATGCCACCATACCTAATCAGTTTGGAGTTCTCCCAACGAGTACATGTATACACAGCTGATCTCGATGTACATCACAATGACCTAGTTTCCTTTTTTGTACATAAATTGTCTGGTTCTATTACAGGGGGAGCTGTATGCACCGTGGGTGGTGGGGAATACTAACAAGATGTCGCCAACATCTTAGATATCTGACATTGTCATACAATGATAGATCTCTTGGCTGAGAAAGTAATTCATCATAAAATCCCATAAAAAAAACATTTCTTTGGACAGGAAGCGGTGAAGATTAGAGTCTTCATTATTTCCAAAGTCAAACATCTGAAGACTCCCATAGAGACATTATTATAACTTTTGAACACATAAGATAATAGAGAAAAGGAAAATCACAAACTACAGTCATATAATTATGAGTTTAATGGTAAGGAATTACATGTGTCTTCATCAGTATCCCACCTCATCTGGGTAATTTACATATTTCTGAAGGATCCTATAATATTCAAATTTTTAGATTTAAAAACGTAGAAGAGCCCCATCACGAAGTAAGGCAATAGTCCTAAAACACCCACGAACTGCCCCCCCCCCTCTATCCTACGAGGTGGTTGAGGTAAAGTTGAATAAAAACTATTATATAGAGATAAATATCAAATTAAAATAAAAGTCCAGGCCCACCCTTACCTGTGCCCCCTTCCCTGCCTTTCCTGACCCCACAGCTGCAGCTTGCTCTATGCTGATCCCTGGTGACCGGGTCAGCAGCTCTCACCTTAAACCCTCTTTACTGGTTTATAGTCGTGAATCGCCGTCCGCCTTTTCCGTCAGAACATCAAGAAGGGGTGCATGGGGCACGCCATGGGGACATGCGGCGTCCGGTCCCTATGGTACAGGTGTGCAGATCCTCGTGCGACCTCCCCCGGCGTGGTGCCAGCAGAAGGGCACCAATGGCCTGCTCTCACGCCACCTGCTGGAGGAACAGCAATACGCCCCCTTCCCCCTGCACCCTGTAACATTCAGAACCCAGAGCAGAGGAGGGCAAGGACCTCCTCCCTTTGATATATGCCCATTTCACCCAAGTCAAACAAATACTCCTGAGAAAGGGGCATTTGGAATAGGACCAAATGTTTGGTGCATGGCATGTACTAATTAGCGTTAGGAACCATGCTAGGAGCATCACATTCAATGTCGGGTGAAGCGTGACTTGCCACAGTCCCTTTCCTCTGCCGTCAACTGCAACTCCCAACGTTTATGGGTTAAAGCCAATTGCAGTAGAAAAATGCTTCAGCACGTCTAGGAGCCACCTGTAAGACCTACGTGTTCAACCAGTACTATCTCATCAACTCTCTGCCAACTTGCTGAACTGAATTGGCTGAATCAGAAAAGGAAATTATGTTGTCAACGAGATTTCACAATATTCAAAACGTAAATATTTCTTATTAAACCATCACCTTTCATGGAAGATGTTAACTTTCCGTCCTTATGACGTGTATCCCATATGATCATATGTAAGTTAGAGAATGAGTACTTGTCATTTGGTCAGGCCCCCTCCCCCACCCCCGACTGTGGGAAGGTAATTGCAGTCTTTGGCAGGAAAATACTATTGCACCAAGACTAATTAATGTTGAACGATGCGAGAATGAAAGCTTCCATTGTAACTTGATTTATTGCAAGTAAACATGAAAAATGATCATCATAACACAATTACATATATGACCTCGATTAATGACAACTATGTCCTCCACTATAACAGATTTTAGCTTTGGCTCACATCTGGAATCAGCCTATTGGGTGTAGGCGGGAGTGGAGCTGGTTCTGGCGACATGCATTGATAAGCTGATAAGATGACAACCAGCATGTCCCTGGATAACATCCACTTCCAGGGACAAAGTACCCATCATGACAATGCCTTATCAGTGTGTATTGCCACCTTTGGTATAACCAGCGAAATTCAAAATGGTGGGCCCACTAGGTATAGGTCTAGGCTCCTATACCTTTTACCCTCTTGTGGTACGAGAAGATACAGGTGTGCCCCGAGGTGTGCATTACTAACTCATCTTAAAGATGTATTGTTGTGCATGATTCGTACATGAATCAGACGAGCTCCCCTTTTTCCCACCGGGTGCCATCGTGCACCATCAGATATGAGATAAATGAGACCTAATTGTGACTGATGGCTAACCAGAAATATTTGGCATGCTATCGGGATAATATCGGGACCAAAAAAAATGCTATAAGATCTGACAAGTGGAAGACCTGTAAAATTTCCAGGAAAATGCAATCCGAGTTTATGCCCCCCCCCCATTATATATTAGCCAGCATCGTGGATGATAAAGAAAAATCGGGCTGATAGACAAATCTGGCGACATGACATCTTACGATGGAAGGCCCACTTAAGGTACCACATTTTCCTTCCTGAAGCTGAATAGGACATTGTAGAATATCATCATCATGAGTCCAAATTTGTGTCCATCCTTTTGATTCACCCTTCCCAGTGCACTTCTAAACGTTAAGTAACCTTATGACCCTCACGTCATAACGACATTGACCTTTGCTGGTCATTGACGACACAACAGAGGTTACCTGCACCGGAAGGAGATTTACTCGGACGCAGCCATTAGGCGCATCTCATTATGCGAACCAGGTTTGTGCTTTTTGAGCCAACCTTTTATGAAAGAGGTTCTGGAATTATACTAAAATGCGAAACGGTTAAGCATGCCTATATGTCCTGGTGTGGAAATTACCGGAAGTGTTAGAAAAAAAGGATGTAGTTAAAGAGAGAGAGGTCTTGAGGTAAGGTATGTACACACTCTCTATAATCATACATACCTGCATAATACATTTTGTACTACGATGTCTAGATCTAGACTAAGCCTATTTCCAATAGCGAGGTCCATAGAAACGAGCACTTCCGTGATGCATCCTAACCAAATCAGTCAAATCTCGGCCCTCATAGACCAGAGATAATGAGGTCAAAAGGGGGAAAATGCTGATTTAAATGATTTTGACATTATTGGATGTTTGCTTTTGTTAATACCTTCCCTGTGATTTGGCGAAAGTATAAATGCAAGAAATTAGTAGTAATGATGAAAATTGGCCAATTTGATGGTCGTCGCTTATTCTCGAGGTGACAATTTTCATTGATAAAATTAAAACATAATCAAAATGTCTTGTATTTTAAAATAATTTTTTCAGCAAAGAAAGACAAAAGATATTCATATCCACATGTAGCTTGACATTTTCTCTTTAAATTGATACCAGCCTGACTAGGGTTGTAGTCGGAAGAGTCAGTCTAGACACCAGTACAGCTCACTGCATGGTAGATGCCTTCCAATTCTCTGTATGAGTTTATATTAGATTAAACGCCTATGTGTAAAGCTGTGTTTCTCGTAACAAATGCTTGCTGCTTTATAATTTTGAAAATTCAGCAAAAATGAGTAAATAAAGATATTTTGATGAAATAAGTATTTTGAAGCTATATTAATGCACTCTCTGTGAATCCAGTATAATCCATTTTCCCGACATGTGACTGATTAGGTAAGGATGCATCACCCCTATTCACTGCAACAGTCAGACCCACAAAGTGTCCTGCTGCGAATAGCATAGAGCCGTGGGGTATATGCCTAACCTAATTGACTTTGCTTTGGTAAACAGAGTACTTTTGTTGGCAAATAAGAAAACGAGTGTAAAGACAATCCACCAACGTTTCACCTGTATTTGAGTGAGGGGCAAGCGGCGAGCATGAGGAATGGTTTGCCAGCACGAGGTGGAAGGCGACCAAGAGGATGTCGTGGCTTTGTAATCTGTACAGAGTGGAGGTGCATAGGAAGAACTGTCTTCTTATCATCAATCTCTGGCAGAAAGCACAGTTTTCTTTCAGGAGGTCAACTTTGGGCGTTGAAGGGGGCCAACATAACACCGGAGGCGTGCAAGAACTCATTAGGCTAACGCTAGAACAGTTGCACCAAACGGCCGTATGTCTTACTGCCTCCCCGCTGGCTTTTCTGGCTCTCTCCAGTTTCTGGTTTTCGTCAGTGTTGTACACAAGTAATTGCTTTTCACCAAAGTATTGCCCCACCCTCAGGCTGTGGGAGTGGATGAGGTTTTGGCTATTTCCAGCAAAACGGTCCTGTGAAGCTGGAAAAGTGTGATTGAGGTCTACTTGGGCTATTAGCAGGAATGTCTGTTTCCCACAAGACAAGTCATACAAACTATTTTCTGGATATGAATACCGTTGCCTTCTCCTTAGTAATTACTGCGTGAATTCAGAAATATTGAGATCAAGGTCACAATGGCGCATATACAAATGCTTTTTAGAATAGGCTATGAATAATTGATAATGTAGTTTATCTTCTATATAATAATATATACCTCGCAGCGTTCCTAATGCCCCGCCGCTTGGGATCCGGCTGCAGAGGGCCGTTTTCCACCACCCGATATGGTACCCCTATCGGCCGACAATTGCACCACAGAACCACCTCGGCCGATGGGGCTGCCATAGGCTCTAATGGTGGGGCATGGCCTCTGTCAGCCGACGGTAGCATTCACCAGGGGTCTATCGGCCAATAGAGTGGCCATATCGGGTGGTGGAAAATGGGCCAGAGCACTCTTAATCATCCCTGATATTTACATATTTGGCCTAGATGGGTAATAGCTGCTGAAGAGTTGACTTCTGGTTGATATAACAGTATAAGATAATATCTGTAGCTGTGGCAATGGTTATGTACAAAGAAGAGGAGTCTTAATTGTTACATTAGTTTATTGCCATGAGGAGCCATGCATCTTGCCAGCTATGATATTGGGGAGGTTGATCCTAATGTGCACTCGTCCCCTATAATCAACGTGATTTACATCTAGTAGGTCTGAAATTATCCTGATGGCCCCAGACACAGTCTCTAATCGTCATAATTAGACAAGAATCATGACACTGGTGAAATACAGACCGAGCAATAGAGGGAAAGATATAAAGAAAAACAGATGAATTGCTGTTAATATACCGCTAATGGGCGTTTATGTGTGTGGGGGGGGGGGCGGCGACATGAACCTACAAGGAATAATTTTTTTATAAAAGGAAATCCAAATACCTGCTTATTTTCTCGGAAATACAGCCGATGTATAATTGGGAATTGGCATCGCCATTCCACTCTTCCTTTTTCTACAAAGCCTACCGATGCTACAAGTCAAGGCCGTCTAATTGATGATTCCCAATGAATGCAGCCTCAAGCAGAACACCTGTGTTTTGTCTCCAACAATCATTGCAGCTAATTGACAGGTAACCAACGTACAGTTATATGGTTAGCATGGACCACAAAGGTGAAATGATGTAAACTGTTTTGGTCTTACTCTTACATTGCCTCACAATGCTTGTCACGAATCATTTTTTGGGTAATTCCATACCAAGAAATGATTATATGTATGCAAAATAATTTAGATATACAGCTTGTCAAAACGTCTGCGAGCTGATGTAATTATAAGTAAAGTAACATAATTATTCACACCTGGAAGTATGGGTAAAAGAAATGCTAGAACTCATCACCTACAAATTTAGAACAGGTTAACCTGAAACGCATCTTTTCTTTCTCAGGTCTTTCTCGCACCAATGTCCAATATTCACACAAGAACATTAGTGCCCCTTGCACTGTAAAGGTTCCATTTTGTGTATAGGTATAGTATGTCGCTATACCCACCTCTAGTAAAGCAATTCGAGACTCACATATCCTCTGACCCCCATCTTATGCAGTGGTAAGGAAAATGAGACCACAAAAATAGCGAACCCATACTGTACTTACCATAATTCTAAGTCTACTTTTCTGTCAAGCTTCCTAAGTTGAACCCTGCTTCCCCTTTCCCTGGACAACTGTCATGGGAATTCGGTTGAATATGCAATAACCTCTATTGTGCACCTTATAAAAAAGCACGTGGTTGGCAGATTTCACGTCAAATACGCAGCCTAAGTTGCAGCCAAAATGGTGGGGTGGGAGGTCGTATTCATTGTATGACTATACCCTCCAACTGCCAAACCCTGGCCCCCTAAAACCAACAGCTTATAGCTTTATTATCAAAACCTATATAGGAGCCATCAGTTTCGTGCTCCTGTTCGTCAACAGTGGTATTGAAATTATAATTCAAGAGGTCGTGCATGAACGCGCCATGTCCAAAGGTGCATGAAGATAAGGTGTGCGGGCATGTCCCTGGCCGGTAGGATAAGCCATCTTCTCACATGTATTTGGCTCACATTAAGATGATGCAAAACATGGCGACGATACCTATGATTAAATCAGGTATAAGACGTGTAGTGCACACACGCACAGCATTTAGACCAACCATAGTACTATGAAGATTCATTCTTGCTTCCATGGACTTTGAAATAGGACAATGGAATATCAGGGCATTGTACAGGGGCGTAGGAAAAGGGGGGGCCAGGGGGGCCTGGGCCCCCCCAATCATGAAGGAGGTGGGGCCTGAGTATGTCTGGGCCCCCCCAATATTTTCTAAGAACTCATAAACACAATGGAAAAGAAGCTAAAATTTACATCTCAATTTAGATTATTATGGTGATGTCCTAGGGAGAATGGGGGTCTGAGCCTAAAGTCAGATCCAAAATTTACCAAAAATCACTTTTCTATATGAATTCTAAATATGCATATATAGACGCCATCACGCATCAGCCGACAATTCAAGGTGGTCGCGATGGTGCCCTCGCCGGGCCCCCCCAATGAAGATTTGCTTCCTACGCCTCTGTTGTATCAACATGGTCGCTTTGTGTGCTTTTGCGTCGAACACATTATCAATTGACTTCATTTAAAGGTTGTGAGTATAGTTCTCCTCGCTAATGAGTACAAAGATAGACATTGACCCCGGAGGTTATTTCAATTCAACGTACTATCGCATCTGGGTTCTACCATTAGAAGCTCTAAATTTTACAGCATGCCAAGGCTACTGAGTCATTTGAGCAAGTGATTATGTGAATCAACGATTGAGTGGTTGAACAAGGAAGTGAGTAGGTTGGGTGAATTGGATCACCGAGCCGGTCCTCGCGCGAATTAATAGGGGGATCGGGGAACTCGGTGCTTGGGCCGGTATGACACAGATACACTTCAGCCTGCTAGTACTGGGGGCCTTGGAAACAGGGGGCGCCTCCAGCAGTTTCTGGGAACGGAACGAGCTTCAGCCTGGATGTGACTCAGTACTGGTCCTGGGAGTCTGTAGGAACCCTAGGTTGAAGCTGGTTGGGAGGAGTGTAGGGGACCGGAAATCCCTCTACCCGGTACACTGAAAACCCTGCAGATCTTTAAACTCATCAGATTGAGGACCTAGAGTCGTCGGAAGAGGTATAGACAGGGGGCAGAACCTTACAGGTAGTGAATTCCCTCAGTATACCTCTCCCCAGTATGAGTCTATGGCATTCTGTTGACAATATGTAACATACTCACAAGGTGGCAGGTATGTGCCACTCATGTTTGATGATCAGGCCTTCAGTCTTCAACTGAAGGTCTTCACCGCTGAGGACTTTAGCTGCTCAAGTTGACGATACCCAAATCTACAGCTTTAGGTACTCAGATTAAGGACCCAAGGTAGTCAGCTCCAAGGTTGTCACTCTAACAACCTTATGTAATCAGTTTGACTACCTTGGGTAAGTGTCTTGACCAAACCCATTAGGTTGACTACCCTGGGTGCTCAATCTGAGTACCTAAGGTTGTAGTTTTGGGTATCGTCAGTCTGACGACCTTGGTGCTTTCAGTGTAGACGGACTCTCAGGAGCCGGTTACCTGGTCTTCACTGCTTCCCTAGTGTGTGTCATACCGATCCAGGTGTAGTTGGAAGGTGGAAATATCAGGCAAGGGGTCGTGGTGTAATGGTTGGCATGCTGGAATGTCATGCCAGAGATCCAGGTTCGAGTTGCGGTGATTCTAGATATGTTCATCATCCTCTACAATAGTTTCAGCAGTACTCTAAGGGAGAGAAGAAGGCTTCTCAGCTGCATTGTATGAAGGCACAATTTACCAAATGCAGCAGGTCCTGCATTGATTAAGTATGGGCACTGCTGAAATACATCTTATTTGATAAAAGCGTGCCCTCTCCTAATCATGATGTTACAAAAGATCCCTCTTTGTGGTTATTCCATATTTATTGACAAAAGAAATAAATAATCAGTTTTACACAAAATTTGACATTAGCATTCCTTTGCTGACTAACAGTGCAGTAAGATAATATTGTGCTGTATTTGGTCAATTGTGACGTCATACAATACATCATAAAGTCTGCTACTGTCCCTTGGGGTAGTGCATATTGTGCTATGTATGTCAGAATCTCTTTATCTAGAACAAAGTCCATTGAAATATGTCAACATGAAAATAGGGTGGCCTTTTCTTTCAAAGAGAATGTGATTGTCTGGTTTAGAGAGTCGGTAAATGAGTGACAGAGTGGGTGAGTAAGTGAACTAGTGAACAATTGAATTAGTGAGAGAGAAAGAGAGAGAGAGAGAGAGAGAGAGAGAGAGAGACAGACAGACAGACAGACAGACAGACAGACAGACAGACAGGCAGACAGACAGAGACAGACAGAGACAGAGAGAGACAGACAGACAGACAGACAGAGACAGAGACAGACAGAGACAGAGAGCGTAAGTGAGAGAGTGAGTGAGTGAGTGAGTGAGAGGTGGTCGGCGGGCCGGAGGGGTGAGTGAATTGATGGTTATTTGTTGGCTGCTACGGTGTTAGGTTCTTAGGAAAGTACGGTGTTAGGTTCTTAGGAAAGTACGGTGTTAGGTTCTTAGGAAAGGGCCGATTTAAAGAGATATCGGAATTAGATATGCAGGGATATTTTAGGTATATCAGGACGGGAGTAATACCTGCCCCACTAGGAGGATGACACAATGAAGGAGCTGTCAGTACCCCCACCACCTCCATGGCTGACATGTGAAGGTGGCCTCCGTGAGGCCCAGGTGCGTTTGTTACCTTGGTTAAATTGATAATTACGGCAATTACCTCTCACTGGTGGCGGAGACATCAAAGGAGAACACCCACAGGTGTGCTGGCTGTATGCTACACAGCGGTCATGCTAACTATATAACGGGATATAGTTTTCACTTGTATGTCACATCTTGTCCCATATTTCACAGAGTAACATCTTAGTTTTCTGATTATTAGTAGGTCGGTTCTATTTATTTAATGTAATGGAAAGTATCTTGAACTCTCTGTACCAAGAAAACAATGGAAATGCATTTAGATAAAGGTTATACAGGAGCATAGGAAAAGGGGGGGGCCAGGGGGAAGGAGGTGGGGCCTGAGTATGTCTGGGCCCCCCCCCCCAATATTTTCCAAGAACTCATAAACACAATGGAAAATAAGCTAAAACTTTACATCTCAAATTAGATTATTATGGTGATGTCATAGGGAGAATGGGGGTCTGAGCCCAAAGTCAGATCCAAAATTTACCAAAAATCACTTATCTATATGAATTCTAAATATGGAAATATAGACGCCATCATGCATCAGCCGACAATTCAAGGTGGTCGCGATGGTGCCCTCGCCTGGCCCCCCCCAATGAAGATTTGCTTCCTACGCCTCTGATTATAGCGTGAAAGCTGCATTCGGAGCAATCAGATATTGGTATTCCTTCTCACATACAAAAAAGACCTTCATGTTATGTTCATATTAAGACAGCCATCCGGTACATTTATGGGGAGGGGGCCTATCCACTCAGGTTCTTATTAATAAGAAATTGAAAATATGATATTGGCATCCAGTGTTGGGATTGTACACCCTATCAATTATTCAGATGGGAAAAGCCCATCTGTCAAGACAGCAGAATAGGTAGTAAAAGTTATAAAACCATGCCAGCATGCCCACATGGGACCCTGGAGGGATTCGTCTGGGGAAGGATGTTGCTGGAGGAGTGTGGATACAGACAGGCCTACATTAGTGGTATGGATCCTTACTGGTAATTATACCATTATTACCCCAGTCTCCTTAACCCTTTAAGGAACGTATATGATGCCTAATGGTTGCTTCATTGTCATGATGCACCATGCACTGCTGGCATACTGACTCACATTTGGAACTACCTAAAGGTTGCTTCATTGTCATGATGTACCATTCACTGCTGGCATACTGACTCACATTTGGAACTACCTAAAGGTTGCTTCATTGTCATGATGCACCATTCACTGCTGGCATACTGACTCACATTTGGAACTACCTAAAGGTTGCTTAATTGTCATGATGCACCATTCACTGCTGGCATACTGACTCACATTTGGAACTACCTAAAGGTTGCTTAATTGTCATGATGCACCATGCACTGCTGGCATACTGACTCACATTTGGAACTACCTAAAGGTTGCTTAATTGTCATGATGCACCATTCACTGCTGGCATACTGACTCAACTACCTACAGGTTGCTTCATTGTCATGATGCACCATGCACTGCTGGCATACTGACTCACATTTGGAACTACCTAAAGGTTGCTTCATTGTCATGATGCACCATTCACTGCTGGCATACTGACTCACATTTGGAACTACCTAAAGGTTGCTTCATTGTCATGATGCACCATTCACTGCTGGCATACTGACTCACATTTGGAACTACCTATTGCTTCTTAGTCATGATGCACCATTCACTGCTGGCATACTGACTCACAATAATTTTGAACTACTCACCAGTGGGCACAAAACGTTGAATCAACATTGAATAACGTTGATCATGGTTTGTCCCAGGGTCGGGATAAAGCATAATGCAGCCCTGGTAAGCCTATATATTACTGATAATAATGAATCATCAGTAGACCAATGAACAACAAGCATCTAATCATTATGTGGCATTATTGTTTAAACCCCAGATGGTAAATAGATAGAACTAAACGACCATGGTGTACAAGGTGGCCGATCCACCACGAGGGGGAGACTCCCCCCGAGGGGTGGATCGGCCACCGAGGACACCAGGGGAGTTTAGTTCTATATTTATTTTATGTTTTTAGAGTCTTTAATTAACTGAAAATTAACAAAATCCGTTACCGTAGTGCCCCGTACGAGCGGCGGTCCGCCATTTTGAATGTTTACACGCACCCAGAACGAGGCTACGGTACCGGATCGGCCGCTGTGGTGGATCGGCACACGTTATGCCACTGGGGGTGTGCGGATCGGCCCTGCAATGCTATCTCTATGGGAAGAAGTTATTCACATAAAATAAAAATGAAGAATGAGAGTACAGACCAAATGGCCAATGAAGAGATAATAAACTTGCCTTTCTTTATGTGTAAACACGTGTGGAGCTCTAAATCATGTCTCATTTGCTGGATCGCTATCATTTCTGTAAAGGGGGCGTTCATCTTATGTGGGAGGTCGCTTATCAGGAGGCAATTAATTACGATTAATTAGCATTAATTGGTGTTTTTGTCTGGGTAAATTGGGCAAGATCAGCTTTGTTGCTGTATGGGCTGTTGCCTTTCCTGAAGGTAGCTCTCAATCAACTACCTATAACTGTCTTTGTGGTCTTGTGACTTTATTGATGTATAGATAGGAATCACCAAAGAGGGGGTGAATGATGGTTATGAGAATGGCGCAATAATTTTGGACATAATATTACTCCGGCGATGTATAGCAAAATGAAAATTACTTTAATTACATATTGTCATCCACGGATATTGAAAGAGCAATGACGGTGTGTAACTATTTGTGATTCCCAAAGTTATGACGCAACTAGACATGAATGCTGATGGCTGAGCAAAATTGTGACAATAATGACATGGATAATGACATGAATGAGATTTCATGTGCCAGTACAATGTATGTAGACTTTGAACCCTGCGATCTTTTCCCCAGTCACTTCAACTTCAGGCTTAATATCCAACTGTATCATTGAATTACAACTGCAGGAACCGCTAACAAATTTAGGTCATAAACATTGATAAGCATGTATCAAAACGATTTTATCAGCTTGCTAAACTAGAGAGGCTACAAAATCAAGCGATACGGCTTTGCTGTAAGCTACAAATTAGAGGGAATAGTATAGAGGACCTCCATGAACATAATAATATCGAGATGCTAGATATTCGAAGAAAACGGCAGCTTCTATTGACAATGTGGAAGAGATCCAAAGATGACGCTCAACTCCTGGTGGGAGACGTTACTACAAGAGGAGCCAGGAAACTGCGCTTCAGAATAAGACGAGCTAGAACAGCTTGCTACCATAGAAGCCCCTTCTACGGAGGTGTCAAGGCCTGGGACGAGTAACCCGAAGAGTTAAAAAAGAGCGCCACCCAACTCAGCTTTAAACATGGTCTCAAAAGACACCTGCACCGACCATAGATTATTCTACACAGACTTTTCTCCTAGCATACACTTAGCTTTTCGGGATCAATGTTTTCTGACTCATCCTTCAGCACTTACCTAATTATCTTGTGTACTATTCCAAATTTCCAAAAGACTAGCACTACATACCGTGGCTGGTAGCTAATAAGAAATCTTCCATCCCTTGGCCAAATGTACATGGAAGAACCCCACTTATAAGGGCGATCCTGTGCAATAAATGTATCAATCAATCAATCAAATTGTTTAGACACTGAGCCAAGCCCAGTAATAAACGCTATCATAGATGATTCATTAGACTAATGATGCATCACCAGTACGTCATCAGCTTCCTATACATTGTAAAGTAAAACTCTTAAGTTAATGAAAGCGTTAACCACATTTGGCTATAGCAAGAATATCTTAATCTAACCTTTGAACAACGTGAGAACAACGTGAGACCAATTTATATATATATATATATATATATATATATATATATATATATATATGCATGCATGCATGCATGCATGCATACATACATGCATGCATGTCAGTATGTATGTATGTATGTATGTACGTACGTACGTACGTATGTATGTATGTATGTATGTATGTATGTATGTATGTATGTATGTATGTATGTATGTATGTATGTATGTATGTATGTATGTATGTATGTATATATATATATATATATATATATATATATATATATATATATATATATATATACCACCATGTACCACCATAAGGGAACACGTTGCCTTGCAATGTTGATTACAAATCAGCATCGCTAAATTCTTGTAACTTTGCTAACAGTGACAATGAGAATCATTTTATTCTCTAAACCTCATAGAGATACATGACGTGTAATAATAACTACAAATTACAATCATATTTTAACAATATCCAGAAATGCTAATACTGCTATAATGTATGCTGCCCAAAGAAAAACAACTACGGAAATCTTGCGCATGAGATTCACTGGGATAGCAGTGACGCCCATGGAAGATTAAATATAAATTGTGAAAGCTAATGTTAATTTGCTGTCCATCAGTGTGGTTTCAGCAGCACCATCTTTATCTTGATATACTAAAGTTCCTGTTCTACTGGCTGTGCGAACATCATATTTTGATACACAGTTAAGTAAAAGACTTTCTTTTAACACATATGACTTAGTTCTTTGGTTAAGAATACCAGTGTAACACCAGTTTACTAGCTTAACTAGTCTTGCACATTGCTCCATTGCTTAGCAATACGGCAGGCAAAGCGTATCTTTGTTCGTTGGATTATTATTATCTGAGGTCTTTTTCAGAAGAAAGATTCCTAGTACAAATTACTCATTATGATCAGGCCAAAAAAAAGGTTGTGTTCCAGTAAACCGACGTACTGACCCTAGCAAAACAGGACCAAAAAGTTGTTGTTTTTTTGAGGGGGGACTTTTTTGTCATTTCTTTTGGAATTTTCTTAATTCTTAGAAAGTTTTCATACTTTTTAAAGGAATTTTTTTTACATTTTTTCAACCATATGCCTTTTCATATCCTCCTCTCTCACAGTTGTCGACTTTTTCTATCATTATTTTGCGATAAAATCAAAGAATTTGATACATTGATATGTGCCCTAACATTTCCTATACATTTCCTATGTAAAAAGAAAAAAAAAAACACCTACCGACCCTACGTTTTCAAGGTCATGTTACTGGAAACAAACAATTTCTTTTTGGCCTCACCAAGGATCTACTACAAATCAGAACGTACAAAACGTAGCAGGTGATTGTGCTTCCGTGTTGTTTCATAATTATGACAGTTTACATGGATTTGAACCAGCAGATTTTTCTCAATCACTTTCAAACCTCTTGGCCTTTGATCTTTTAGCCGGATAATACATCAGAGATTAAACGATATTGTATCCATAAAATCTATAACGATACAGTATCATTTCATAATTTATCCTAATTTATCTCTTCAATCATATTCATTAACACCTAAAACATTAATCTCTATACATTCTGAAAACCAGCGTGTAGCCGTGAACCCTACAGCATTGCACTCCGTGACACGCACGTCTTTGACGTCACGCATGTACATTGTATGTACGTCATACACATCACCACCATTACAAAGTAGTATGTCAGCCTATTGACGTGTCGTCCTCTCGTTGACGAGGCCTGGGCCCGTGACTTATGTTGACCCTTTGAGGAATGCATAAAGCCTGAAAGCTCATTTTCCTTAGTCGTCATGAAGCAGCAATGCACATGTTTTGGTGGTGGGTCTATACTCGCCAATGCTGCAAGAGTATCTATACCCGATTTCATCTTTCATGTTAGACCTACATCAATCACCAATGCCATAGAGCCGACATGTTACAAGAATGCTGCACTGGTGAGCAGAGTTGCCAAAATTGCGTCCCTCCTCCATGACGACCATTAAAGCATTATACGCCCCTTGTAGGTTTAAGCCCGTGACTTGCAGAGAAGGACTTGGCTGCTTCCTCCCGGGTGGCCGTGGATGACTATATGTATACGTCCTCCTGTGTAGATCAATGGTCGGGCTTGTTGCTGCCAGCAACCACAAAGACGCCTTGAGAAGTGTACAAAGGAAGGGGCGGGCCCGTACTCATGACCGCTGTTTGCTGGGCAGCATGGCCATGCTAGGCCCTGTTCGCACACTATAGGACTTAGTATAGAGGCTTAGTGGAGCCACCATCTTGAATTTCGCTGGTTGAGATAAAAGCCACTGATAAGACATAACATGATGATGGGTACCTTGTCCCTGGTTAACACCCACTTCCAGGGACATGCTGGTCCCATCTTATCAGTTCTTATCAGTGTGTGTCGCCGGAACCAGCTCCAGACCAGCTAGTGGCCAATACTCATTATGTACACCTATATTATGGTAATCAATGATTTACAGTTAGCCTTGATCCCCGAACGGGGTTTTCTTCCCTTGCATGGTTTTCGAAATTGGACCTGCTTTACGAAAAAGAAAGTAATTCATAGTCCAATAACCCTGAACCTGCAGGCTGGTATATTGCAGTGCTTTGATGGACCTTTGAGTTGTATAGTAAATTCTTAAAATCTCAAATTGTCGCGCATTAACATGCCCAATAACAAAGTTTTATCTCTAATATGCTTGATTGTAAGTAGGGACTACAGGGCTAAGGCAACCCTATAGCCCTGTAGAGAGCCCACAAGTGAAGAAGGTGTCAGAGTGCCAAAACGTGAGGGGAACGTCAAAGATTTCCAAAACATGCATAGGTGAAACTTTCCTGAAATCCTATAAACTACTGCGTATTCTGTATTTCTGACTGGAAAGACCACAGATTGGCGTGGAAGCCGCAATCACATGTCTGTTTCTTTGTTAGCGTTACGGTGCAGCCTCACCGGAAGCAGGTGATGATAGGAGGGTCAAGTTCACTTGGATTAGCGGAAACTAATTGCAGGTTCTCTGGCAGGCCGATAGGTGGCATGGGCTGTATCCAAGGGGCCATCAGGCAACTGCGTGTAGACGTCGACCTGCATTACTGGTGAAAGGTGTAGGGAGGAGCGGTGGCCGATATGGCGATATGGTTCAGAATGGGGGGGGGGGAGTCATCCCATATCATTTGATATTAGGGAGTGGTCATTATTTATCAACAGGGGGGGTGGTGGGTTTTCGCGTGGCTGCGCGGAAATTTTTTACGCCCCCCTCAACGGCAGTCAAAATTTTTAGCGCCCCCCCCCGCGCCAGAGGCGCAGAGAGTTTTCGCGCCCCTCTTTGATCTATAGTAGCTCGCAGGCTTTTTTGCTAAAAAGAGGGTGAATTTTTTAGCCCCCCCCTCAAGAGGGGTCAAATCTTTTTAGCCCCCCCCTCGGGAGGGGTCTGAAAATTTTACGCCCCCCCCCCCTCAAACCCACCCTCGCCCCCCCTGTTGATAAATAATGACCACTCCCTTAGACCTACTTTTCAATAGAGGCCTGCATCGCATGCATACAAATATGATTCTTTAGGCAATTATTTTGATGCCATGTGATACTCATGTTTCGCAGGATGGTGGACTCGAAACGTGTCAGCAATCACAGCATTGCATTTTAAACCAACAGTCACAATGTCACCAATTGCTAACACAAGGAACAGGAAGCATTCCAGCTAATAACCTCAGCACTATCTCAATCATTTTTTTCTATCTATGAATGATGTGTACTTAACATGGGCAACAGTACATATATTTACCGACCCAAGGAATGGACAGGGTTATTACATCTGATAGAGGGGAAAGACTGTGCAAAGAACCAAAAGGCAATTAATCATCTGGATGTCTTGTCATTTGAATGATAGAGAAAGTCATCCGTGATAACCCAATATAAAATTGAGTTTTGTACTTGTAAATGTCATGCTGCCAAAAGGTATAGCAGTCAGATTAAGACGAGCTCTATGATATATGGGAGAAAACTATGAAAGAGAAAGGGAGAAGAGCCAAGATATGTCAGAGAAAATAGGTTAATACTCTGTAGCCTTTATTGCCATCTTTTCATAATGTAAAATACAGCCACCAGGTAGCACTGTTAGAGGGTCAGAGGTTAGAGTCACACGAATGTACTCAACATGCTATGTAACATTCAGGAGAGATATTGTATAAGATTGTTTTATAATAAGCTATTAATGTATAGATATTCTGGGACTCGGTGAGGTTTGCTTGAAATATTCGCCCGACCGCGGATTGAATATTTCAAGCTAACCTCACTGAGTCCCAGAATATCTATGTAGTAATGCGTTTATCACACTTATTCATCCATTATGTATTAATTTCTTACCTTATAACCCCAGAATTAATCCATGAGAAGATATTTTGTAAGTGCATGCGTTCCGCGCGGTTTGCCAAGCCAGCGTAGCCATTGTTTCTACTCCACCCGTCATACCCTTGTCTTTCCAATGACTTTTCGGGTAGAATCCAAGCATGTCAAGTCCTGTACTTCTAGCACCGCCAAATATACGATCTCTAGTTAGTGTTCGCATACATTTTGTATCTATTTTCTTATAAATAAATAAGAATCCATTGATTTTCCATAGCGATCCAACGCACACGGCCCGGTACACGGCCATTGCATCTTGTTGATGAAGCGGGGAGGTGCCCGGATGTACCTGACCTACTTTCAGGTCAGCAAGCTGCAATGGCGGGTGCCGACCCGTAGCGCTATGGAAAATCAATGGATTCTTATTTATTTCGAACAAAAATGGAGAAATTAGGCATGGCATGTTCATCTAGGATATCTAAGGATGTTTCCCTGTTGATAACTCCACCAGGCTCCATGGATTCTAGGCTAACAAGGTGTGTAAACATCAGGTATGTCGGACAACTTTTTCAAATCCTTGATGTACATTGCTTTGTATCACTGGTCGGCTTGGTATAGTGGACAGCGAGCTTGTCTCCTGCCACAGCGGCCGGGGATCGATTCCCCGTTGAACCTAAACGGTTTTAACTGGAAAATGTATGGCGAGGGTGACTTTGTATCCTTCTCCAATTTATTAACATGTCCAGCTTCTAACCAAGATGGTCTTAGGAAAAAAAATGGACTCTGAGAATGCGGTTATACCCCGATGACAGCACAGGGTTATGACCAAAAAGGCACTGTAGAAGCCAGAATCGTGAGATAATCCTTTATGATAAGCAGTCTAACTTATTTATTAAGCTAATAGATCATGGATGTTGGAGCCCTAGGGGAGTCTATGCTGGATATACCCGAGCCACGGAGCGGTGAGGGTATATCCAGCATAGACTCCCCGTGGGCTCCAACATCCATGAACTAATAGGTTTATACCACGATTTCCTCCATTTTGTATTAATTTCTTACCTGATATCCAAAGATTATAGCCAGGAGAATACATTTTGTAAAAGCAAGCGATACGGCCCGGGTCCGCTCTGCGCGAAGCCATTGATTGTTTTTGTTCCTTGCCGGGAGAGGTACCGCTGTGTATACAGTCACTTTTCGTATGGAATCCAACCATGACACGTCTTCAAAATAAAACATACATATCCTTAGATAGTCTAGATGATCCCCTCCATACGTATTATGTCCAATATATTCAAAATAAAGGAGAATCCATTGATTTTCCCAACGTACGCGAGTCGCAGTCCGGCCATTCCCACCCGCCTCCTTGTCCGGCGAAAGTGTGTCAGTGGCCCGGATGTAGATATAGGTCATCCGCTCGCCGAACGAGGAAGATGCCGAAAATTTCGGACCGTTTTGGAAAATCAATGGATTCTTATTTAATTCGAATATATCGGACATATCAAGCATGGAGTACTCATCTAGAATGTCTAAGGATATGTATGTATTAATTTGAAGACGTGTCATGGTTGGATTCCATACGAAAAGTGAGTGTGAACACGGTGGTACCCCTCCCGGCAAGGAACAAAAACAATGGTTACAATGGCTTCGCGCAGAGCGGCCACGGGCGTACGATGGAAAAATAAATGGATTCTTATTTATATCGAAGAAAATGGAGAAAATTAGCATGCATTCCTCGTCTATGGATCGAAAACTTCTTGGGATTTCAAAATTATAACATGAAAAGGTTGGATTCCATACGAAAAGTGAGTTTGAAAATGCGGCACCTCTCCGGTCAAGGTCTTATTTATTTTTGCATTGGGTTTCCTCACCGTTCAGTGTGGCGCTATGGCTAAGGCCTTCACCTACCACCACTGCGGCCGGGGTTCAATTCTCATACGAGTTGGCACGATTTTTCACTATGGAAAATGGCTAGATTAACTTTGTATAGCTGCCATAATTTCCAAAAATATTCTAAGTCCAACTTGACCCCGAAAAAGTATATACCAAAAATTCTAAAAACGCACAAGGGTGGTATATGCAGAATATACCACGTATATATCGCATATAAAACCACCGGAAATGCCAGAATAGTGGTATAAAAGTTAATGTTGGGCCTCTGTCTGCATGTCTATTGAATGCCTTAAATATGTGTGTATGGCATATCTACTCTCATTACCCATGCCCCCCTTAAACTCTCCGCATCCAGTATACATTTTTGCGACACTGATTTATGCTCCAACCCGTGTGAATACAGATAATGAGTTAGAGTTCATGTCAACATTCAGTTTCATGTCAGTTGCCAGTAAGGATTGGCAATATCTACATATCTTCAACCCCATTTATCAAACGTCTATGGCATTCAGGCACGCACTTCTTTCTTGTAGAAAGGTTAAATTAATAAAACTTGGGAAACCAGGCAGATATCCTTGATACACATTCCGAAGGGGAAAATATCCCTGAGGGCATCATATATCCGTATGACACCTAACATTTCAAAGAACCCTGCCTAAAGGCAGATGCCATGTACAGGAGGTCAAATGGCTTTTGGCTATTGCACATTATCTTCTGGCTATTTTCCTGGTTATTTTCTCAATTGATTTCCTTTCTTAGTAGATGCAGTTACTGTGACCAGCATTTTCATATACATCTTGAAAACTTGGCATTACATGGACACAAACTGCACGATTGACTCCACCCTGGCAGTGAATTTCATGGTCACACCTACAGCAGTGAATTTTACAGCAACATGAACCTGCTCAAGTTGCCGTTTGAAGTGGAACATAAATCGTGCCCACGTCGTAAGCTATTAGATGCCTCATAGCAAAGGGATATAGATGATACACAGACGGTGCCCATATGACGAGCTACTCACTCTACATGAGCAGCTCTCAGAGCTGGAGCTTTGATGGTCAAAGAGGTAGAGTATAGGATAAAGTAAGAAGTAGAGATAGGTAGAGTGAGTTGTAGCCGGATATTCATCCTACAATCAAAACACAACCACTACACCTTGTTGCACCTTGTTGTAGATGAAGGGAATTTAGATAAAAGTAAAATGGGCCTTGTTAAATAGGGATAAAAGATGCAAGTTACCTTGTAAAGAGAATTTTAAGGAGAGGAATGGTTAGCAAAATAGATTTATATATCGACATTTTACTTTAGGTCAGCTGATTTTAAAGAGTGCCAGTGACTTATAGTCTGTAAATGACGAAACAGTATATTGTAAGACATAAGCGTGTTATGATTTTATTTTGGATTTTTATCGATGGGTGGTTTTCAATGAGAACATTGCGTGTGTAGGTGGCGTGAAGGTCAATTCCATCCCAAGGCACCCCTATCCAGCTAGGGGTTAATCATGTCCAGGGGGTAGGTCCTCTAGGGTGTGAAAATATGGAGGGAGTTGACGGGAGGCACCACTCGATCATGCTTCTTGATCTGGGACTAGTTACCTGTGCCAATTACTCCAGGTGATCCGGTGTAGCTCTCAGGCTTTGGTCGCTGGGCCTCCAGGACCTGAGACCTCCATCAGAGAGGTAGGATGAGGAATCCACCTTCTCCGTTCTACCACACTTCTCACAGTGCTATGACCCTGCTCGTGGGTCATTCAGATAAGGGTCGTGCTAGAAATCCACAAACACCTGTTTTCAGAACCACATTTTGTTTGGGTCCGATATGAACTGTATAGCTGAATTAGAATTCGACCCACCCTTTGCATAATTAAAAAGAAAATCTGATTTTGTGATACATTAAACTGCATAAGAGAATCTGGGAGAAGCCTTCAAGCATCAACCAATTTGTTCCCTCCTCGCCTATTCAAAGGTGACGTGAAGAAGCCTAACATATGAAAAAACTATCGTGGGTGAATAGTGACTGAGGCAGCGTTGTTCAAGTGAACTGCCTTTTCCCTGCTGGAGCAAATGTAAGGTAAATATTACTTTACAAGTCGTAACAAATGCAATAAGGTCAAGGGGGGAAATTGGGATATATGATATTGATGTCTGTTACAGTTTTAAAACCATCAGTGATGAAGTGTGAAACCAATTGAAGTCCCTGTGTTACCATAGTATCTATAGTTAGCCACTATAGTTAGTTTGCACACGCCACTGATAAGAGTGGTAATAAACACTGTTTCTGTCGTGATGATTAGGCTATTGTTAATGCATAGTGAGGAAGCCATCTTTTTGAAGATGAATATCCTACCCTTCACCATAAGGTCGCACCCCGGGTCGCACCGAGAAAGTCCTTCATTAAGCCACCACTCCTTGAGGCAAATAGGACAGGAAGGTACTGGTATTTGAGAAAGTTGTTGCAGGAAGCCACAACATCTGGAGGCAAATACCTGGAGGAAGCCACTGCTTATTGTGACAAGTACTGCATAAGATCATTGCTACTTGAGGTAAATTATTCAGCAGAAAGTCTCTGCTAATTGATAAAGTTGTTGCAGGAAGCCACCACCCCTTGAGATTGAGTTTCTGCATGAAGCCAAAGGTACGGCAATTACTAAAGGAAGCCACAGCTACGTTAGGCAGTTCTTGTATTAAGCTTCCTTAAATTGAGAAGGGTAGTGCATGAAGCCACTACTTCATTTCTTGCAGAAAGCAACTGCTACTTGCAGCTAGTAGGAATCCACTTCGATTTGAGGCAACTTCTACAGGAAGCCAATTCGAATTGAGGCAATTGCACTAGAAAGCCCATTGCATGAAGCCAATTATTGGAGAAGGTTATTGCAGAAAACTGCCGTTATTTCGAGTAGTTCCAGAAGGAAGCCACAGCTAATTGAGAAAGTTCCAGCAGGAAGCGGCTCCTCCTTGAGTTGGTTCATGTGGTAAGCCACTTCTACTTTTTAGGGGGACAATTATTGTTGTAAAGATGCCATTGATGTTTAATAAAATATTGATTCCTTGACTGTCTTACTTAAAATGTAATGCTTTAGCAACAATACCCTATAGTAAAGAAGCCACTCCGGCTGTAACGGTATGAAGAGGTCGATGTTGTATAAGAAGCTGCTCTTGATGAAAGTTTTTCCCCTAATCACTATTTGAGCAATCAAGCCATATACCCGTGTACCGAAGATGTCACTTACCTGCTACTATTTGTTGTTGAAGGCATTGCAATTTGAATTTTGAGGTAGGGGAATAGTACAGTGGTAGTGAAGAAGCAACTGCCAGCATACCAAGGAAGCCACATGTTGCATGATTCACCCCCTCCTCCATTCATACACATGCCATGTGGCTACCACCACCCGACACCACACCCTGGAAGGACCACCACCCAGGGGACCACCACTTGAAGGTGACCGCGTCTTAAGCTAACAAAAACTAACACATACCACCCCCACTATATCCCCTCCAGCACCAACAGTACAGATACCATCACGGGGATTACCATCCACAGACTACTGCTCTGTAATGCCGGTAGAGATCCCCACTACAGGAAGGTGATCCTCAGACAGTATAAATACGTACAAAGAAAAACTAACTTTCTTTTTTAATCGCTGTGCTTTTTGCGAATACCTCAATTGGCCATGCCAGAATTGTAAACCTAACCCAATTTAAATTACTTTGGGAGGGACTATTGTCTGTAGTCAGCATTTCTATGATGCGTACGCCACGGTAAATCCTAGGTTTTGGAATCCGATTCCAAAACGATACATGGTCATGGAGAAGACAACATTAAGATTGGCTTTAGGAGTATCCCCTGAAGGAGGCCTGTAGAAAGGTGTCTTGTGTCTGGGGTTGTGTGTGTGACGGCAAAGGGACAGGTCTACAAGTCACGGCTATTACACTGCCGTCTCCACTAGGCCCCACGTAAACTGTGTACACTACCTACTCTACCTCTCAACTCATCCTGTCTGTCTACTAGTGTAAGCCTGTAGATTGTAACCCTTTGGGCGCTGCAAAGTGCAAATATGCAGTGATAATCCTTTTGTTGTCAAAATGTATGAATACAGCCCTGTAGTAACTAAAGCTAGAGCGTGGATGCACTACTGAATCGACATGATTCGCCAATGCAATGAGTGTGATTAGACTCACCAACACTATGCTGGTGGTGCATCAGGATAGCCAAGCAATATAAATCGGAAGATATATAATGCAGCCAACATTGGGTGTATCTAGGGTGTGTTTCATTTTGAATTGGCATTGGGCTGTGGGCACATTATGTGTTTCATCCAAATGACCTGGAATGGCTAGACTGATGGAATAAATTTGCAAAAGTGGATAGAGGTGCCATGTCTTTCTTGCATACAGTAACCCACACAGCGTTCTGTATCATCATATAGGTGGTCTCCTATCAATACCCCCTCTGTCGCCTTTATCAGGTCACAGATATAGCCGCCGGAAGTGCACTTGACCAGTGCTGCCACCTACTGGGTGGGCCCTCTTAGCCCAGCCTCTCTCTCTGAAGGCGGTCAACAAAGCCCCAAGGTCAAGGCCGCAGGGGCCGTCTTGGCCTCACCTAGACGGAATTCGCTTATGTGTCTTGGAGCGCATAGAGAGTGGAAAATCCCCTCTTTTAAAGTTCTACATAAATTGTCTTATCCTCCCACTCATGCACCCCCTTCTTTCACTTGGCTACTAATGCTTCTTATGTGCTGTCATAGCTTATAGAGCAGGGATGTACTGACATTTGCTGGAGGCAATATAATACGTACTTAACAAAGCCTTTTATGTTCACTTTGAGTCAACTTAGACCACAATTGTACTTACATTCCGGATACAGTCTTTCCCTTCACAGAGTAAGTGTAGAAAAAGAATTATCAGATCAATCGGCTTCATAAATACTGATATGCCGAGATAACTAAGCTAAATGCCCCTCCTTTTACCAAATCTTAAATCACCCCAACACTTTTAATTGATGAGCTGTGTCAGAGAATCCCTTTCAAGGAAGGAAACTCAGGTAAAGATATTAGGGAGGTTTTTATGGCCAGTTAGAATTGATAAAAGTGGCCACAAGTGGCGATATATACTCCTACAATGTATTAGTGAGAGCGATACGATCAGTGATACGTGGGACTCAGAGTCTTAATGTGGCCTTCATGGGATCGGCCTTCTCTCTTACTCACAATTCTGGCATGTTGAACACTGGCTAGCTGGGAAAAGGTTGTACAAGGAATGTAAGCCAGCATAGAGTTCAAATCCTGAACATGGCCTCCAGTTTACCTCTTTAGCTAACATGGGGTACATTTAGGTGGGCTTCCCTAGAAACCAACCCCCTCCCGTCCACATACTCACACAGACCAGCAGGCCTCCAGCTGCTATTGTCTGAGTAATGCTAATTAAACCTGCACACAAAGCCGCACGTGGAGGAGGAAAACACCAGGCTCCAGGCTAAAACTGATCACTATCAGGCCCTGATTGACAGACCACTTCCTAACATATCTATAGGTGTATTTAAGACAGCTAAAGGTGGCCAGGCCAAGCCGCAGTCGGGGGTCTGTAGCCAAAAGCCGGACGCGTGCTTGTGCAAACGTCTGAGGATGTAGATAAGCATCAGTATATGTATACCACCTACCAATGTATGTGAGAGCGTGAGGAAATGGCTATCACTATAGGCCTTTATACCCAACCTGTGATATATTGAACTCCTGCCTCTACATAAATTATTCTGTAGACGCTTAATTTAGCCTACAATAAACCAATGATGTGTCATACATTTACACCAACTGGGAGTATTTTAGTGTGGTGGCTTCCATTCCAGACTTACTGGAAATTGTTGAACAAAATAATGAAGGTTAATTAAATTAACCGAAACGTCGATCATCAACTCATACCAACCAAAATATATCTACCAACATTGTGATGATGTATACATATTGCCTGCAACTTTAAATAAAGTTTTAAACTTTACCTGACTGTGTTTGGTTTTGTGTGTTATTGAACTCTTGTAATTTGAACAAAATAAGATTTTTGAAGGCTCAGAGATAGATAGCACTGCGGATTATAGTAACATACACACTTATTATCTCTGCATTGCATCAAAGGTATCGTTGATCCAAACAGTGCATAATTGGGGCATTTATGGAGTGCCATAACAAACAGTCATGTACAAAAATAAGTTTTTATTCGGTAACGATTGTTTTTGCTATTCATACAAAGAACTTATCTCAATTACATCTAGGACTTAGCAACTGCTTTTCCTTTATAAATCCCATTATGTTTGCAGACCTGCGTATTGATCTGTTGCATGGAGGGAGCCAAATGCATGGGTTCTAAGCTCTAAACCGATTAAATGATATTGATCTTATTCCTAATTGAATGTATTCTTCCACTTTTAGTTGTCTTCCTCTGTATCCTTTTGACCCATGTTCTAGATCCAGGTTTAGAAAATTGATATTGTATTTACATGTTAGGGCATTTTGATAACCTTTATACATGAACTAGATAGAATGATACTGACATAGTAAATGTGACCCATCAAGGGAGAACACCCATCTGCGGGGATTTTTATTTCCCCTTTTGGCCACCAGGGGGCATTGGAGGATAAAATTACTCTAAAACAATTATAAAAATATGTTAAGCTAATTTTTGATGCAGAATTCAATGGTCTCATTTAAAATGTACAATTTTCGATAGAAATGGCCCATATTTAGATGGTAAAATGCACTTTTTTTCATGAAAAATCAACCTATATGCCTGTTCCTGGTTGCCATGGCAACCAATCCAATAATCAAAATTTGCAGATTTTTAGGCTATGCCAATTTTCAGGGATACTCACCAAAACCCCAAAACTGAAAACAGTAATGGAAAATTCCTTCTAGATCAAAATCTATGATAAAAATCACCACATTATTATGTCATTTTATTTATGAAAAGGCTGATTTTTTTTTTGTGTGTTTTAAACATTTTTATGGTCTATAATGTATTTATTTTTTCAGATATGAAGAATGACCTACGTTCAAGGAGTGGTTCTGACTAGGAATATCTAACCCAATGATGTCCCATTTTAAAGATCTTGAGATGAACTTTGATAATGAATTTCCCTGCAGAGGGGTGTTCTTTCTTGCCTGAGACCTGTTTCACAAGGGCCATATACTAGTGACATAGAGCAAGATACTCGTAAGGTGGTGTTAAGATCAATCATTGGATTCATTGATCATATCTCCATAGCTCACTCTTAGTAGGATGCGTTTCAAAAGGAAATGGGGATTGAAACTTACTAGCAAAGAGTCAATGTAAGAGTGACATATGACCAACAGAAAGTAGCTGATTTATGTGGAAGGTTAAGGGTACACATAAATGCAAAAAATCATATCAATTAGTGGAATCCCACATATCTTTTAAATCCATGATGTCAGGAATATATCAAAATAAAATACCCCTTTATAATACCTTTTTCTATTGTGAAATAACAAAGTAGAGGCATGTTCTGCACCTGGGTGATTGATCTTACTAGCTGGATAATTGGCCTGTGAGTGACATTACAACTGATCTTGATTACTGCCCCTATGTCTAATTGACAGCTGTTTCTAAAGGACCAGTCTTAAGTTCTAATACTAGTGACAGCTTGTTCTGAAACACTAGTAGTCATTCCCAAATGACTGATCTTAAGTGGTCACTCATAGAGTGGAAAGATTGATCTTAAATAAACAATGCTTATGAAACAGGTCACAGTTATTCAGATAATTATGTATCATATTAGAGGAAAGCAGCAGACTTATCCAATGCATCCCATGACGTCACAATTGGGCAAAATGCATCAGTTGATGCATCCTTTGTGCAGGAAGGGTTTTATTAGAATAGACAAGTGTAAATCATGAGTGATATGGTTGTTCAGTCATATTTTTGAAATCAAATCGTGCCAGAAAAAGCTACAAACAGCACTTCTGATTGTAACTTAACAATGCTTTGCAAGCACTACTAACATGCATTTTTGCTCAATTGTGATGTCACAAGATGCATCAGATAAACCTGCTTTTCCCCTATACATGTTTAACTAACGGTGTCGGATTTTTTTTTTCTCAAAATGTGCTATCGTGAAAATAGGGTTATGTCAATATCAAGAAATCATCCAAATAATGTCTACTTTCCTTACCATACAGAGACATTTTGAGAACAAAGGTCACAGTTTCCAGGTTCTATATCTGGTTTGCTTCAGAAATAGTCAATGGACTGTATATGCCTACTATTTTTATATTAGTGACCCAACATCGTTTACAAGTGCCTCATCCTTAAACTCGGAATACTCCAACTAAGAATAGGGAGTATTATCTGAATTCTGCAATTTGTGCAAAGATGCATGCAGTTGTAAAAGGTGCAATGTGAGTGCACGTCAGGTTTTAATAAATTGGTGAGAGAATTTTACAAAAATCTTGTTTTCTAGAAGTGTGCTTCTATCACCTGAAACAGTAAATCACAGATGAAGTGAACATGTAGATAAGGATATAAAGAGTTCTGTAAAGCAGGCATGTGAGGAGTTGGATGTTAAAAAGAGGTCATGCTGCCGTTTGCAACCTCTCAGCCTGCTCCAGTGGGCGGAACAGGTCAGCCCGATGAGATAGCCCTGACGAATGACTCGCATACTCCTTCAATTATGCGGTAAATGGCCAAGGAAGGGGCCAAATGGGAAAATGGGACAGAACATCGCACTTGATGAATCTTATCTTGGTTGAGCATCTTGTGTGCTATAGCCCAGCCACCCTCATGGTACGGACGGCCACCCGGGCAGGTAGGAAGGCTTGTATAGGTGGGAGAAGGTGTAGGGGTGGGGGTGGAAGGGGTGGGGGCTGAAAAGTGGTCGAACCACGAAATGCCTGGGGCTAGACCTGGGACAAGGTCAGGCCTCACAGCCCATACACAATAGCCCACCACTGGTCGGCTACCACGTCCACAATGGAGAAAATCCACTAAGGGCCATTGAGAGGTTTAGTAAATGAACATCCAGCAAATGAGATAGGGTGGCTGGCCACTGAAGAGTCAAGAGGGTATTTGGTGGGTTGGGGTGGTCATGGGGGAGGGTCACGCTGTATTAGATTGGCATTATGCGGCAGAAGCTGCAGTCAGGTTCAAGTGGGGCTCATGGAGGTTTGGGGGAGATTATGATGAAGTTAGTGGTTTGCCCGGGTGGTTTGGCTGCTAGGGGCTGTGAGTAGACTGCTATGGCATCTTGAGGACCTGGGCCAGGAGGGATGTGTGTGTTTCTCTCTGCTGTCACCCTATGTGTGTGTTTGTTATCGTGAATACACCTCAAGGCCTTGTAGTTCCGACAGATGCCGCTG
Organism: Acholoe squamosa; assembly: GCA_949317995.1. Classification (NCBI taxonomy): domain Eukaryota; kingdom Metazoa; phylum Annelida; class Polychaeta; order Phyllodocida; family Polynoidae; genus Acholoe; species Acholoe squamosa. Next base: position 102,801,850 of record OX439035.1, on the reverse strand, counting down.
GGGGTCACCACACAAAACCCACCTCCACCATCGCCACCAGAGGGCGCGTCATGGGTAGCATTCACGTGACGGTACCGACCAATCATTGTGCCGCGTGCAGACAGGGACGCAGGCCAGACCACCTAACTGAAATTCCACCGGAAGTTGCCAGTGTAATGGACCGGAAGTAGGAAAGGCATTGTTCCACAGTGGTCCTTTTATCAGCTGGGGGAGCTTTAGCTCAGTTGTTTAGCGAATAGGCCTGAAAGATTTTACGGTTGTCTGATCACTGGCTTCTCATTCTATAGATTCACTGTTCATAATCCGCCGCCTATTAGAGAGACTGGGAGGTAAGCGTAATGGGCTGGATTGATTTTGCTGTAGTTTACTCACTCACAACCCAAGACGTGCAAGATGGACTTTCTGTGTAATTGCAGGTCGCGTCGTGCCACCCTCCCATCACCTCCCCAGCCCCAGTACCTAACCACTTCATGCTGCCCCCGGGGGAGGAGGCATGCAGGGCCCGCCGTCCTCCTACCGACCCCTCTTATCTTTCCTCCCATCTCTGCCCGCGTCACGGACGCCGAACACGGAGTCGGCTTCTTCAGGCGCCCTCTACAATACACAACGTGCATGCTGCAAATCATGAGGTTCAGCAGCGCCCTTTTCCCCGAGCCTTTCCCCCCATAGACCTCAACCATCGAGGATAACTCAATGTGAATCACTGAACACATGTATGTGTCTGTGTGAGCAAGTATGTAACAACCTACAAGCATAACACACGGTATCACACAGTCATAATGGACACAGTGCGCTTTTGCTGGTACTTCCGGTCATCGTCGAGGCCCCCAGTCGGGGTGGTGTGTCGCGCGGCGCACAGGGGGCGCCTTTGTCTGCAGGTAGGGGGCAGTAGTAGTACCTGTGTGTATGTGTGTGTGGTATAACAAGTTTTTTGTTGGGGTTGTTTACCTGTCAGCAGCACATGGATGATATGGTGCTGACCCAGATCTCCTCACTGATATAGAGCCGCGTCAGGGGCCTTCGGGGGGGGGGGGCACTGCCTCTAGTAATGTAGGTACCAACTGTACACCCACAGCCCCCCCCCCCTTATATATTTCGCCATTTGACAGAGCCCTAAGGGGTGGCTTTATTTTCCAGCTACACTCATTGGTAGAAGAAAATATAGCCCCTGCTAAGGAACCACACCGTTTTCCTATATACATGGGCATGCTTTGTGATTATTGATGAATACATGGAATATGAAGGTTCCTTTATTCTTATATTAATTGTGATACGTATTGATAGTCCTCCTTCTCTTATTCTAAATTTATATGTTGTTGGCAGTTACCTCCTCTGGTATTTTGTATAGATTTTTTTCTTTCCTTTCTTTTGAGATGGGTTGGTATCCACAGCTGGGATGATCCCCCAGTCGGTACCCATTTCAATACCGAGTGCCCCCCCCCCCATCATGGGGATCTGGAGGCAGTTGGTCTCCTACCATCATACACGGGGTGCCATACGTGTCTCACAAAAAGGGCACTAGACTCTGGAGACGACGAAATGATATCTACTAAATATACCCTAAATGGGCCAAAAGCATTGGGAGGTATAAAAATTGGGCGTTACGTGTATTTGGCAGGAATGATGTAGGATCGAGACTGTATCCTTGTTTACGTAAAGCAAGGACTAGTGCTGAACTTGACGATTAGCAACCCCGCCAGCAATTTTACAGTCTTCATAAAACTATCAGAAGCTTTTATATACATATCCTCTGAGTATACATCTCTGTGGTTCATATGTTTCTTTTTATGATAATTTTACTTCATGGTCGGAATGTGGTCAAGTTATGCTACTACACGTGTGTCTATAGTAGCAGAAGTAGGTCCGTTATAACAACAACACCAACACATACCGGTAGACCACAGGGAAGCATGGAGAAAGAGAGAGGGGCGATGTCAGTAGAACCGTCCTAACACTACTCTACACCCTGTTCTACACAGACTACTACTGCCACCTACCAGCTGTCTATAGAACCAGGATGCTGCTGCAGCTGCCTCCTGGTGGCGATGTGGCGGGGCTGACGGCGGGGGCAAACGCCGCTGTTTACCCTGTCGGGAGGGTCGTGTTTCCTTTGGCAATTAAAAGGCAATACAAAGCCGGGTGTCTGGCGCGCGCCAGGAGGACGTCAAAACACATCTGGTCCCTCTATGCTGTTCCTGCTCCTGCTGCTCCTCCAGAACCCAGCTTCTATAAGCTATAGGGCCCCCCACACACCTCCCGACATGCAGCATATATAAACTAGAGCTGGTCTATTTACTATGCCAAGACGGCCAATGTCTCAAGGGAGCCTACCGCACCAATACTACTGACCACATACTCCCATTTCCATATACTACTAGCCTTCAGAATGTTGAGGACAACAATTAACACCCTATTTATGATCCATTCTGGTGACTCTGTAAAGTCAGGTATTTTCATAAACCACACTCCTCCTCCCATAGTGTACACAGCAGCCTCTATTGGCTGTGTAGTCTACCCAGCTGATGTGGGAATGATTCGCCTAGAGCTACAACCCGGAGGTGTGTTAGCAGTAGTGCGCCGGGCCCCATGTGGAAGCCATTACCGGTACATGCGCCATAGAGCCTCACTTTAGCGTTTCGGCCCCGGCCTCCAGTGCCCCACCCGCCTTCTCCGTTATAGCTCTGAAATATGGACCGGGAATCGGGCCGGCTGTATGGCCACAGTGTCTGGTCGTCGTTTAGGTCCACGTGTGAATAAACCTCAGAGTAAACCACCGGGAATGTGGTCTACAAGCGATCTACTGTCTGCAGTATAGCACGCTGTATTAATATAGGGGAACGGACATATAAAACAGTGAGAGGGTGAATTATTGAGTGAGTGAGCGAGTGAATTATTGTGTGTGTGAGTGAGTGAGTGAGTGAGTGAGTGAGTGAGTGAGTGAGTGGGTGAGTCAGTCAGTCAGTCAGTCAGGGATTGAGTGTGTGTGGGGGTGGGCGAGAGGAGGTGTTGAGTGAGTGAGTGAGTGAGTGAGTGAGTGAGTGAGTGAGTGAATGAATGAGTGAGTGAATGTTTGACTGAGTGGGTGGTTTTTTGGGTGAGTGATAGAGAGAGGGAGTGAGTAAGTGAGGGGTGTAAGTGACTGCGTGAGCAAGTGAGTGAATAGGTCAGTCAGTCACTCATCTCTCACTAATCACTCATGACAGTTAATGTGTGGGTGAGTAAGTGAGTGATTACAGGGATCGTGATGAAGTCAGTGGGTCAGTCAATCGGTGAGACATACAGTCGCCATATAACACTGTATAGCTGATACTCTATCATAATTCATGTGGGAATATGAATGTCAATTATTTAGGCTTTACTTATAATATAGCCTTTATAAAATAGCATCACCATTAGCTCTTAATACAACGATGTAAATGTTGTCAGAGGAATCATTAATCTGAATTCTTAAAATGCATATCGAATAAAGGAGAATCAAAACAAAAAAAAGAAAACAATTTTTGATTCGTGTGTGTTTTGTATGTACATTGTTTAATAATATATGTGTTATATTACAATTTCAACCGTTTGAAAATAAGGATATTTACAAAATCTTCTTAACATAAAGGGACGACAATTGATAGTTGTATGGACACAATATTTATAGGCATTATATAATCTATGGATGGATCGTGACGTCATAAAACTATTTTCATATCAACAACACAACGGCACCATCAGGATTTTTTCATCAATTCGAATAAATAGAATATTAGGCGATAGAAGTGATAGATATATCTATACTGTAAAAATAACAAACCCCTTCAACATTGATAACGACTCACTTATATATTTCTAGGAGTATTTCTTTGGGTTTTTGACAACTCTAGACACTGTAGATGTATAATATTATTGTTATCTACAAATACAATAAATCTGGTTTGAGCCTGGTCTAGAAGGCACAGCTGTGAACGGAATTTACATAACCTCTGTGTATTGCGCATATATTATTTAATCTGCGCATATATTAACAATACTGAGTATTGCGCATTTCTCAACACCTTTAACATATAAAATACCCTCATGTAGAATGAGTAATAGGTATTTACCGCTGGTACATCTGTTCTATACTTCATAGTAATCCGACCCCACTAAATATCTTAACAGAAGCCACATAGGTGATCCTTTATCCTACATAGAATACCTCCGCCTATACTGCAACTGCCATTGGCCATAAAGAACATGAAGTAATAGGTATATCCCTACACTGTCTATGTCTGTGGTGATGGGATCTTGACCCATGTGTATGATGATAGTGAGTGTAAAACTGTGCGTTTGTTGACTCTAATGTTGAACTAAGTCCATGTGGTTTGACACCACCTCCAGGGTCAGGTGAACACAAAGCATCTAACATCTTAGGTTTCCATGTAGTCAGTTCGTCGTAAGTATGGGTTAGTCTGACCCGGCCCCAGTCAGCGCGGGGCAGTAACCAGTATCCCGTGCTGCTACCGCCAGGGGCCACTTACTACGCGACTAGCGCCTCCCGCGGCCTCACACCGCCACCTTCCCGTACGCCACCGCCGCCGGAAGTCCATACGCGGGAGGCAGCGAGGTGTGCCTATGGTCGGCACTCTTGCTCGGGTTGGGCGGAAGTGCCTTCTGAGATCACTTCCGTTGCCGCTTTCCTGGTCTCTCTGCTTTGGTCGTGCCGCCGTCGCTACCACCATGTGCCGCGTCGTTCAGCGACAGCCGCAGCCGACGACGACCATGTCCTGATAGTTCTTAAGGACCACCTTGTCCGTCTCGTCTAGGTACAGCATAGAGATGGGGCTTAGCTCTGTGGGCACGCAGCACGGCCGTGGTACCGCCTTGGGGTTCACAGAGTGCACCAAGGTTTGTACAATGGCGTGGTTGGTGGTGTTCATGTGCTCCGGTAGGGGGAAGCCACACTCGCCGTGACAGTAGAAGGCGTCATAGCCTACGGGCGCGACGATCCAGTCGTCCCAGCCCACGTCGCCGAAGTCGACGTACAGATTATGACGTCTGCACTCGTTCTTCTGGTACCTCTTCTGATACACACGTCGCTTCTTATGACGTGCACGTCGTTGACGTGACTTGCCGCCTGCGCGGCCACCAGAGTCGTCGGAGTAGGTGACGAGCATGGGTTGTGTTTTGGACCACCGCCGCTCACCTGAGTCCCTGGTCGACCGCCTCAACCGGACGTGGGCCACGTCACTTCCTGTAGGCTCCGGAAGTGATTCTCCGTCGTGCGCCCGCACGTGGACCTCTATGCCGTGGTTGTGGTGCGGCGCGTCCCTCCACTTTAATACTGCTGGCCGGATGTCAAACGACTCCCAGCTCGACCTCAAAGGGTCCACTATACGAGTGTCTAAAAGATTTGTGATCACTTCCCGCGTGCGCGTCGCAGGACGGATCACTTCATAAATATCTATCCTTTGCTTTGGGTACTTTTTACTGTTCCGTCCCCGATGGGGCTTGGGTACTTTTAATGTACTGTCAGTTTCAGTAGAACTATCACTATGTTGTTGTGGTTGTTGATATTTTTGTTGTGCACTGTTGACGTGTTCGTCTATGTGGTTTAGTTCTGATACAGTTTGTCGGTAAAGCCGGAACTCAGCTCCCGTTAGCTCCTCCTCTGGTAAGAGGCTGGACACGTTAAAGTAGAAACGCCTCCGGTGGTGTAGATCGTGACTTAAATCACCTTGGTGTCGGCTGCTCTCCTCGTCTGAAAAACAGCAAATGGAGAACACACATTAATATTCTAGTTCATATTGCAAGCATTATTTGTAATAGGTTGTAAAGTTCTTGTAATAAACCAGACATGACTTATTTTGCACTCTGACAAAGGTAGAAAATCTGCAGGGGGTCCCATCATAAATAATCATATGATAATCCCCTCCGACCGTCTTTCACATTGCAGTCCGCTAACCCATCCCAGTGTAAGTCATGATTCACCCTGGAGACAGGAAGCACCATGGATCCCACAGACTGCTTATTCCGTCCTACAGCCTGTTTATTCTACATGATGATAGGGCGTCCATCACCGCCGGGGTCAGCCTGTGCGAGCAGCTCGTCACTGCTCGCCAGGCCCTTCAGCCCTCCCCTAAAGGGGGAGAGCAGCTCCCCTCCCACCACTCAAGTATAAACCACAGTCCCTTGGCTCCGACAAGTATACACTGTCCTGACATGGCACTTGGTTTGTTTTGCTCGTGTCCTGACATTTTTATGAAGGCCACAAGGTTGGCTTTATTTAGGGAGAAGCTCCTAACATATTGGTATGGATTATGCACTGACTAGATACACACACACACACACACACACACACACACACATATACATATACATATATATATATATATATATATATATATATATATATATATATATATATATATATATATATATATATATATATATATACTTGTATTTGGGTTAGCAGCCGGTACATCCCGTATGTTACCAGGGGATTTATATAACCAATTTGTCTCCACAGATAGGGCATTTGATGGAGCATATAGGTGCCTAAAGTTGAATGTCCTTTGTTGAAACAATGGAAGTAGCATGCAAAAAGGGAGACGTATACACAGTAGAAAAGTGGTTTACTCGGTCACAGGACTCCTATATGTGTAAACGGAGATTAAAGATGAAAGGCGAGATACGAGAAGACTCTGGACGCATGCCAGGTCTTCAAAGCAATAAGCCAGCAGAGAAACATGCACAATGCAGGAGGGGCATGAATAGTGAGGTGGCTAGATGCTAATATGCTAGTGGCTTGATGAGCGAGAAGATGTCCTTGTGCATAGTTAAAGGAATACTGACTGCCTGTTTAAGCTATGGGACCCTGGAGGAGGTATGCCTTAACATAACCACAGTATGTCATGGTATGCCGCCATACCCACACGTATACGAGGGGGCCATTGGATCATCGCACTTCTCATAAATGCCATGGACCACTCATGAATACCATGAGCATATCCCACATTTACCTATAATTCACAAGAGAATGTGTAGAGAAAAAGACTGACATCGCCTCAGAACTCAATTCGTGTAAAGCGGTTGTGTAGTCAGAAGCTAGGATTGCAAGCTTTGTAGAGATTTCGATGGCATTTGCCACGATTCGAGTATTAGTTGGTGTCATACTCTGGGGGCTATTTCTTAATATACTATGGTTGTACCCTCCCAGTTGTACCAAAGTTCCCATATGAACAACCTTAAGATGGCATTGCACTGATTCAAAGGTTCTTTGTGAGTTAGCCCATACCCTCTTTAGGCATCTGTATTCAGAACAAAGCACACTGAATCTGTGTGTCACGGAACCTATGCATAAATTGTCTATCGTTGTAGGTATCTATAAGGTGTAAAGTGTATCAACGAGCCCCATATAGTGGTATAGTTTCATATGAATTCGTCGGGGTAATACATAAAACATCAGCTTTTTCACTGTGCTGATAAACTCAGAGAGAGATTAAATCCCTAAATGGTTGTTCTGGTGTTCACTTGTCTGTGGCTTATCACCATGCATTAGGTAGTTTTACCACCGATAGTCTGCGCAATAATGTTAATCATTTAAAATAAGATAATGATTATACGGTAGAAGTCAAACAGAAAATAAGACAGAATTTATGGAATATGACCTTTGATACTGAGCATAAACGGTTGGGTTATGGTGTCGCTCTATCCTCCGCCTGGGGCGTATTTCAAAATAATGGTGAATTAACCTTATTTTGACTGACTGGATACATCATATTATCCAGTCAGCGTTAGATGGGCCGATTAGAGGCATTTATATGGATCTCAAACACAGTCGATGTGTCTATAACACATACGTTAGGGTCTTTGCTTTTATATCAATAATTATTATAAAACTGGGTGACTTCTGATAAGACTCCCTACTATGGCATGTCATCATAAATGTAGAACCAGTGGTTGCTTAAGTGACATCGAATACCCATATCCATTTTGCTGATAACATGAAGCAGCCCCAGAAAGATTCACACCATTTATTGGAGCATCTGTGGTCTGAATAACCTTTCTCTCCCTCCCCTATTTTACACCTTAAATTCCCCCAAGGTGTGTATGTAGCATGTAGGAGGGTTCTGCTCTACTTAGGGCCGTCTTCTTGCCTTGTCCTGACCAACCTGGACCCCAACTCCTAGCACACAGACCTGCTAACAATACTATCAGCCGCCGCCTGGACTCGAGCCAAAATAGTTTTCTTGTGTTGAGGAATGCTCAGAGGGGATGAAGGGGAAGGCGAGGGGAAGGAGAAGAATTGCCCAGACATACACATGTACTAACTGTGGACATGACACCTATAATCAACGCTGTCATTTGTTGTACTTGGTTACACACTGAGGAGCAGGCCTCTCTTTGTGTCCTCCCTACTTAAATACCGCCATGTTACAGCAGCTGTACAGCATGTAAAGGTTAGAAAATGAGTGAAAACAATACTTGACTGTGTCTGCCTTATTTCTGTCTATGAATCTGTGTGTCATATACATAATATGTGTCTGCATTAGATTGTGCAATACACTTAAAAGCAATACATCCATTGTGATTACACTGTCATATATGATAATAAAAGAAAGAACATGCCAAGTGATAACCCAATTCAACTTGGTTATTATAGTCCATGAGGCGCACTAGCTTCTTGGTAATAGTCAAAATAAATGTATAGACATCTATTGTTTCGTCCACTGTATCTCACTTTGGACATGTTAGTACTAAACTGTTTATCAAAGTGTTACGACATTGTATCTATCACAATGATTATCTCATGTTTAGCCTCCCTATATTCTCTCCCTTCACATTTTCGACGGCGCTGCTCTTATTTACAGGATTTGAATAACACCACATCAACGCCCTTAGAGGCTCATGATGCCTCTAGGCTGATGTTCCTAGGTCATCATGATGCACCAGTGCAGATATGGCGAGGCACCTCACCAGTAGTGCATGGGTGCATCACACCAACCTCTTGATTATATGTCATTTGTGTATGGTTGCCATAATGCACGAATGCAGCATTGCATGGTTGGTGAGTTGATTGAAGCAATACATTATGACGACCAAAAGGTATACGGTGCATTAATTCCCGATGCGGTCCTTAAGGGGCTAACCTTGTTTCCCTGGAGGTCTGCACACCTGGGTTGTAAGAGCAGGAGTAAGCTACATCTTCGTGGTAGGAGTCAACTCACCCATGGAGTACTAGACATACTAGAACCCTGCACCTGCAGTCCATGCCACTGGCACGGAACACAGGGTCGTCAAGAACCCAATTTACCGCCACTTTTCTTATGCACCTTTCATAAGACAGCAATGGATGCCATGCCTCAACACCTACATCACAGCTGGAGGGTGACTTATGATCTGTTATCCTAGAGAAAAGTATGTCTGTCTGTGTGTGCCTGTAGAGAGTGTAACAGTTTTCCATCCTAACCAAGTGCTTCTTATGTTTGGACCATTGTCAAGGAAGCTTCTTCTATGTATGTGTGACTTGTCTCCTTTCTTCCCTATTCCGTGGTAGCTGGTTGTCCCATGGGCGCCGCCATTGCTGGAGCTTGTTACCAGCGAGATCTACTGATAAGACCTACCAGATGGGTACCAGTTGGCCCCCGAGAGGACCGCAGTGAATCATTGGGATTATCTCATTGGTTAATAATTAATCCTGCTAAGTCCGTATAGAGACAGCGAAGGAGAAGGAAATGATTCTTTCATCACCGTATTGTTACTACTAGCCTAATAGCATTGTTCATGGATGTGGACAGTATCTACTCCAGGGTTACTGGTTATTCTAACTCGGAGCCCACGGTGTGGTGCGTAGAGGATATGTATCAGACCTTCCCTATCCCCAGGCACTTTCTGAGCTATTCTATTAAGACTCTGCTCTGTTCTATGTCAAGTATCACTCGGCCCTACATTGTAGCTATTTAAAGGCAAGGTTCATGACTCACAATGTTAATGGAAGTGGTTAGCGGCTCATTGCTAATGTTCAAGTCACACGTTGATTGCTGTCATGAATAAGTAGTATGCACCGGTAATAGTTCAGCACATGATGAACCTGTACTATGGACCACCAGTAAGTCAGATGGCACTTGTATTTGGAGAATCAAATAATACATAATAACTATGATTCATGACGAGAGTGACCCCACCATGCTCTTGTTATGATGTCTATATTGGACACACACACATATCCCAGGCCCTCTCCTGGTTCAAAAACTGGGCCTGGGTCCTTCTAGTAGGGTCCCAGCAGTACTTAAATCAAAGCCATAGTGTTTAACAAAAGAAAGTGGTGACAGTGAATGTCTGGTCCATTCTTCCTCACTGTGACAGGATCCAGACACCTCTCTGATCACCAGCATTTTGTCCTGCTCCAGCACCCCACATCAACTAATCCCAACTTCTGCCCGTCATTCACCTTATTCCTAAGCCCTTTTTACACCACACATACGCCATAGTATTCAGCTTTTCGATCCCCTAGTGCCAGTTCCCCTTTCTATCCCATACACATATATTTTGCTGTCACTATACGGCCTACCAGTGTCTATCTTGGCGTATTATCGCCCACTCACTGCCTGTGACTCCGTCTGTCGGCACTCATCCTGCTATCTTTCAACGAGCAGCCCTACTGCGTCGTGCTGCTGTTGTAAATACACATTCTTCCTGGCCATGCTATAGCTTAAAACAGGGGCGTGGGAAGCAGTTTCAGAGTGGGTGGGACCAGGGGGGGTTTTTCTGCAATTTTTGACCTCCCTTTGCTTGACCTTTTAGTTTTGACCTTTTGAGGAGTTGGCCAAAAGTGGGGTGGGGGGACATGTCCCCCCTGTCCCCCCTGCTTTCCACGCCCATGTAAAAGTCCTATAAACTCATCCAGGGCCCCCTCGTGAAAGCATTATTGACTAAATTTATTGCGGTCTTCTATTAAAATTTCCTGATTGTCTCTATATTTGATAGATGGGGATTATAGTAACAGTCGATTTATCAAGTATAACGGTTTGGAACACATTTTCCTCATATTTACTCTACAGTAACAGTCGGATTAGATTTGCACCATATCAGGAGATCAGCTGGTTACCCAGTGACTAGTCTACTGGCACAACAAGGAGGGTGACTTTCACCTTTTGACATTCAAGTAGAGGTGTCATTGGTAGCACTCTAGTGCCTCCCACACACTCCAAAATACCACATTCCAGGAAACCTTCTCCAGTAGATACACGTACACTGGTCTGTGCTGGAGGAGGAGGCTAGGAGGCTGCAGGAGGATTGATACCAACCTGAGCGGGTCACATGAGGGGCCCGTCATAGCCAGGGGTCGGACGGAGCACCGGCTGGCGACATGAGTAGCATATAAAGCGGGGCCTCTGACTCAGGACACGCTTGGAATGTTTCTTTCAACCCCCACCGCCGCAGCAGTCTTCCTGTCCTGCCCGTTCAGATCATGTTACCTATAGTATTCCCCTAACCACATATATGGTGCATACTACTTATAAATACATGCTCTGTTCACCCTAAGCGTGCCCCTTTTGATTGGAACATTAGGTGGGAGGTAGTGAAACCCATACTTTATGCACCACACACAAATACCACAGGACCTATGACTTTGAGGAGAATAGAAGCCATGGTTATGGGTCAAATACAATACACACTTGGCTTGTAAGTCACGAGTCGTGTGGGGGTTGTATGACATCATTTAGCCACAGGACAACGTGATATCTGACATTTCACTTGTCTGTCTCACTATATAAAGTCTACTCGTTATTGGTCTCAGCGGCTCTAAGTCATCCTCCAATCGTTTACCTCTCCCTTGGAGTTTCGACTGCCCACTCACTCACTCACTCACTCACTCACTCACTCACTCACTCACTCACTCACTCACTCACTCACTCTCTCTCTCTCTCTCTCTCTCTCTCTCTCTCTCTCTCTCTCTCTCTGTCTCTCTCTCTCTTGCTCCTTTCTCTCTCCATCTAGATTTAGTTCACCACCCCCATCCCTGAGCGTATCTAACCTTCTATCCATGTACATGTGACTGCATTTAGACCCTACCATTCAGACTCCTTTATTACATCTGCTACAAGTAGACATAGATACGAGTTGCCATGTTGAGTGTGGCCTGCTGGTGGGGCGTACAGCCTGCTTAGAGTAGTATCAACAAACATTAGATAAGGGAAGGGTATCTCTATCGGCGGCATGGAAAGTGGGTCAGATTGCGACTTGGGTGTGTTTTTGGCGGATCTAGCTGGGTGAGGAACGTGCCAGTCTGCCGCTAGTTGTGTGGGTGTGGAGGTAAGACGAACAGGTGAATGGGGCCGAAGGATAACGTGTTTGGTGCACTAGAACCCTCCAAGGATGCATGATACCTCCAGGTCCATCCCCATGATGCACCAATGCAATGCTGGCTCGTCTTCATGTCAGCACTGCATTGGTGCATCATATAGATGGCATGTGTATATCCATCATACTGTAATGGCGCATAACCACAGTCCTGGTGAGTTACTCGCCAGGGCATCATCAATGCATCATGGCAAGACATGTAGATAATGTAAGAATGCATGTGGCCTTAAAGGGTTAACGGACAAGCATGATTGGGGGTCTGTGAATCGTTCCTGATAGGTGTGTATTAGGTGCGTGCTGTGGAACATATGTCAGTAGAGAACATAATGCCCCGTTTCATTGGCGACGACGCCTGATAGCATGGAACCTTCCGTAAAAAAGCAAGGTATCTTCATCACTCTGTGAGCATCATTGCTAATGGGCCATTTCAACTAAAGTCTATTTCAGTAAAATGTTACTAAACTTTCCAAGACGTGGACAATGAAAGAGTTGAACTCTTTTGGGAATCTTATATTGATTTTACAATAGAACCAATGGGAGAAAGGCAGGGATTATATTCCCCTGATAGGACATGATGCTCGTGTCCTATTGTTTTGGAAAATATTAAGCTTGTGCATCCATGTCTGAATTATACACGACAAATCTAATTGAGTCGCTAATTGTGCCAATAAATGTACACACTGATATCGGCTTTCACAATGCTAGCATCATAAAGATAATGTAACATAAACACCTAAATTGTGAAAATGGAATTCAAGTCAGAAGGAGGTCTAGTACAGCTAACATCCATGAGAATGGCCACACAATTGGGGTGCCAAAGAAATTTGATATTAATATAGATTAATGATAAATAATATGACCATACCCTTTGGTTCAAAGGTACAAAAGCTATTTTCCATGAATAAAGAATAAATCCAAGGGCGTCAACTCACCTTCTGAATGTAAATAACTTCGTATAGTGTTGGCGGCGTAAATAGAATTTGTGCTATGAACATAGTCTATATCAGTATCAATATCAGTACCACTGTGGCCGTAGTCTGTAGCCACCCTGTGGTTATATAAATCCAGCATATATTGAGGTATTTGTATTTTTCGGCTGGGCCGAGGCCGCGAACTGAGGCCGAACATTTTCAATAAACTTTTCTCAAATGCGTCGATGACTTCTTTAGGTGGCTTGACGCCCTGGGGTGCGTCACTGTAGGTGGTCTGTGAGTTGATGGCGGCGGGGTCGTGCTGGTGCTCCTCTTCCTGCTCCTGGTCGGCGGTGGCGGCGGCGGCGGACTGGGCGAGCGTGTCCGTCAACTGACCTAGCACGATGACAACACTGAGAGTGAGCATCACTAGCTTCTCTCTGCTGCAGTTCATCGTGCGCCCGCCTCGCCTGGTAAAGAGATAAGAGAGACAACGTTTATAGAAGATATAAAGGTGTAACGACATATGCATTGATGTTATTGGGCTGGAGCAGCTCCGAGACGCTCGGAATGACCACATGAGCAACTCAGTACTGCCCCGAAAGGTTAAATCAGTGATTATATCATTCAATGCCATTAGATTATACATGTGTTGAAACTTAGTTGGTTTTTGTTCAATGAAATATAAGTTTGTATTCTCAACAACATCAACCAGTCCCAAATGAGCTTTGATGTTTTGAGATATAAGATACTTAATTGTCTGAAAACACTGTTCCATTGCTACATGGTGCATGCATATAATTTGGAATGTTTTTTTTTATCCAATTTTGAATTCCAGCACTACGCAATGTTAGGTTAATGTTTTGGATAAACACAACCTTATGTTATCGAAACCAAAGTACAGCATAGTTGTGTTTTTTATTCATAAACACATGATTATGTATATCGTTTTACAAGCTAAGAGAACCAGAGCAAATGTGTTGACATACCCGTTTATTTCTCGTAAAACATACCGATGATATGCAATAAATACACGACCACTTTCACGATAATATGACTCAATAATAATTTCACATTCATTTATGAAGCCACATGTGCTATCAAAAATGCTAATTCTCTTATTCAAAAATGTGGGAAGGGCCTTTGAAATGTCTAATATTTTATCCGTTGTTGGTGTTGTTGTTGTTGTTGTCTTGAACAACAACCATTAATGATACAGTTTTACCCTTAGTACAGGATCATGTGTGTAGGCATATATTAAGACATGTATAATGTACCTGACTACAAGTCCAGTGAAGGAAGGGCATGGAATGGGTTGAGAGTCTGTTGTCAGAGTGTGGGAAGGTGAGAGAAGCAGTGGAGTTTTTAAAGACCCGCCAGGTATGCAGACAGTATAACGGCAGGAGGAGGGGGTTCCTATCACAACACCCCCTCAGTGCACACTGTATGCACACCTTCCTCCCGTGTGTAAGAAAGGCTCGGATGAGCAGGGATGAGTCGGCTCTTCAACCACACAGGTGTTTCGCATTAAGGATTCATGGACATACGGTAAGGACATACGCCCCTATCACCACAACCTGCCTATTGTCCGGCACCAGGAACACCTGCACGGCCAAGGGGGTGCAGGCCAGCTCAGAAATTCTCACTGCCGATTACCAGTGGGGTCGGTGGGTGTGGGGCCCTAGGGGTCGTGGTAGGATGTCAATAACAACAAGGCATGGCTTCTTGTCGGTACGGTCGGTGCTTTGGCCCATGCAAACATGTCAACAAGTCCCATTCTCCCTCTCTGTACCTGTCTATAGCAGTGTCTTTTTGTGGGCTCCCGCCTATGTTTTCATGCACCCAACTATCGGGGTCGTACCCTACCCCTCCCCCTCCCTTTCTCCTCCAACTCCTCGTCTATACTCTCAACTGCCCCACCCACCCATTGCCTTTCCTTGGAACCACTGTCTCCATGCATTATCTTTATATCTTTATTATTTGTAACAGTGAAATTACTGTCATATTATCATCTATAATAAAAAAAAAGAAATAGTTAAATAGTTCTGAAAATTCTGTGGACAATTTCCAGAACTACCCCAAACCCAGGTGACACCATTACATATCAAATCTAGTAGTGTAGGGCATCCTTAGGCTTAGAACACACATCAATAAAAGACAACAGGCTATGACTAGAACACAAAGATAAGGACCTTTTTTATTGAACGTTGCATTGTATAAATGCTCTGAAGTGAACGTTGGCTCATCTGACAGGGAATCAGGAGAATGATTTATCCAATTTGATTAAAATTGAAAATTAGATAAGGAAAATACAATGAGAACCTTTTAAAAAGTGGCCACAAGTCAGGCTTATAAAGCATGTACATAATTTGAATCCATTGTATGGTGACCTGGTTTTACTCACACCAATAGACTGCCACCACCACCCATCTAAACCACACTTCTACTTGCGAACCCTTTTAACACCGGTACACCTCCATGCGGTAAAGAGCAAGTCAGATATAGCCTCTACACCCTGCACACCAGCCCTTAGCACCACCGGAGGAGCCAACAGGTGTGTTATCACCCAGCATCAAGCTGAGGGTGGCTGGTGTTTCATCAAGTGTGTAGTGTATTGGTATATGGGTTCTGAAGCAAGAGGATAAGGACAGGTAGGAGGGCTGTGAATCAAGATGAGGTCTAGAGCTGCCCTAGTGACTGGTCTCCAGCAGGTGTGTGGATGGGGTAGGGCAGTGTCTGGGGATACAGGTTGTTAATAGAGCGGCACGAATGGCGACCACTAGAGAGACCTACAGGGAGGGAGCTAAATGGCTGATTTTATGTATACATGTGGTTTACACTACCCTCACCACCCCATTATTCTAGTCTTCCCACATATAAAGAGGGCATAGCCCTAGTGGTACCTGGTCTTATCATTAGGCATCCATCTCTGTATTGATATGTATATGGCCTTAGCGTGTTCCTTGGTGGGCCGACCCCTGCTGAAGCTGATACCTTGCCAGATAAGGACTGATAACAGCGAGCTGATGGGTACCAGGTATTACGTAATGCACCCTGAAAAGTCGGCAGTGAATGAAAGGAATTTTCTCATTGGTCAATAATGTATCCCGCTAAGTCGGAATAATGTTGATCTGGATCCTATCGCCTCTTATACCTAGAATTCTATTGGATGTGCCAGTAAACTTAAATTTGAAGGACTCAAAGCCAACATCCTCCTCCTTGTACATATCCTTGCACTTGACTTCCTGAGCATTCTTTATCTAGGGGTTCACTCTGATTTTCTGACCCACAACACTCAGTATAGCCCTTTTTGTAAACCCAGTCAACTTCATCTACACCTACGATCGAGGGTGGCCTTTTAAATCCCAATACACATCCTCACATCTCATACATGTATTTCAAATCCCAATACACATTGATAGACCTCCTATGCAGTGAATCCTCTCGCCCCTCACTTTCATTCTACTGTCCATGGTCACCTCACACATTCATTCTGCATATCTCTGATTCTCAAAACGCGGTCTACACTCCGTAGTCCTGACCTCACCTGTGACCTAGCAGGTATTTCAAATCACTACCCAAGTACCACTTGCAATGCCCCTATATCCACCCCAGACT
Source organism: Acholoe squamosa (assembly GCA_949317995.1). Lineage (NCBI taxonomy): Eukaryota > Metazoa > Annelida > Polychaeta > Phyllodocida > Polynoidae > Acholoe > Acholoe squamosa. The sequence continues at coordinate 102,784,991 of OX439035.1, read as the reverse complement.
TTTGGGACAATGAAACAAGCTTCAGCTGATATATGTCGCATCCTTTTGACCTCTCACCCCAACCTCACCCTACCCCCTAAAGTCAGAGGGTCCTCGTGTCTTAAGTGTATGGTTGAAGGTGGTCGAAATGCGCCGTAGTTTGTGGTTTTACGACAGGGCCCCAACCAAAAAGGAGGACCCCCACTCGGTAAGTTTACATAGTCCCGCGGCGAGGATAATGTCAATGGGTGGAGGGTGTCCTTTTATTGAGTCGAGCCACTATATTAAAAGCTAAGCCGACTAAGGACCCTTCTCCCACCTGGGTCTGTGCCGTCACTAACCCCCTGTCAGAGTCACATAATAAATGATCTCTGACAAAGGGCAACGTGTGCTTGATGAAGGCTGGGGGAGGGTCTGTTTGTGTGGGGTAGGTATAGGTTCTGTGTACCATTGAAGGGGATGTGAGCATCAAGGATCTCAGGCGGCTTAGCCCTTTCACAAAGCCACTATATACCATAATGATAGTCAATACAGCCTGGTGAGAACGGAATGCCTCTAGCTAAATTCTGTAATTTTATGGATCTGTTAATGTAGATAGCGTGATTTCTGCACTATATATAAGTGTGATAATGCAGAAAAACTTGTTATCAGCAGGAAGCCACATTTACAATGAATTAGATTCTAATTCAAAATCCACAAAAAAATGAAATTATATCAATTAATCAATGCATTAACATACCATCTATGTTGACTGAGAATAAACCCACAAAATACTCCCAAAATGCACTGCTTGCCATGAAAGTGTTAAATTGCACTAATACTGACAAGCTCTCAAGTATATAGGGAGAGAAAGGATGGCTGTGATGTGAGGCGATTGGTGAAACGTCTTTTATTCAGCACTGTGGGTCTGTGGTGTGTCTGTTTATATAAATACTAGTGACGATCTTAAAAATGTCACCTCCTGCCCAGACACCTACACTATAGAATGAATTATCTCCATGAAAGGAGGTTGGTTCAGCTGTAGTATGTTATTGTGCTGTACTATGTATAAGATATGTTAAAATGTAAAAATGGATTTTAAGAAGATTGTAAATCCTGCCAGCTGATATGATCTACATACAATGGAAAATGAATGTAAGAATATCTATGCTTTGACGCACACTATAGCAGAATGTGAAAGCATTTAAAATGGCATTCATTTTGCATTTGGGGGAAGGTGGTATATTTGAGAAGTGATTAACCAATGTGAATAGGATCACGTCGACTCGATAAGGTGAGAGATGATCTGAGAGTGGTGTAGGGTGCAGCAGGACAAGAATGGATGCTGGACCTGCCTTATCAACAACTTACACTAATGTAAGTGGGGGGCAGGACCAGGGGGCAGCACCCATGGGTACTGATTAGATATGGGAGTGGATTGGGATGTATACATACTTACTGCTTCTCCTGACTATGGACTCCCGTCTCAATGAGATATGTCAGATTTGGTGGAGAAATCAATATACAGGAAAATAAACAGCTACAACGTGTTCAAGTGTTCAAGTATTGTATCCAGTTCTCTTAAATCGACAAATAAAATGGTAAAGACATACATTATAATGTGGTCATGACTGGAAGTATGGATGTTAAACTAAGTGTACATAAATTTCCCCGGTAGTTGCTAATACGTTCTCTTATCTAATTGATGGGTATATTTTTAAGGAAATGGGAATATCCAGGATGGTAAAATAACAAGACAATTTCGGAAATTTCCAAAGCTCTGTTTGGATACCAGATATTGGACTGTTGGTTAGGATGGAGGGGGTAATAAGTGTTCAATGGTAAAGGAGTAAGAGGAGGGCAAAGGCAGGGAAGCTATAGCCCTTGGGATGGTCCTTCTAACTGCAGTGGGTACTTGTTCTGGCCCTCTCCTTCTGGCTTCTCCTCCAGGGTGTCCGTGTGTCGCCCTGCCTGGAGTGTGGCCCAGCGTGTGCCAGGTAAGTGAGGGGTTGGTTGTAGGGATGAGGTGTACAAGGGCTGCTATGAGAAGTAGGGTAAGTTACACCCCCTCCCCTCTTTCACCCACCAAACCCTGCAAGCCAAAGCCAAAGCTTGGAGGTAGTACTAGTAGGCGGTATTGTAGGTATAGGTAACTAAGTCTCTACAGGAGGAAGGTCCAGGAGGAGCGGGTGGTGAGTGTACCAGTGAGTGAGGACTAACTTCTGTGTCTCCCCTGGAGAGGGGCAGGGACAGGGGAGCGTCTAGGGGCAGTTTGTTGATGTTTACCCTAGGCAGATGTAAACCACTGGAGGAGCTGAACTAGTCACACAAAGAAGACATACTCAGATACCCTTCCAACGTGGTCCATTTAGTGGCATTTAGTACATTTCTCTGCCTATTACCAAAGCATATACAACATTATGGCTCACTTGTAAGTTGTAAACAGACATGAAACCAACCCAGTCACATCAGTACATTTTGGTTCAGATAGCCACTGCAGTGTGTGCACACCCTTCCCCTTCTGCCTAAAGCTGGTTTGACCTGATTAGGGGAACCTAATCAATATTAAATGTATTTTAGTGTATAAATAAAGTAATCCTATACTATACGATGAGCTTGTATAAAGTGTAACTATCTCATGGCCCTACAACATTGGCCATAAATGGATCATTCATGCATCTATAAACAAGATTTGGTTTACCAAAATATGTGCTCATCTCTCAAAATTATCTTACACCAAAAGATCATTATCAAGCGTCCCTTTGATTTCCATCTCATCAAATTAGCTATGGTATCCTAATTATGTGTTGTTGGTAACATGTGAATAAACCTTATATTGTTTAAAGTCATCCCATTTAGATAAGATATGATAAGCCTGTCCGCACATAAAACGATATGTCATGGCGACACACCAGTTCATTCACATAGCTGTGAAATGTGAGATGCCATACAATTTAATAGCTAGGGCATGCAATTCACATGAAGGCATGGAGTCCTATTGCAATCTAACCACAAAATACCTTGCTACTATCTGGGAACAAGGCATTGTTGAAGTCCCTTGTGCGAAAATGGCAGTTGATATTTATTGAGTCTATATCATGTAGAACTGATTTACCGAATAATAATCTATATCATTCTTTTGCAGGTGGGGGAAGGTGATTTATCATCCAACTGAACGGAAACAATCTAGCATCAATGCACACGCACTTCTACAGTTTTATCACTGCTTTATCAAAATTATCACACTTGATAAGTTCAGCTTGACACTGTTACTCAAATAAGTACATACTATCCATGATATATAGTTGTTATGTGAGAACAGGCTTGAACTATCTAAAAGGGCATGAGGTGCGAATATCCTGGATGGGTGGGAGAGATTGGGGAATGCAAAATGATGCACACCACCTGGGATGGGGAGGGTGCGATGGGTCGAGATGCAGGTAAAGGTATAATACAGGTTTAGACTCAGCCTCCAGGTGAGAGGGGGGCCGTGAAGGGTGGATGAGACCTCTAATCAGGGTAGACCACACCTGGCAGAGATTAGGAGTAGGTGGGGTCGGCATATGTACATGTTTGTTGACCTCTACCACCCACCTCTCCACTTGTACGTTTTGCACCGCCCCTTTACCTCTGTAGCATCTCTACGTTGAGTGGCATCCTGGATGAAAACCGTGTGCAAACATGCATGTGCACATAATATATGCAGTGTGTATTATGTTTTAAAAATCTCTCCTGGGCCCCACCGTCCCCACTGAAATCAATAGATTCCATCATAGATGTATATGCTTTCATACCCACCTATTCATAATCTACAAATGTGACAGGATCTGCGAAAGGGGACCTTATTTCAGGGGGAATAAAGACCCTTTTCCCAGTGCAGGTCACAAATGACTTCAACCTAAATACCATTATTATAATTGTAAACATAGGTATATTGTATTTCTTTTTGAGCATTGCTAATGCACTATGATTTTTGAATAGCTGTTTGGAGACATAACTAGCCTAGGGTGCTGGAAACCCCATGTAGGATGGGAGTGGTTCAATAGAGAGGGGTTTCTGCCAAGAAACCAAGTATAAGAGATTGTTCTACACAATTCTCAAATGATTTGAGAATACACATTGGCTAATCATAATCACATGGACTTTGATCCTGTTATGGGTTGTTCTTACGGGGGTCCCCACACAGATGTGGAGCTTCTGGTAATGGAATTGGTACATCACTGTGTAAAATGTACACATAGAAAAACATGCATTGTGTGGTCTGCATCATTGCACAATCTTTAAGACTAAAATGTCTAACTGGTCTCACTACATATGGAAGATGGGAAATTATGTTGTGAATAATAATATCAAGGAAGAAATACTGGCATGTTATGGTTTGGGACATGCCAGAGTTCTCAATGAGGCTTTGAAGGAGTAAGAAGATTGGGCTAAAGGCGAGCGTTAAGTGACAGACGCGACAGGAGGCTGGACCCATGGACCTGTCATTTGGTATCGTGGCAGAAGCTTGTCTATCTAATTGGACAATTTGGGGTGCTTTCAGAAAACTGTGTCAGCTGTGTGGTGATTCAGGGAATGTTACTGCTAGATCTTCAGGTCAGCACCAAATTCCTAAATCAGACCCCTACCACTCAGCCCCCAGGTGCATTTCACTATTAGGAGTTCTATTTACGGTGAAGCCACATCGCATGTGTCTAGGTTCCAAGAGGAGTTGTCACCATGTGTTTGGTATCTAGTCTACAACCCCTCATGTGACCTCCCCTACCAAACCCCATCCCTGAAATACACACACACAAAAAAATAATCATAAATAAAAACACATATCATGTTAGTTCTCTAGTAGGGAGGATTCTCAGGGTGGGGTGATCACATGGCACCTCCTTGTCAGAAATGTGCTGGAAGAGGACTTGTCACACTGGAGGAACAGATTCCCTTCCTCCAGTAGGTATGCAGTGTGGTGCTGAGACAGGCGTGAAGCACACGTTGTGACATCTGGTGGCTGCTCCAGGCCGTGCGCCCTCAACATGGGGGCTGGCGACAGGAGGAGGGCACGTGGAGGAGTGTGATTTACTCCTTTACTCTAACCTTCCCTCCAGGGGGTTAAAATAGCTGGGGTCTGCCCACACCATTATTGTTACCACCCGAGAGCAGGAGGCCTGCTGACAGGCTAACTGTACTTGGTACGGAGTGCAGTTTGATATCACAGCTCCTACAGTGTTTATATATAACCCGGGTACATTATAGAGTCTCTCGGGGTCTTATTATGTATTATGTATAAAGAGTCATGACAATGTGCGGGGAGCCAACCAAGGCAAGGGAACCTCTGAGTCAAATTGATTCTGAAATAGGACTATAGGTATCTTGATTGTCTCACTATGTTAAACATCCCATCCTTCATTATCCTTCTCTCCTTCATGGGACTATTTCATAATAACTTTCTGCAGCACATTTCACAATGTCTTGTGAAATGTCCTCTAGAAGTGCTGAGGTGCGTGATGGAGCGAGTGAACTGGTGTTTCTCCAAACTACCCCCTCCTTCACCTTCAGCGGTTAGGGACTTTCCCCATCCCTACCACCACCATGCAGTCAACTTTTGACTCACGAACGTTTTTAGATGTGGGGCAAGTTGGAAAGATGGGGTGTGAGAGCAATGTGGGCTGGGGTTGAAGGTGGGGAGCTGACATCCTAGCTTAGACAGTGACTGTAAAAGTCGTTATAAATAGGTATTGTTCGTTGTGAACTAGGTCTTTGCCTTGCCTTTTGCTGCAGTGATGACGGCCTGGGAGTTGGGCCAAGCTGTAAGAGATTAAGCCTAGCAGCAGCAGTTAGGTACCAGGCTTATGGTCCTGGGACATGAGGGTCTGCTGGTCCAGCAGAATGTGCATGTCGCCATAGCTAACTATTTTTGCCTGCGATTTACTGTTTTGACTTAGTAAATAGCATGATAAGTGGACTAGGGGAAAGTTGCATAACCCTACCTATGATATGATACTGTGTTATTTGGTCAAAAATTATCACAATTGATCAATACAGACAGGATTGATGCCGTGGCTTATTGATTCACGAGTAGTTTCAATTATGGCAATTTTTTGGGAAGTATAGCACAGTGACAGTGATTTTTTTAAAGGAGAAGACTATTCATTTGTTAAAATGATAATTTATGAACGATTTTAAAATTTTGACTTCTTGATGGGCAAAAGCGACCAAGGGGATAAGACTAAGAGGGAGTGAATCAATGCTGCAGAACTGTGTCATCTGCCAGGATGCCCCCCTCACCACACACACACACACACACACACACACATACACATCACCTCCCCATCTCCCCACCTGACATGGGATGGGGGATGGAGGTAACTCTAACCTGCCCTGATATTGAATTATGCCTGGGGAGTCGGGGGAGGGTCACCCCAGCCGTCCTGTTTGTATACGGCATGGGATTGGGTTGCTCCCGTACCCCCATGCCCCCACCCCCGTGTTGTCTACCTCAGCCTGTTGACTACCCATCCTCTAGCTCCTTGTATAATATCATCTAGTCTAACTCTCTAATTTCTGCTCCTCGGTTTAAGATCCTCAAGTCCCAACTTACCAATGGAGTAGTCGCATGGAGACACGCGTGTCAGACTGTCATAGGTAAATGTAGTTCCATTAACATTGCTCTTGTGGCGATTCCTCCTGTGGCTACTACCAGTGGTGCTGTCTGAAGCTCTACACTGGAGATGATAACAATAGTACACCACCAGGTTGTCCAGGGTCCTGGTCGGCGCCGTGGAGGAGCACAGGGTCAGTAGGGTGATGTGTCCAGGGCAGGTAAGGTGCGGCCGGCGGACCTGTGTCGACGTCCGGCGGAGGACACCTGGGAGGACCCGCAGTGTCGGGTGTGCTGCGACAATAACACTACCTCCCCTTCTTCTTCCTAACCCCTTTCTCCTGCTTCCAATTCTCTGCTTATCGGTCTTGGTACCTTGCTTCCTGTTGGTACAAGATAGAGGTCCACCACCTCTGGTGGCACCCCCGCCCCACGTGTCGTGGCAGCAGTAGCTGCAGCTCCGGGGGCCCACCCTGGAGGTGGCCAGTAATCCCATGCACCTCCTGTCTTGGTTTACCCTACACACTTCTAGTTGCTGGAGGCACGTCGTCGTCGTCGGCACGTCGTCTACCGCCGCGCCCGCTCTCCAAGCCGGCCAGGTGAGGGGCGGAAGCCGGTCCGCGCCCTACCCAGCTACGGAAATACAGGAGGAAGCAGTTTCCTGATGCTCTTCACCCAAGGAGGGCGGAACGTGGAGGGGTAAGATGAGGCACTGGAGGAGTGTATTGGATGTGGATGGCAGCCGTGGACTCCCGTGTGGCCCACAGCAGCAGCTAAACGCTACTACCATGGTGCGCCTGTCATTCAGCCACACTAACCCCCTGTCTGCAACACACTAGTCCGTCCCAGCAAAGGGAATTTATTTCAGATATGTTTCCCCTCGATTTGCTGCTGCTATGGACTCCAGAGTAGGCCGAGAAAACGTGGCCTGACAAATCCAGGCCCCGCCTCCCATGGAGTTGTCAGTACTGATAAGAGTGCATTTCACACCTTCACATAGCTATCTCTGTTATCTTAACATACAAGAGGCCTCAGGTGTCCATCAATTTTGTTCCAGCTGACACAATAGTATTATGGCCAATGTATATGTACAATATGATGTTCCAGCACTGTGAGTGGGACAGGCTCTAACTCAGGTATAATGGTCAGAACTTGTATTATAAACCACACTTATGTGTATTCCTTTGTGCTAAGTTACAATCTCAAAACTCCTTTGGTGCTTATCAAAACTCTAGATTTGTTAAAGTCCATGTGGCCTTGTTCCAGCCTAAGCTAGTGATGGTGATCTCCAGACTAACATCCCAATGCACCAGACTTTGTTCTCTACCGTATAATATACAGGGTGGATCCAGTCGGCTTGGTATGCACAGGTTTCCGTGCGCCAGGCCTGACGACAAGTTAACTTTAAGCCTTGGGCTGGCACCCTCTGGCTCCCGACACCCTCTTGGTGCGAGCTGGCCGCCCATTGGCCAAGACTTGGCGCGCAGGCGCACACTGCCTCCGTCAACTTGGCAGCAGCGTCCGAGAAAGTCCGACTGTCAGCCTTGGTAGCATGCCCTACAGTAAACTACAGTAAACCCTGCCTGCGTTTAATATTCTTTTTTTTCAATACCCGTTGGTCTAATATGCAACTGCATTGGGATAATGTACTTTATGATCTACTGCTATTTTCTCTACACCAAACTCATAGAGTCATAATAAGCATTGAGACGGACAGGGACAGAGACGGAACGCCAGGAGAACGCTGTGCCTGTGCCGCCACCTGATGAGGAAGCGAGGAGTCTTTTGCCCGTGTATAAGGGCAATGTCTGAATACAACTGATTTCACAGTGTCATGCAAAAGTCTATTCATGAAGTTTATTCACCTTATCGCTACTCGTCACTGGCTACATTCCTTAAACCATGCATTCGCGAAAAGAGCCTCGACTTTTTCCAAATTGTAAATATATCTTTGTGCATCGGTAATATACCGATACCTCAGTCCAAGTTGAATCACTAGTTGTGCGTAGTTATTTATTTTAGTGAAGTCGACTGCATAGTCTGGTGCCCTGAGGTATAAACCCTCAGGGAACCACCGTACAGGAAGTAGTATAGGAAGCAGCAAGGCATAGTGGTAGTTTATTATATGTCTCTCCCATCATGCCCCTCTTCCACCTGATGGGAACTGGAAATACTCCTCACTCTTCAAACAAAGGTTTTATTTTTTCTAGTCTGAAACATATGGTTGAAGAATGTCAAGTTCAGGGACATTGTGGCAGTCACTAGTGCCTACATATAGGTACGAGTGTATCGACTGCAGGGCCCCATCAGCCACCCCAGCTGGAAGCCCTCTCTTTACTAACGAGACCACGTGCCCCAGGCCCTCACGGCGCATGCTCGGGATCAAAGCGCCACCAGGAGGCGTCCTTGACGCGGGGTTCAACGTTAGACAAACACGGGGTCGTTAAAGACCCGTTTCCGCCGCTCACCTCCGCCAGCTGAATCCTGTTCTCGCCCGACGCCGCATAACGAGAGCTGAAGCGCGCGGCGGAAGTAATACTTCAAGTCACAAGAAACGACGGGAAGACAAAACCTAAAGCACTTTGAAGCCTGGTCTGACAAACAGCGCGCTGGTTTGGTGTCATTGAAATCGGGCAGTGGAGAAACAATCTTGACCCCTTGTAGACTCTTATTTTTTCATACCCCCATGGACATGTCCCTAGCCGCGAGAGAAATTAAAAAAGGAATAATATCAAAACTAGAGTATTCAGATCATGCTTCAAAGTCCCCCAGTTAGGATCTGCAATGAAGGACACGTGGGTGGGAGGGTGGAGGACTTAAGAGAGAACCTGGATGAAACACGGACATGCTACACCACAAGCACGCTGTCTACGTCACGTCTTAGCATCAGCTGCCAATGTACGTCACGATCAGAGAATTGAAACACCCGGATGCTAACGCCACGCATGCGTTATGGTCCAATTTGAACCACAGGATATCAACTCTCATTTTATCCAAGATATCCCACATGGCCATGTTAGACTCTTAACACCTGGAGCTTGTGAAAACATTTACAAATTTAGTGGTGACACATCTCCCAGTGGTGGCCACCAAGTACCCAATTCAGCCTCACTTATGCCCACTCACCCCACACCCTCTAGTAAACTTGTCCTTTCTCTATCAGAGCTTTAGAAATGTTCAGGATTGATTTTTAACTCGTGTGGTATATTCCATACATCAGGTGTGTGACTATGTCTTGTGGCCTGTTAAACGCCCCAGGCCCAGCTCATAGATTTCAGCACCCCTTTATCCCAGGCCCTTATACAAACCGGCGCTTATTCAAGACATAGTTTAAAGTGTAAATTCTAATTCTGTACCCCCTGCGCTTGTATGAGACCAGCGCTTATGGAAAGACCCGGCGCTTAAACAGGCCACTACGGTATGTGAGAAGGTATTTATTTAGAAGCAGAATGTTATTGTTTGATGTGACGTTATTTTGACTTTTAATTTGTAACTTTGGGATTATTATGGGAGTTTTTTTAATATTTCTCTCATCTTTGAAGTAATAGGTGGCAATATTACCGGCAGTTAACAACCACTCTATCAATCTCTGCAAATTAATAACAAAATGGTCGCTATGTGTAGTATGTCAAATACGGAATCCAACTAACCTGTTGGTTGTTTGATATGCTTCACACGTAATCCGAGCATATCGTGGGAATACAACACTGATGTCAGTCAGACGTCAACATTAAGGTAAACTCCTATAGTACAGTATGGGCCACAGTATGGACCATACACCTTGGGCATCAGGGAAGAAATGGACCCCCTCCCCAGGTCCCCACCTGACCTATCCCCCTGTGTCACGGCCAACTGTGCGCTGAGCGACTCCATAGGAGTGACTCCCCTGTAGGGTTGTGACACCTGACAGGTGCGGCTTGTCACACCTGGGCCGCCCTGGAGTCGCGGTCTCCTGCAGGGCTTTCACTGAGGTGTGGCTACGGGTGGACACTCATTCTACAAACTGTCAGATACATAATAGAGCAGCTTCCCACAGGGTGATTTATATTGTATAGCCTGCATGTTAGTGTCTTACTCAGTCTACAAGAGATTAGTTATGACATTTTTACTCGGGGTATCTTTGATAGGTTATGAGGAGTTCGCCTCGACAGCTTTATTAGTACAAGTAGGTATTACTCAACAGGGGTTTATCTGACTATGCTTATTACTCATTGGTCGTCCAAGCAATTTATAACCATATGCTCTGAATAACAGACCCCGGGGGGCAGAGTGTCCGTCTTGTGCCGCCTTAAAAAGTTCATCAAAATCATCTACGTCATTTTGCAATTCCCCACATTTAAGACGGATATTTTACAATTATGCTATAAAAACTGTGAATAACTATGAAACTGTACTCACCGAAATATTCCATCAAAGGCAAAGCTCATCGTTAACTTCCTGGGATAGATCCTGGTATAAAAGACTTCCTCCTGAGTTGTAGTAACGCCGCTGCCCTCTTGTGTCTAGAACCCTCCGCATCACCAGTTCGCCGTTTATATACTCTTCATCTTACCATCCCACACTTTTTGCCCTCCACTCTTTACCCCTATTTAAACCAGTGTTTATGTAGATTCACTTAACTGATGTAAGGGCTGAGTAGATATGAGTGACTCCATTGTTTACAGTTAGAGCCCTGCTCTGATGATAGGCCGACCCATCCCTGCCTCACCCTGGTGGTCGTATTGAACACTAAACTAAACCACAGACACTCTTTAACCCAGCCCACTCACACCAGAAGCAAAACCAACAGATTCCCCTTACCCTAAAGAGACCTCCATTTGATTACCTGCCTATGGCCTGGGCACTTCGTGCTTAACTTCCTCCAATATCGCCCAGGGCCACTTCCTAGAATTCCAGGAAGTGCGGAGGCGGGATGCGCGCGCCTCCTGACTCAGAAGTGGAACACCAGGTGACGGGTCACGATCGTCTTCACAGTGCAGGCGTGGACATAAAACAGGGAGCAATTAAAACGTTGTCTGTTGACAGATTCTTGGTAGTTGTGCGTGCTGCTCTTCTGGTGAAATTGAAACTCAGCAGTTCAAAAGAGGGATCGCCCCAGTATCTGACACTGTGATGACGAGAATCTTCCTTTTGAGTTACTATGCGTACTATGCGTGAGTTTGCACAGTTCTAATAATTACATGTTTGCTTACATGTAAACTATACCGAAATATATTAATGTATCATGTTTAGGTTTATTTGGACATCCCTATTCGCAAAATGCCCATCGACTCTTTGGGGTTAACCCTTTAAAGGCAGAGCAAAAATTGTTGCCCTGGCTATGGGGACGTCCTCTGAAAAAAGTATAGTTCCTAGAGGACGAGCCTATTTTCAATTCCTATACTAATCCTATATAACTGGCATCAACTATAGTCGATGCTAGGCCTGCCATGGTGTCGACTATAGTCGATGCTAGGCCTACCATGGTGTCGACTATAGTTGATGCTAGCCCTCAATGGGTTAAGTATATAGGTAAGTATGCCTTAATTCATTAAGTTGTGAGAAAGTGGTAGCGCAGTCTCCCAAGACTCATGAGGGTGTTGCACGTAGGGGGAAAGGTAGTTTTGCCTAAGAAGTGCCTCACTTGAAGCAGTTGCTTTCGTTTCAGTCCTTTTTTCATGTTGTACAGAAGTGCTCATGTCAGTCAGGTACAAGTACCTTTCAATGAAGATGATAGCTACTCAAAGCAAGATCACTAGAAAGAGAGTCACACAGTAATGTACCTGCTTGTGCAATACACACTGTAATTAAACAAGGTAGCTGGCTTTTCAGTCTACTGTGGTGAGCACAAGTTGAAAGGTGAAGCAGAGTGTGACTTTTAAAATAAGAGGGCACTACTTAGTGCTCCCCTTTGCTTATGTGCAACAGCCTCCTAGCCATGCAGTCTCATAGTATCAAACCAAGAATACCTTTTCATATAAATGATAGGGATACTTTATTTCATGATGGAAACAGTGGAATACGGCAGCCCGATAGGCTTAAGTTTGGAGGTCCGTATTTCACATCCCCTATATAATAACCTGGTGCCGTATTCCACGGCCAGTAAAAGCACCCTAAATAGCCCTAAAACAGATAGCTTATCCTCTTTTTATTTGATTTGAAATCATTTTTGATAATTTCTGACTAAGATAACATGAAATAAATACAAAGGATCACTTGTGGTGGGTCTGACTGAGGGTTGACTCAACACTCGTGAACCTTTGTCTATTTATTCATTGTAACTGATGCGGTATACTTTTTTTCGCCGGATATTGCTGCTTACTGCTGTCGGACAACACCATCGAAGAATCCTAAATTAGTAAATACCATTATCATTTTACTGGTGTACATATATTGGCAGATAGATCGACTACATGTACTCGTCTTTCAGCCATTTGCTTCACATGCTCCATTGCCCTGACAGCGCATCTAAGACCTTGGAGTGACAGTAACTGCTGTTTGCCGCCGCTCAATTGCCGTCTGCTCGGTTGAGCGCCTCAAACATCGTCAAGGAATGTGTTTGGCACCGCTCCGTTAGCGCACCACACGGCCCCGGTGCACACCACATACCCGACACAACATGTCAGCTCCCATTGGGCAAGGAATCCGATTTTGGGCCGCCTCTGTGCACAAAAAGGCGTGACGTAACACACGCGGTGCCACCGGAACCAGGTGGGGTGATGGGAACTAGCCAACAGTGCGAAAACTTGCCCTCTTAGCTTACGTTTGGCTACTCTATCAGTCTCGCCTTTCTGCTATTTTTCTTCACTGTATTTTATTTCCTTTACGTTCAGAGATGTCTTGCTTTGGTATTTTATCAAGGCAGACAGGACTTCGCTGATCAATTAGTTTTAAGGAATTTCTGCATCATGAAAGGAAAAATGAGATTCCCCTTTCTGATGTCAGTTTCAGAATATACATAGGTATACATTCATGCACCAATGCCATCCTCTACCCACTTCCATACCTAATAAATTATATACTAGGCGTTTGTATGGGACACAGTGCTCATCTATTTTTCATTTATTTCATTTTATCATTACTCTTTTCCCTTTCTTTCTTTTTTGAAACAGGCCTTACCAAAGGCGCGGGCCTCCCTAGCCCACTTAAAAGGGTCTATTTCTCCTCTTTCCTATCCCCTCAGGATGTGTGTGGTGCACATATGCGCGGGCACTGACACATTCCTCTGAAATTGTGTAATGTAGTTCTCGCCATGAATATGACCTCAGCTGTCGAAATGGCGTTAAACATCTATTACTCACTCACTCACTCACCAAAGGCGCATATACAAAACATGCGCTGATATGGAACTCGATGCGACGATAAGATATGATACATCCATGATGGCAAGGTACATCGTCGCCTCAGTGCAAAAAGGTTGTATCTGCATTTTTTTTAAGTTTTACAGGAGAGGCCAAAAAGGGATGCAATTACTAAAGCACACAGTTGACACAACCTTATTGCGCTGGGGTCTGTAGGCACACATAACATAGACAGAGCTTCACTACTTTGTTAAAAGGTAAATAAGGGTTAGTAGATGTCAAAACTGAATCACACTCAATTTTGCCAAAATGTCAGTTACAACCTTTGCACTGAGGCGACAACACATCCTAGAGTTCAATAGGCTTGGAACTCGCAGCAATTACTCACAACCCATGCCATCAACTTGTAAATACCTGAACCGACTCCAATATACTATAAAAAAATGTGTTTAAACTAAAACACATTTTACCTAAACACTTTTTGGTAAAACACATTTTCATCATCTGAACACTTTTTGGTAAAACACATTTTCATCATCTGAACACTTTTCTTAAAACACTTTTACACTTTTCCTGCAAACATATTCAGGTTTATAAAAGTGTTTTAATACCTAGTTCCAATGTAACTCACTAGGTGACAGGGACCACTTATGATGGTACTACTGTAACATTCACATGAACACAAACGTATTTATGAGGAAAATGAAATGGTAGCAAGGACATTAATTTCCCTGAAACTCATTTTAAATACTTTCTGAGAATTATTTAAACACTTTTTCAACTAAAACACATTTATGGGTAAGTGTTTAAAACTAAACACATTTTTAGAGTTTAGCTCTAATTTAGATCTAAAATTATGGCCTATCAAAAGAGAGGTCGGTCCTCTTTTGCTACATACTTTTGCTGGTCCGAAACCCCGTGTCAGAAAGACATCTTTGATTAAGTCTCAGACATACCTTTTGTTATTTGATCATTTAGGGCATTTATTCTTGCAATGGCATTTGGAGGATATTAATTTTGTCCTCATCTAGCATTTCAGACAGCATGACACATCGAGATCCCTCTACTGCCACTGAGAAAAAAGAAATCGAACAATGTGAAAAGGGGAAGCTGTTTGGAGACTTGTTGAGATGGAGAAGCATTTGGTGGACTGGGAACTATCTACCTGTGTCTGTCTACCAATAGCCTAAAGACATAAAATATACATCAGAAGACAGTGGCTGAGCTGTGAGGATGTTCCTGAGGCAGTATACCACTGTCCAGGTGTCATGCCCCTCCCATTTGACCTCCAACCACTTCAAAAAACCCACACACCAGCACACATAAAACTCCCACACTTTATTAACTGGCCAACACAATTAGTTCGCCGTCACGCTGCTAGTCGGCACACCATCTCTCTCTACCTCATCCCCTTTTCTTTCCCATGATGCCCCGGGCGTCGGAGGGAATCAATCGCTGGGCAGGTTGGCATCGGATCCCGACCCACAATTAAACCGAGGGACGGACGGGATGGCACACTCGAAATAATAGTGTTCTGCCCCCACAGCCCTAGGCCACTGGATACATTGACGACTATAGGGGACAATAGGTGGCCAAGTGCCCCCACTGTCCACTGGTGCAGGGTAATAACAGGGTATGCACGTTGAGGGGAGTCCAACTGATGCTCAATTTGTTGGCCTTGTGTGTTTACAATTATGATCGCCAAGTGGGGAGCGGGAAAAGGTACATAGCCCGCGGCCACACGCCGATAGAGGGTGCCACTGAACGTGCAGAGCGTGTGGGACGCTCACGAGGGGGCAGAGAAAGGTGGAGATAGGATCTAAGCAAAATACATTTCACTGAGGAAATTTTATGGGGGTTTCTACAAGGAGCTGTCATAGAGCCAGAAGAATATTTTCAAAATATCTCGTTTATATAACATGACAATACAATAAAAGGTATTTTTCTTTGTGTGTGTGTCCATCTTCTAAGATTATAGCAAAGGAAAAGAAAAACATACAGATGTATTTGTGTATGCTATCATAACAGACTGTATCAAATGCAGCAACAAGGAGGTCAAAGTTCATGGCTCCCATTTACAACAATAAGAAACATTGCTCTGACACTGTACTCCCATTGGTACAGTCAATAGGTTTTTCTCAAGTCACCAACTGGTGAGAAGACAGTGATAAAAGTGAGGTGTTATATTTATTAAAGACAACCCTGGAAGGTGGCACTTAAGGGTGAGATGGTGGTGGCCCAGGTGTGGGTCTCCATTCTCCTCACCTGTCCTGCAGGTGCTACTCAGGTGTGTGGCCAGCGGCACACGGAGATGTTTAACCCTTTAAGGGTCACATAATGATTCAGTGTATTATGCCCATCTTTATTAATGAACCATGGATGTGGCCCTCATAAGCAATTTACCAATGCAACCTTGGTGAGTTATTCACCAGGGCTGCATACATGAATCAACCGACCCAACAGGAATGGTATACCCCGGTAGTCCTCATGGGTCGTTAATGTGTACTCGTTAGCAGGGCATTGGTGCATCATTGTGCTAATACATATTAACTGAACCTGGAGGCATTATGTTGCCCCTAAAGGATTCATGGGGTGGGAGAGGACAACCCCAGGGGCTTCAACCAGAGAGAGATTGTTGGACACCAACAAGTACATATTATCGTCCACCACCGTGGTGCAGCCTGGGAAGGGCGGGAACACTGATTTTACGCCTGGCCGACAGAGGGGGTGTCGGGTAGGACATATTGTAGTGATACCACTTTTGTGCAATAAACATTTACACGGATGTCAGAACGAAAAAGGTCTAAAGTACCAATAAACCTCTTCTAAAGACATTAAATGAACCCCACATTTCAAACAGTGATTAAGAAGCATTTTTTGATACACCAGACAAGTCAAATTGACTCTATCAAACCCAATACATGTATTCTTGATTATTTACAATCAGGGGAGTGCATTGCACATTTTGTGAACTGATTATAATTCCCTTTCCCAAGACACTAGAGCATTACACCTATAACCATCAAAGCCTCTCAATTAAAAGGTTGATCTTCAGGAAAGATTGTGTACAGCAGTTTCCACTTTCCATTAAAGGAAATACAAGGTATCCCAGACAGGGAACACTGAGGAACATTTTTTTACTTTCAGAGAACAGCTGGGATAAAACCGACTGATCTTGGTCAATTCAAGGGTGCTTTATTCAGGAATCATAGTTGTTGGGTTCTTTGCCATTTCTGAGCTATTTGACATTCAAGACGCTTAAAAAAGTGACAGAAGCTTATTTATTTCCATTGTTAAATTCATGCGTTCTGGCTGATACATGTCTTCAACGTTAAGAAAAAGTGGTATATAGGCACAAAGAACCAATTCAGATTCTATGATATCAGATATCTGTTCAATAAGAACATCACACATGCCATCATAATACTGAGTATATTCCTGTGGGATTTCTCTTGAACTGACATGCAATATAATTATCATAACAATATTTTGTGACCCTGAAATAAGAAAATAATGCACTTTGCCCTGTATAATTCAGTAGTTTTACACAGTTGCAAAGACGTTGACACAGAACTTTGATAACTTAGTTCTCTTTTACGACTACCATTACACATTGCTTCATTGCTACAGATTTCTTCCTCTAGTTTCCTCTACCCTTTCCGGGCTTCCCTAGCCCACTTAAAAGGGTCTATATCTCATCTTTCCTATCCCCTCAGGATGTGTGTGATGCACATATGTGCGGGCATCGACACATTCCTCTGTGAAATTGTGTGTTGTTCTCGCCATGAATATGACCTTAGTTGTCGAAATGGCGTTGAACATCTATTACTCAGTCACTCACTCCTCTACCCTTTCCTTATGAGGTCCCAGCAGCAGATAGCCAGTCTACTGGGGCTCACCCTGCCTGGCACAATAGACCATGAGGTCTCATTTCAAAATCAATATAGCAAATGATAATCAATATTATTATGTTTTAGGGATTACATAGTTCATGCATACTACAGATGATAAATCATGGCATCTGTGATCTTGGATGAAAATGTTTTTTTTTCTATCGGGGAAGTCAAATGGTGTAAATAAAAACATTTAAAATAGCCATTAAGTAATTCGTCCAGCGTC
Source organism: Acholoe squamosa (assembly GCA_949317995.1). Taxonomy (NCBI): domain Eukaryota; kingdom Metazoa; phylum Annelida; class Polychaeta; order Phyllodocida; family Polynoidae; genus Acholoe; species Acholoe squamosa. The sequence continues at coordinate 102,767,045 of OX439035.1, read as the reverse complement.
ACTTTGATTCATTAATGTCGGACTGTTATTTCTAGCAGCTGACATGATAAGCTTTACCCATAACGTGTACATTTTAGGTACTGAGGTTTGTCCAGCTTGTGTAGTTCCGAGACCTGTTTCACAAGGGCCATATACGAGTGGCATAGACTTATGAGCAAGATACTAGTAAGGTGGTGTTAAGATCAATCATTGGGTTCATTGGTCATATCTCCATAGCTCACTCTTAGTAGGAGGTGTTTCAAAAGGAAATGGGGAGTGAAGCTTATGAGTAAAGAGTCCATGTAAGAGTGACATATGACCAACATAAAGTAGCTGATTTATGTGGAAGGTTGAGGGTACACATAAATGGGGAAAATCATATCAATTAGTGGAATTCCACATATCTTTTAATCCATGATGTCAGGAATATATCAAAATGAAATCCCCTTTTATAATACCTTTTTCTATTGTGAAATGACAAAGTAGAGACATGTTCTGCACCTGGGAGATTGATCTTACTAGCTGAATGATTGGTCTATGAGTGACCTAAGTACTGATCTTGATTACTGCCCCTATGTCCAATTGACAGCTGTTTCTAAAGGACCATGGTCTTAAGTTCCAATACTAGTGACAGCTTGTTCTGAAACACTAGTAGTCATTCCCAAATGACTGGTCTTAAGTGGTCACTCATAGAGTGGAAAGATCGATCTTAAATACAGAATGCTTATGAAACAGGTCTCTGGTTACGCATGAGTCATTGTGTATAGGATGACGCTTTGGCAGGAGAACGTATGTGTATTAGGTATATACGTACATGGAAATGTATTTGTAGTATGATGAGATTTTGGGTCCCAAAAAGGCCATTGAGCAGTGGTAAAAAGAAGTTAATTGTTTTTGAAAGACTTACCATACAAATCTATAGTAAGGTACATTCTTCAGATAAAGAACAGGGCTACACTTATGATTTACTATTCAGATTTAAACTGGTTACACCGCCATGATATACATGTATATACAATATAAATGCAGCACCAGCTAATGACCTACCCACCTTCTTTGAAAAAAAATCATCATACTTTTTAATTACATGTGTATCAACCCAGGTGAGCATATCCATGTTTGATGACGACTGAAGAACATAGGGATTATCTTTGACATCATCATTTTCTTGATGAAAACACAGGATTTGTAAAACCTCCAAACTCATGAAAATTATATATTGTGACTTGGTCCAGCTCCTAAGCACTCGAGATATGGGAGTTAGCCCTGTAAATGCTAGCTGGCTTAGTCCGTGGCATATGGTCTGAGAAGTGGAGTATACTTTTATTTAGTTGTATACATCCGGGTGTCTAGCTACGATGTTTTATAGATACTCTTCCCTTCAACGCAGACCAGCATCTAGATGTATATCAGGAATCCACTCTGAATAGCCCTTTCTTTAAGCAAATAGTCATAATCGTACTTTTCACAAAATTGAAATGAATATAGTCTTGATTTTGGAGTATTAAAGCATAATGTTGGATCCAACATGGACCCATTGGTTATCGTGGAGGCAAAGGACATGCTAATTCTCTCTGTTCCCAAACCAGTTGCATTTGCATGGTGTGCCCTTCTGTCCCTCCATTGCCCTTCACTCTTATTATTATCATTTCCCACCATTAAAGCAGCAAGCTGCATGGTCCACACCCACTATGGGAACACACACGTTTATATATGCACACCTGAGAGCTACCATTAAGCTGCCTCCTGCCTTGTTCTGGAGGACCAGCACGGCGGGTGTGGACGGTAGGGGCCAGGACGGGCATTCACGGGGCTATGCTGGGACACAGGAGGAGATGGGATGGGGTAGAGTGGAGACATGGCTGCATTGTACCTGCCCCAGGCACGGGTCGCCGACCCCGGGATCAGGTTACCACACACCTGTGTGGGGGCCGCACACCTGGTCCTTCCGGGGACAGCGCCCTCCTCCCCTCTCTATACATCCATACAGGCGACTTTAACCCTTTGATGGTCGCACCGTGGCATCATATCGACATGATGGATGAATGCAGCTATGGGGAGTACTTTGCCATGTATGCATTCATGCATCATTCCGACCCTATGGGATTGATCCACTCACAAAGGCTTGGCATGATACCCAAAATGCAGAAGTTGCGAGTAGGCTCTCCAGCACTGCATTCTGCTGAACCATCAAAAGACCATCAGCCTAGATGCATTATTCAGACTCTAAAGGGCCAACAATGAACCCCCTGAGATCCATCCCTGTTTTGAGTGTTATTTCTTAGCTCCTTTTACACCTGTCCTGCTTTCATAAAAGCCAATACCTTGCGATATTAAGTCCCTTTCCTTTGATCCCTGGCGCTGATGGGTGACCATGGGGATAGTATGTGAGAAGACATAATCCACTACCTTGTCATTTTTCTGTTCAAACAAACCCAATTCAAATTCCACACCTGTATAAGCATAGCATAATAATAAATCTCCATCACATGTTTGACATGAAAAGGGACATTATAGATGCTGATTTTCTTTCTCCATTAAAACATGCAGAATGTGGGAATTATGTAAAAGATTTTATGTCCCCCATCATTGTCGGATGTTCTGATATTGTCATTCGTAGCTGATTATTTCTGAAAACAAAATCACCATACAGACAGAAACCCAGATCCTCTGCGTCTTGTCCATGGTAGGAAGGCCTACGGTGGTGGGAAATTCACGCTATTATCCCACTAACTAGGCAAGACCGCCTTTTATAAATGAACACCTGTGGTTGATTCCTAAATCTAGATATTCATCGACCCATCAATAATAAAGTTTGTATTTAGGACTTGCACTTTGAACACCTGCAAAATGGGGTGCTGTGACACAGCAGGTTGTCTGCCCGATGACCAGGTTTACCTGAGACAGGTAACACATATCTAGTATTAAGGATAGATTGGTGGTGAACAGGTACTTGGACTTCTCACCACATCCTTATGCATGATTATAGTAATATGTGCCGATATAGATGCATGTATCTCTACCTAAAACCACCTCTAGATGTTAACAGCTAGACATGCAGAAGTTGTTGACACCCCCCCCCCAGCCCATCTCTCACTCTCTCTTTCCTCCACTTATTTTATCACTTGTCCAGTGTATCCCGGTCCTTCTATTTCTCATTCCTTCCCATAATAAAAGCGTAAGGAGATGTCCGTGCCTCACTCTCCAAATTATCACAGGTGAACAGGGGATTAGGATGAGAGGGAGATAATGGCTTGGCTTTACTAAGCCATGTGTCTTCTTACAAAACGTTTATTAAGTTTAACATGATGCCAATATGCTTTCTGTGAAACTGGTTTTATATCTATTCCAGGAAACAAATATATCCAGTCTTATATATCCTGTCTTCATATTGTAACAGAAAATCGCCATGTGCAGTTACAATAAATGCCTAATTTTTAGGACATAAAAAAGTCTAATTTCTCTCGTATTTAAAGGACAAAATCTATAAGCTTCAGCTTATCCTGTTGAAGTATGCCGTATTTACTATCCTTAAATATAAATTTGAGAGAATAGAGCAGATATTCAATTAGGGAGAGGCCACCAAAGTGAACTGCTAATTATTGATCTAGCCACCTAGCTCATTCTCTTGGCACTACCAATGTGCTAGTTCCGTATAGAACAGCAGTCCATGTTCATGTGTAAAACATATCGTGATTGTCTCACATGTTCAAGTACGCTCAACCGTGTTTGTGATAAACTCAAAGTGGCTATCTGACAGGTCTTATTCATGTTTTACTAGGAGGTATGAGCAGTTTGCACTTGCATACTGGATATCAACAAAGAACGATTGATGATCCACTACCTTATATCATCGTTATGTATTGCACATCTGGAGGTTTCTTTGATGGTGTAGGCTTGAGGGGATTATAAGTGCGAAGGCCACCAAAGGAGCAGAGTTATCATCAATAGCATCACATCCTATAAGACATTCTTGTTTATAAATGTTTGTAAACTATCCCCTGTGGTCCTCTCCCCCTTTCATATTTATAATCGCCCTTTCAGGAGACTGTGCGAAGTGCACTATGTTTTAAAGGATCTAATAATGTTCAAGTATCATATCTGATCACTCTATAATTGCATATATATTCTCTAGTGATCACATTGGTCTACGAAATTCTGTGTTTGAATAAATTCCCCAAAGCCAAGGCATTTTTCATCTATAGATGCCACTTCATTTATTCTCACAAACTGGAAATACATTGGAAAGGTTCTCGATAATGAGGATTTTAAGGTACTTAAGTCCCCTGAAGGTTTTATATATAGCCAAATACAAAACAAAGGAATAAATAAAACGTGCATGTTTTTAATATATTCTCATAGACTTACACAGATTAATATGTGCATGGTGCTTCTGAAGCCAGATTTCCTTGTTTTATCTTAGATGTAGTGTATCTAAATTAAAATGAGTTTGACCTCTATGGTTCCTTAGCTTCTAACTGAAAGCATTTACACAGTCCGTCCTCGTGTAGGGTCTTCGTGGCAAGACAGTCCTAGAGTGACACAACTTTCAATCAGGCCTAGGCTTTCAGTGATGCGAGTACAGAGCCCCTAAAAGGACATACCACAAATAATTTTTCCCCTGAAAAAATATTCTTGCGGATACTGAAGAATTCTTGCGGGTACTGAAGAATTCTTGCGGGTACTGAAGAATTCTTGCGGGTACTGATGAATTCTTGCGGGTACTGAACAAAGTCTATATGTACCAAAACAATTTTTCACTAGAAAAAATATTCTTGCAGATACTGAACAATTCTTGCGGACACTGAACAATACCAAAAAGATTTTTTTCATGAAAAAAATATTCCTGCGGGTACTGGAAGATTCCTGCGGATACTGGAAGATTCCTGCAGGTACTGGAAGATTCCTGCAGGTACAGGAACATTTTTGCAGGTACACAAAGAGTTCTTGTGGGTGCACAAAGAATTCTTGTAGGTGCTAGAATTATCCTTGTGGGTGCTAGAATTATGCATTCACCTACCAAAAAGTCTTTTTTTCCTCCAATAAAATCTTTCTTGTACCCGCAAGAATTGTTTGGTACCCGCAAGAATTGTTCAGTGTCCGCAAGAAACGTTCAGTTTCCGCAAGAATTGCTCAGTTTCCGCAAGAATTGCTCAGTTTCCGCAAGAATTGTTCAGTTTCCGCAAGAATATTTTTTTTGTGGAAATTTTATTTTTGGTATGTCCTATTAGGGGCTCCGTATTACCCAGTACCCGCAGGAATATTCCAGTACATGCAGGAATATATTTTGCATGAAAAAAAATCTTTTTATTATGTTCCTGTTTCCGCAGGAATGTTCCTGTTTCCGCAGGAATGTTCCTGTTTCCGCAGGAATGTTCCTGTTTCCGCAGGAATGTCCCTGTTTCCGCAGGAATGTTCCTGTACCCGCAGGAATATATTTTGCATGAAAAAAAAATCTTTTTAGTATGTCCTATTAGGGGCTCCGTATGCGAGGGATGAATATCACGTGTGCATATTTCAAAGATTTACTAAAATATATATTTAAACTATGTAGATGCATCTACCGTGTTCTGTTCAATAAAGATGACTGTAACCTTCTCCATATTGTTTTTTTTTTATATAAGAAATCTTAGAACCCATAGATCTGTCAATCAAATCCAACTCCCTCTGTCATCGTCAACCCACCACTCAAACCAACCACTTTCACCACCAACCAAAATCATGAAGGTGAAGGAAGGGTCAAGGGGTCACATGTGCTTCTTGGTTTTCTCAGCAGGGGGCAGGGTGGTGGGTTACACCACAATCAACACGAGATGGCATCCGTGAAATGGCGTCAAAAGGTGTCCACAGGGTGTCTGCATGGGGCATGTATGTCCACCTGAGCATGGGACGACCTGCTGGGTGCTGTAGAATGCATTTTACTCTCACTGTTGTAGTTGGATTGGAAGCTGTTTATAAGGACACGTGTAGCTAGGATATGGATATGATAGATAAATTTATTAAGGGCGCATCTTATATTCTATCTGCATTGCCATATCAGTATTATCCTCAATGAATTGAACATAAACCTCATGTATAGAACACATGCACATGTCAGATGGCGAAATGGGAATGTATATGTTTAAATTATGATTCTACCCATAATAATAGCTGGTATATGAGCTATTTTGTGGAGATTTCAAGATGTGTTACAGTTACATTAACCACTTTTCCTGAAACTGGGGGGGGGGTAAATAATTAGTAGACTTCCGTTGGTCATAGTCACCAAATAATCATTCGGAAAGATGAGCAGCTCTAAGTAATGGCATTTCTAATTTTAATAAGTAATTTCACATGGAACATGGCAAAGAACGGGTTATCCGATGAACTATTTATTTGAAGGATGAACAGTAGAATTTCCGGAAATAAAATGTTATATTCCCTGCAAGTTTTTCAACATGGCCAAAATGCCTGCCAAATCTGGGTAACTTTGAAAAGAGGATCAGCCTGTGGCACTCACAGCACCCACCTAATTATTTTGATGTCTAATCAAATTTTGTATTCTTAGACAATGAACCTGAATCTATCTTTGCTGAACTTTAGTGAGCGGATGGGTCTACACCATATGAAGCGCTACCACTAAATGTCAGATTTGACTTCATGCATCCACTGTTGTAACTAAGGGGATGAGGCAGTTGACCAATAGGAATCAAGCAGCCTCTCCCTGGTCAGATCACCAATATTAATTAGGTCAATGAGCTTTCCTTATATGGAGTTGAACCTGTAATAATGCTGCTATGGGTAGCATGGTGACATGTGGACTTCACAGATAATAAATGACCCAATAGTGGGGTGTTCAGTGTGTGGTTTCAAGCTAAGTGTCTCATCAGGCGTGACTTCTAGATGGAATTAAATATATTTATTTAATTCATAGACCATCCATATGGAAGCGGGGCATAAAACCAAACAGATGACAATTTAATAAATAATTGTGAAATTAATTATCTGAAAATATTTGGATATACCAGGTATCTGTCAAATTTAAAGGTTAAAAAAATCACCTTAGTTACTTATAAATGCCTGTGAATTAGGTTGGGGATTAAGGATGGGGTCACATATTGAGTTTTAAGTGTGACTACTAAGCTTGCTGAACTTTGTGATATCACAATTTTAATGTTTATGCCGATTTACTTCTCAAGTTCAGTCTTCCTTCTCCTATAAGTTTGGTATTTCTTAAGAATCTCGTCCCTGTCCCTTGTGGCCATATGTAGGGAAGTTGATGGAGGGAACAGTGGGGTTCCAGTTGCCACAGTCCAAATGATGAGCACTGGAAATGGAGCGATATTAAGAACTCCAAGTGGGGTGCTCACCCTCTCTCCAAATAATAGGTCATACATGTCTTATCAAATACAAGGAGAGGAGAATCTGAAGTGGTCATCTGGGAGCTATTGCTTGATTTGACATAGACCCGTAGTAGTAGAGCAGCAAGTCCTTCAAAAGAGCCATATTTTAGAAGTTTAATTCATAAGATTACTGATAGCTATAACTTGTTTTGTTATGTTGTCCAATGTCTCTGGGTATGAAAAAGTGATGTTTGACCAATGAAAGCTCGTGCAGTCACTGAGAAATCTGCAATTCTATACAACCATCTCTTCAAATTTTAGCCTCATTTTTAAGAGCTAAAATACATATTGATCACCCTGTTCTGGCACTAATATTCATCTTACAACAATTCCAAAGGTACCTATCCCCCCTAAATTGGACCCAACGATCGCATTGGAGCCAACCATTTGTTGCTAGGACATGTCAAGCAGTTACCTAGCAACAGCTGTTTTTAACTAGCAACGGACCCTTTCCGAGACAAAGAATGACCATTCCTAGGAATGACTTACAGAATGGAGATCATGGATACTGTTTCTCATTTTGCTATTCAGAAGCTCCATGCAATTGTAAAAAAGGCAATATTGTACCAAAATACAGCGTGCTGATTAGAAAATATAGAAAAAAAACCGATAGACCTATAGCAAGTATGATGAAAACATGCGACTTCAGCATTATCCTCTATTGGCAAAATATTATTTACTGGACAATTGTAGTGTGTCTTATATCCTGAAAATGATGAAATGAGAATATATCTGAGGTTTTACTCTACTTGTGGGGCAGTGATTCCTTAGCAACAAATTTACATAGCAACTTATACAGAGGAGCCTGTTCATAGACAAATATATATTATTGTGAAGAGAGTTAACCATCATTGGACTCAATTTATTCAGAACTGAGTAGATCTTGTTAGAAATATCCCTGGAGTAATAGGAATTGTGTCAGATAGTTGTTCAATACTCAAAGAATTGGCAGTTGCTTAAACCTTGCTAGCTTTTGTTTAGCAAGTGGTGAAACCTTGCTAGCTTTTGTTTAGCAAGTGGCTCACCAACTGACAACTGCTCTACTCAGATATGAAACATGATTATGGAACCCATCGATTTATAAAGAAAATAAATCTGAAGTTGTGTCTACTCTCGCTCAGTGCTGCCAAAGCCTTATTGCTAGACCTGTTTACATCTTAGCAATTAAATATTTGCTAAGGGGAAATTCAAATATTATGTAACACAGTAGGGGAGGGGGGTCATGAAGTTTGTTACACTTTGTTACAGAGGGAGGGGGGTCTGCCCAAGTGTTACATGATAAAAATGAGGAATACATCACATGGCTAAATTTGACAATTTACAAGCATTTTAATGTGATTTTAGAGATCTTCCTATAATTCTTGTTAAATTGAGAGTAATCAAATAAATTTAGGAATATTGATTAGAAGCCCAATATTGTTACAAGGGGAGAGGGGGGTCAAAAAGTGGCCAAAATTGTGTTATGTAATATTTGAACAACCCTTAAGCAGCATTACTCTAAATTATGTCATTTATAATATTATATAGATTTTGATCAGAATTAAATATAATGTGTGATGATTATTCTGTCACAAACCTTCTCTAGAAGTTCTACTAAGGAAACTCTAGCTTAATCTTGCAGCATCAGATAACTGTGATTGCATGGATCTTGCAATTGCTATCATCTTTCTGTAAATAGTGAATTAGCTGCTTTATAAGATCACTTCTGTTGGCAGAAGTGGACCTTTCCGGAGACTTACTGGTAGGACTCAGCTATAAGGCCACAAGTACCAGCTATATGATCCAACAAACAGAAAGTGCCTAGCAAACTAACCAAAAGACCCTACTTGTGAACATTCTCCTTGCTGGAAGGTCATGTTACAAGTTATTAGCTAGGACTTTATTTTAGGACATTTTTTTAAAAAGACATAGGTGCATCTGTCTGTCACCAGCGATCATCATCTAGTTTATGGAAAACACACATATGATAATTACCATTCTATCTAGATATATGTTCAGGGGTTAGTATCTGGTGCTAGTGAAGTAATGGAACTACTGTAGCCTACATATTTCAGGGCATTGTCACATGTACATTCATAATACGCTTTAGCATTTGAATATTCATTGTTGGGCTCCACCTTCTCAGTTGGCATGATACATTGATGCAGCATTTGCTAAAGGACTGACCAGCATTTTCTTGGAGAATCAGGACATATGAAGGCATTGGGTGACCATAAGGAGGTAATTTCAACGCCCTGTACACACACCCACAGTCATGGACTGATTTTCTTAATACATTACTAAGTAGCCATTGACTGATTCTATAAGTCAAACACACTAATACTCCAAGTATTGGCCTAAGGTAATTGACTTGAGGCTAAGGCTTCAAGGCACAGGGGCATCCTACTTTGCATAAGACATGACACGGGTTGGATTCATGTAGAAGCCATGCCTCATACACATTATTCTATGGTAGTATTAGGTACATAAGGAGTCCTTTCTCATTTCAGTTCCTACATTTCTAATCCTGGGTCATTATTTTATTCTAATAATGTAGCTAAATATCACTCAAAATGATTAATTGATAGGTAGATACATATTGGAAGCAAGGTATTTACTAAGCCTCAGATTCCCTAGGGTATTCTTTGTATGCTTTAGAATAAAAGAGTTCAAGATAGTGATATGTGTTATGTATGATGGCATGTAACATCACAAAGGGGCAATATTTAATTTTAGCCTTACCATTTTGGTGGGAGAGTTTTGATCATTATCAGTAGGTAATTAGATAATCTGAATTGGTCTGTATATTTGATATGACTTTGTATAGACAGGTATATGCCTTGTGGTTGATTGGATCTATGGTAAATATAGCTCTTGATAGCAACTTGACTTGATATGTTAATGTTGGAAGCATTCCTTGACATCTCCTTGACAGGAATGGCATGATCCCAATGATAGTGGGTAATCAAGAACATAGACTTTATGTCACACTTATTATAACGGCAATTACTAAGGTATGGCAGGTTGTGTTTGCACCCAAAAAAATATTAAGATATCATCTGTGTTCTGAGACTCATATGAGATGCACATAAATCATAGACTGCCCTGTCACCTGAACCTGATACATAAGCAACTTTCAATGATACTTTGCTGATGTTATTTTGAGCCAAAGTATTGACAGTTGATTTTGTATTTAGGTCTACAGAACTTATATGAAGCCCCTGTATAAGGTGTGGCTTATAGGTCATTTCAGGCTCTGGCTGCAGGTCAAAGTATATTACGTTGACTTAGGGTCCAGCTTATAAATGGGAGTACCATACTATAGAATATGAGTAATCTAATTTCAAGAAAATAAAGGTTATTGATATTTGAATCTCATTAGATCTACATATACACATGTACATGGCTATCACATGATCCTTGGAATGTGGTTGGTTTACAAGCAATACACTCATGATGTGTATTGCCTAGCAATAGACAACTTTAGTAAAAAGCCCCTGTCATCACTAGAATACCTGATAGGTTTAAAATTATCTTTTCTTTTTTGGGGCATCTGTGTGTCAGTTGGTAGGCTACTTGCTATGCAAAAGCTCGTATTTTCTAAACAATTACCAACTGTACAATTGTTAGATATATTTATTTCCTTTTCTGGGGGGTATTTTGAGGTATAATTGTTTCGAAATACATTGAGTCCATGGATGCTTAATTCTCATCAAATCCAAATGTCTTTAATGAATATACTTCTTGATATAGGTTGCTAAGTAAATTTGTTGTTGCTAGGCACTCAGCTATTCTAGGAGTAAAGTGAAAGCCTCAGATGTTTTTGAGGATATAAGACACACTACAATTATCCAGTAAAGAATATTTTTCCAATAGAAGATAATGCTGAAGTTGTATGTTTTCATTATACTTGCTATATCATTTTTTTCTACATTCTCTGATCAGCACACTGTATTTTGGTACAATATTGCGTTTTTTACAATGGAATGGACCTTTTCAATATCCATTATCTCAATTTTGTAAGTTATTCCTAGGAAAGGTCTTTCTTTGTCTCGGAAAGGGTGCATTGCTAGCTAAAATCAGCTGTTGCTAGGTAACCGCTTGTCCTAGCAACAAATGGTTGGCTGCAATGTGATCGTTGGGTCCAATTTAGGGGGGGTAGGTACCATTGGAATTCTTGTAAGATGAATATTAGTGCCAGAACAGGGTGATCAATATGTATTTTAGCTCTTAAAAACGAGGCTAAAATTTGAAGAGATGGTTGTATAGAATTGCAGATTTCTCAGTGACTGCACGAGCTTTCATTGGTCAAACATCACTTTTTCATACCCAGAGACATTGGACAACATAACAAAACAAGTTATAGCTATCAGTAATCTTAAGAATTAAATGACCCAAGAGGGCCCCCTGTGCTGCTCCTCTATAGGTGATACATACTGACATTAAAAGATAGGTCACTGCTAAAACTGTTGAGAAGCTCAGCCGCTGTTCAGATAGCTAAACAGAGCACAGATTTCTTTTTTTGGATTAAGCAGCCAGTGTATGCAATGGAATCAAGCTAATGTTCTCACAGTCTCAAGTCAAACGTTTACTGCCAATAACTCATTAAGTGAAAAAGAAACCAGTCCCTTTGGCGAACACAAAGTTGGACCAGAGTAAGTTTTATGAAATAGTTTCCAGAGTGATTAGTCAGATGTTAAGCCAGTTTGATCTCTGAACTTCTTCTCGTGTTTCTAGAAATATCGATCTATCATGATCCAGAACTTGATGTCTCTGTAAGCCTTAAGATGATGCCAGCAACACTATAACCTTTACCATGACAACAAAGCACTCCCATCACACTCACCTTTTCTCTATGCATAATTAACCTTCGTCTCGTTTTGGAAGGAGGAAGGAAGAAAGCAATTGCATTTTCAACACTCATATACCACATAAAACATTGTCATTCTGCCTAGATAAGATACAGAACTCTCTAATCCTTCATATAGTGAACTTAATTTTGCATATCTCTCCGAATACACAATGTATGGATATCAAATCAATACTGTAGATTTGTGAACATAATTGTACATAATTCAACAGGTCATTTGCAAATCTAATTTAAAAAACATATTTCATCTAGGAGTCTACTAAGTGTTTTCTGTATTAGCATTATCTAAAAAAAAACACCAACTCGACTGGTTATGTTCATTACAATAATAATTGTATATCTATTGCAAATTGGAACTTTTCACAAAGAAGCATGTGCCCGTATAAGCACCCGGGCACTCATTGATTTCAATCGTACTGTACCCCCGGCACTTATATGAGACAGGCGCTTATTTGAATACTGTTTTTATACCCCCAAAGCTTATTCGACACTGCATGGTTCTTACTTGAGACCCCGGTACCTAAACGGGCCATTACAGTATACACAAAGCAGGTAAGCGTGAACTCATCTATTTCTTGTTATACTTATACTGATATCCACCTGGGAAATCACTGACCTTTGGGAGATAGATGTCCTCGTTACACGTCTTAATATCTCCTATGTTTCTGAAGCTTACATAGGCTTTCTGTGTAGCATCAAACCAACCAACATGGGGACCATCTCCAGCCATGAAGTTGTACTTGTCTCCCTTGTGAGGGACCTTTAGGTGATGAGCAAAAGCCACAATGCACCTGGAACCATTACCACACAGGTATGACCCTTTGATGCCCTCCTCACGGGTGTAGACCATCTCAAATTCATAACCTTTCAAGGTCCTCAGTTCCATCTGAACCAACACCATACATCCTGTCACACAGCCAGGAGATGAAGGCATTGTTATCACTAAGGGTAGAGAAGTGGCCATTACGGCTATCTATTATGATGAAGTCATTTCCGACACCCTGGTACTTGTAGAAGTGGATCTGCTGAGGTTCTGCCATGGTGGGTGTTTGGAGTACTAGAAAGGATCTGTTGATAAGACAATATGTGATTGTAAAGATTCTGTGTATGAAATTAATAAACTTTCTCATGATTACTTATAAAAGTAAATCATCTTGTGGTTCAATGTTTGCATTACAAGGAGGGTATTCTAGAACAGATGTATGTAGCAGACCTTCAAATTGTAGTGAAATATGGCTCACTATAATGATGCCATTACAGGCCTATATTCCTAATTCTATATGATTATAAAGGATGGCAGAAGGGCCTGTTTAAAGCTGCAACAAGACGTGAAATGTAAAGAATTTTTGTTTTGGGTATATCTACAATCAACCCACTTGCTTGTGTGTACTGTTCACATCTCAACTGATTCTGAGAGTTTTAACCATGCTAATTTTAAAGAAATAGATGTCTAGAAATCCAGTACCGTTAATTCCCTCACCGTCGTGTAAGCCCCACCCTGAGTTAGAGAGTAAGTCCCACCCTGAGTTAGAGAGTAAGCCCCACCCTGAGTTAGAGAGGAAGCTATAGCACCTAAGGACTGAAAATGGATACTTTAGGACAGCTCAATAGGAATAAATAACGCCCCCCCCCCATAAACCTTACCCCCACTTTGGGCTGATCCTAAACTGTGAAGTTTGGTCTATTGTAAGTTTGCATCTAAGATGAAAGCAAGATCGATATTGAATATGCCCTTTTCCCTTCAAAATTAGCTAAAAGGCACCTCAAGTCAAGGGCCTTCCAGTCAAGGGCCCGTGAAAGCCCAAGCCCAGGACCCAGATAGGGCCCTTTTCCCTTGAAGTCATGTTTGCACATCGTATCCAAATCCGAGGGAGTGCCCGCCCCTCCGAGAACTACGCTGGTACTCTGAAGGTATTGTGAGAATAGTACCACAGGCCATGCCTGATGGCCTTTTTCCCAGATCCTGGGGAGATTAGTTCACTTGAACTCCACTAGATGGCAGTTTTAGATCTCCAATCATGGTCTATAGGGCTGACCCGGGATACATTATCAACCAATGAGAGGACTCCCTACATTATGTAACACCTGGTACCCACCATGCAGGCTGTTATCAGTGCCTATCTCACCAGGTCTCAGATAAAGCAATGGCAGATCCACTGGACCTCAATACTAAGCCCTATATAACATCTGTATAGGAGAGACATGCTGGACCTTTGGGGTGAAAGGGTACCCCCTTGTGAGTAAGTGTGAAAACAGGGGATGATTGACATGTAACTTCTTAGGCTGCAGGACACTAATCAGTTTCTCACTGTTGGCTTTAATATATAGCATATCAGAAAAATAAAATATTTGTGCGCATTTCTGGGCTTAGCCACTGTTATTTTCTTGTAGACACACATTTTCCCATTAATCTAGGGCCATGACATGTTGTACAATGTAATTAACTTTTCTGCTATCGGCTGTAGAGTGGGGACATACCCAGATTTGGGGTTTTGCAGTGAATGATTTCAATAAATTCTGTAATTAAATAGAGTGCACCCCTCAATTCACCATCAAATATCAGACTAAATACCACTCAAAGCAATTAATATACATCCTAAGGATTAATTTGATTTCCATGACCCGTGCAGCGGGGAGTGGAATATACGGCCTTAGCTGGTTTGATTATCAGCCGCTGAAATAACACCAACTATTCACTGCGGTCCTCTCGGGGGCCAACCGGTACCCATCTGATAGGTGTTATCAGTAGAACTCGTTGATAACAAGCTTCAGTAATGGCGGCGCCCATGGGACAACCTGCTAACTCGGAATAGGACGCTAAACCCACGAGTGCTTTCAAATAACATCAATTAATGCATTTATTTAACATATTTCTCCATTTTGTATTAATTTCTTGTTAGGCCGAGCGATAGAAAAATAATCCTCGTCATTTTGTCAGTGGAAGTCGTCCTGTGCTTTCTTGTCCATATTCCCAGGCCGCTTCTCCGCAGGGCCCCGCCATGTGGATAATCAATATCTTACGTTGAAATGTTATGATATTAACCTTTTAACCTATCTTTTCTTTACTACATGGTGCTGAGGATTATTCTTGCCATGTTTTATTGCCATTATGGTCTATATAGAGGTCAAATACCAACAAATTATTTATAAATCGAAGTGAAAAGCAAAAAGCCAAGCCGGGGCATGTTGACACTGTAAAAGTAGGCCGGATGTCGGTGCCTGACTTAGGGGAAAGTTGCCTAATTTGGACCCCCTAAGAACTTTTTCCTGTCCAGTGATTATTTCTATGAATTTGAATGTAAAATGTATACATTTTGTGATGGTACCTTATAGCTTTATGGTCATAGCATAGAAATCTAGGAATTTGAATTTCTCTAGTCAGGGTGTGCAATTAAAAATGAAAGCCTAATGGTCCAATTTAGGCACCTGGTTGCCTAAATTGGACCAGTTGGTATCCTAATTTGGACCAATATGCACTATTGTTCTGTACTTCCTTATACTTTCATTATATTGAAAATTATATAAAACTAAGGAACTTTTGATATATGATATCAGATGTCCTCTTAGTGTTTCTATCAATATCCTGTGAATTTGCTCTGTATTGGAGTAAGAAAAAGGTTACACGTTGATCCAACTTAGAAAACTAGGCATAGGCCCCACCGGGTGGTCCAATTTAGGCAACTAAATTGGATCCAATATTACAACTATGGTCCAATTTAGGCAACTCAAGCTGGTCCAATTTAGGCAACTTTTCATCTTTCTCATTGATAATTTGTTTTCTAAAACTTGACAATGGTTTTTATCAAATTTCATTTTAGTCTAAAAGTATAATATGACATCTAAAAATTTTAAAGGATTTTGAACAAAAAAATGTTGCCTAGCAACCAGGAGGGCTTAAGTATGTGGTGACGCAAATAAGATCAAGAGGTCCATAAACCATTTTCCACGAAAAATGTGTATAAAATTACAGAAAAATTACATTTTTGGAAGTTATTAGGAACTTTAGTGATCTTGACTAAAAAATGGCAGCATTGGAACCTAGTTCCTATTACTGCCACTAGGGGAAACAAGGGTGGTCCAATTTAGGAGCCGGTCCAAATTAGGCAACCTTCCCCTAGTTCATCTAGGATACCTTAGGATATTTCCCTGTTAATAACTCCACCTGCCACCATTGGATTCTATGCTAACGAGGAGTGCAAACATCAGATATGTCAGACAACTTATTCAAATTCTTCATATACATTGGCTTCTAGTACCGTTCGGCTTGGTGTAGCGGACAGCGAGTCCGTCTCTTGCCACAGCGGCCGGGGAACGATTCTCCGATTCATTAACATGTCTAGGTTGAAACCAGCACCTTCTTGAAGACGAACAAAAGGTCTCAGAGTAGTGTTATAGCTTGATAACGCACGGGTGTTATAACCAAAAAAAGCACTTCCAAGCCCAAATCGTTAGATAAAGAGAGATATATCAAATGTATATAGCTGCATGGTCGGCCTTTTAAAGTTATAAACATTGCTTTAAACACATACTAGTAGCAATATAAACTTTTATTGGTAACACCGGTGTCTTCTAAAGGTTGTTACTAGTAGTTTATAAGCAAAGAGAACTACATTAAATGCGCCCATTTATTTAAGAATCTAGAAATCGCCTTATATCTTTGATAACACAGTTCAGGAACTGTCACATAGTCTTGGTTCATACCTATTCTACACTGATAATGCTCATGTGTATCTATCAGGATACGGACTTAGCAGGTTTAATTATTAGCCAATGAGATAATCCCAACTATTCACAGCGGCCCTGTCGGGGCCAACTGGTACCCATCTGATATGTGTTATCAGTAGAACTCGCTGGTAATAAGCTCCAGCAATGGCGGCGCCCATGGGACAACCTGCTAAGGGTCTATATATCTTAACTGTGTCAGGATATCAAGATTGATTGTGATTGGGCTGATCTCAGTGTTATTTTAGGGGGGGGGGCATCATGAATGTTACTTTAAACAACTTAGGAGGTGGCATAATCACTTACAAAGTGCTTAACAAAGAATTTAAAGGTCATATCTTTCCCGAGCTGTGCTAATCCAAATTGGCCTCCTGAAATTGATAAAATATTGACATGATTTTTTTTTCAACGCCAATTTTCTTGGTGAAGCAACAAGTAATGCATACATGCTGCTAATGCTAATACTATAATTTAATACCTTCGAATTAATGGCAGTTTTGTGTCGATGCACCATCATCATGTCTTTTATGTGAGAATTTGAAAATCGCTAATATTATGTCATAATTGCAAAAATCATAGTATAATTGGCAGATAACACTACACGTATATGTAATAATACAAGGGTCTGTATCTGATGCTCATACCTATATATCAATTATACAGGTATACGAGGCTACACACCCATATTAAGATCTTTGTCCTTTTTGTGACCTCTAACACATTCATTGTATGTTTTGTACTAATATATTGCTGCTCATCATGACGCTATAAGAAGTTATTCATTGGCTAGATTCAGACCTCTGCCATTATTCAAATCACTTAATAACTTAAACTTCATTAAGACCGATAAACTGTATACTTTGGAGCTGATTTAAATAGTTTCTACGGTAGGTCACTCTCAATTCTTAGTGGGAGGTATTGGAAATGACAGACTCCATAACAGTGACTGCATGGCAAGCTCCAGTGCCGACCTCAACATAGGCCCTGCTATTTATTCAACTGCTGGTTGAATACACACCACTATGAAATCACATCATACAACACAAATGGCTATAAATAGTGAGCAGCCGTACCTCATTGTCTTGTTTGCACTCCACTATTCAAAAGGGCATAAGCCTGCAGTACATTTCTTCTACTTTAAACCTCACATTACAGAAGTAATAGGGGACTGGTAAACGGATATATATATATATATATATATATATATATATATATATATATATATATATACTCTTTATGCTTATGAGATATAGGGTAAATCGCCCCTGACTCGGCCAATAGACGTGTTGGTACCTTGTGTCGACCACCCTAGGCTACCTTCTTTCAGGTAACACAGAAATACTATTTCATTGTATCAGACATTCCTTTCACATACCCGGAACAATATTCATAAACCGAGAAAATTGACACTGATGGATGAGTAGTCGACTTAGTGTATACCGTACCAACATGTCTAGTGGTCGAGTCAGGGGTGATTTACCCTAGGCCTATATAGTAAAGCCCGTCGACCTACACTACAGTCTAAGGGCCGCATGAGGTGAGGGAATTTTTGTCATTGGGGTCTATATATATAGAGAGAGTACAGTTACAAAGGAAAGCGCACAGATGGAGCACGAAGATTTTTCAGAGTGTCCTGCCATAGACCCCGGCCATAGACCTGAGAGTGTCCTGTCATAGAAACTATTGAAATAAGATCCTGGTCGGGTTTGCCCCTTCTTTGTGGGGCTGGTCCTGTCGTAGGGACTATTGAAATAGTGTCCTGTGCAGTGTGTCTATAGAGCCTAAGATGATTGTGTTCTCCCTTACAGATAGATGAAAATATTGCTAAACTATACTAACTACTTAAATGATGAACAAGTAAAAGAAAAATAATGAATAACCAAATGTAGTTCAGTATAGATCAAGTTTAATATGATTATCTTTACAAACAGTACAAGTCAATCTGGGAATGGATCAAAGTATTATGCAATGCAACAATATTATGTTATATACAAAATGAAGACAATTTCCATGCTTCTACATAACAAAAAGATAGCACCACACTGTACATAAAGACAGCGACACAACAAAATATAAAACTGTATGTGGTATAAATCCTCTTGTATGTTGTATACCTGTGCTCACTTCAGCCCACGTTACTGAAGGAGCATTCAATATCTATATGAGTTAACTGGGTATCAGTCATATTTTGAAGTCTGTTACAAAAGTCATTGTCCAGTAATCATTCACTCAGTTGTGAGGTTGTCTTTAGCTGTGGTAGCAGGCTTCAGTTTTACTACCAGCTCCGGCCTGAAGGCGGCGCGTTGGGAGTTTGGTTTGACAAACTTCATACAGATGGCAGTACGAGCGGCACGTTTTCCTGCCCTGGAGCTGACGACCCACAGCTCCAGACCCTGGTTTGTGGAAGGATCGGCTACCCACGACTTGAGAGCTGGAGAGATGTCAAAGGCATGCCAGCCACGAGAACGGGCATCTACCAGTCTGTAAAGGTAAACAAGGGACGATAAGTCATATTGCTACATATATTCATGAGTTATGATCAAAGTGAGATAACAAACCCATCTTGGACAAAAAAAGACCTCTATCATTCATTATCCCTCACTGCCCTAGTGACTTTAGGGGATTTTGATAAAATCTGGTGTGTTTTTTCTTCCTGTCTTAAAAACACATTATGATATCGCACTGTCACACATGAAGTAACCACTAATGCATTAATTGCCATTCTTATTTAGTGTGTTTTCAACCTATTTGACACGCAAAATATGCGATATTTTTTTCATGTCTAAATATTGATCCTCATTAGTTAGGATGATATCCTCACACAACTCAGGCAGGTAATGTGCCATCCTTACTCGTGCAGTGGTGAGGTATCACCAAAACTAATTCATTGAAACATTATGTGTATCGCCAAAACTAATTCATTGAAACATTATGTGTATCACCAAAACTGATTGAATGATCACTAGTACCAATGTGTTCCGGGCAATGTGTATCGCAAAAATGCATTCATTAAATTACTATGTGGCCCATAAAGAATTCACAATTGAAAGAACTAAATAATCCTGATTGAGATGGAAATTAATACTTACTTGGTATCTGTAGTGAGGGTGCTGCCTACATCGTCCCCATATTCTATGGTCTGGTGCATGATAACGCGCGCCACCTTATCTTGGGCCTTATCAGCGCTACCCGCATTGCGACGCTCCCTCCGCGCACCCGCGCTCTCTACTTCCGGTTCATCGTCGACGACAGAGCGGGACTTCCGGTTCCTCCTGTGCTTGCGCTGTGGCCTGGTCTGGTAGAGGATGACGTGGGCACTGAGGATTTCGGCGTTAGACAGGGAGCTGTAGTCGAAGTCAAAGTAGAGGCGGAAGGCGCGCCGAGCGGAGAAGACGACGTCACCACTCAAGTCTGCTCCAGGGAAAAAAGAGGGAAGGTTAGTTTTTATGTCTTACAGAAAGGCATGTTTATCACTCTAAATTTTCTGAATTTCACACCTAGTTCCTGTATTGGGTGATGAAAATCGTGGAAATGAAAAAATAGATAAAGAAATAAACTGACATTTATATGTAATAATACCACATGATTGTATTTCCTTTCTTCATTATAAAAGAATGCAGTTAGCCTATATAAAAAAAGATGGAAGAAATGCAATGGATATGCCTAGGATTAGGCCTACACCAAGGTTTATGTACTCAACATAAAACGCAAAAAAAAAAACACTTACTTGGTTTTCTGCTCTTCTGGCGGTGACGTGCAGCGCGTCTCACCCTGGAGGAACCTGTCTCCATGAGACCAGGGTGACCAGGGTACAGGTCGGTACTGACTGGGATGTGGATCTCTCTGATACCCCCTACCTCCTCCTGTGCCTGAAGGCCCTCCTCCAAGCTGAGGGCATCAGGATCTGGGACCCCTGAGGGCCTGGAGGAGACCAAGGTACAGAGGGCATAGAAGGCTGCTAGGAGCAGGATCTGATGTGACGTGCAAAGTGCAGCCATGGTGAAAAAGTTGACCTTGTGGTGTTCAAGAGAAGTTTTCTGCCTACTGGAAGTGTTTCTCCTGGAGTCTGAGGGAGGAATGATGACCAGGAAGGGCCCCGAGCTGGTTTTGTAGGCCCTCCAACAGGGGATGTTGTGATAGTGGCCGCCGATGCGCTGTCTGCGCATGTTAAGGAAGTGCGCGCGTAGCCAGGCTAATGGGCGGCGCCATTGTTGAGGTCTCGCGTCACCTAATCCGTAGGTGAGCAATGGGGGAGCGCGCAGTGCGGGCACAATGGTATGTCGGCACTGAGGGCGGCCATTGGCGTAACGACCCGCCATTTATTGACATAACAGTATGTGAAACAAACCCACTCAGTCTCTCCACCCCAGACAATTAATGGACTTAACTTCGCACCGTTATTCTCCAGTACTGATTGTGTTTTCATAGATACAGTCGTTAAAGGGAATTAGTCTGAAGGCGTTCTGACGACAAACAAATCCCGTTTTCCTCCCGTGTCAATATGTTTGTAGTTAATCCTTTAATTGAGTCAGTAAGTTGATGGCAGTGGATGGAGGGGAAGAGGTAGACATACCCAGGAAGACATCTATCACCAGAGTAGCATAAGTCGTTTACTGTATTTCTACAATATCGAAATGATTTGAACTAATGCAGAGCCGAACTTAGAAAACGAGAGAATCTTCGTGGCTATCAGAATGGTAGCCTAGCCTATAAGCCACGTAATGGTGTATGAATGCCCATTTGCGTTTCTCGGGGAAATGCGACTTGACCCCCCCCCCCCCCCCCGAGAGCGCAGGCACAAGTCTCAGTTTACCAGTTTAAACTATGTTTGTTTGAACAACATCCCTTTTAACAAATTTGCGCACACAATTTGGATTTCAGAATCTTCGACTGAGGAATTCAATTTTATGCCGCAGATAAACCAAAGTTGTTGGTGCCACAAAATGAAGAGCTGCCATCTAAGAAGGGGATCCTGAAACTAGGTACCGGTACCTCAAAGAGTGATCCAAGATCCTAAAAGGGTTCTTTTCCCCTTGACCCATCGCGAGGCCCACCAAGGGAAGGAGGAACACATCAGTAGGAGACCGTACACAGTGTCATGAATCTGGAACTTATGGAGCAGGAGCCACATAAAATAAACTGGAGCATCTTGTTATAAGATGACGAAGAAGAATCTCTTAAATGTTCTTGAGGCAGCACCGATAGAAACGTTTAGGGCATAACACATCATGACATTATTGCCATATGATTTACATCCAAATGCATGGAAACACGTGTTGATGTGTAGAAATGAGTGTGTGGAAATTTATTTAGCTATACGGGACTAGCCCATTGCTAGTGTTAAGAAAATCAGCCAGGTGGCTCAAGTAGTCAGGGGCTAACCCTACAATAAACCTCTTTGTATAGTTTACTTTGATGGTCTCATAGTCATCTACTATCTGTAGATATTCTGTAAAATTTATATCTATGGATAGCAAAGACCCTCAACTTCTACTAGATAAGCATATTATAAATCTAATACTTTAAATACAAGAGAAATGCAACTTTAAGATTTAAATAAGAGACAACATGTCACCCACATTGAGTACAGCCAGGCCATTGTCTGATTATCAAGTAAATCCTTTCCCTCACACCTGAAACAATAGGAAGGTACTTAGGGTGATTAAGATAGGGGCAGAGTGCAGCTTATCTCCCCTATCAGTCTTATCAGTGACCATTGTTTTGTGGTGGATGAGGGTGAAGATAAGAGATTACCCAGAATTCCCTGACAGAATCCAAGATGGCGTCGGGGGCTAAAAACAAAGATGGCGACCTCCATAGAGGGATAGCTATGTGCCCTATATAAAAATGTGCGTTTTATTTTTTTTGATTCACGTTTCCTTTTTGGCAAGACCCTCCTGGTACAATTGAAAATGTTGAATGTTAAATACAAACGTGGGGAATATTATGCATGAGACATTATAAGCGCCCATGGCGCTTAATTTAAAAAGTAGACTCCAGCAGTTAACTCAAAAATTGTGGAATTTTGCCCCTTTTTAGCTCCCAAAAGGTCAGGACGCTCTCTACGGAGCTCTCTGTTCCAGGCCTATGTCAAATAAGGTATATCAATTGCGTACGATTCGTTTATTGTGGTGAGCCAGTAACACAGCCCATGCCTAAAATAACACACACAGGAAATAAAACACACACACACACACACACATATATATATATATATATATATATATATATATATATATATATATATATATATATATATATATATATATATATATATACGAACTTATTGCCTATGGTGCAGAATAATTCCATTATTAGGCCTACTAAGTCAGCTCAAATTTCTGAGAAAGATATGACGCTGGTAAACCAACTAACTCAGGGAAATCTCTACGATTTCTATTATCATGGAATTATGGGTTCCCTGTGGAAGTTCAGGGTGAGATGCGGAAACGCCAGACGACATGTCACATGCACAGACATGCGCAGAAAGCCCTAATAGTTCATCACACAGCCATGAGGGGGGCGCCACCCGTGTGCGGCGTCTCAGAACACTAAGACCTCATGTCAACATTGTCACGCCATGTTTTTTTGTGGGAGGGGCAGGGGGCGGGGTAGGAGAGGTGACCGCCGTGTTATATAAACACAAGTCTGTGCTGTAGGTTTATTGACATTTGCTGGCTCCTTATAAATTCTCCTCACAACGCCATTTTGCGGGATAAATGTAAATATTGTCAGACATACAAAACGTACCGGTAAGTCTACTGTTACAGGGAATCCGATCAGTTAGGCCTAATCCAGTCACCCATCCAATCATATATGCTAATGCAAAGCTTGTGCCTAGAATCTGTCTAGGTATTAAAACATTCTAGTCTCAATATTGTAGATACTAGAAGTTCAAAAAATGTGACATTGTATCTTCTTTTCGATTCATTTGCTATCTAAATTCATTACACAGGACTATCTATTCCTAACTGGGCAACTTATTTAATTTCTTTACTTTCCACTCAAGAAAACCTGTACGTAATACGGAGCCCCTAATAGGACATACCAAAAAGATTTTTTCATCAAAAAATATTCCTGCGGGCACAGGAACATTCCTACGGATACAGGAGAATTCTTGCGGGTACAGGGGCATTCTTGCGGGTACAGGGACATTCTTATAGGTGCAGAAATATTGTTTTTTGTGGTTCAAATATTTTTTTTTTTCATCTGATAACGAATTCTTTTGGGGTGCAGAAAAAAATCTTTTTTTTTTTACATTAGTGAAAAACCCCATTTTAGATAACACATTCAATTTGACAAAGGACATGGGGTTGACACACATGTGACAAGGCCACTGGAAAAAAAATCGATAAGGGACATAGATTTAGAGACAAGGGATAGGCCACTTTTTTTAAATAGAGAATGTCCTCGTATCCACAAGAATGATCCTGTATCCCTAAGAATGTCCTTGTTACTGTAAGAATGTTCCTATACCCGCAAGAATGCTCCTGTACCCCAAAAAATTGTTTCTGTGTCCACAGGAATTGTTCATACCCGCAAGAATTGTTCAGTATCTGCAAGAATTGTTCAGTGCCCACAAGAATTGTTCAGTACCGCAAGACTTGTTCAGTACCCGCAAGAATTGTTTAGTATCCGCAAGAATATCTTTTCCTGGAAAAATGTTGTTTTTTTTTATGTCCTTTTAGGGGCTCCGTAATACGATAACTACTATCAGACAAAATAGAACAAGATTTTACATCATGGAAGCAATTTTATTCAATGTTTTACATGATGATATATGTGCGGTAGTGCCTAAATAATAGGTGAAATTGTCTTCACTTCCATGTGTTGTGTCTAGTGCGAACCCCGTCGTCAGGAAAATTAGACTACCCCCGGTACAAAGCGCGGCTAGCCCGGGGCGGTTAAACTCCAAAAGTCATCTTCGTGTACCTCGTGTACCTACGAGCCACAGTTCATGTGCGAGAATTTGAGGTATACATCAGTCTAAGACAAGGACTGAAGACTAATGGGAACTTATTGTCTATAGCAGTCCTATTACCATACCAGGGCCTATTCATGGGTAAAATGGAGTTTTTTTTTTGTTTTGTTTTTAAGTTACGGTTGTGATGCAGGGGTTTTAGAAAATGATGGACACTGACCCGGGACACTGACAATTCCTACCCAGTACATTGGCATATACATAAAAAAAGGTTATGGAGTGACGCTCCATCCTTACTGAAAAAAATAGTGATGGCGTGACATCCTGAAAACTTTTAGCACCCAGACTAGTCTCATCTGTCATGGTGCCACGGGATGGCCTCATCATACCAGAGGGGACCCGGATCGTGTTTCAATAGGTTCCACGACAGGATGGCCTCAAATCGTAGTGGGAGGTATAAGAAATGACTCATACCAGTGACTACATAGTGAGCTGCAGTACAGGCCTCAAAATAGCAGCTGCTATTTATTCAACTAGTCTACTGACTCAATACACACCACTATGAAGTCATAGCACCCAGTTGTAGGAGCCACTATTGGCTACATAGTTACCAGTCATACCTCCTTCATGGTCTAGTATGCACTCCTGTGTTCAAATGAGCATAGGGCTGCAGTAAGGGATGAGTCATTTATTGCCAGGTGGGGGGCTAGTTAAATATAGGAGGGGGGTGGGCATTTTGAAAAAGACTCCCTTGGTGGCAGGGGGCAGAACCCAATAAACCTTCACAATGGGGGGTGGGGGTCAAAACTAAATATGGGCAATTCTAATACCCATCACATTCCACGTGTGTATCTGATTTTTGGGGGGATTTTTGGTCATGATTCTGCATACTGCTTATTTTTTCTAGGAGCCCATATATATAATGTACGACACAATTAATTGGAATAATCTTGCAAAATCAATGCATAGGCTAGATCAAAAATACATAGATGTTTTCATCCCACAATCTATCAGAGGATGATTGGGGCCAGGAATGCTATATAGGAAGGCTCCTCGACCTCTGCGAGTGGCCTGGGGTCAAGACCTTTTGGATCATTAGTCTATAATATGTGACATGTACTGGGAGAAGGGATCTTATAACCCCCTGCAGTGCACTGATCTCCATTTTTTTCAGATTGTGTCACATATAGAGAATACTTATATGATTACAAAGCAAAGAGCGCAGATTGGCTACATTTGAGCAAAGGAGTGCAGAGGGCAGCAGCTAAGACTACCCACTAATTATTTACATAGAGGGCTATCATACAAGCACCCCTTTTTGAGTCACTGCTCTGGTGGCTATATAGCTAGTAGGCAGTACGATCACCCAGTAATGTAGCCAGCTATTTGGTCTCTATGGACAAAATCCTAAGATCAGCTGGTAAGATTTGGCCCATCTCCAGTCGTAGCTGGCTGAACCTGTCATAGAATCTATTGAAACAAGGTCCCGAGGCCATACCTGAATTCACTCTGACCAGAATGAACTATGCTTATTATCGATCGTCGTTATGGATTATCTTCGCTTTCCAGGGTTTTCAGTTTTAAATACTAACTACCATCCATTTTTATTGTGGATTTACCCAAGAAAATGACGGAGACGCACAAGTTATAGACGTAGAACAGACGTCAAAGTAACCATGGTTACCAGAACGCCGCCCACGACGCTTGCCCCACCTGGCGGACGTCCAAGGTTACACCACGTTAGTAGTAGTCTAAAACAAGTACATGTATAAAGGTGCATGTGTTTACATTCCACATAACACCCTTGCCATCACATTTTCTCTCATTGTAGAACCTCGCGTATAAGCCACACCTCAGACACGAAAACTTCAAGTTTAGAGTTGTTCTATAGGATTATGGGGTCATATTCCTGCGTATACAAAGCTACATCTTGACATAAGACAAGCTCTTGTACCCATAGGTCGGCATGATGCTTCAATGAAGTGCTGGCGAGACTGCTCGCCAGCACTTCATTGAAGCATCATGCCGACCCTCCGAGAGTATGTGTACATCAATCCCGTAGGGTCAGCATGATGTACTTATGAATGTAGTGAGTTAATCGCCAGGGTTACATTCATGTATCATGACGACTACTGGTCATGATGCATTAATGCATCAGCGGCCCTTAAAGGGTTAAGCATTTGGGAGGTGGTCTAAAAGCCGGGACGTGTGCGTGGGATTTTACGGTGGTAGGCCTAATTCACTGTAATGTCAATCTTTTTTTACATGGGTGTCAAAATAGGGGGTGCCAGGGTCAGACTATATTTTGCCCCCCCCCCCCCAAGTTTTGAAACCAGATTACACTTTTAGGGTGAGCTTGGTCATTTGCTCACAATTTGACCAAAATAGCAGGATCAATACCTAAATTTTCAAAATTTTCCATGCGGACATGCCCATAAACCCTCTAAAATATTAAACTGCTTCACTTGCTGTGCATAAAATTATCAAAGCTGACCCGCGTCGCCCCCTCCCCCCAAGTAACGTTGCGTCCGACACCCCTGTTTTAATACCGTACATGAGGTAGAGTTGGGGTACGTCTAGGAAGATTCATCACCCATGAGATTAAAGCAAGAAGCTTATACTATAGGAGAGGTCACTGAGAGCATAGTCTATGGGTAGAGTGTGACAGGCCACCCCCCTCTACCCCCCCCCCATGAAACTAGGTGCCCCTGTGTCTTCATTGTTGATTTCTGTAGAGGATTAGGTGGTTTATGGAGCTGTGGTATTCCTTTATCAGGGTGATACTAAAGGGGAAGAAGAAACCACCTGGACCAGAAAATCCTGATGAATCCAAATTTTTTATCATGATTCTCAGAAATTGACTAAAAGTACCCGAAAATGAGGTTTGATGAAGAAAATATTTTAAAGATGTACAAAAATAATATTCAAAATAATGAGAAGTCTTTATAAACACATGTAAACCAGAGTTAGTACCTCAATGCACATTTCCAAATGTCTGCCTATCTCCCAATTTGACAAGTATTCTAACTGTGCATTACTCTGCCTATCTCACATACTGCCTATCCCTTAGTCTACCTATCACTCATACTGCCTATCTCTTAAATCTAAAGCATCTTGAAGTAAGGCTATCTCCCAAAAGACCTAGATACTAAAGCTTACTCCTTACTTTAGCTAATCTTCTCTGGTCCAAGTTTCCCATAGTATACCTATCCTCAGTCTTCCTATCATTCATTTTACCTATCCCTCATGTGACTATCCCTAAGACCACCATGTTTAAACTGTATTGTTCATCTGTTTATTTAGGCCCTAATGGTTAACTGTTACATTGCTTATCATGTCTATCATTTTGATCCTACCTATCCTTAACAATGCCTATCATAAAGCCTACCTATCCTTCATTATACCTATCCCCCAACTCTGCATATCCCTCATATTTGACTTGCCCATCTGTCGCTACCACCCATGTTTTCTTGTTTTACATTTGCTCATCTTACAAGGTACTCTCTGTGCCTATCCCTCAAACTAGATATTGCACATGCTACCTATCCCCCTTGCTACCAATCCTTTTGAATACCTATCCCTCATGCTCTCCATATGGTTTTCTTACCATGTCAGCTCAGTCAATCTAACTCGCTCTCTCTATACATATCTCAGCTTGTGTTCAATTTCTTCCACCTGTCTCCAGGTCTATGCCTTGTGAAATATACCTATCCCCCATTATGTCTATCCTCCATTCATATCATTATATAGGTAAAAGATATGCAGCATGAATGATAGGTAGATGTATGAATAAGGTGGACTGTAACCAGTATGTTAGGTGATAGGGTGACTAAGAAATGGTCATCATAATGAAGGTTGGTTGTGACATAGGTAGGTAAGAGAGGTGAGATGGGTAAGAGAGCTGTATAGAGTGCATGGGGGATAGGTAAGGATGGGTAGCAAGAGGGATAGGCAGTATGAGCAATTAGCAATTTAAGGAATAGGCACAGAGTACCTTGTAAGATGAGCAAACGTAAAAAAAAACAATAAAAAAACATGCATCCTAGGGACAGATATGCAAGTCAAATATAAGGGATGTGCAGAGTTGGGGGATAGGCACAATGAGGGATAGGTAGGCTACATGATACGCATTATCAGGGATAGGTAAAATTGAAATAGTAGACATGGTAAGGAATGTACCGTTAAACAATAAAGGCTTATATAGCAGACAAACAGCGCAGATTAAACATGATGGTCTGAGGGATAGTCACCATGAGGGATAGGTAAAATGAATGATAGGCAGATTGAGGATAGGTAGACTAAAGGAAAGAAGGAACAAATGAGATAAGGTAAGGTGAGGGATAAGCATTATAAGGTGAGGGGTAAGCATTATAAGATTGAACTGTCAATGTTTCAGATTGAAGAGATAGGCAGGATGAGTGATAGGTACACAATTGATATGCTGTATGTGGGATAGGCAGAATAATGCACAAGCCCAGAACTTGCCTGACTGAGAGATAGGCAGACATTTGGGTATGTGGATTGAGGTATTAACTCTGATTTATGTGTTCTATATTTAAAGATTTGCAATCATTTTCAATATAATTTTTGTACATTTTTAAAAGTATTTCCCTCATCAAACATCATTTTCGGGTACTTTTGGTCAAATTTTGATAAGAAAGACCAACATTTTTGGATTCAGCAGGATTTTTTGGCTTAGATGGTCTCTTCATTTCATTTAGTATCCCTTTCAGGAAGATACATGATAGCTCCATAAACCCCCTTATCCTATATAGGGCCCAATACTGAACACACAAGGTCACCTAGTTTCATGGGGGGGTAGAGGGGGGTTGGCTTTCACTATAGGACTGTATGGACTGACCTATCCTATACTGTACAATCATTGATTAAAGTCCGTATGGTGTTGAGGATAACTTATTCTATATTCGGGGAGCAATTTTCAGGGTTTACGCACCAATTGTAACGAGAACATCAGGATGCTATTTCCGAAGGCACTACGACTAGGTACAACCTCTACGATGTGAAACTCCCCAGAATAAGACAAGTGATCACATGTACAGGTACTGCCCTACAACTGCTCTGTCCGGTGCTCTGGATCGTGTTTCAATAGTTTCCATGACAGGATGGCCTCAAATCATAGTGGGAGGTATAAGAAATGACTCCATACCAGTGACTACATAGTGAGGTACAGTACAGGCCTCAAAATAGCAGCTGCTATTTATTCAACTACTGGCTCAATACCCACCATTATGAAGTCATAGCACCCAGTCATAGGAGCCACTATTGGCTACAGAGTGACCAGTCATACCTCCTTCATGGTCTAGTATGCACTCCTGTGTTCAAATGAGCATAGGGCTGAAGTAAGGGTCGAGTGATTTATTGCCAGGTGGAGGGGGGGGGGCTTGTTAAATATAGGGGGGTCATTTTGAAAAAGACTTCCTTGGCGGGGGGGGGGGCAAACCCCATTAAATCCTTCACATTGGGGGGGGGGGCAAAACCAAATTATGGGCAATTCAAATACCCATCGCAATGCATCATTGCACATGTGTATATGATTTTTTTTTTGGGGGGGGGGCATTTTGCAAAATCAGTTCTTAGGGGGGGACATTTTTGTCACAAAAAAAAAATCTGCCCATCTGCCAAAATCCATCAAGCCCCCCCCCCCACACCTGACAATCGTTGTCCCTAACTAGAAAGGTGATCCCATCTGGTTACACGGTCACAAACATGGTAAATTCTCATAAAAATGGATCATAGTTTTAAATTTAAGGTCAATGGTCATGATTCTGCATACTGCTTATTTTTCTAGGAGCCCATAATAATGTACAACACAATTAATTGGAATAATCTTGCAAAATCAATGCACAG
Source organism: Acholoe squamosa (assembly GCA_949317995.1). Classification (NCBI taxonomy): domain Eukaryota; kingdom Metazoa; phylum Annelida; class Polychaeta; order Phyllodocida; family Polynoidae; genus Acholoe; species Acholoe squamosa. The sequence goes on along the minus strand of OX439035.1, from coordinate 102,736,324 downwards.
GCTAGATAAAAAAATCCATAGATGTTATCATCCCACAATCTCTCAGAGGATGATTGAGGTCAGGGATGCTATATATAGGAAGGCTCCTCGACCTCTGTGAGTGGCCTGTGGTCAAGAACTTTTGGACCTTTAGTCTATATAGAGAGAATATTTATATGATTACAAAGCAAAGAGCACAGATTGGCTACATTTTAGCAAAGGAGTGCAGAGGGCATCAGCTAAGACTACCCACTAATTATTCATACAGAGGGCTATCATACAAGCACTGCTTATTGAGACACTGCTCTGGTGGCTATTTAGCCAGTAGGCAGTAAGATCACCCCGTAATGTAGCCAGCTATTTAGTCACTATGGCCAAAATCCTAAGATCAGCTGGTAAGATTTGTCCCATCTCCAGTCGTAGCCGGCTGAACCTGTCATAGAATATATTGAAACAACGTCCTGTACAGTTAGCACCTATATGCAGTAATTACATAAGGATTGGTTGGTAGAGCAGTCGTACTTGTGCAGGCATTAGTAAACACTATAGTGTATGATAGTATAAGTATTATTGGCAATATTCTTAGCCTCCTTACTACAATTCAAAGGAAAACAGTCGTAGCGTGTTAAGAAATGCTAAATAACAAAGAATGGAATGAGCCGCCGCCGTTACATCAGGAGGATACTGTAAAAGACGCTGCGACAGCACTGCCTTCAAGTCGTATTGAGTGTCATTGTGAGGCTACCAATAGTTACCTGGATTAGTGTCAAGGGCGTAGGAAGCAAATTTTTATTTGGGGGGGGGGGGCAGGGGTCTCGGTTGGGGGGCTGCTATATTTTTATATAGGCTTATATAGGGGACCTTCTCATTATTGGGGGGCCCTGGCCCCCCTTTTTCCTACGCCCCTGAGTGTTTGCATTGACACAACAGGTCCAGCAAAACCTATAGCCCCATTATATAAATAAGCAAATGTCCATGACCAGGGAATAAATTTGCATTGTATTCACCGAGGTGAGGCTGTCTGTATTCAACGATGCCTTATAGGCAGAGTTGAATGCGTACAGGCCTCACCGAGGTGAATACGATGCAAATTTATTCCCTGGAATGGACATTTGCATTTATGTCATGGCCTAGGGGGTTATTTTGCCTTTAAATAAAGAAAAACAGCTCAGATCTGTTCAAAATCCAAGATGGCGGACACCCATTGAATACAGACACATTGTATTCAATGCCCCCCATTGAATACGGCGGTTCTAGTACTAATCTATAGTGACGGTCGTATCAGCCATGACATAACATCCCTGTCGTACCGTGTGGTGTTCTACACTCACCTGCTCTAATTTTGATGTTAGAAATGGACCCGTGAGCAATGTTACAGTTTATTTAGAACTGACCCTCTGTGCGTCGACACAGGGATATTTCAGGATAGAGACATGGCAAAAAATACAATCTTTAGGTAAGAAAGATATCAGTATAGGTGTCCTATCTCGCCACTGCTATTGATATTTTTAACACGACCTGTAGCGTTAGGTACAGAGGGAGTATACAGGTAATGTTTGGGGTTAGGCCTGCCACCAACCCACCACCATGGCCCTATGTTACAAACACACCGTCTTCTACTATTTCACACCCCCGGGGGGGGACACTCACTATATGTCACTGACAGGGGTGTGCGGCTACAAAGGCTACTTTTTGGCCAAAATCCCTCTCACCAAGGGTCTAGTTTTGGTCAAAATCCTTCTCACCAAGGGTCATTTTTCTCACATCTTGACCCCGCACGTCCTAATAAATGCAAGTTTTCGGAATTTTCATCAAAATTTCTGCCAAATACGGTCAGTTTTGATAAAATTTCAAGATAAAAAGCTTAACCATGCATATTTTTGACTAAAATCCATCTCACCAAGGGTCACCTTTTACCCAAAATCCCTCTCACCAAGGGTAAGGGTTGTCAGAGGCACAGCCGCACACCCCGTCAGGATAAATCCGAGTGTCCCCCCCCCCCACACACATACGCTGGTACAGCAACCTGCCACCAGGTGGCCACTGTCTGTTGTAACTAGTTCCAAACTCTTTTTCTCTCTCTCTTTCTTTTCACAGAAACAACTACGCACAGGCATCAGCTTTGAATATTTTGGCTTTTGGTCTTGAACGGGGCAGAGCAACTCTTGCCTACTAGGCAAGACACGCATTCTCCATAGTCTGAAAAAAATCGGCTATGTAGCTTTGATTCAATAAGGCGAGCATACAATGTGATTATCTTCTTTATTCTTTCATGGAAAGAAGGGGGAGATGTATTCAGTCATTAATTGTCACTGACGCGAATAGAATAGCAGTGTGTTTGTGCCAATAGGAAAAAATATTTAAAGAAAATGGATTCAATATATGCTTTTGAGTTCTCTCCAACAACTCGTATATATAATTTGGGCAATGTCAGAAATTCTTTGTCCATTAGATCCAAAATTAAAACAAGTTGATAAGAAAATAGAGAATGAGTAACATAAATCTTCTGCAAGGCAATACCTGCTTATATAAACAATTCTCCTTATTAACATAATTTCAGATTAGGGTTTCTCAAAACAGGCGGAACGTGGATTCTGAAATTACATGCTTTGTATGGCTCATTTTGTCGTGTCTACCAGCGCTAGCCCCTGCTTTGATGCACAGAAAGCAAATATGCTTTAGGGTGGTCGCCAAAATGCCTTTGCCCCAACATTTCATCACATATCCACATCATGCTTTCAATCCCCCGATGGAATATGTATCATAAACCATTTACCTTGCATGTATAGAGCAAGAGCCTCTATTCTATGTATTGGATACACACATTTATGAAACCCTTAACCCTAGACCTACCCTAGTTACCTAGCACCCTATAGGGTGACCCATATACATGTATCCCCAGGAGCAGCAGTCACACACCAACCACCCCTCCAGACATCAAGCCATAACTCACTCAGATTACTGACGAGCAGTAGTGAGCTGCAAAGACTGAGCCGCTCACACCTGGATTACCAGTTTACCTTCACCTCCATTCACATCAGCACATGGCTACAGGGTAGGCAGGTTTTTCCCACAGTGGTTGTGGAGGTTGGGTGTACACCTCTGGAGGCTGAGTGTATTTTTCCAGACTCCATCCATTTAGAGTGTACACCTTGATCAGGTCTGTCAGGTAAGAGTTTGAGGTGTTTTTACCTGCACGGCTGTGGTCTGTGGCTTCCAATGTGGCTTCTGAGGATTTGGAATCTGTCTGGTCAGCCCAGTCAAAACACAATTTGTGTTTACCCAGATAAAGCACGGCCTTTAGCTCTCCACCCTCTCCCACCTAGATAACTAGGATTCCTCACACATGGAGGAGGGAACAGCAGCTTGTTAGTAATTATAGACGTATTCCTTGAACCAGCATCGACCCACACACAAGAGGACTTCCATCAGCACAATTGTTGTGTACAGTAACCAATCATACCTTTGATATAAATGACATATTTGTATAGGATGAGACAACATAGTAGTCTCCTTGTCCTATGTGCCCTGCAGGTGGGTGTCCTGTTCCTCCTGGGTGGACCCCACAGGTGTGATGCTGGCCGCCTAGGCTTCTCTGACCCCGAGGAGAAGGTGGTGCTACCTGGGGAGGAGGGTATGGCAGCTGACGCCCCTGTCCCCAGCAGAGCTAGGAGGAATAAGCCAGGGCGACTGTCTCCCATCATCTTCCTACCAGGTACTGGAGGATCCCAGCTGGAGGCGCGGATGGACAGCACACACCAGCCTCCTCCAGGGTGCTCTAAGGAGACAGGCTGGTTCAGGTTGTGGTTGGACATCATGTACATGTTCACAGGTGAGTAGATGTGGAGAAGACCCTCACATCCATCAACTACTCACACTGCATGCATCAAACCAAAACGGACAGGAAGCAACACAATACTCTAATCTCCTGTCTCATTTTCTTTAAGAATAATATATGTGGGAGCATTTGTTTTACAACTTTCCAGAGTCCCATTTCTTGAAGGACAGTTGAAGAGTTTGGTTCCAAAACGCAATAAACGCCATTTTGAAAAATGAGGCAAATATTTCAAAAGTCTACAGGTTATAGATATAGTTAAATGTAATACAGAAGCCATTTTCTTTGGGAAATATATTTTTCAGCTGTCCCAAGTCCATATAGTAAAGATTTCATCATAATAGCACCAGAATTTACTTCAGTGGGTCCCTATAAAAATATGGTATATGCTGAAAATCTGGAATGGATTTATTGCGTTTTGGAACCAAACTCTTCAATTTCAGAGTGCTTTTTATATGTGGATACTGTGGTGAGAGTTACTGAGCTGACATATGGGGTAAGCCATTTATCATAGCATTCACCTTGAGTGAGCTGCTCAAGGTGGAACTCTATTAGAGCTGCTCAATAACAGCTGTGTTTGAGCTGGCAAAACGTCTCGCTCCTTGGCACAGCTAAGTTATTCTTGATTTGTGCGGACCAACAGCCTGTGAGTAGGAGTTTCTATAAGACGTTTGATGTAGGTTTCTAGTTTTTACACCAAGTTTTAAACATTCAACAAACATAACGTGTCAATGCACCAGTAAATATGTCATTTTGAGATACGCACACTGTAAACAGCACGTACTGTACACCTACAGCAAACGGTGCTAGTAGCTCCTTGCACAGTAAAAATTGCTGGCAGCTTTAGTTCTAGTAGCAGTGGCGGATCCAGGATTTGGAAAAGGAGGGGGCACGGCCAAAAAGGAGGAGGCGCATCCCCTATTTTTTGACAAATTTTGGGGTCCAAAATATGTAGCTAAACTCTTAAGTACTGGGGAAAAATCCGCCACTGAGTAGAATTTGATGTAGATATACAGTATATTGCTTTAAATATATGTGACCCATCAAGGGAGAACACCCCTCCGCAGGGGATTTTTAGTTCCCCATTTGGCCACCAGGGGGCATTGGAGGGGCAGAATTACTCTAAAATCATAAAAATACAAGAAGGTAATTTTTTATGCATAATTCAATGGTTTCATTTAAAATGCACCATTTTCGGAAGAAATGGCCCATATTTGGATGGTGAAATGAACATTTTTCATGAGAAATCAACCTATATGCCTGTTACTGGTTGCCATGGCAACTATTCCAATAGTCAAAATTTGCAGATTTTTATGCACATTTTCGGGGATACTCACCAATAACCCAAAACTGAAAACAGAAATGGAAAATTCCTTCTAGATCAAAATCTGTAATAAAAATCACTATAATGTATTATGTATTTTTTTATGAAAAAAGCTGATTTATTGTGTTTTTAGACATTATTATTGTTTATAATGTATTTAGAGCTTAATCGTCAATTTCAGATATGAATAACAACCTTTGTTCAAGGAGGGGTTCTGACATAACTACTAGGAATATTTAAGCGAATGATGTCTCATTTTAAAGATCCTGAGATGAACTTTGTTAATGAATTCCCCTGCAGAAGGGTGTTCTTGTTTGCCTGGTCACATATAGTATATGTTGCGCTGTTACGTGGATTGCATTGGTCTTCAGCTTGTCTTGGTCCACCTAACAAAGTACAGATCGTCGCCTTAGTGCAACAAGGCACAAGTTAACACGGCCCAAATGCCATAGGCCCGTGTTAACTTGTGCTATAGTAACTGTAACTCTTCTTTTGCCTCTCCTGCAAAACTTGAAATATGCAGATACAACCTTGTTGCACTAAGGCGACGAGATGTGGTTGGAATGCCATGACAGCCACTCAAATAGCATCACTTTCTTCATTACAGGTCAAATCCATGGTACCAATATATTTGCCAACAGCTCTTTACCTGATACTTTTGGACACGAGGTGTACATACTAAGCATAACATCATCTTTCAATTTAACATCCAAGATGACACTTGAACAAGTACACTTGTTTATAAAACATAATTCAATATTCAAACTGAGATAGATGGTCTTATAATCTGTAAAGTAAATAAAATTGAAAAGAAAACGTCTACATCATCACTTGCCGTTACTCTGTATCTACAGCAACACATTCAGTAACTGTACAGCAAGAAGCAACAAGCATCAAACATTTTGAAGATCACATTCATGATCCCCACATTCCTACTTAAGATCATTTTCTTAAACGGGACCGAAATGCATGACTTTGCTTATCATAAGAAAGTACATTTATCTACAGTTAATGGTGTTGGGGACGACTAGTAGATACTTTTTTCATTTGGACTGAAGTTAAATGAATTATGGAATCAATAATTATGTGGCATGTCCCTGTTACCCAAATCTGTTTTACCTGTCTAGTCGTGTCTCACTTGCCTCTGTTGTCATGCCCGCTACCAATGACACATTAATGGGGATGATACTGTGCTAAGTCAGATCTATAACATAAAGCAATGATCTAACAGAAACATGATTGGTAAAAATGTGTGGGGGTTTTGTAAAAATAATTGGTGCCATCTGGATGACAATGCACAAGATGCTACGATGTCAAATCTTTAGTAAGAGTCGCTAGCGCTATTGACATAATTATGTAATCCGATATTTGTACTACGACTGCTCTACCAAGCCCTATATAATATTTAAATAAGTGTCTGAGGTAGAGAGTGGTGCTCTCCTATCACTAACTACGGCTTTGAGGTTTTGAAAATCGCATATTGTCTGTGAGCGTCAGTACTATGTTTCACAATAACCTCCTGTTGGTGACATTTTGCACATCTTGTCCTACAATAACCTCACATTCCTGCATGTCAAATACTACATCAATTTTTGCCCTACTGTTCCTGTTCACCTTTGCCTATGCATTGTCTTTTATACCGTTGACCTCCACCAGGGGACGTGCACTGTTGGGTGGACGCTATGAAGCTGCACTACAACGCCACCAAGCGGACGTCATCCAATGCCCCCGGCCTTGAAGTTAGAGTTCCCAGCTTCGGCATCACCGACTCAGTGGAGTACATCGACCCCTCCTGGGCGGCATGGATCGTCGGCAATGTCGGCATGTATGCTGCACCCTTAGTTAATAGTATGTATACTATTTGACCTTTACTTGACCTCTAGGCCTGAATTGAGTGGTTATGATTAGAGTACATTGGATCCCAGTGGGGCGTAAATTAATAATACATGTAGCTTTCCTAATTGGTGGATTTGGTGAAGTGTGAACCTCTATGGGTGTGGACCACTAAAATCGACATGGTGACATGGGCTATTTTAGGCTTAGTGACATGGGACATGGACAATTTCTTAAAATTGACATGGTGAAAAAAAGTAATTTCTTAAAATCGACATGGTGACATGACCATTTCTTAAAATTGACATGGGGACATGGCCATTTTTAAAAATCGACATGTGACATAGGGGACCCCCCATCCACACCCCAACCTCTCCTTCACGGTTCATTTTAATGGTGACCTCTCAAGACTTTGTCCAGTGACCAAAATTAGATTAGTCTTACTTGGACTTATCTAATTTTGGCATTACAGATGTTTGATAATGGCAACTTCCGAGGGGGGTGTTATTGGCATGATATTCTACTTCACATACCTCTATAAGTGGATAGGCTGAAAAAAAAATTCTGTACATTTATCATATGCAGGCCTATGCCTCTATTCAATCTAATTTAATTTAATTTACTGAGTTCTTAGACTTGACGACAACATTGTGTAAATTGCTACAGTCATCAATTGCATGCTTAGTTTATCGGAAGTATAGTACTTTATTTTTGGGTATTGTAGGATATAAAATCAAGTAAATCAATCGAGACCATAAATTGTTTTTATTCATTCCACAGAGTTGGAGGAGTGGGGATACGAGCGGAACCTGAATATCCGCGGTGCGCCCTACGACTTCCGGTACGCGCCGCACTCGCTGACCTCTTACATGCGGTCCCTGCGGCTGCTGATCGAGGAGACGTACGCGGCAAATGGCGGCACGCGCGTCACCATCATGGCACACAGTATGGGCGGACTGGTAGCACTGTATTTCCTGAATCACCAGCCACAGGCCTGGAAGGACCACTATGTGCACAAGTTCGTCAGCCTTAATACACCTTGGAAGGGCACCGTCTTCATCACTAAGGCCCTAGCGTCTGGCATCAACTGGGGCCGGGATGACATTGACCCATGGGAGATCCGGGAGCAGCAGCGCGCGCAGGAGTCCAGCACGCTATTCATTCCATCCACTTCCGCCTGGAGTAATAAGGAGACGCTGGTATCGACGCCAGACCGGAACTACACTGCCCGCGACCTCTATGACGTCTTCTTCGATGATATTGGCTACCCTATAGGTAAGGAGAAAGCCAAGAACCTGCGCACAGCGGACTACACCCAGGTCAACCCTGGAGTAAAGATGTTGTGTATTTACACCCATGGAGTGCCTACCCCGGAGAAGTTCGTCTACCGGAAGGGCTTTCACCTGGAAAAGGCGCCGACGCGCACAGTGATGGGCCCTGGTGACGGTACCGTGAACTACCGCAGCCTGAGGGGCTGCAGGACGTTACGTCTGACGAGCTGGCGGCACCCCTGGAGTACGTCACCAAGACGGAGTGTGTTTGTCAGGGGTTTCAAAGGCCCCAACCATGATGGTATATTCCTGGACGAACGAGTTCATAAATTACTCAAAAAGGCACTGAATCACCCATAATCAAATTATTCTATAACAATGATAATGATGTTTGTTTCAGATAACATCAAACCTTCATATCATCTTCTGTAACAATTGTGTAAATATCATAACAATAAAGAATATTCCCCTTCGCCAATATTCACTAGAAAAATAAATATCAGTATTGAATATTTTGTCATCACTCTGGGAGCCAAAGGTCATAAAGAACAGGCCCCTTATAACAATGCTGGTGTGCATTGTCTTAAAGTGAATGTAATTGAATAAACTGGCATAGCGTGTCTAGTGTTAGGCCTAGATTTGTGGTGAAAGAGAGAGAGAGAGAGAGAGAGAGAGAGAGAGAGAGAGAGAGAGAGAGAGAGAGAGAGAGAGACCAGCAACATTTCCAGACCCCGTTAGCAGCCTACATCTATTCACAAATTTAGGGTGTGGCTTATACGCGGGTGCTGCTTACGTATGGAGTTAAGTTTGCAGTACATCATATCCGAGTGTACTATAATGGCGTGTTTACAAACACCATGATATACACCACATGCAGCTGTTCTGTTGCTCAGACTGCTCAACAACAACTCTAATGAGCTACTCACACCCGGCAAGGCTTCCAGCTTGTACTGCCCTTTCAACCTTCCATTAATGACACCAATGGCTCTAGAGGTCGTCGAGTATACTTGTGTAGAAAAAAAAATATTAGCTCCATTCTATGTCGATTCCCAGACGTATTTATTAGAAAGCATTTTTTTTTATCTTGCTCAGAGCAACTCAACCTGTGCCACTTCTTATGCTGATATTAAAGGCATTAGATTCAAATTTTTCTGAATGATCTTTTTTTTTCAAAAAAAATTTCAGATATTTTAAAGTTTATATTTCAATCTCTTTTTTTTGTTCGAAATGTATACTCCTACTTCCCCATCATTTTATCAAATTCTATGCAGGAAATAATCATTCTTATAATAAGCAGTGAAAACCTAACAAAGTAAGACTATATGAAGCATTACATACTAAATAAAATATATGGACCATGTTACCAAAAAAAAAACACACTTTTTTTGGCCTAAGCGATCATGATACATATGTGACGCATCCTCACAAAGTGGTACTAAAGTCGCACATTTAGAAGCCTAGATATGGCCTTTTCAAATAGTATAATGTCAAAAGTATCAGATTTTTCAAAATTGATATTTTAGCATTTTTCTATCATATGGGTAGATATCTTTCAGAATCCTTGCTTACTAAACTGAATTTAAGCCCCAAATACACAAACGACATTGCTATAGTTTTCATGGTTATATAGAATTACAAAGGAATTATATAGGATTCATGAATTATTATATATTTGATATGTCAATTATCTCAGTTAAATCAATGTTTAATTGATCCGACTTAATTTACTGACAGAAGATCTGTAGAGGACCACCTGGTTCAAATATGCAAGTGTTGTATACTAAACGAAAGCTCTTGATGAGCTGTAAATTAACCTTCAGTCAGTGATTAAACACGACTCCATAGAAGTCCATTTACATAGGACTAGAGCTTACAGGTGTCAAGTAAGACGACAGCTAACTCCGACCTTATAAGAGACTTATGTCACACAAGGAGACTTAAATTGAACCTTTAGGGTTCACATAGTGCTTTAATGTATGTTCATTGGTCGTCATAATGTATGAGAATAGACTTGGTGAAACTTCATACCAGGGCTGCATTCATGCATTACTACATTCCTGTAACAACTATGTACACAACCCCCAAAGGGTTGATGATGAACAAAATGCAGTGCTGAATGGGTCTACTCGAGTAGACTTGTCAGCACAGTGCCACTGAAACATCATGACCGACAATGGACCAATGGACGTATATTTTCAAGAGGTTGTTTCAAAATAGCTATATAATTCCCTCCCTGTGATGTTAGTATTTAATGGCCAAATCTATGGCATTGGTAAATAGATAGAACTAAACGACTGTGGTGTACGAGGTGGTCGATCCACCACGAGAGACAACTCCCGAGGGGTGGATAGGCCACCGAGGATACCAGGGGAGTTATTTTATGTTTTTAGAGGTTTAAATAAGGAAAAATTATCAAAATCCGTTACCGTAGTGCCCCGTACGAGCGGCGGTCTGCCATTTTGAATGTTTACATGCGCCCGGAACGAGGCTGCAGTAGTGGATCAGCCGCTGTGGTGGATCGAGACACGTTACGCCACTGGGGGTGTGGCGATCGGCTCCGCAATGCTATCTCTACGGGAAGAAGTTATTCACATAAAATAAGGGTATGAGTGTGCAGTCTGTTGATAATGATGTTAGTTTCCTCAAAATATCACACGTATATTTTCAAGAGGTTGTTTCAAAATAGCTATATAATTCCCTCCCTGTGATGTTAGTGTTTAATGGCCAAATTTATGGCATTGGTAAGGGTATGAGTGTGCAGTCTGTTGATAATGATGTTAGTTTCCTCAAAATATCAACCACTTTATAATTCACTTGTATATTCCCACTGTCTTTACCTATGGACCCAGTGTGTCTCTGTTAGCATACTGAACTGCAACTAACAGAGCTTAGTAATGGGGGTTCGTAATTGGATAGTCAACAAGTAATCAATGGATAATTCATGACGAGTGTGTGTTAGTGAAGGATAATTACACGAGGGCGTAGCCCGACTGTAATTAGCCTTTGCCAACACACGAGTCATGAATTATCCATTGACTACTTATTTTATTCCACGAAACCAACAGATAATCAATAGAATACCAATAAATTCAAGTTGAAAACAAAAATTTTTTCCCTTCCCCAGGATTTGAAGCCAGCCATTGTGTGTACACGATCGGTACATACACCTCATCACCCGGCAGCAGACAGCGACAGCACCCGGCAGTTGTTGGTTTGGTTTGAACGCATCCCGCAGTACCGTATATCCTCGTATTAAGGCCTGGTCAATTTGCCACTTAGTAAGGAGGTTTATATGGTAGGCAGTACTAATACAAGCCTGGGCTCATAGACGGGGAAATATGGTATGCATGTTTGCTTTGAATGCGTCTCGCGGTTATGGTAGCGGCACACAGTGAAAAATAGTGTTTGTACATACACCTCGTCGCCCGGCAGCGGACAGCTACAGCACACACGGCGAAAAAAAGATGCGCCCGGACCGGGACTCGACCCGCGTACCTCTGACGGCTGAGCACAATGCACTACCCACTAGACCACCGCGTCTCCTCCTTCAGCGGCCGTCTCGGCTTGGATTGATTTGAACGCGTCCTGTGGTTATGTATACACGATTGGTACACACACCTTGGCGCCCGGCTAGGCTTGCTAGGGGGGTCACAACCCAGAATGCTGGGGATTTTCACACTTTGAATGTATAGTAGTTATATGTGAGTGACCTCCCCGGGCTTTGTATCATATCCAGACCTGGTTCTAGCCAGCCACCACCAGTCAGTCCCTGTGGCGCAATGCATAGGGGGTTGGACTAGGGATCTGAGACTGCAGGTCCGAGCCCTGCCCTGCCCTTGAAAATTTTGTGGGTTTTAACATGTAACATATGACATGTAAGGACAAGAGAGGCGTGCAGGTTATCCATGGATAACCGCATGGCATGCAGGTTATCCATGGATAACCGCACGCCTTACAAAATTGATGCTACAGCCTTCATGGTGTGCAATATCGACAGGTATGTGCATGGGAATATCCAGGAAAAGCACTGAGAATCCCAGAAATCGTGGAATAATGATGAATATCTGGATAGCTGCAGCCACACACTAACAGAGCCTAATGTGAAAGGCATGAACTTTGCTAACATAGCAGGGAAGGATTATGTTTTGAAATGTCCTCCAGGCGTTATGCAGTCCATAAAGGGCTAAGCTGCGCAATATTGTTCTAGTAATGGCTGGCTTATACAACTTAGACCCTCTGCTTATTTCGCGACCAGGAAAGTTTGGCACGAATTCAGAGACAATTTTACAACCTTTTATAAAAGTAATGTCTTGTATAAATATAACGAGCATTTGAACGGCCACACGAATGAGAAGTGGAATAACATTTATTACATGTAATAAATTACATCAGCTGAACGTATTCCAAGAGGCCTAGTCAGTGATTGTCATTAGACAGAGCATGAAACGACTTTACAAACATGGATTAGAAAATGTTGATGTATGGACAAGTAGCATAAAACCTCATAGATCAGGAGAGCTCTGCTTTCGTCTAACTGGTATAATACATGTACATGTGGTTTCGTTATCAGATCAAACGTTTTACTTTCATTGAATATTGATTAGTATGCTTATCATCTTTTCTAATGATGAAATCTTAAAGTTGTAAGGCCCTTATGTGTGGATCAACACGGTAAAAGGTATGCCCATGAGGGGGTGTGCAGGCATATCTTTTACCGTGTTGATCCACATGTATTGATGCAGGGAGCGTTTGAATTCACCGACTCTGGCCATGGCACAAGGAATATTCTGAAGGACAATCTTCATCAATACAATTTTGGATTACCGTGTTTCAAATGATGGAATAATTGAGATATCTCGCTTTGAAAATCCCACTTTAAGAAATTTTTTTTATCGATCGGGACCTTCACCTTTTATATACAGGCCTGGTACATGAACTCTGTAATGTTTACGTTTGTGGATTCCAATAACCCATTGGTAAGATTAGGAGTTATTTGGTGCCAACTCACAGCTTGATAGTCGACTGACCTGATCAACACATGTCTGAACAAGAGCTTTAAACACCATAGAAAACATAGCATGGCTAGCCAAAAGGTATGTAGAATAGTACATAACTGATTGGTGATACGAGGATCGTCAGCCATGTTGACCAGGAAAAGCATAAATAATTAATTCAATTAAAGATACTTGGACTTCACCAACATCGAAATACTGTGCATGGACAGTGAGATCCTGCTTTTCTGATCACGGATTTGGAGAACTGGGAAAAGGGGTAATATTCTCTAACCTTGGATTAGCTCAAGGAAGATCAAAACCAAAAAGGCAAAACAATGGCTAATAAGCCTGTTTTTGAAACTGATTGTCACTTCCATGCCCTTCACTCAACAACACCCTGTCACAATTATTTCATGTAGTTAAATATGATTGATCTGCTAGGGTCAGACCCTGGAGGAAGACATGGAGGGCTTGTCCCTGTGCCTAAACATGTGTATAGACGAGCTGCTCATATTGGACAATGAGCTGACCGTCATAGACCTGAGTATATTCAGTACAAATACCCCATCCCCTGTCTGTACGTACTGCCTGTCACTGTCAGGGGTGTTTGGTAAACTCACTGTAGGGGGCGTCTTAACAGATGATGTCACGTCACTTGTGACGTCCCTATTGATGCTATTGCAGTCTGAGACGAAGTCAATGGGGTCTGCTGACCAATGGTAGGGGGAGCAATGCTTAGGGAGGCGTGGTAGGGACACCACACCACCACGTGGAGAATCCCTATTGGAGCTTGATTGACTAATACCAGGTGTTTTTATATATAATATACTCTCCTGTCTGCTCCCGTTCCTGGTGGAGGAAAAGGAGGAGTCTGGTTCTGCTCTGGATAGTTTAGGGACAGCAGGGAACGTATAGGTCAACTTGGACAGCTTTTTCTCCAACAGCACATGCGCAGTACTCGAAACACTAGGACTAACATCCCCACAATTGGCAGCGACGCGGACAATCCTCCTTTTGGGGACCTTCCGAACTAAAGCACGACTTTCAGAAGGTTCTTGAACAGTTTGCTCCTCTGGATCTTCAGTAATATTGTTGTTGAGGTTATTGGAATTGATAAGTCCGGTGGGAATAGTGATTGGGGTGGGAGGAGGAGGCTGGGAGTTGTTTGATTCTGATACCTCAGTGATTGCCTTTCGTCGGGCCTCCCTCTCCTGAACTGCTGGAGGCAGATTCTCAGCACCTTTCTCCACCTTAAGCCTTGTTACCTGGATAGGTAATGTAAACACTATACCTGTCTTACTCTCTACTCTCTCATCACCCTTAGATAAATCAAATAGACTGCGGGAACGCGGTGTGAACGTAACCCTTTTTCTTTTAGATGTGTAATCCTTGCCATCAGAAACGGCAACAAACTGGGGGCATTTAGAAGATGGCCTTTTTACTTCCTCATACTTTGGTATATAATCCAGTCCTGTCCTCTTAGTCACCACATCAGTCCCGCTACTGGCTTCAGCAGGGCCATTGCTCTGCTTCAGGGCAAAGCGTTCCCTACATCTCTGTAGTTTTTCATAGAGCTTCTTATCAGACTTGCTCCAGGAGCTGAGATCCAGATCTGAGCTAGCCTTATTGTCAGTATTGAGAGCAGTGTGCTGGGTCTGTTTGTATTCCAGGTAGGGGCTCCTGCTACGTGCATTCTGTCTATCTCCAGCAGGGTAGATTCTGATGTCTGATGTGTTTGTAGCCATTGTCAGGTGTTACAGATCCATATAGGCCTATTATTGGATCTTTTTATAGCCATAGTCAGGTATTACAGATCTTACCAGATACCACAGATCCCGGTTTATTTGTAGCCATTGTCATGTGTCATTGATGTTATCAAGTGTTGCCACACTGCATATTCATATTCTGAAATGGAAAGGGTTAAAGTCCTTAGATTATTTAACTTACTATGGAAAAGGCTCATACAGTCTTTCTCCAATGACCAATAGAAGGCCGACTATATGGACAAGTATATGCCCCATATTCCCAACATTTCAATGCACTAAAGTAAATATAGACAAGGGTAGTGCAAATACAGTTTGCTCAATTGACTTTAAGACTGCAGCAATTGTACAACAAACCTTATCCATTTGCCAGTCATTTTAGTAATCAAAGCTAGTGAATGTGTGTTGATACATAAGTGAGACCTATACCATTAGTGTTTTGATTGTGCAGAACACGTTAGATCCACATAGTCAGTCAGCCAGGTATGTGTGTACATATTGTATAAGGAAGAGGTGTAAACCACGTTTTACCACGTCTATACCTTTAGTAGTAATACCATTTTTACACAATAGTCATAGCCCAAGGCAGCTGCACACTCACCAGAAGCCCCATGTTGGATTAATGTTAATGTTGTCATTCTGTCTGACCATGGAGACTCATAACTCTATGGCATGGAGTGCAGGCCACCCTGCAAGGGGCCCTGGAGCTGTATCAAAAGTCTTAGATGAACTCTCAGTCTTCATGAGTCTATAATCAGCCTAAATCTACTCCTGTTAGTCTTAATCTCCTCCAGACCAGATAATTACCACAGTACACCAGGTAACTTCCACTTAAGCAGCACACGTGGTCCTGATTGCAAACTGGCCTGAGACTCTCTCAGGTTTACTTTTATATAACCTCTGCATGGATTTATCGGCAGGGGAGGGTTTGAGTGTTTTTGCAATCATGATCAAGAAATGACAGGCAATGTGTTTTTATAACACATCTTTGTAGATTTGGGGAATAAAGGAATGTTGTACTCTAGGTCGAGTTTGAGTGATTTTACAAAATGTAGACTTCAGTCAGAAGGGGTGGGTTTTAATCTGTTCTCCTTGATTTGGGGAGGGGAGCTTGCTCAAACCAGACAATTTATTTTTCGATAGAAAAGTTGCTTAGGCAAGTAGAACAATTTTGTTTTTTTTTTGTTTTTTTTTTTACGGGGGAGGGAGAGAGAGAGGCTGAAATTTATTGGCATTTATACAACCCATTATTTCGAAAATGCATGACAACAAATGGTTCTAAGATCTATCCTTTGTGGATTTTGGAATTCACAAAGTCCCGTTCTTCCAGCGGGCAATAAAGAGCCTGCTCATCCCACACAGATACATGGACTTATCCATAGTGTTGTTATACGCTTCATCAAAAGTTCAAATGCAATAGATGAATGGGTGAGTAACTAAGTGGTTTGAGTGAGTGTGGGAGAGTGATTTCAATGGGTGAGTGGGAGTGATTTCAGTGAATGAGTGAGTGAGTGATGGAGGGAGTGAGTGGCTAAGGTGAGTACCTGACTGATAGAGTGACTATCTGAGTGAGTGATTTGAGTGGGTGAGTGAATGAGTGAGTGCTTAATGCAGCACATTTGATAGAATAAATAAGTGGGTGTGAATTGTGAGTAAAAGAAGTGAGGAATTAAATTAGAGATGAAATCCATGCTGCATCACACTCACATGCACTGAAAAAAGTCTTCCTGACAAAGTGACATGTATACCCATGTCAACTTGATTTGACACAGAGAGCACACATCATTGGGACATGTGCACATATGTCACCCTGACAACTGTGGCACGCAGTAATCCTTATATGACCCGACTAGGGTCACAGCCATGTCGAAGGCACTTGACATGTGATGGTTTGACATACATAATTGTTCTAGGATATTCTACTAGATGGGGCAAACAACCATTTTGGTACCAGGATTAATCACTACCAAGAAGTACTACCAACACTTGAGACATTTGATGTATCTGTGTCATTTTGTTTTCATGAAGAATAGATCACTAAGTTCTGTAAATACTATCAATGAATGGTAGTGAATTCTATTTCATTGTTAAATTTGCATTTGTTATTGAATATCAAAATAGACACCCACAATCCTGAATTCTTCAACTGGAGAGGTTAGACACCTTATGTGTGAGTCAGTGAAAATACCAAATATTGTAAGCTAACCCCCAATCTATAATCTCAGTACATACAGTACATGGGGACATATGGCATTGCCATGCACCTCCATGCTCTTGTCTTCTGGACTGCATAGAGGTCCTCAGCCAAGTAGAAGTTCTGTAGATAGTTAAAAGTGCCTCAGTGTTGCAGGCCTGTGGGACTATGATATCCCCTGCCTTCTATCATAGGCCTGCCTTGATTGAACTATTGCTACATAGCTATTGACTGCTCTTGACCCTGACATAATTGTCTCATAGTATTACCTAGCACTCAGGTGAATGGATCAGAAATATGTGACATGTCTTCATAACGCATGTCAAGTGGAGTTGACGAACCAAATGAGAGCGTCAACCTGATTCGACATGCCTTCATACATGTCATGTGGGAGACAAATTGTGACCTGTGCAGTATGCATCAAAATGATCAGTGTTCTTCTCTCTGTGTGTACAGTAATAATTTAGTGAGTCGAACACCTAAACACACAGACTATCATGACTAAAAGTCCTTCAAAAAGGATATACGGTAGGCATGCATACTGTTGATGCCAAGGCATAATCTTAGATCAAATTAAGGGTTGTAAAGTATTGATAACTCTGTTGTAAAACATTGATTAAGATCCTCTTATGTAAAATCTACTCATAACGCCAATGTTGTCCAAATATAAGCACAGTAAATTCTCTTTAACGTGTGAGGAAATATCTCCACGAAAGTAATTGGTAGCATGCTCTCACCTGAATCTTGGCCCCATGGTGCTCCATTGCTGATAGAAGTAGAATAAAACAGATCTGTGTCTGTCAATTAATTGAATATCAAATAGGAAATAAACTCCAGAGGCGGCACAATGTATGTATATGGTGGCCAGTAGAACACTTAAACTCCAAAGGTGTAGGAGGTCCTCTAGGTGGGAGCCAGTATAAAGGTATGGGGAGGGCTCCACAGGTACACTCCTCTCCAGCTGCCCTCGTCACCAACACCTCAATGGATCTCACCCAACTTAATCCACTGATCCAAGGCGCTAATCCCAGTTTGCACAGGATCCCTGCTGATCATATCCATTTCAAACTATCCAATTGGAGAATTTACACCTGGATTCTATTAGTTTTCCAGAACGTTTAAAACAAGCAGTGAGTGCCAGTTGTCAGCAGTGGTATTGGCTGGGGTGGCTGTAAGGTTGTGTGTCGGTCAGGAGTCTATAAAACAATGACGGCAGTGTTGATATTGGTTTGGTAATGGGTGCACATGCTGTGCAGCATTACTTGGCAAAGACACACAGGCAAACACTATCTCAGATCGACATGTCTCATTATTATGAGGTGTAAGCATTTAGCATGCAATTTTAAGCATTTCTTAATGTATATAAATTTGACTAACTCAGGCACTAGGTGGGAGACTGCAAAGAATGTTCACTAAATCTATGTACATAGGCCTGATGCTATGACATAATCTTGATGGGATTAAATTCTATCCCGACACCCATTTAGCCCACATTGATAACATGAATTGTGTGCTCACTCAACAGAACAAGGAACCGTCCATGGCCAATTTACATTGTATGGCTGCTCGCAGAACCTGAATGATTAGATTATTCATGCTTTTAAGTAAGGACTTGTGCCAAGTCAGTATTCCCTCATGGGACCATCTGGGTCCATGGCGGGCTGGCTATGGGACCTACCTTGTATTCTTTTATTGTGCCGAGCTGCAAGTAGGACCCAGTTGATAGAGAAGAGGGTTCATATGCCCTTCACGTGGGACCAATATGGGCGTATTCTACTAGTATTTCCCCATATAGCTCCAGTAAACCACTTTTCCACTGTGGAAATTGGGCATGTGGGAGATTGTGTAAATTGATGAGAAAATGTCAAGCTAGTGCGATGAGCCCACCTGTTTCGGGCTAAGAGCGCTGTACATAACCAGGTATTCCAAATTGTCATTCGGAATTTATCACAAATTTTTAGCTACTGGGATGAGCCCACCTGGGTTCAAACTGGGTGCTCTGGATAATCACTAAACTCCCGTGTCTGGGTATAACCTGTTTGTCCAAGTTATTCCTTATAGGGTCTATTATGGAATGCTGGCTTGTATATGTACATGTGTACAAAAATAGAAAGTTATAGAATCAGATGAAAGATGGCCTTGGTCATCTTGTTCTTCTGCCCATACTTATTGATCCATTATCCCATACCTCTCATGTGGAATAAACATGATAATCTAACCTATATCTCGGTTCCACAGCAAGCTATAAGGCTTTAGCTTTTTTATGAAATGACCATACCGACTGGCATGAAATGATTCAAGGGGTTCTGTAATGGCTTGGCTTAAGGTGGATTTTGTGTAATGACCTGGCTGGTTTAATGGTCTATTGGCTTGCCTTTACCCCCATAGCTTTGGCACATATGTACAGTTGTTTTGGCTCATTAGAACTCAGTACACAGATCAAGAAGTCTCAGCCAATTGTTGGTCTTCCTGGTGCTCATGGACAGCAAACTTGTTGTTCTACTTGGCTAAATTTGGTTGGGGATCTAATTACGTTCAAGGATGTTGTCTACCTTCGCTGTGTTGTTTCAGGGATTAGGTCATTTAGATTTTAAGCTAGAATCAATGTGAATATGGATCTGAGCTGAAGTAAAGAGCCCCATGTGCCATTTTGTCAATAAATGGACCTGGCTTCTGATCAAAGTCATACTTAGGGTTTCTGGCTCCAAGATGAAGGTGAGTTTAGACGCAACCTACAGATGGAAGGTTCACTACCTAAAGTGTAATACCTCGTGAAAGGCATGTTTTGTGGAACCCTTTCATAAGATAGTTTAAGATGGAATTAGGAAGAGGTAAGAGGTCATCACCTTTTATGTATTTTCATCTACTGTGTCCCATATGACCCAGACCCTATACGATTAAAGAAGAGGATTAAGTTGAATTGAATTCAGTATTCTCTTAGTTTCTATCTTCAAAAAAGTCATGTGGGGTGGCGGTACTTAGAACTTTCAAAATAAAAAGAATGAAGGTCAGATTCTTGTTTCCAACAATAGGGAGGTTTATCAACCACGACGTCCGTCACCCACTCCTGATTTAATGCAGACGTAGCAATGCTGTAGGTCGTTCACATCAGTCACTCATTGCAGTGGCATTCGGCTATCCCCCCTTCCTAACCTAAAACCTGATTTACTATCACTTAGCCATCATAAAGGTATACTATATGCCCACTAATGTGAAGCTATATTTCTATTCTACACATATATGAATTGTTTGTTGTAATTTGTGAAGTATAAGTGGTACTTTTGCGTGGAGCAGTAAGGGGAAGTGGGTGAAAGGTGCTGCCTGTAGAGGCACCCAATTATGGTACTCAATCTATGAAGTGTCACAATAACTATTATGTACAAATATAGAAAACAGGCGGAAGTCATCAGGGCTATTGGTTTGGAGTTGATTGGTTTGGATTCCTATGATATAGAGCTACATTTAGAGATATCCTACATTCTGATCAGACACATATAACCAGAGCGATAACAAAAACTGTAAGAAAAAAAGATTTGATCACCTTCAAGTGGGAGGGAATTGGGTATGTAGAACAGTGCATTAGAATTCCCCATATCTCTCTTATCTACTGTGGTAAAATGGAAATGTTCCAGCAAGAATATGGTGACGGTTTAGAGACATCTTTAATCCAATAATCCAAATAAATTCTGAAAAGTTAACATACACTCCCAGGGTCTCAATCTGTTCCCTTTGGGAATTTCCACTGTAGGTTAGGGTTTACAATCCTTCCCCAGTGATTTGCAGCCATTTCCTGGAGTACAACATCTCTCTTCCAGACACTTAGACACCTCCTTCAGGGTGTCCCCATTCCTCCTCCAGTGTGCCCAAAGCCCTCCTGGAGGGTGTTCAATCCATACATTAGTATCTAGACACATTGTCTATTTCTAAACCATGTTATTTTATGTAATGTCTCCCCATACAGTGTTTTGTCTAAGTGAAATACAATGCCCTTGTCTGAAGTGCACTAATTAGCTGCCATCTTGGATTTTCAGCCATCTTGTTATCAAAAGTATCACAATTAATTAGAAAAGTACCTAAGCTTTCAGAATATATGTGGATCAACACGGTAAAAGGTACGCCTGCAAGGGGATGCGTGGGCATACCTTTTACCGTGTTGATCCACAATATACATTCATGGAGTTTTATGCATGTATAACATGCTTAGATTCAAATAATTTCTCTTACATTCACATAGGCCTAGATCTTGACCGGAAGCAGGGATCACTTACTATAGCTCAAGGGCTTCTGTTTGCTACCTCAAACCCCCTGACATTTTGCAAAGAATATTCAATAAAAAAAGAACCAATGGCAGTAGAACCACAATTCTTCCAGCGTGGCGTTACTCTAGTTCCCCTTTATCGATTGCACTCATGAAAATAAAGGTTTTCTGCGTTCTCTAAGCATAGCATGAACACCTACCCTAATGTTGTAGGTATACTGCACATCTGTGTTATTTTGCCTACGCAGTGGTTGCAATCCCTAATAAGTACCATCCCTGGGAGTACCATCTTTTTGTGAGCCAGCAAGCAGAAATGGGGGTTCCTGCAGAATTTAGTACCTGTTTTAGCCACCAGGGGGCACCACTATGGGCTAGAATAGAAAAATATGCCTAAAACTAATATAGGGTACTGTAGCGTCTTCAGTCTCCCCTGATCAGAAATGACCACTCGTGACTCCGACAAGTATAATTAACGAGAATCCTTTATTTCCTGGCTTCCTCTGCCACACCATCTAAGTTTGTAACCTTCTCACGGAGACAAGTGTTAGTGTGTTCTGCTGCCACCCCAAACCCAGACTGCCTGCCGGTGGGACACCTCCAGTATTTATACACTTGTAAGTCCACCGACGCTGGTGTATGTCACATACACCGACGCCGGCGACGTTTCTCCAGATAACAATGATTAACTAACGCTGACGTGACTCCGCCTCTGACGGCTTCCCCCGTCCCCATACCAGGATGGTTTCGGGATCCACCGGCGTCCGCTCTGTCTACGCCACAGTACTTTTTAATGGAGAATTCAATGATTTTAGATAAAACGTTCTATTTTAAGTGGAAAGGTTCCAAATTAGGCATGTAAAAAGAACGTTTTTGGGCCTAAATAGGCATTTTTGTTGATGTCTGTTGCCATGGAAACATGATTTTCATTCTAAATAGGAAAATCAATTATCCCATTTGAAAGAATCCTTCATTAGGTTTACTATGGTGAAAACAGAATGAAAATACCATTTCTAGATCAAAAGTTATAGGCCAAAGAATAAAAAAAGTATGCTAATTTAGCTAATTAGCATAAATTATGCTAATTATAGATGTATCTCATGATCAATTAGGCATGGAGCTTATTGCCATTCAGGAAATGGTCACACCTACCTATGTTTAGCAAGCCATTCCTCTAAAACTAACAGGAATATCTTCTCTTCCAATATATCACTGAAAAGCCAGTGATCTGAATTTTAAAGTTGACTTTTAGCATTGAGCCCACTTTCTCCTTGCCTCCACACGTTTTTTTTTAAAACAATCACCTCAGTGTACTCAGCCCCCCCCCCCACCAGCCTCTCCTTCACTTGGTCTGCTAGGTATTTCTCAAACACTACGATCTGAGCCTCCCCACTACGGTCTGCACACCCCCTACGATCCAGTCAGATCGTAGTAAGGGGAAGTGGGTGACCATGTATTACCTACAATTGCCTATGCAGGTGCATGCCTTTCCCCTCTATATTATCTGCACCAATCGTAGTGATTGATCCTGTCAACACTACAATACCCTTACGATCCAGGTCAGGGTGGTTCCTTCTGGGGGCACCCAAAACTTAGCGTTTGAGAAATGACTTCCAGAGAGGGTAATCAAAACAAACAATCTGTCTGCCAAATATCTGGCACGTTAAAAAGTTGGATATGTTGGCAATGTTCTAAGTTAAATTTATACATCGTATAGGATTTTCCAATACGACAGATGCCTGTCATTCGTACAGTCAGTAGATCATAGACTACGATTTGAACCATTTAGTGTCATATCCTAGTGTGATACATAATTCAGCCCACTTGATGTCATTATTGTTATTAGCCTCCAATTTTGTTGACTAGCTTCCCCCTGGATATTAAACTCACCCACATTGACAACACAATTCTGTTATGCATTATGGGTATAAACTGGCATGGGCATAATATACTGAGCTTATATTGAGACAGAAATTAGTACTCGCGTGTCTTGAAGAGTTGGGCAACTTGAGGTGAAGCACAGGCATGTGGGATGAAGTGATCAAGGGTGAGGAGAAAAGCCTTGAGCCGGGCCTTCAGCAAGGGCATGCCATGTACGTAGGGGTTATAGCCTATTTAAAGCCAGTAGGGTCTAGTCTCAGTACAGGGCCCTTTGCGATATGTCGGCCTACATACGTTTACAACAATGGATCCACAATAAGATGTTGCCCTGGCCACGCTAATATCGCAATCTGTGCCACTGATATAATTATCTAAATTATAGATCACCCATACAAGAAGGTTGCATTCCTCTAATGTGTCATATATTTGTATATAGGATGCTTACGAGGCGATAGGGAAATGGGTCGTAGAGGAATTATCTCGTTGAAACCACATGAGACACCTTTTCTGTAGAGTGTAGAGGCAGATCTACTATAAAAAGGGGTGTAAGAGCTGTTGTATCCAGAGAGGTCCGCCACCCTGGGCACTGATTGCTTGCTTTGATGCTCTGAGATATTGCGCCTGACAGGCCTTGACTATGTGCCTAACAGATCTTGATTTATATTGGAACTGGGAATGCTCCCATGATTATGACTTTGTGTATTGTATTTGCTCGTTCAGGGTGACAATTGACCTCTCTTTTGTGTTTTAAATTTGCTTTAGATACAGTCCCAATTCCTGATCATGCAGATAGTCATGTGAAGAATGACTTTCTTCATTAAGTTAATAGGCACTTGGAGAAAAATATGAAAATACCCTGTATATTCATATTAATATTGTAAATCGTATACCCAGGTAATGTACTCCGTAGACCTCCGAGGGTCCTGACAGGGCAGGCAGATCTCTCGGCCTAAGGTAATGGAAGCCCTACTGGGGGCGCTGTCTAATCCCGAAAGTCGAGCATCCCAGAAGTTGGCCGTAATTTTCAAAATAACTTTTCCCGTTTCATTTTTCTACAGCATAGGGACAGTATCATTAGGGTTGTTGTCCTTTCAAATTCTATAAGAAGAGAGGGATGTTATCATGGTTTTTATGTTTTCAAAATATTATTTATTTTCATTGATGTTTGTGGCCCGTGAGCGATAAAAGGCATAAACAACTTCTGGGATGCGCCAACTTCTGGGATACGACAGCGCCATTGCTTTATCACGTCAGTCTTTTACATTGTCAGTCTTTTACCCATATACTCCCCCCTGGTAGCCAAAACCAGTACTAACCCCCCCCCCCCCCCGGAGGCACGTTCTCCCCCATTGGGCCACATATGATTCCCAGTGGGGTTCAATGTTGTGTGAAGAGTTGTTGATAGCAGGACTCATGCATTGTCTTATCAGTGGGTTCTAAATTCAGTACACTGTGCGCTACAGGCTATGAAGTAAAAAGGACTTCATTGATAAAATAAAACATGACACAAAAAGTATTAGCTTTCTGTATGAATAAGGCAAGAGCATATCAATTGACACAATAACACCTCATTTGGGACAATGGGATATAGTTAAGTCCTAACTCACAGTATACCAGTTTGTATCATTTCTTATCCTTTTAGGGCTAAGATTGAGATGACCTTCAAAGGCAGAAATGGCTGTTTCTAATCTGCATGATACTTGACAGCCATGTTTTTAGAATCTTTACCAAAAATAGGCTGCTAAAGGTCGAATCCCACATGGCGAAATATGGCTTCAGTATCTCTGCGATTTTGTCTGTTGTATTGTATGGCCCTTGCTGAGGCTATAAAATGCAAGGGCTACTGCAAACTTGATCCTAAAAAGGCCGAAACCACTGTTGGATTCAGACTGAGTTTGCGTTTTATGGCCTGCACAAGGGCCATAAAACGCAACAGACAAAATTGCAGAGATACTGAAGCCATATTTCGCCATGTGGGATTCGACCTTAAAAGACAGCTGCCCCAAAGATGTCTACAAGGACCACTCTATGTATACAAACTAGGCCTATACACACTGAACATTGATGAAAATAAAGAAAATGACATCGGGTATTTTATCATTATCTCCTGTAGGCCTATTGAGCCATTGTTTGAAAATCAGACATTGACCCAATACTGGACCAATATTAAACCATCAAAATGATTGGCGAACATTGTGCCAACAAAATTATGTAACCATGTTCAAGCCTGGGCCAATTGAAGGCCATCGGTCAAGACTTCCAGTAGCCAATATAAACATGCCAACGTTGGGCCATTCTGCTGACTTAGGCTTATATTGGTCCAAGCATGCCCAATGCTCCATTGCTGATAGGGATATGGCATGGTGGTAAGGTGAGGGAATTCTACCACTGCTTATACAAGGCCTTGTGGGCAATTTTGGTCACTAATACCAGTAGGGATGGGCATGGTACCTGGTACCTGTTACCACTACTCAGAATGTTGTTATTCATTTATTTACCGACATCTACTTTTTTAACTGCTCTGTATAACCTTATACTCATTGTATTTTTGGTGAAAGCTCTTTTCCCTCAACCATTGTGGGAGGGTGGTTTTCTGCACACACACAAAAAAAAAAAAAAAAATCAAGCATAACCTGATATGTTTATTTTACAATCCATTCAATTTTATAATAATGGAGGCCATGTGCTCGGAATCAAATACTTTGGAGGGGTTTTCCCAAATCCTCCCTGATTCTGTTAGCAATTAATCAACTCCAGATTGGCCGAGTGATCTGGTCAGCCTCTCAACGCTAAGAATTGACGAGAAAAATTCAGGTATCAAGTGTTGACTATGCACGACTATGGCGCCATGTTTCTTCCACTTGCATAGGCCTAGGCCTCCTTGACTGCATTCATATGTCCCCCAAATGGCTGGATGTGCACTGGGAAAACAGGTAAAGGGTCTCATACCTGTCATACCTCTCTGGTTTGGGCCTTCAGTCATGCCAGGACTCTGGCGGGAATCTGGCGGGAAAACTTAACTGATACGCCCCCTTGTGACTGTCGGAGAAACAAAGGGGGATTCCCATTCAGAACGAGGTCATTTGGGGGAACCCCATGTAAATATGGCGGCGTCCACAAGCCGGCATGCACCCTTGTGTTTTAATCGTTATTTTCGTGCTATACTCAGAATAAGACAGCACAAACTATTCTCAAAGACTGGAAGTGATGCAAGTTATGGAGCTGCATTCAATGGTCACATCTTAACTCAATCGCTCCTGTCTAGGCGCTGTTTCTCACAAGTGACAGGGGATGGCAGTGGTAAACAAACTGGAGGTGGGAAGGGCAGATCACTGTCACAAAACTCACAAGGAAATGGTGCAGAGAAGAGGAGACTGCTCAAGGCCAAGAAGGAGGCTAGAAGACAAATTGCATTGGAGAAACAGAAACATAAACAGGCAAAGGTTTGTCAGTTTATATTTAGATAGAGTCAATCTATGGTATAGACTATAGATTCAAGTTTCAAGAAGGCTTTATTGTAATATTGACTAAGCCTAAGTCTAAGGGATTGGTCATTTTTTAACATCAGGGGGGGGGGTGGTTTGGGGGTGACTCTTCGGGGGGAAAAAAGTTATTGGCCTGTTTGAGCGAAAAAGCATGTGCGCCACTAAAGAATAAAAGGGGGGGATGGAAAATTTTCAAACCCCTCGGAAGGGGGGGGGGCAGAAATATTTTCGCCGTGCACATGCAGAATTTCACCACCCCCCCCCCCACCTGTTGTTAAAAAATGACCACTCCCTAATGTAAGGATACATTCATGTCAGCACCAGATCAACATTAATTAAGTTATATAGTGTTTATATATATGACAGAATACAATTTATTGCAGCAGTCTTGCTTGATGATTTGCAGTAGGGCACTAGGGGTTTACTGATAATATCTAAGAAAGTTTTCTGTTATCATTATGGTTTTTGTAATAGTCCACAAACTTCAGGTTTTCCCCTTCAAAAAAGCTTTCCCTGGCATTTTGTATACGGTACAGAGCAAAATAATACAATATGTTTCACATCTTGAATTACATTGCAAACAGTTAAGCGGAAAACAGACATGGTGCATCGTGTGCGAGCGGAGGGCAGTTACCATGCCAACGTACGCGGAAGGGTGTCAGAAATGCCTTACTTGGGGTTATTTCACGCGTTATGTCTGTTTTCTGCCTTACTTGGGGTTATTTCACGCGTTATGTCTGTTTTCTGCTTTAGAATCCATTGGTTTCTTCCCTTTATAGCATCTTGATAAGCTATCACGGGTACAGTTGGTATCAATGCATAGTATAGTGATATAGCTTCTAATGGTGGGTACAGTGTATGTGACTCAGATACTCAGTTTCTTCATATGGTTCTTTTAGATCATCCTGATAAGTCTTAAGAACACTGCACCTCGCATATTATCTTAGATTTGATAGGAAACCTACCCAGCTCACCTAGTGCAAGGGTGATGGGGGAAGGGAGCAAAAGAATTTTCACCGGAGTTGGGGGCTTCCCCCTTGTCGTTAAACGAGACCGCGAAAAATATTGTTTGGTTCAGAATACTGAATTGTGATTTATAATTTATCTACCGGTATGCCCCTAGCCAAGGTATGACTGAATCAACATTTACCCCGTCTTGAAATTAATCTTTAGTCCTGAGCCCCACTGGACGAAGGAACACAGAATCTGTCACTCAATTACATGTAGTGTTATTTGTTTTTGCAGAAAACAGAACAACGGACCACTACTTATGATATCCCAACAATACCTGGGCAGAAAAAAGGTTAATTTAAAGCTATGAGAATATGTGTATAATTAAAGATAACAGTATTCTTCACATCACATTTGTGAAAAAGTTATTCAAGGCAGGCCTTCCCGAAACCAAGGAGGTAGATCTATATAGATGTGCGTGCTTGCTGAAACCTATATCACATTAATCAATATAAATACCAAATATTTAATACTTGTAATAAACGGTTGTCCTCTAGGCCAAGTATAACATGTGGTCCAAATCCAAACTGTGGATTTCTCTACAAGAATATGTTATGGCTGTTCCAGATGTGAGTGTTCCTCTACCTGATGCGTACAGTCCACAGTATGTGGAGGCTGCGTGGTATGACTGGTGGCAGCAGCAGGGATTCTTCACTCCTGAGACAACGGTAGGCAATGTCTTTATGCTACAAAATGTATATAGATCTATATGGTAACAAAATAATAGCTAGCTGTATAGGGGTTAGGACGGGAGTGGGTATGGGGTTAGGATGGGAGTGGGTATGTCAAATAAATTTATTGCTTTTCACACCATGGGAAACCCTCGTTTCAAACTGGTGGAGATCATAGAACTATAGGCATAGTACTACAATCAGTACCGTAAACTCCCATGTAAAAGCCGCTCTGACATATAAGCCACACCCAGTTTCAAACAATAGGCCGGACCTGAAAATTGATAGGATCATACCGTTGTACAACAATGTATAGGGTTCTAATGCCTCTTGTTCGCTGCATCTCGGGCTGCATCTACATACATGGGGGTGAGTCCTGCAGGTAGAATCCTTGTTACATGTGCATTTTATTTTTCCAGCGAGGTGGCCATAAAAGCAGCACAGAGACTGGACGTTTCGTCATCTGCCTCCCTCCACCCAATGTGACTGGAACCTTACACCTGGGCCATGCCTTAGGTAACAGTATACAGGACGCACTGTGTCGCTGGTGAGTAACTCGTGTAGCTCAATATTGGAAACCTATCTTATGTAGCATCTTATACATGAAGTGAGATATATTCAGGGGATCCTGACTGAGACATCCGAAACGTATATCATACTTAATCATTGATCATTGTTCACATCAATCAACATCTCATCAACTACGACCTGTAAGTAATTCTACAATAAATTTTACCAACAACCTAAAAGGAGCGGTGTCTGGTTTTGTGTGACATATTATCTTGGTGTTATATATTCAGGAAAGAAGACAACGTCAGTGATATATATATATATATATATATATATATATATATATATATATATATATATATATATATATATATATATATATATATATATATATATACCGTAATCTCCCGGGTATAAGGCGCAGCCCACGTACAAGGCGCACCTAGAATTTTGGAAAATTCTCAAAAAAAAATGAAAAATTCATAACTTTGGTTCTACTGAATGAATTTTCAAAATTCAAAAACCTACGGGTAGTTTGGGCCCCCCTGGGCCCCATTTTGTCCTATTATGACCAAGGGGGCATGTAAGATATCAAAAGAAAGGTCTTGGTGTCCCCCTTGTGGACCCAATGAGAACTAAAAACCCCCGTATAAGACGCGCCTTATACGCGGGAGATTACGGTATATAGAACCCTTGCAAACCCATGATGACATTACTACATTCACTATGCAGGCACCGTATGCAGGGCTGGTCAGTGTTGTGGGTGCCTGGTTCAGACCACGCAGGGATTGCCACCCAGGTGGTAGTGGAGAAGAAGTTAGCGCGCGAACAAGGTCTCACCCGGCACCAAGTGGGCAGGGAGGCCTTCATAAACCATGCCTGGACTTGGAAGAAAGAGTAAGCATTTCAAATAAGTTATATTTTATTTGTAAAATCAATTTTAAGTGCAAAAGGGTGTTTTTTTTTCTTCTTCAGATTGGCATTTTTTCAGTTTTGAGAATGTGGTACTGCAAGGTTTCAATCTATCGGTCCCTAGAGTTCAAGCCTTCCAATATCTATGTGGTGATGCCGGTATTCATTTATGGTGATAAACTGCCAGTATTGAAAACTATAATTACAAGTCCTGTTTTTTTTTCAGAAAAGGGGGTGTGATCTCAGAGCAAATGCGCAGACTGGGCTCAACACTAGACTGGTCTCGGGAATACTTTACACTAGACTCGGTAAGTCAAATAGACATTGTCAGAGAGAACAGGGACGTTATGATAACATTGGACTTTGCCCTATCTAGTTTTCCATGTTGAAGTTTTATTTCAACACAAAGAGTATAAAGGAACGATGTCAATACTCTTTCAAACATAGAAAGGGGCATTTCTATTCAAATCCGTAAAGAAGAAAGCCTAAGGGTCTGAATAACGATAACCATGGGTCTTGGTGATTCTCAATTTGATGTATTTGATTTATAATTCTTCAAGAGTAAAAGAAATTAGTTTTACCATAATTGATTAACTCATTATTTGACAGCACCACAGTCGGGCAGTAAAGGAGGCGTTTATCCGACTACATGATGAGGGATACATCTACAGAAAGGAGCGCCTCGTCAACTGGTGCTGTGTCCTAAAGTCTACCATCTCAGATATAGAGGTCTGGTATACTTTGTCATAGTTTAGTATTTTATTGAATTATTCAAAGTTAGAAAAAATAGCCACACACACTTTTTCCTGATGATGTACATCTATTATATTAATCTGTTGAATATCCAGAAATCTTTAGGCCTTTTTCAGGATGTTCTTAAAACAATGATACATATGTTTGTATTGTACTTACAAATACGTTTTTATACCAATGCCAGGTTGACAGTTTACCAGTAGATAAGAAGACCTACCTCCCTGTGCCTGGGTATGATAAGAAGATACCATTTGGAGAACTCACTTCCTTTGCATACCCTGTACTTGGCTCAGGTTAGAATCCTTCTCTATGGATGTCGCTTTCTTGGACAAAATTTAGAGAAATCACTTGATGACACTGCTCTTTCAGTTTTCTTTTCATAGAGTGTTACTGAGAATTTGTAACACCAGCTGTCCATACCATATATACTGCCTTATGCACTACCTTTATCAGAGGTAATTTCTTTCTTTAACTGAAGAGAATTTAATGTACTCCTTTTGTTCCATTCGTTACTGGTGTAGATAAACGTTGATACTATTGATCCTACTTGTCTTTTATAGATGAGGAAGTGGTAGTATCGACAACACGCTTGGAGACGATGCTCGGTGACACAGCTGTGGCTGTCCATCCAGATGATCAACGCTTCACACATCTTCACAGTCGAACCCTCCTCCACCCACTCACCGGGAGGACGATACCGCTCATTACTGACTCCACTGTACAACAAGATTATGGATCAGGTACCAGTATAAGCAAACAGCGCTACTTGTACAGTGGGATATGGAGATAGCCACGAGACAAGATAAATTCACTCTTACAAAGCCTAGATCTTTAAAACGAATAATTTACATAAATAGAAAACAAGGAATTCTAGCCATGAAACTGTTATTTACAAAAGGAAATTCCATATATGAGTCTTCTTTATAACGAGATCAATAGTGTCAGACATTGATATGCTATTGTCTCTGCTCATCTCATATATACACAGATAATGGTTATTTTTAACTCCTATGTATCCTTCAGGTGCTGTAAAGATCACTCCAGGCCATGACCAGAAGGACTATGATATGGGACAACGCCACTCCCTCCCCCTCCTCAACATCCTAGATGATGATGGAAGATTAATTAATGTGCCAGAGGCCTTCAATGTAAGTATATGTTCGAATTAACTAGACTCCACATCATAATATTCAATACCCTTTACATCTAGATTTGCACACAACGAAAATAATCATCAGTTACTGCAGTTTTTTTTCTTCTTTGTGATATAACCAAATGTCTCTGTATAGCTTGAGAATGTTGAATATATACATATAATATCTGAAAATATAGAGACAGCTCGGTGTGCAATTGTTGATAAGATATTCATATTGTATCATATATTTTGATGTCCAGGGTGTGCCAAGGTTTGATGCTCGTCAGGCCGTTTTAAAATCTCTGAAGGAGAAAAATCTTTACCGAGGTTCTCGGGACAATGCAATGGTGCTTCCACAATGCAGGTAAGAAGCTAACAGACTGTCTTTTCCTAATATTTGCAGATTCAAGATAAAGATCGTATTATCCCTTCCTCACTAGCTAGTTTATTAACAGATACCTAAATTTCAGTTCATATATTTTCTACTTTACAGTCGGTCTGGAGACATCATAGAGCCGTTGTTAAAAGACCAGTGGTATGTGGACTGTACACTCATGTCGGAGCTGGCAGTGCAGGTAAGGGACAATACCACATCCAATTGTTTTATAATCATTTTAAATACAAATATCCATTCACCCAATACAGTTGATACTTTAGTTTCAATCCAATCGAATTGACTGAATAGTGAAATTCCCTCCTACCGTATTTCTTTACAGGCGGTGAAGTCTGGCGAGCTGGAGTTAATTCCCAATCAATACGACGCCCATTGGTTTGAGTGGCTAAAGCATCCCAGGTACATGTTTTTCTTTCTCTTGTAGTTGTACATTTTTGTATGATATTGCTTCATTGAAACACCATGATAATAAACCTAGCAAGTATACTCTGATACAGATATATGTATCATATTTAGCAGATAATGGTCTTTACGATTAAGACTGACTATACTTATCTATTCACATTTTTATGACAACTTTTCAGAGACTGGTGTTTGTCTCGTCAATTGTGGTGGGGCCATCAGATACCTGCCTACCGTGTTGTAGGATTGAAGTCAGGCCAGGTAGGAGGTAGACTATTTTAGCCCCTATTTATTTGCATGTAGTAAATCACAATCTGCCCTAGCAATTATTAGATTTAGAATGGAAGTTCTAGCCTTTTCATCTATCCAGAATAAAGATTATTAGGTTTCTTTTAATTTGATGATAAAGATGCCATAGAAAATGTATGGTTTATTTTTCTAATTGGTCTTCAATCCTAACCCTATTGTAAAAAAATGATATAAATTATTATCATGCTATTTCTGTTAGCCTCTGCCTCCAGACGCCCCAGAGTGGGTGAGTGGTCAGAACGTGGCAGAAGCACGGGGAAAGGTGGCAGAGGCCTTGGAGATTGCAGAGAGTGATATCATTGTTGAACAAGGTAATTCTCATTTAAATTCCTGTACTTCATAAGAGATAAACTAGTGGATTACTCAAATTAGCACCTACAGGGCATCACCACAGATGACAATTTCCTGCTTTACCAGAAATTCCTTTGAAATTTGCTTGCATACCGCCGGTAAATTTCTGTCTTGAATATGTTTATTTCCTAGGAAAAGATGTCACGAATTGTAAGTTAACCTGATTTTATTCAGCCAGGGAAGTCGTGTTATATATTAGAGCTAGCAAGGAGGGGCATCCGTGCTCCATATCCACCATATCTGCATTATTGGGAGGTTTGCTAAACCGAGTGTTAAACCAAGTGTCTTACAATGAGAGATTGTGTATTGTAGATCAGGATGTGCTGGACACGTGGTTTTCCTCTGCCATTATTCCCTTCGCTGCCATGGGCTGGCCGGACAAGGTGAGATGGAGATCATTAATCTTTATCTTAATTATGGTTTTTAATGTGTGTGTTATATAAATTCCATCTTTTACTACCAATTTGAACCGAACTGGATTGACAATTACCCTCAACAAATAAAGACCTAATGTTAAGTAAGGTTAAGACGTCCTAAACGTCCGACTGAAGTAAGATATTTTTGTCAAGACCCCCTCTCTTCCACCTTAAGCATTGGTTGCTTTTATGAACTTATGAATCTTACGAATCCCTTTGCTACAGACCAAAATGGTAAAATATTTTATCTTTTACTTAAACCTTAAAACTTTTATAGCGAATTAGCCAGTTTATACATGTGGTTGTTGATAATCGTACTGATATGTTCCAAAGGTTAAATATAATCAATAATAGTAAAGTTTGTATCGTATCAAGATTGCATAGTACCCTCCAAATTATACCAAGTGTGATTTCTTTCCTTGTTTTGTGTTCCTGTTCTTATATATTGAGCAAATTTTGAGAGCATGTTGCTACCTGCAAGTAGATGACTGATCTAACTGACTATTGTATGTAAGAAGAAACACTCGCAAATGATGCTAAGTTGTAATTCTTAGCTGTATATTCTGTTATCTTGTGATTATAACGAAGCTTATTCTTGGGTCCATGTAAGGGTCGAGTCATTTTTTGCCAGCTGGGGGGCTTAACGGATTTTTGCGGATCGGCAGATTTTTTTCCGACCCCCCACCACTATTACAAAAATGATCGCTACCCCCTCCCCTTCTAAGAACTGATTTTGCAAAATGACACCCCTCCCCCCCCCCAAAAAAAAAAAAAAATCCGATACATGCATGGAATGACGCTTCATGATGCTTTTTTGAATTGCCCATATTTAGTTTGACCCCCCCCCCCCCAGTATGAAGGTTTATTGATTTTTGCCCCCACCCCACCAAGGGGCTCTTTTTCAAAATGCCCACCCCCCCCTATATCTAACAAACCCCCCGCCTGGAAATAAATGACTCGTCCCTAAATATGTTTAGCATTGCTCTGTATGTTCGCATTGTCGTACCCTTTTTTTTTTGTACCCGTTGTGATTTTAACTACAAGTCAATTCAGGGTAGAATCCACATTTCAGTAAACCTTTTGTCCCTCTGATACATTTATTTCCCTTTGTTCAGACATCAGACTTAGACCTCTACTACCCCACGGACCTGTTAGAGACGGCTAGTGACATCTTGTTCTTCTGGGTGGCAC
The DNA here is from genome assembly GCA_949317995.1 of Acholoe squamosa. Classification (NCBI taxonomy): domain Eukaryota; kingdom Metazoa; phylum Annelida; class Polychaeta; order Phyllodocida; family Polynoidae; genus Acholoe; species Acholoe squamosa. Next base: position 102,701,455 of record OX439035.1, on the reverse strand, counting down.
GTATGGTGATGGTTGGCCGAGCTCTCACAAACCAGTTGCCGTTTAAAAAGGTAAGAAATATACTAATGAATCACATGTATTTTATAAGTGTATTGTATAGGCCTAGTTATGGTTCCTACCTTTTCCCTTTCATACAACACATTCACGACTTATTCATCTTTTAAGAGAGAAATGTTACAATGACTCACTGAAAAAGATGTTATATGCAATAACACTCACTTTGATAATTTCCAGGTTTTGTTGCATAGCATCCTCAGGGACAGCCATGGCCGGAAGATGAGTAAATCCCTTGGGAACATTGTCGACCCGATGGATGTAATTCAAGGTATAACATTAGAGGTAGGATAATTGCAATATTGTGTTTGGAAACGTCTCCTTGACATTTTGGTACATTTGGAAGGAATAAAATGATTAAAATGGTATTTACTTGTCTTGCAGGACCTTCAAAGTAAACTCACCTCATCAAACCTGTCCGAGGCAGAGGTGGTGAAGGCGAGAGAGGGTCAGAGGAAGGATTTCCCACTGGGCATCGAACAATGTGGAACTGATGCGCTACGGTTTACCATGTGTTCATATAATTACAAAAGTGAGTTTTTCTATATCATTAAAGCATTTACAGGCCTATCTATAAGATCCATATTTTAGAAGGCGCTTTCAGTGTACATGGCTATCCTTCTTTTTATTATCCTCCATGTTAAGTGCGCACTTTAAAAGTGGAATCGAAATATAGACAATTGTGAAGAATTGTGTGGAATTGAGCTTTTTTAACGTTATATACAAAGTATTACATGTGTGTCCATTGAACAGATCAGTTTGTCAACGTGGACGTGAACCACATGGCAGCCAATAGACGCTTCTGTAACAAAGTCTGGCAGGCGTTCCGCTACTGTGCGAGCCACTGGGACAAGGACTACACACCGCCTTCACAACTCAAGGTGAGTTCAGTCCTGCCTGCCTAACTAAATAATAAAACCCTTCACCCAAACTACAGATTTTAAAAGGAGGCTGAAATGCAAGTGCCAACAAGAGATTCCAATATACCGGTAATAAAGACTGTAATGCAATATAAGAATTTCCACCTTTCTGTCAGAAAATGTTGTCTTAGACAATATCTATAACGTGGATTATAGTTCCAATTCATTTTAGAAAAAATGAGAAAAATAAATTGTTCTCATAAACAGGCTGTGCTCATAGATACCATATTGCAATAGCCAACCATTCTGCTTGATTCCAGATAACAGATGCGACATCAGCTACAGACCGCTGGGTCCTCAGTCAGCTGTCAGACATGGTCGCGCGTTGTCAGCAGGGTTTTGAAACACATGCCTTGTATACAGTGACTTCAGCTATCTACACCTTCTGGTGGCTGCGTTTTTGTGATATCTACCTAGTGAGTATTCACACTCCGTAATACTATTTTTTACCAGTGTACATATGTGTATAAAACTGGCATACTTTTATATAGTGGACTATACCATTAGAATATTTACACTTAACTCTAACATGTACATGTACGTTTTTTTCTTCCACCAGGAATACAGTAAAGGTGTCCTCCAGGGCGGAGACGCTGATAGGGTTACCATGGTAACGGATATCCTCCACCTCTGTGTGTCTACAGGGCTGCGTTCCCTCAGTCCCTTTATGCCCTTCCTGACTGAAGAGCTCTACCAGCGCCTTCCAGGGGTGGATCTTGAAAAGACTCCATCTATTTCCCTGGCTTCTTACCCTCGCCCTGAAGATGTAGGCATATTTCCTTTTTCATTTATTCATGTATATTTTCTATGCTGATATATGTGATAAATACTTGTGAGTTTTTAACCTATAGTTGGAAAGAGTCACCTATAGATAGTCTGAGTGGTAGTACGATACCCTTGACAACTGTATGATACAGAACGAATCAAGCCTCTGGTGCATGGAGTTAAGTAGAGTATTTACAATCAACCTTTGTTAAACAGTTCACTTGGAAGGATGCAGAGATAGACGACGGTATGCTGTTCGTACAAGGCATCATTAACCAGATACTTTCTGTTAGAAAAGATTTCTCCCTGGGTAAACAGAAGCAAGACGGTAAGGCTCTTCACTGGAATTATCATTAGGATCTGCCAGAGCTGCTGTGAATATTACCGTGCTTTCTTTAGTTTTGCTGATTTAGTAATGAACTAGTTTCTTCATCGAACAGATGCTAATATAGGTTATGGACTAGTTCAGGTTAGAAAAAGTTGATAGGAACATTTTCCCAAAATAAAAAGGTAGGTTTGTTATTTAGCCTTGCCCCTGTTTGATAGCATAACATCATACCTAAATTGGGTTTATTTTCAAATCATATTTTGCGGTTTTCTAGTGATTATCGTAGCAGCATCAGATGCTACAGCCAAAACTGTGAGTGACTTTGAAGAGACACTGATGCCACTCTCACGGTCCAGTTGTGTCAGCGTCAGGACCAACCATCCTAGTGAGGTATTGGGTTGTGTAAGACAGGAGGCACAGGACCGATCAGTCATCTACATGAAACTAACGGTAAGTATTGACAGTGAGTCGGAAGTTATGGGTACTTAATTGCTGTCGCCTCTCCAACAGTCACGGTCATATCTATTGTGAGAAAACTATATTTAATAGATGAATGAATGTATCCCTGTGTATATACCGTAATCTCCCGCGTATAAGGCGCGTCTTATACGTGAATCAATAGCCTACAGCACCTTATAGAGCTTTCCAAAAGAGGGTGTGCGTCTTATAGGCGAGGCTGAATATGACCTTAGCTGTCGAAATGGCTTTAAACATCTATTACTCACTCACTCTTATAGGCGGGGTACTTTTACTATAGAAAAGTACTAAACCCTCAAAAATCAAGCCCCAGGTGCCCCTTATAGTATTCCCCTGAACTCAGGGTGCGCCGTATACACGGGAGATTACGGTAGTCCATTGTATGTACACCAGGGCGAGACAGAGATATGGGCCAGATATGGGATGGGTCAGCCATCTACATGAGACAAGCTGAAGGCACTAAATGTGTGGGTTCCAGTATCGGATTTACCTTTGTGTCGGGTGCATGTGCCCCATCCTTTTTGTTGACCAGTACTAGTTTATTTGCTTTATCATTGACCCCCTAAAAACAGGGGGTGTGCCCCCTCTTTTTCCAAATCCTAGATTCAGCACGGAGGCAAGGGCTGGGTCAGTCATCTACTAGCTGTAGGTACTTATTTGTGTGAGTTGGGAGGCATGGGTCAGCTCTATCATCTACTTGGAATTAGAGGATTATACCCATTCCATATGAAGCAGAATCCCAAAAAGGCTCCTGGTACCAATACTAAATGATAATCAATCCTTTATATTTGCTTACAGGGTTTGGTAGACCCCCAACCTGAATTGGACAAGAATACTGTGCGGAGGAATAAGTTGGAGGAGGAACGTCAACGTCTGGTGGAGCATCAAAATAAGCATGGAGTAACCGAAGAAACTAAGCTGGTGCTGAACGAAAAGGTAGGCCCTCAATATGCATCCACAGTATAAGATTCATATTAACGCATTGATCATTATGATCTGTTTGGAATAGGGAATAGACCTAAGTCCTTCCCCTAATCGGTGCTTTGCGGTAAGTAGATATTTTTTTTTCTAGTGCTGGTCAGTTATTACCGTAATACCCCTTGTATAAGCCATGGCTTATACAAGGGGAGGAACCCCTGCTGTGCCTTATAGAATCAAAGTTAGGGATGCATCTTATACGCGAGGATTTATTACTAAAGAATAGTACGAGTGACCAAAATACGACTTAGAATGTGCCTAATAGGTTGTTCCTAAACTCAGGGTGTCTTGCACTCAAGGTATTACGGTATATTCTTCAGTTTTTGTAGATCATTCATTCTGTTGAATCGAGTATATAAAACTTTCGATTTTGCCAATGCTTACTATTTGCTCTAAAACTAAAACATTATTTCTTCGTGGGGTTCCCTAGCCCACTTAAAAGGGTCTATTTCTCCTTTCCTATCCCCTCGGGATGTGTGTGGTGCACATATGTGCGGGCACTGACACATTCCCCTGTGAAATTGTGTAATGTAGTTCTTGCCATGACCTTAGATGTCGAAATGGCGTTAAACATCTATTACTCACTCACTCATTATTTCTTCGTTTTTTTTTCAGATCAAGAAGATTGCCTCAGATCTTGAGCGATTGGAAAGGGCAAGTGAAAATTTGGAAACATTATTGTGATCAAATAAGCATTCAGTTAGACGTCTTCATATTAAAATGTTTGGCCCATACTTGGTATATAAATGGAGTTCTGCGATCAAAAGCTTTAAAAAGGTTGACTGCTAGCGGGGATGCCTTCGCTCATCTCCTTTTTATGGAGACGATCTGTTATATCAATAATCTTTCTTTATTTCCATAATTCTCCCTAGATGAGATAGAACAGAGATCGTCTCCATTCTCTGTTAGACCATGAATGGAGCTCATTAGCATATTCCTTTGGCTGTCTGCACTGAATTGCTGAGCTGTGATTGGTTGAAATGATTTTTCTCTACAAGTGGAAGGGGCTACTATGGGGTATTGACAGGCCTGCCACCTACTGGTTTGATTAGGCAAACAAACTGTAGGTCACATGGAAGTAAATGCTACCCTCTCATGAGTCATATGATATTCAGGCCTGCACTGAAGGTGATCTGGGTACTGAATGCATGTATTAAGCGATCTATGAAGAATAAAATCATTTCATAATTCTCAGGGTGAGGTGTAGGGAGATGACTTCTTAGAATTTTTTAAGAAATTGAGGTGATTTTCAAAATTGAGGGAACTTATGAGTAAAGCCTTCAACCAAGCGAGTGGGTTTCCATGGTATGACACATCCCTATCGTCTCCCTACTATTGTATATATACAATAGTGCGGTCCCCTGACGTCCTTCTTGTTCAATGTACAGTTAGTAGCATAGGGAAATGGGGAATTCCGCCAAGCTTTGTGTCAAAGGTATATAAAGATGTGTATATATGATATGTAAATATTGTCAATGTCCAATGTATATTTGTTAGAGTATGTTATCTACGGTGGTACAAGTATCAGTATCATCCATTTCATTATTTGGCAAATAAAAAGGTATGAACAAAGTCCACTATTCCCGTGCTTTGACGTGCTCTTTATTCCGACAGATTTCAGCCCTTGTCTATCTCAATAGTCATAAACCCTATCATCCCAAATTCTGTAATTGCTCTTTACAAAACGTTATCAAGTCACCTTTATTATCACTTTTATGATTTATCACATTATTCTTAGTAAAAAGTAATAAATTACATAATAGCCAATATCCTAAAGATCGAACAAATGAATGCAATGCCATTGTAAAACATCAGTTCAAAACCCTTAATAAAGACAAAACATGAACACTGCAGTACATCAATGGATCTACTGTTAAGCTCTTGGCTAGAAAAGAAAACAATGCAAAATCGCAAAAGCAATTGACTGATAGTGCATGTACATTTAGATATACTCATGCAGGTTACAACAAATAGTATATAACAGTAAGTCATCATAACTGTGAAAATTGTATTTTCACTTAATATAGCCACACATTTATCCAGGCCTATGGCCCTTCATATCAATGGCTTTGTTCAAGTGGCGAACTACAGCGCTACAATTAGGCGTATACTTTGTATTCTGTTTCTCATACATTTGGCAGTTATGCTAGGCATACATCAAAAGCAATTGCAGATCAGCCTGTGCACATGGCCATCACATATAATGACTTAAAAAGCATTGTGTAGTCACCAAACAGCATACATATAAAGCATTTTAACCACTTTGGTCCGTGTGAATTACTAGAATGCCTTTCAGCTGATAGAATCTAGTAACTTATGCCCACAGCAAAGAAGGATTTTGTAAGGAATGAAGAAAGAAAACAGTATAATCTGCTCCTTTAGACTGAAGCCTTTTCGACAACGCGGAACTTGATGTTGTGTTTGTCAAGACGGTCGATGAGGCCAGTCTTGTAGAAGGCAGCACCAGGGGTGAACACGCCACCACTGGAAGAATTGAGAAAAAAAACTTTGACTTTATAATAGCACCATCACCATATGCTGAGTTTGGATGTTATAACATAATTGACGATGGGGATATCCCTATAGGGGAATGGTTATTTTTCTAATAAGGTGGGGCGATTATTGGTTCACACGAAAAGAAATCCGAGGTCCAAGAATTCCCCTCCCCTTTAAACCAACCACTTCCCAGATCACTCATTTAAACATTTACAAAGTTCCATTTCTAACATTTTTCATAGAAAGTTAAAATCTCAAGCACTATTTAAAGCAAGAAAAAATGATTTCATGAGTGCGCTGGGGTCTTATTATGTCGAATACGTTAATAATTATTTAAATATTAGAAATTTACCGTCTCCAAAATGAATGAAAAACTCAGTACTAAAGAAAAAGTTGTACTATAAATTGGCATTGCTTACCCCTTTGGCAGTTTGTCCATCTGAGACAGGAGAACGTAGGCAGACTGCACCATACAGGTGGGAGTGGCAACGTAGCCAGGCTCTGAATGATAAAATAAGTTTTCTTAACATACATACAGTGAATTAGAGATTAACAACTTTGTCCTGATCTTAACATTATTCCTAACCTGTAGTAAACTAGAGTTTAACAACTTAGTCCTGACCTTAACATTATTCCTAACATGTAGTAAACTAGAGTTTAACGACTTAGTCCTGACCTTAACATTATTCCTAACATGTAGTAAACTAGAGTTTAACGACTTAGTCCTGACCTTAACATTATTCCTAACCTGTAGTAAACTAGAGTTTAACGACTTAGTCCTGACCTTAACATTATTCCTAACCTGTAGTAAACTAGAGTTTAACGACTTAGTCCTGATCTTAACATTATTCCTAACCTGTAGTAAACTAGAGTTTAACGACTTAGTCCTGACCTTAACATTATTCCTAACATGTAGTAAACTAGAGTTTAACGACTTAGTCCTGACCTTAACATTATTCCTAACATGTAGTAAACTAGAGTTTAACGACTTAGTCCTGACCTTAACATTATTCCTAACCTGTAGTAAACTAGAGTTTAACGACTTAGTCCTGACCTTAACATTATTCCTAACCTGTAGTAAACTAGAGTTTAACGACTTAGTCCTGACCTTAACATTATTCCTAACATGTAGTAAACTAGAGTTTAACGACTTAGTCCTGACCTTAACATTATTCCTAACCTGTAGTAAACTAGAGTTTAACGACTTAGTCCTGACCTTAACATTATTCCTAACCTGTAGTAAACTAGAGTTTAACGACTTAGTCCTGACCTTAACATTATTCCTAACATGTAGTAAACTAGAGTTTAACGACTTAGTCCTGACCTTAACATTATTCCTAACCTGTAGTAAACTAGAGTTTAACGACTTAGTCCTGACCTTAACATTATTCCTAACATGTAGTAAACTAGAGTTTAACGACTTAGTCCTGACCTTAACATTATTCCTAACATGTAGTAAACTAGAGTTTAACGACTTAGTCCTGACCTTAACATTATTCCTAACCTGTAGTAAACTAGAGTTTAACGACTTAGTCCTGACCTTAACATTATTCCTAACATGTAGTAAACTAGAGTTTAACGACTTAGTCCTGACCTTAACATTATTCCTAACCTGTAGTAAACTAGAGTTTAACGACTTAGTCCTGACCTTAACATTATTCCTAACATGTAGTAAACTAGAGTTTAACAACTTAGTCCTGACCTTAACATTATTCCTAACGCCCACCCCACCCCATTTTAACTTTGGGTTACACGCCACCGCACTGGTGTTGAAGGAAAATGAAAATGAATACAATTCTCAAAATCTTGACTATCTCATCCGTGCTGGAATTAATTTCTGCCGTGTGCATTACTGTAAGACTGTTCTGTAACAGAAAACCCACCTGGCCCTGAGATGCGGGTGACGATCTTTGTATTTGGCTCATCTTGCCTCGGTTGGCCCGGCTGGGCATTTTTGGTTGCGTAGCCGTGCCCGATGAACGTGTACGAAAAGGAAGAGCCATCGATCTAGGTTTTCATATATGGTAAATGACAATAACCATCATATTGGAGCCCGACAGAAAAGCAAAGAAATCACAATATACAGTGAAGTCAGAGATGCATACATTTGGTTGATATACGGAAGAGAGACATTATTTATTGTATTTATATTAAATTTGCAGCATTAGAAACACTTTCCATAAACTTACCTGTTCCCTGGAAGGACCATCCCGACTCACAGTACCATAAGAAAACAGCCATGGAAACTGGGGAAAAAAAACAAAAACATTTATCAATTTGTCATTTATCCTATGATCTAGTATCAAATTTTACATTTCTCCCTTATTGCAACCTTTTTTCATACTTTTTATTAATCTAAGAACTTAAGAATCAGATCACATAATTGATGTAAAGCTTAAAACGCAAACCTTCTCCAAAAGGAATCGTCCACACTTGAAGCTTGCGAAAAGGCCAAAGATGGTTCCGAAAAATGCCACAAGGATGGTGGAGAAGAGGCTGGGTAGGCGCATGAAGGCATTGAACTGCACCTGTAAAACAAGTACAAAATTCATATTTTGCTCATAATATATACTGTACTGTGATGTCTAAGGTCTGTGAGACTGCATGGTATGTGCTTGATTGGAACTCACTGGATCTGCAAAGGCCACGAAGCAGGGAAATCAATGCGGGCAACTTGTGGTATGGCTGTTGATCCTAGTAATGCAAGCTACTAGTAAATCTGAAGATAAAACATTCAACTAGATCACATGCACCTTGGATTGATATTCTACACACAACTTTTTATTATAAACCAGATATCACTTCTTGAATAAGACCTCCAAACTTGAATGCACTCTACTGGACAAATGGACCTGGTGACCTATGATTTTTATGTTTTCTTCCTGTTAGGGTACATAAACATCAATATCCGTCAGTATTATTAAGAGGAATTGTTGGTCAATCTCGAATACCCCAGATTGTTTTTACTACCTTTAAAGAAGAAACCTGATATAAGATCAAGATCTCTGCTGGCATACACCAATCAAACTTACAAATATTCTATACTTACTGGTCTTTCATTGTAGTTGTCATGGAGGAAGCGTTGTGAGCGGTTAACGACAGAACGGTCACTGCCTGGGAAGGGCAAACACCAACTGTTCACATCGTCCCCGAAGAACACTGCCTTCCTGGGAGCACAGAATAAAGACAACACTGTTACATCACTGAAGCTTATTTTATATGTAAAAAAAAAATTACCACTACTTTATAGAATTCTCATTGGTAGGCAGAATAGCCTGATGTAAAGGGAATACATCTTATGCATCGTGAACTTGAATCTACCCTTTGAATCGTGTCCCCATTTCTAATTCCAGGATATTATATCTGATTCAGACTCAATATCCTTCATGTCTTCTCGAAAGGCTAAATTGCAGTTTGGATACACCATATGAGGCCTTTTCAAAGAGCAGCATGTATTCTTGATAAGTACCGTAAACCCCCATATAAGGTATGTCTTATATGTGCGGGTGTACTTTACATGCAAGGATTTATAGTCATTTGTCTATTGTTCTGACGCTTGAGTGCAGTTGGTCCGCCGTTGGACAATCTGATTTGTCGACAGCGAGTGCTGGGTCTTGAGACCCATGCACTCATGGAATGAGCACTTCCAGTTTGTGATGTTTCTGATTAAAGTGCTGGTAGTATATCAAGATCATATCTTGTTTCAGAACTTAAACAAAGCCCTCAGATGCCAAATTGTACGATGCCCTCGGCCCTTGGTCCTCAGGCTTTGCCTAATTGCCTTCAGCAATCTTGGGCAAAGATCTAAAGTCAGGTACAATCTGGCCTCTATGGTCTTTGTTATTCAATAATTACGACACCTACCTCCTGGCCAGTTTGTGCTGTGGTTTGGGTAGCGGCTCGCTGTATAACTTCTTCCGCTGGGAGATGGTATCCTTCATGTTAGCGAACCCGTGAATAGCCGACAGCCAGGTGCCATAGTTTATCTTACTACCCTAAAATACAACATTATAGTGATTACTTAGCAGACATAATCTAAAACATATTTTACTGCCATTTATCTGGAATTAGAGATAGACTAGAGCCGCTTAAAGTGGATGTATTGGGAGTTATCATTTGGAGGGTATTATAATAGAATTCCTCATTTCAAAATAATGTAGTACATGTACATAGTAATAGACATACCTGTGGTCCAGTTTTGATTGAGAGATAGCCTTCCACTGCGTTGAGATCTCCTACAAAACAAAACTCATTTTTTAAAAATAAATATCCTTTCATTTATGTCTTAGTGTGGGTGGGGGAGGGGGGGGGGGGGCGGCTAACCATGCTATATTCAACAGCAAACTAGTTCATCAATATTCATTTGATACTGACTAGAAGTCAATTCATGACATGAGAAATTGCTCTATTATCACTGTTTAAATTTTAACTGGACCATTCATAAATTAACATCATAATTGTTTGGTGCCAGATTATAACCAACTACCCGGTATTTTGGTCTAGATAACAAGAAGCCTACCGGGGAATTGTTCTGCGGTGTAGACGACTCCCATATCAGAGGGTATGCTGTCAAAGCCACATGACCCGATAATGTAGATACCATTCTCCTTAGCCTTAGTGTTGTAGAGCAGCTGAACCTTCTCCAGGAACTATAAGATAAGGAGATAGTTTACTACATGTACCAGGAAGCTGAAGATAGGAGCATACCGGTAATATGTATTTGTGGGGAAAAAAACATTGCAGATGTGGAGTATGTGTTTACATGTGGATTTTATCTTGTATGTCATACCTTAATGCCTCGTTTAAGCGCCGGGGTATCAAATAAGCACCGGCCTAGAAATATAATGCAGCAATGTCAATTGCTGATAACTTGAAAAGTGAAAAGCCTGTAATTGGCTCCCAGGGGCCATCCATAAATGACATCATGCAAAATTTGACCTTTTTAGACCCCCTCGTCATGTTTTTTTGCCAATTTTGCAATGCTGAAGGTATATGGAAAATTTATTTCATCATGCCGGGCCTGACCCCCCCTCCACCCCCTTCAGCATGACGTCACCACATTGCTAAAAAAGGCGGGAAAGTTGTTACATGGATCAACATCATACACCTTCACCATTGGAGGCAAAAAGCGTCTTATGGCTGCCAACTGAGTCGGTACATTGACAATTTCTCAAAATTTACAAAACTTGGTAATGAAATACTATTTCCTGCAAGACCCCTACATCTCCTCCTTTAATAGCACTACAAATTCATTAAGCAATTCTGCCTCTTATATATAAAATTTCCACCTTTTTTAAAACTTATTCGCACCACCAAAATGACTGTAAGTGTGGTGCCCCAGGGTGTCTCCTTATAACTCGCTTTTCAAGTTAATAATCACCAGGGGCATTAAATTAAATCTTAAGAACCAAAAACAGTATTCAAATAAGGGCCTGTCTCGTATTAGCCCTGGGGGTACTGTGGAATTGAAATCAATGAGTGCATGGGTGCTTATACGGGCCACTGTAGTATACCCTGTAGTATTCCTCCGTGTAGCGTGTACCACTATTCCAAATAAAATATGATATCTTAAAGATATATAGACGTTCAATAAAGGATATAGTATACTCATAGCTTATATATTTTGAAGACCCCAGATGTGTGCATCATTTACCCCGGGTTCTCCGCTAATGTCCAAGTGGTGCGTCTTGTTGTCGATGCATGCCCGGATCACTTTATCACCATAGAAACGGTACTGAAATATATCCAAGGTTAAATCCACAATGAGCAATGATAACTGGTATGAAAAGTGCATGATAATGAGTTATATTTAGTGCCCAATTGATACATTCTTCATTATACAGGTCCCTTTTCATGATGGGAGGATTTTTGTTACTCAAACAGGATTTAGGTAACTGATTCAATTCTACTGGCCAAATAGAATCAACTGTTCCTTTCAAACAAAAGAAAAACACGTATATATGATTTTCTTTTTTTCTATAATGTGTCCAGGATCATACATAAGCATTAAAGATTTATTTTTAGACAGAAGACAGTCGCCTTTGAGGGTCGGCTGACGTGGCTAGTTGATTATATCCCGCTTAACCGCTTTTAGACAGAGAACAAAACTAGATCATTCTCCTTTCTAAGTATACATATATATGGAAAAAAGTGAGATCAGACAGGCTCAAAGAGTATTACTGTATGTGTCAATAAAATGATTTTAAAAAAAAGGCAAGAAAATACTATGATAAACAGGCTTTTACAGACATGAATTGACCAGGATAGTTGTGTTAAAAAGGGATTACATCCGTCATACATACAGGTCCGACACAGTTGAGTATAATGCGGGCCTGTTTAGCCATGTCCTGGAGGGACTGTTCAACCTGGAGGTCAGCTGTGATGATGGGCAGCTCCTCCACGTTAACACCTGGAGAAAAAACACTATGGTGAATGAGTCATACCTAGGAGGAACGTGCCCTGTCTGCCATGGTCCCTGTTTATGGTAAACCGTTAAGGGCCACATGGCGTTCAGTTGTCTGGGGGCCGTATGTCACACCAGAGGGGGTAGGGGTGTCCATGACTCCTATATATTTAAAAGGATTAACACACATTTCATATGGACCAGCCCTCATGATGCCTGGGTGTGAATGCAGGGAGAGTAGACTTGTCAAAGATAGTTCATGCCAACCCAGAGTGTTAATGTATTTATTCGTCTTGGGAGCCCTGGGTGGGGGTCCCCATTTCTCATGTCAAATTTAAGAAATGCTCGTCACATGTCACTTGAATCCCCATGTCCCATGTCACTTGCATATATTGGTACACTATGGGGTAGACTGGCTACAGTCCCTATTATAAGCTTTGGCCCCTCTGAGGCTCTCCTCCAGTACCCCTCTAGGCCACTTATGATTCACAGAGGTCCTCTTGATTTTCCTGTATAAATCTGTAATTAATTCCAATTTTTATTTCAATTCTCTTATATTAAAATCATGAGACTTGAGCTAGTCTAACTATTCGGAATACCAAGTCTCTCACTATTAACAATACAGGTAATTCACAAAGTATTATATGACCTTCATTATACGCCAATGCAGTGCTGTCAAGTAGACTCGCTCAGGACTGCATTGGTGCATCATTGATGGCAAAGGGGCCATCCACGAATGACGTTATGCTGGAGGGGGAGGGGAGGTCTGCTCCAGCATGACAGGAGTAATTTCCATATACCTTCAATCAGCATTGAAAAATTGGCAAAAAACATGAAGTGGGGGGGGGGGTGAAAAATGGTCAAATTTGGCATGACGTCATTTATGGATGGCCCTAAACCTGGAAGCACCCATGTTGCTCTTACAGAGCTATACCTATGTGGGCGGGGTGAGTGGGGGTGGATGGGTCGGGAAGGGTCGGGATGCCCTGGAGGTCTGGGAGGCCGCCAGCACCAGAGGAGTACATGTACCATGTACTAGGAGTGCTAGGTGTGTTTCTGGGTCAGTACTCAGCACTATATGTGTTTTGTGTAGTGTGTCTGTGTGCAGTACTCAATCTCTGCATAGGAATAAAAGTTATCTTGGTTTTTGATTGCTGTGCAGAGAGAGAGAGATGCTGATACCGGCATATCAAAGTCCTGATGGGTGGGGCAGTTCGTGCCACGCATGGTACATAAAACACATAGGCTATTCCGAGGTAGCAGGTTGTCCCATGGGCGCGGCCATTGCTTGACACTGATAAGACCTATCAGCTGGGTACCAGTTGGCCCCCGAGAGGGCCGCAGTGAATAGTTGGGATTATCTCATTGGCCAATTACTAATCCTGCTAAGTCCGTATCTATAGCCTCACAGCCGACATAGGGGCCCACTGGTACACATTTTACTCTCAACTGTTAACTCTAAGAACACAGCTGAATATTGCTAATACTCCACTAATAGTGTTGCAGAAAACTTTTTCTCGACGCAGGCCAAAGTGGCCTGCGTCCTAAGGCCCTACACCGGCCATTAGGATTCTACGCCTGCATAGGCCTACATCTATGTCAAATTCTTGAATTTGGCTGTAACGGTACTTACAAATGTATGGTTACTGCTGAGATATATTTCAATGGGATGCCTCTAAGAGACTTTTTTTTTAGGTTGCAGGGCCTGACAGGCGTGATCACTTCGACAAGTATATAGCTATGATCAGTGAGTGAGTAATAGATGTTTAACGCCATTTCGACAGCTAAGGTCATATTTATGGCAAGAACTACATTACCGTACACAATTTCACAGAGGAATGTGTCTGTGCCCGCACATATGTGCACCAAACACATCCTGAGGGGATAGGAAAGAGGAGATATAGACCCTTTTAGGTGGGCTAGGGAAGCCCGGCTATGATCAGTGATCACATGCAAGAAATCTAATAGGGTCATCTAATAACAACAATAATAATCAGAATATATGAAGGATGTGGCCATTTTTACTCCCCATCCCCCCTTATTCTATAGTCTGTAGGGGGGCCTACCGGGTAACTTTAACTTATAGTCTATAGTGCCAAGCAGGCTTTTTCATTTATAAAAGAGGTGATCGACAATTCTTTGCCCCTCCCCTCAAGAGCTAGGCCTAGGGTCTGATCCTTTTCTCTCCCCTCAAATCCACCCCCTCCCCCTCCGAATGTTCACATCCCCCCCCCCCCGGTAAGGCCATGAGGTGGTTACAGTTTACTGTCCGAGCTATTTTGAAAATTGATGAGGCATTTTTTCATTATTCATTATTCATTATATAGGTACCACTGTCTGAAAATCTCCAGGTTGTATATGCCACCATGTTATTGACATTCCTTGCACTGTAAGCTTTAATTTGATACCAAATATGGCCCCCTTTGGTCATTACTACCATGTCTGAATACATTTTTGAGAAATTAAACAATTTTTTTTAGATAATGAATAATGAAATTTTCTCATGCGGCCCTTTAAATGCTAGTTGGATCGGCGCCCAACTCACATACTTAGGGTCTCAGATCTGTGACTATTTAAATGCATGCGGGCGGTGGACGGTAAACTGTAATATGAGTTCCATTGGCCTAATAAATGATTCGTCCCTAAAGCATGATAGCTTAGAATCTCATCTCTGTGTCACAGAGATGAGAGTTAAGATTTCTAAGCTACTATTAAGCACTGAACTCAGGATGCAGCGGGGTTTTACGGTACCTGTCTTCTTTGAGGCGGACCGTAGAACGTCCTGCAGTCGCCGCATGTCCCGCCCGGCCACGGCCCACGTCACCCGGCGCTCCTCGGACACAGTCCGGGCCAGTTCCTCCACCACGTACTGGCCCGTGAAGCCCGTCGCACCGAACACGATAATGTCATATTTCCTCTCTCCCTGTGTCGACGCCATGGTATTCTCTTCCTCCACTGTCACAAACCAGAGAGGTGGGTGGACGACGGGAATGGAACAGGTAGAGGTACGAGGTCCAAAACAACCCTCGGCCTGAGCAGCCGGTGCTGGTGAGATTTGGTTTATAAACCAGCGCCTTCGGCGCTGGGATCGTGTAACAAATAAAGTGATGATATTTTTCATCAAACAGGAATGGTAGTTAGAGGGGGAGGGGCAGCATTTTTTTTACCTGTTCATTGGGGGAGAGCAAAAAAACCCTGTGACCTTGGCACAATATATGGCTATGCCAACCTCGTCAAACTTGTCTGTGATCCTAGCACCCTCTGTACCCCTCTGCCAACCTGCCAACCCCAGGTTTGACCCCAGCCCCCTCTGCCAACCCTGGCGGTGACCCCCCGGGGGTGACCCCCATACCCTCCGCCAACCCAGCGTGTAACCCCTGGTCTCTCAGCCAACCCTGCATGTAATCCCATGTAATCCCCACCCCACTGTCAACTCCACATGTGTGACCTCCGCTCCCTCCGCCAACCCCGGGTTTAACCCTGGCACCTTCCCCCAACCCAGTGTGTAACCCCCGCACCCTCCGCCAACGTTGCTCTTGAACCTCGCCCCCTCTACCAATCCCGTCCCGCATATGACCCCCTGCCCCCTCCGCCAACCCTGCCAGTGACCCCCGCCCCTTCTGCCAACCCCACATGTGATCCCCTCCATCTCCGCATGTGAACCTGCCCCCTTGGCCTACCCTGCATGTGACCTCCGCCCCATCCACCAACCCATTTAGTGTAACCCCCACACACTCTGCCAACCTTGCGTGTGACCCCCGCCCCCTCCCCAACCGTGCATGTAATCACTGAAACACTGACAGCATTCCAATGTTGAATGTATAGATCTTGAGAAAATGAATTTGTCTATCCTCCTTAGGGAGTGGTCATTATCTATCAGCAGGGGCGCAGGTGGTGGTGGGTTTTCATGCAGACCAAAAAAAGTCAGTGCACTACTAAAGTTTAAAGAGGGGTGCGAAGAAGGTAAATTTTATTTTTACATTGATAAATAATGACCACTCCCTTAAAGGGGGGCTAGCACAGACAATTTCAACATGGGTACCCTTTCAAAGATCGTTCACAAATTAGTGGGACCCAGTGAAAAATTAGCAGCACTCTCATTGTGCGAGGATTCATTAGAGAACTTCAAAAATCATTTGGCAGATATCTAGGTGACCAATCTTAATGAGATTCGGACATAGCCATGGTACAAAGCTCTAGAGGACTTGCTGGAAGTTTGACAGCATTCCAATGTATAGTTCTTGAGAAAATGAATTCGTCCTACACTACAGTGGCTACAAATTCCAAAAAAGATAGCTTAGAAATCTAAATTCTAAACTGTTATCTATGTACCGCCATTACAGAAATGAGAGTTTAGATTTCTATTAAAGCTAAAAAATCATCAATGGGGGTGGTCATTATTTAACAGGGGGGAGGGGTTGGTGTGGATGCACGAATATCCCCCCCCCCCATTGGTGGTAGTCAAAATGTTTTGCGTCCCCAACCCCCACCTCTGCCTCTGGCCGGGAGCAGTCACCACTCACGATGGGAGTGGTCGGTGCAAACGCTTCACTTCTCAGCCCGACGTGGCAAGTCTGTCTAAAGTGACAGGATCCACCCACTTGGCATTGGAAACCTAATTCCGGTTCAAATTGTCATAGAGACTTGCAACAAAGACCCTTTGAATGGTATTTTTATTGCAAGTCGATCAGGACATTTGTTTACAGTGCAGAATGGCTAGGATGTGTCTCATGCAGTGATAGCTTTAATAGTTCATTAATTCAAAGTGAGATGGCACTGCCTTGTGCCAATGCTTACATCCATAGACCGTAGTGCCACCTATGGTGTGGACTACAAAGCTTTACCAAAACGCACGACTGAAAATAGAACTGAAACACCGGAACAGCTTGAATTCACGACGGGGGGTATCACCGCCTGTTCCCGTGAGAGGCTGCTCTTGCTTTGTCTATGAATAGGTACCGTCGCCGGGCGTCAGAGAGGCCTTACATCACTGATCGACGACTGACTTTATAAAAGGATTTTAACAAGTCTGCTCTGCAGGGGAGCGGTTAGTTTTCAGCACGTGACACTGAGAGGATTGGGAGATTCGCGCCGTCCCGTGATCGGGTCCTGTGACTGAAGGTGGGCCAACACTCAGTCGGGGATAGATGTATTGTGTCTAGGTCATTATTCCCTGGGAACGTTTGTATGTGATTAAGAGTTGGGTTACTTGTGGGGAATTGTAGGCTAAATAATAGACTATATATATAGCCTTAAGCCTACCCCCTTATTTTGTAACGTTTGCAAACGTTTTTATTTAATAGGTTTGGGTTAAAAAAAAAAAAGGATTGTAAAAATTCCTTTTGTTACATTGGAAAAAACGTTTTAAAACTTTTCTTGACAAATTTTCAACCAAACAAAAACGTTTGCCTATTCTTGAACCAAGTAAAAAGTTTTTTGAATTAGGTTTCTTTTACGTTTAATTTTTTTAATTTTTTTAACCTCAGAATAAAACGTTTTTATAGAACATGGAAAAGACCTTGCTTGTGTAGGGCCTACATGTTTTGACATGTTTGTGTGTGTGTGTGTGTGTTGTTGTTGTTTTTTTTTTGTTTTTTTTTACATTTAAAAAAGATGTTTGACAAACTTAGGAACCAATAAAAACGTTTTCATGCCAAGTGAGTAAACGGGGTAGGGGGCAAGAAATTTCAGACAATGATTTTTATTCCCTAAACCTCATTGAGGTACACGAGTGGGATGCACACTCCCACGGAGCCTGATATGAGCTTAGTTGGTAGAGCATTCGCCTGCAGTGTGAAAGGTTCCTGGTTCGAAACCAGACAGAGCCAAACCCCAATGAATGCTTTTCCAAAACCACTACCGTACACCGGTAATGCGCCAAGTGACTGCTGCTGTTGGAACAACGTCAAATAATTGGCAGTTTATAGTTTAGCAATGTTGGCAGGACTTTTCTCTGTTTCTCCAACCTCCACCAGAGTGCACTGTATGGCCCTACACCCCTAAAATCAACACAGTGACATGACCATTTCTTAAATTCGACATGGGGACATAGGCTTTTATGGCAAGCAATATGTTCACCCCATAATTTCACAGTTTCTTCATTTGATATCACAGTTTTGTTACTGATATCACAGTTTTAGGATTTGATATCAGAGTTATTCTAGGAAAATCCCTGTATCAGGCTGATAATACATGTATATAGTTTAGACCAGAAATTGGAGTTAATTGACTGATATTCTAGTTAATCAGGGCAATCCATTCACTATTCTTCATGTTATGTAAACTCCAGTATCGAGATGAAACAGCAGTTTCTAAAAAACCTTAATATTACAGTTTTTAATCTGATATCAATGTTTCCAGCAGTGATATCATAGCTTTTATCTTTGATAGCAAAGGTTTTAGATGGGATGGCAATGTTTTGATTCTGATATCAGAGTTATGTACTTTGATATCAGAGTTATTAACTGTGATATCAAAGTTTAACCCTTTAAGGGCAGAGCAAAAATTGTTGCCCTGGCCATCCATGGGGACGGCCTCTGAAAAAAGTGTAGTTCCTAGAGGACGAGCCTATTTTCAATTCCTATACTAATCCTATATATCTTGCATCGACTATAGTCGATGCTAGGCCTGCCATGGTGTCGACTATAGTCGATGCTAGGCCTACCATGGTGTCGTCTATAGTCGATGCTAGCCCTCAATGGGTTTTAAAACTATGATATCGAAGTTTCTGATAAACTCATGTGTCGCCTCGATACTGGAGTTTACAGAATATGAGAAACAACAGGAAATAATCAACTCAGAGGCTTTTTTTCTATGTATAAAATGAAAAAGAAGATGGGGAAATAAATGTATCACATTATCAGTCTGATCTGGCAATATTTCGGAAAAAAAATAACTCTGATATCGGACTAGGAAACTAAAAGAAAATATATATTTGAAGGTGGAATGAGCTATCCAAATTGTGAGGGTCTGATTAAGCACATACATCATAAAAACATGCATCTCAATTGACTTGTTAGTTCCTGATTCATTAAATGCAGCCCTTTCAAATCTACTCATGAGTACTCTATAAATCTAGGGTCCATGTTGTATCATGATATATGTTCTTCCCTACGGTCCACACACTGTCTCTCAGTACTAATGAATAGACTTACCAGTCTTACTGTCTCCCAGATGGGAGTGGGACTGGAGAGACTCATACTCTGGGGCCTTTGGTGGGGCCTCTCGACCTACAGCAAACAATAATTACTCAGGAGTGTCGGAATAGGGGGAGCCAGGGAGCCATGCCCCCCTCCAATCTTAGACCAGGGGGGGGCAGACTATATTTTGCCCCCCTCCCCAAATTTTGAAACCAATATACACTTTTATGATGAACTTGGTCAGTTGCTAACAATTTGACCAAAATAGCAGGATCAATATCTAAATTTTCAAAATTTTCCTTGCAGGGCATGCCCCTAAATCCTCTAAAAATATTAAAGTGCTTCACTTGCTGTGCTTAAAATTGTGACACGCCCCACCTGACCCACGTCGCCCCCCTCCCAAAGCCACATTGTTTCAGACACCCCTGAATTACTTAGTATTAGACATTACCAGAACAACAAAATATAAAATTCAAGTTGACCACGGCCTTACTTTTCCCATCCTTTACAAATTAAAAACGTGAAAAAGACGTTCTTTCCCAACCTTTTGTGAACTTTGTAAAAAACTTGATGGTTCAGAAAATATTTTTTCGACAACAATAGCAAAACGTTTTTAAATATTTTATTTTACAGTGATGTGTATGGATCCACTTTGAATTGAAAAATAAAAGAATCTATCTAGCAGACAAGTGTGTGGTCTGTGTGAGGGGTCCTTTAACCACTTATCTAATGATGGTTTAAAAAATAAGTAAATAATGATTGATTGCACCATGTGGATGGAAGGTTTTCAAAAACGTCTTAAATCCCATGTTCGCTACATAAAACCCGTTTGAGAAATGTTTTCCTCACATACTTATGAGAACTTTAGTCCCCTCCAGTAGTCCACCCCAAAATCTAAAAGTTGCTAACTGTAAAAGGATTGAAAATTGATTGCATGCACACTATGTTACGAAGTCTTTAATCCTTACTCATTTGTTTTCTTTCTCTCTCTCTCTCTTTTTTTTTTTTTTTTTTGCTGCATAAGGCCATGTCATTCTTATAATTAGGTATCGTAGGCCACTAGCTAGCCTGTGTGTAAGGCGCCCCTACACATCCTCGATTATCAAGTCCCTAGAGTGGACTCCCGGGATTATGTCAAAAGTTCCATAGAAAGGGTAGGGTTTTGAAGAAGAAGAAAAAAGCACCTGCAAACGAACGCCCCAGCAAGGGCAGTTGGGGGTTCACCAACACATCCGTATAAAAAAGTAAACATTATTAGTGCAATACCTTCTTTAAAATGATCCAGGATCCTGGATCATTTTCCCGTAAGGTAGTGGCCTCACTTCCGGGGGGGGGGGCACTCACTCTTTTTTTTGACGCGGGTGTTCGGCTGGATGTCTCGTAACCCTTACCCTTGCTTAGAGAGATTTTGAAATTTTGAAGAAAATAGACCCTTACTTAGGGATCAATTGGAGGGAATGGTACAATTTTGGGGAGGGGGAATTGAAATTTTAGGCCTAAGCATTTTCATGAAAAAACATCCGCGTTTGTAACATGTTTTTTACTCAAAGTTTATACCCTTGCATACATAGGGAAATTTCCCAAAAGTAGACCCTTGGCTAGGGAGATTTAGGATTGAAAAAGTACCCTATAGCTTGCCGCACACATGTGTATGTCAAATGTATGAAATGCCCCCCCCCCGGCCCTCACTGATTGGTACATTTCCCCTATACATGGTAATGCATATATTAATTAATGGAGCCTGTTCCCCTGTGACTGTAGCTAATCAGGCTATCAATTCACCTTCATCCAAGAGAATACCATCCCTGTGGGCATAAGGTAATGGAAATATCATGGTGGACTTTTAACAGACTTTCATCCGAATCTTCACGTAGCACAGTGGTAGCCATTTGGCATGTCATGTGGAAGATCGAGTGGTCGAGGCTCCCACTTAATTGGCACTACTTTAACCAACATTGATCCTGATCGAGGTGGGGGGGGGGGTTAAAACAATTACCCTCTTTTTATCAAACATTTAACGCCTGTGCACTACTATAGATTACAGATTGTCGCAAAAATCCACTGCGCCTCTGGCACGGGGGGGGGGGGGCACAAAAAATGTTGACTGTTGATGAATAACGACCACTCATCCCTCCACCCATTGGCAAAGTAAGTGTATGATGGCAGAAACCGTAGACGTATATCCTCACTTGTATACCTCTACGCAGAAACCAATGAACTCTATCTGTGCACAATGTAATGTAACTCAAGATGTGAAACATATTGTATTATTTTGTTCTATATATATATACCATCAATACAAAATACCAGGGAAAGCTTTGAAGGGGGATACCTGAAGTACTTGAAGTTTGTGGACTACTACAAAAACCATAACAATAACAAAACTTTCTAACCTCTACTGCAAATTATCCAGCAAACCTGCTGCGATAAATTGTATTCTGTCATATATAAAACACTATATAACTTCACCAATGTTGATCCAGTGCTGACATGATTGTATCCTTACATAAGTCAATAAAAAGCATTCTTGAATCTTGATTATTAGAAAGGAGTCTGAATCTCCTTGACTTTGCTCCCTCCAACTCCCAGTCCCACCCTCCAGCCAGTCTCCCATGGCCTTAAAGGGGGGCTAGCACGGATAAGACGTTGTCGCATGCAGAATGTCGCCACCATTCAAAATGTTTCCAACGTTCTCCTAACAGACTTTGCAACCTCTAAATTGTATGGCGCTAGGATTGAAAGATGTGCTGGGAGAGTGACAAAGGTTGCTTGATCTCGAAACAAATAGTTTTTTTATTATAAGGAAGAAACCATGATAATATCCCTCTCCTCTAATAGAAATTGAAAAAAAAACAACAACCCTAATGATACTGCCCCTATGCCTTAGAACTATGATTAATGCAAAGTGTAACTTGATTTTTCGCGGAAACATTGCTCACGGAGCGACATTTTGCATATCACAACGTACCCGTGTTAGCAAGTCATGTGATCACCCCTTGACCAATCAGTGTGCCGCAATTTTTTAGCTGGTACCCGCACATTTGTGAACAATCTTTTGGCAGGTACCCATGTTGAAATTCGCCGTGCTAGGCCCCCTTTAATTAGTACCGAACTGCCCCACCCATCAGGACTTTATTAAAATCACCACTCCCTAAAGCTTTCCCTAGAAGTCATTGATGGCCTAAACTTAAACTGTGTCCAGAATGCACGCAGATTTTCTTTTGTATGCTTAGTTACAGCATCGGGAGGCCAATTACGCACAGCGCTGGTTTCAAAATGACGCGGGAAATTGCGTGCAAACCCAACTGAAAATAATGACCGGTCCCTTTCTACCCACTACAACTGACCGCTACAACCGCATGCAAACTTTCCCTTATGACCTTTGAAGAGGTCAAGGACGGCGTGACCCAAGTTCCGTTGTGAGGCAGATCACAACAGAGTAGGGATTCTTATTATATTCCAATGCGTACGTAAGATTCTTAAAGAAAATGTCCTGATCTACACATTAGCTTCTTGGTTATTGATAGATACAGTATATTGTGGAGAAAGTAAGGTCGCTATCAAGTCGTATGGTATTTGTTTGCAGGCACTATTTTCTGTTGTTGCTAACCTGCGGATCAACACATGGCGTCGGAATCGGCATAACCCGGCCTGGTCGCTGTCAGTTGATCATCACATAAACACAAGGAGGAACACTTAACAAAACAATGACAGAAGAGACAGATAATCCCCCAACCCCAGTCCCAGGAGAAGAGGGAGATGGGGAGGCAGAAGCTACCGAAAATAATGCCGAAAATGAAGCAAATGAGGAAGACACCGGGGAGATTTCAGATGGCGCGAAGGCCCTGGCAGAGGAGCTTGAGAAAATCAAGGTGGAACAGCCAACAAGGCCAATGTATGTACACACAATCACAGAGTGTAGATTAGCTGACCGATCAGCTTCCATCCCCCCCCTCTTGACTATTAATAATTAAAGCATCGTCTGTATCACAGTACATGTATTGCTGTTCCCAGGGTCCCACCGCCCTTGTCATCTAGAGGCGCCCATCTAGAATATATTATATGCTATTATATGCATAGAAATAAGTGAATTCAACTGCTATAGTGTTACTCCATTGCCTGACACTACAACTGGGCTAGATCTATATAGCTCTCGTCTATTTGTATGTCTTTAAAATATATATTTGCAGACCTAGACCAGGGATTGTTTCACACGGTCACACCAATATTCTGCTAAATTCTTTGTGAACGTTATCACTACTACTATAACTTATAAGCTAGGGAGACTTCCTGTTGGATCCAAAATAATTGTGTCAAACATTCTTAGCTTAGACTCGAGCATGGCTCAACAAACCCTATTCTAAATGAATACATACTTACCGCCTTCATTTATATGTCTAAAACTCTAATCATTGGTCTAATAGGATGGGTCTCGGATCTTACATGTAGCTCATGAAGAATGAAAATCATGAATGGCCCCATGTTGTAAATCCTCCAAAGGCAAAGGGCCAGGAGCTATAATTTATAGCTAGTTTAGGAGCTATAATTTAACTGTATATATTCATAGATGTGAAATCTTTCTACAACATTCGGCCTCAACATTCTAAATGAAAATCTGGTGCTGACATAAATGAATCTACTGCATTAGTCAAAATAAGTCCGTTAAAATAACGATGATAGAAAAAAAAAAGAAATACACATTAAATGCTTTCCATATCATATCCACATATGCCAGAATTTCAGGGAGTCTATAGAGTTTTTAATTTTTTACTAAGCCCCAACCTCCTTGTAAAAGGCTTGTTCCTTCTTTGTGATGTTTATTCTATGTCCTCTGACAAGTCACCAATTTATTTCTCATTTTATATCTGCATATATTTTGATTTAGAACGACTGTTTGTAGTACATTTTTATCAGAGGATATTAAAATGTATCTTTTCATTGAGTTATGTAAGTTTAAAGTAAACATCACAAAGAGGGAAAATTAGATGGAACCAGTGTAGACTCTATTATCAAAACAAAAGCTTATTTTCAAAGATTGTTTAATGACTTCTTTAACTATTTCTCCGGAAGCAGAGTCGAGCAAGAAGTGTTCGACCCAAAGGAGTTCCCTGAATCATACAAGGAAAATCTACCAAAAGAAAAACTAGTTCTAGCATATGGAGAAAACTTCAGGAGGCAATATGTCCATCTCTATAGGGACAGAAAACCACTGCTACTCAACCCTGTAAATGAATGTGGAATTGAGGTATGTTGAATGTTGATGAACCTTCGTTTCATGAGTATAGACCCTATTTTCAGAGAGTAGAGTAAATTGAAATACTGTCAATGGATAAAACCTGACCCAATGTACCGTAAACTCCCGCGTATAAGACACGTCCTCTACGCCAAACAAAATGCTTATAGCTTTCTCTCAAGTTGTGGGGGGGGGGGGGTCTTATATGAGGGGTAATTTTACTATTGAACAGTACTGAATTTCCAAAATTGGTACCTAAGAGGTGTGTCTTCTACGCGAAAATGCCTCTGCTGAGTTTGGGGTGCGTCTTATACGCGCAGCGCGTCTTCTACACGGGAGATTACGGTAATATAAACTGTGAAATAACAAGAAATTTCATTTCAATATTTCATTTGCACCATTTATATGATAAAGCATTATATCTTTACTTAGTAAGAGATATATTGACCAACCCACTTGGTCATCTGATTGGAGAGAAGATGTCAGTCATGTTTTATCCATTTTGACTCGATCAGATGAATGTCCCCGCACTCTTTCCTTAACTACCAATTAAGTCAGATGACTGAATTAGTCTATCGGGCATTTGCTGTCGGATTAATAAGGTTCCCCAAACCGGAGCAGAAGCTAGAAGGTTGCAGTCTATTGCATAAGAGCATCGTCAAAACATAGATGGTTAATGAAGAGCTTGGCTTTGTGTTTCAGAAATTCGTCTGTACCACAATAAGACCCACTCAGTTATCATACCAAGAGCTGTACGACTGGGATGGGGCATCGGAGTTTGTCGCTGACTATCTCAACTTTGTTTCACTAGAACCACCATATGAACTGGTAAGTTTTGGTTAAACACTGTCCAATGCTTCTACCTGATAACATAATTGATATGTTTGAATGCTTCCCCGACTGCTTTCCTCTCTGTATGGGGATACTACAAATAGATTAGTCCAGATGTTGATAATTACTTTTTTTTATGAAATTAATTTTGTGAATTATACTTTTGGTGGACCATATTAACGTATTCGATACAGGAATATGATCCACGTTATGATTTTTTATATCAATTTGATTTCAGCCAAGCAGATTGCTTTCACCAACTACAATCCTTAAAAGACAGAAGGGAAATTGCTTTGAGTACAGCACATTGTTGTGTTCCCTGCTCATTGGTGCTGGCTATGACGCCTACGTTGTGAGTGGATATGCAACTAAGGAAACATGCCTAATGGATGAAACACGAGAAATATGCCCCCTACTAAAGAAGAAAGAAGAGGTAAGAATATAGAAGTATTTCTGTGTACAACTACTTTCTTTAATGACAATGTTAAAATTGGTTTTCAGAGGAATAGTGTTCGAGAGATCTCGCTTTGTGTCATAAGGGTCTGAGGCCGGGGCAAAGCCTGTGGTTTCCAAGTCTCTAATTTTATACAAATCAACAAACAGAAAATTAAGCAGCTTTCTGAAAAGGGTCATATCTGCAAGGTTGGTTTTTACCTAGAACGTCCACTAGATGGCATTGGGCGGGAGTCTTTTTAGATTGAGTTCCTGTATATATGCATGCAGCATTACTCAGACAATTTGATATATTGTCTGGCTTGAACGTTTCAGCAAAGCTTTTCTGATCCACCCCCTGCGCTGCTGTTGAAGCAGCGTATAGACTGGGGTATAGAAAGGGAGAAAACTCGTCAGATTATTCTTGAGAGGAGACACAATATGGATGTGAGTGGTTTAGACTATGGTGTCACATCACTGAGCATGAGTGTCACTGCTCTGAGCATGAGTATGCCGCTGCGGCGAGACCCTAGTATTGTGAGTGTTCAGAGGGAACAGACTGGTGCCTCGCTGATGCAGTCCCAGCGTTCAAGGACTGGTCGCAGTGAGCGGACCGACAGGAAGAGAGACAGGAAGAGTGACCGAGAACAAACCATGGTCACAATTGAATCAGAAGATACACAATTGGAAGATCGACCCAGCGAATCTGGTACTGAGGTACCGACTGATAGCTCATAGTAGCACATCTGGTACTGATTAACCGACTGATAGCTCATAGTAGCACATCCGGTACTGAGATACCGACTGATAACTCATAGCATCACATCCGGTTCTGAGGTACCGATTGATAGCTCATAGCAGCAGCTGATCACCAATGCTACTGCACAGGATAAAACCTCTCCATTAGTCCCATTAGAACACTCACAACATCTCATATGTTCAGGCGCTAGACACCCATTTGTTGTGTTGTCTTGTTACGTTGCCAGCATTCTTGAACTTTTTTTCTGGTACTATTTATGGCTTTTCATGTTACACTGGCTTCTTTGGCACTTTTCAGATGTTAGTGGTGTTGGCCTTTATTTGGTCATTAATTGCATGCACAGATATTGTTGTGCAGAAAGATGAATCTTGTAAGGAGATGTCCAGTTTGTGTCCCCAATGGGTCTTTAAAACCGTTTACCTTTAAATAGTCAATACTTGAAAGCTCACATATCACCTTGATACGATTCATTTTTTTGGTAATATTTGAAAGCTATATTCATAAAAATGTTTCCCACTTATTCACAGCTTTTAGGGGGACAGATGATAGAGGACATTTCAGCGATATCAACACAATTACATTATCTCTCTCTTATTTGTAGATTTTTGAACACCATGTTTACAGAATTTGAAGATTCAAGTGTGAAATTTGATCAGTTCTGTTGCAAACAATTCCTAATATGTTATTGAACCATTACAGGTCAAAACAGCAGCAAAGACAAAAGAACAGAAGAAATACACAGTGAAACCCCCTAAAGATCTGCGATCAAAGTTTGAACTGAAGCAGGAGGAGAGACGTTTAAAGGAAATAGAACAAGAAAAGGAAAAGAAGCGTCTGGAGGAAGAAAAGAAACTAGCTGTAAGTGCAATACCACAGGACTAATTTTGTTTTCCATTAAACCCGGAGTACATGTATTATGAGTCTCAAGAAATAAAATCTAATTGTTAGATGATTGATGTGTCACATGTAGGTGTCTGACTCAATTTTGCGTATTGGAAGCATTGGTTTTTAAGGTGTTCCTATTGACCATAGAAATTTATCATCAAAATGCTAAGAATACTTGCCTTTAACCTTGACAGATACATAACCCATGTGTCACTTCCAAGGTAGGTGTGGAAGAAGAGCAACCTACAAACATGTCGTTTTTTATGCATCCATCATCTCGTGATATATTCACTTTGTTGTATATGCATGTCTAAACATTGTTTATGTGTCATTTTGATACGGTTATTGATATGGGTAAAGGAGATTAAAAAGAAAACTGATTTTGATAGAGAACAACTGATATGAATATTTTGTGTGCATTCAAAAAGGAAAAAGAAATCTTTGATATTTTCCTAAATGGAAGAATACATTTTTTCCCAGTGGTGGGGCCTTTGTATCAGATCCATTTATTTAAACTTTGAGAAAAAATATGACTGAGGAAAGCAAAAGGGATGAGTTGGATGGGGTAAGTGTATGATGATTATTAACTGTACATAATGAATTTAAGGAATCCTTGGAAGGTGAACAGGAAATAGATCCAAAGGTGCTTGATGTAAGTAAAATGTGTCCCAGTACATGATCTGCCTGAAGTACGGTGTATGTTTATAGTACAGGGATAAACAGAAGTATGGAGTGTGTGCAATATCCATAAGCATGCCCACAATCCCAGCCGACAGTTAGAGGCCTTAGGTTGGTCACAATAGTCATTTGCTGCATGTAATGTTCATTTGCTCCCAGCTAAAACGTCCATACATGTGCATGTAGTACAGGTGTACATGGATAATGCTAGTGTCTTTATTACAGTGTGTTTCTTTTAGAAACAAACTGTAAGCTAAACTCTGTCCAGAGTGTGCATACCAGTTTCTTTATGTACTAGCAAGTAAGAAAATGGATATCAGCTCAAGGAAGAGACAGTGTATAAAATAATTAGCTGTTTATGCCAAAAGCAAAGCTGAAAACTATATCCCTTACTGGTAAATCATTGCTGGCATGTATGCCTTCTTGCAGAAATTGAATATACGTGGCCCACACATTTTTCCTTTCACAAAAATGATGAATACCAGCAATGATTCCACAGTAACTTATAAAAAATAAATGCCAGGCTGTTGATTATCTAACAGTTGGGAGTCTGCTGTATGAAATGTATATGTAGTAATAGTTGTCACCATCATGCATGTCAGATACCTCAAGTAATGATAACCTTGACCTTCAGCTCACACTGCCACTAAAAACTGAGTGCCAATAAAAACCTGACCATATTTGACAAAATTAATCCCAGGACCCACATGCAAGAAGCAAATTCAATCCCTTTTGTTTTTGAGTAACTGATGGTCAAAAGCAGGAAATAATTCATTTGTTACACTCTTCTTGTGAGTCAGTCTTTAATTAAGTCAAACTTGGTATGTTTAATCACCCAGTTATTTAGTAGGGTCTACCATAATTTATGGATAAATATCAACCTATAATATTTTGGCCTTATAGGAGCTGGAGCAACCCCCTCTCGACCCTTTGTATGGTCTACGCATCCACTCATGGGTCCTTGTGTTGGAGGGTAAGCGTGAAGTACCTGAGAGCTTCTTCATCGAGCCGTTCACAGGCATTGCCCACCCAATAACCTCACCGAACTACCTGGGTATCGAGTCAGTATGGAATCACATGAACTACTGGGTGAACATGCAGGATTGCTCTGAAGGAGTTAAGGTAAAGCTTGAAATATGTGTGAATGTTTCATTTTCCCCTAAACACTTATTCAATTCCACCTACCATAAACTCCCACTTACACTTCATGGTTTACTTGGGAACCTGAGGTTTGCTGTTGCTTATAGGATGTCTACAAAATTCAGGGTGAAGCTTATGCACATGTACCTAGCCCTTTAAAACATTACATTGATAAAAAAATATATTGAAGTCAAGGTGAAGGTGCAGCGTATATGTGGGTGATTACGGTAATATTGAGATTAGTCCTGCTCTATTTCTATGGGCATTATAACCGTGTGATGCACCTTATATCATGTAAAATCCATTTTCATCTACTGTAGGAACTTCCTCTCATAGCAATTTCCTTACCGGTTGTGTGTTGTACTGTCCTCCCTTATAAGCTTTCATTGCAATTAAATACCACCCTTAACTGTACTTCCCTTTCTCCTAATCATGAACCACTGTCTTTGTAACCTCTCCTTCCAAATTTAATAATGGTTATCAGGATACGGTAAGGCATCTAGGAATGCACTCTATTCTTATGGAATGTTCATAGTGCTGTTTATAGAATTTATTTCTAGAATGTGTGTTCTCTTAGGCAGTGGCCAGTAGAGTAGTATCTGCAAAAAAAAAATTTATATTCAGTTTGAAGCTTCAAGGGGTCCTATTGAATGATTTTCTATACAGACTAGTGCTTATTTCTTATCATGGTCAGTCACTGATATAGACTTTAATCTGACTGTGACCTCATTACTTTTGATGTAGTTCAGTTGACCTCATTACTATAATTCTGTTGACACACCATGTAGTGATCCTT
Organism: Acholoe squamosa; assembly: GCA_949317995.1. Classification (NCBI taxonomy): domain Eukaryota; kingdom Metazoa; phylum Annelida; class Polychaeta; order Phyllodocida; family Polynoidae; genus Acholoe; species Acholoe squamosa. The sequence goes on along the minus strand of OX439035.1, from coordinate 102,671,140 downwards.
TTTGCAGAAATTAGGTGACAGAAAAGAGAGGTATAATGACAATTCACAATTGTTTGTATTGTATATAGATATAAAGGCAAAATAGAATCTGGCAAAAGTTTATTTCTATCAAAGTGGCTCATTTAACCACTGGGTCTTCAGAAAGTCACCTATCTCCATACATATGTACATGTACTGTGGTATTGAACAAGAAAAATTTGTAATGGCAGAGATATTGAAAATAACTCCTAAAAGTGCTTAAATAAGCCACTATGGTATCTGAAATGATATTGAAACTTGCCATACTGCTCTTCTGTATTTTGAAACAAAACAACAAAAAATACTTTTTTTTTTATTATTTCAAATTCATAATGAGAGGAAGGGGTACACAACGAATAAAAATTCAGACAGATGATGCATGCTAAATCCAGCATATGATACATATTTGATCATCTACTGATTATTACTCTGTCTTTGATCAAAGACTGAATTAATTTAAGAACAATTTACTTCAAAATAAAGATAATGATTCATACTACACTGAACGAGATTATAATGCAATTAGAAAAAAAGTAACTAACTTGAAAAGTATTATTTTTATAAACTCATATAAAACATATTTTGATTATGAAATTATGAATTGTGTTTCAGAATATGAGGTATGACCTTGGTGACTGTACACTTTGGGAGTTCATGTTCCCAAGTAATGATAAACCAACCCTTAGTATCCCTGATGAAGAGCAATACCTCATGGATGGTGCAGATGATGATGAGGTGAGTCTAGGTCCAGTCAGACATACTAGTGGAAACATCTAGCTTTTTCTAATGGGACTACCTGGTGAATACCACTAATAATTTCAAACTATATGCAGATTCTCACAATGACAAAGAAGGGACACTAACTGGATAGCTGGATTCCATGATGAACAGTATTTATTTCATTTGTTTCGTAAATGTTAATAGGGAACATGAAGTCTTTGTTGATAGTAGACCTTGGCATTTATACAAGGCTGGGTAACAAATAATCTGATTGGCCTTAGTGACATGCCTGAGGTTATGTTTATTCATGCAGCTGCCACTGTAAATACTAAATAAAACAGAGCCATAACATGTTTCATTTCCATACAAAACCCTACATCTTCGTTTCTTATTTATAGGAAGAGGAAGTAGAAAAACATTTAGATATGCCTCCATCCTGGGTTGAGAACATAACACTGGATATGAAAGGTCTGTATCATTTTTGTCTTCCAACTATAAGCAGTATCTAAATAGAATAAGCTTTGGCATTAGATCATGTCTTCTCTCACACACACCTCAAAATTATCAGTTATGTTGATGTTATTTCTGTGCATCAAATTCATTTGGAAATATCTTTCAGATTTCCAGATGCGCTGTCCAATGGGCAAGAAAACTAAGTATTATAAGCGGGCAAAGCTAGAGAAGTTTGCACACTACCTTATGAAAGATGGACTAGTATGTAGACTATCTGTCTATGACGACAAGGAACGTAAGTAACCATTCAATTAGGTACATTTATTGTCCATAGAATTGTATCAAATTTTTCATTTGCGGTTTGTCTTCATTCTCTAGAAAATATTGCAATGAGTATGCAGTGTCAGACCGTTCTTTTCTTTACAATCAACTGTATGGTACCAGATATTCTTTATGGGTCAATAATCTAGATATCATCATGTAAAAAATGGTTGTGATATATTAAAGGTGACAGCACAGAATCAGGTATGTGGATATAATTTGTGATATTTCCAAGAACTTTCAAACTTTCTTTATGTGGCAACACTGATATTCATGGCATTTTAAAACAATTTTACTAAAGAGCCATGACTGTTGGGCATTTTAGGGGCTGGAAACAGTTAAAAAAAGAAAGAAAAAAAAGATAAAAAAATAAAAAGTTTTTGCAAAGACTGCTTTTTCCTCAGCATGTGGATCTGGATTCTGTCAAAGATTTATATAACTACTCAAATTGTTCCTTGAAAGCTATACTGTTGCATCTTGAGTGTTGATTTGAATAATATCATAACCATTTTCAGGCTACATGAAATTTTGCATACAACAATTCAACTTTGCTTTGATTCTTTTCCTGTCTTAGATAGAATCTTTCGTCTTGGTTTGCACTGTTTGTGATAAGCTGACAATGTGGTGCATAATAAATATTAGATATAGATATTGATCCAACTGTAAGGGAAATGATCTCGAGTATTTCAACAGTATTCAGTACTCAGTTCAATGCTTCATATCTTTAGAGTTAATTGAATACAAACATTAATGTGTGCAATAGAATGTGGCTTTGTGAGATGTGAGATTTGTCTGTCAGATATCTACCAGTACCCTGAATTCCAGTTTCCATTACAAGTAGAAGTGGGGTAATACATAAAATTGTGAGACCATTGGTTCAAAAGTTCTTAGTGTTTGGAGCCACTGTTCTAAAGCCCTAGTCTCAATCTTCAGATTTGATAATATTGGAATTTGGCAAAAGCGATCCACTATAAGCAGGAATTTCTGGTAGCTACGAGTAGAAGTAGTTATAAGATGGTATTACCCATATTTTAAGTTATGGCTAAGCCTGTGGATTGGCATGTGGACTATCAAATGTCCAAAATAACCATTACTGATATTGAAACATGTCTTGAATTAACTCATCTTTTCTCCAAGCCATATGACCTCTGGTGCAAATGCAAATTACAGATCTGTGAAATCAGAAAATCAAAATGCGGTTTGTAGTGTGGAAAAATAAGACACTGAGAAACTTAATTAGAATAATGAAAATGCATTTGTCATGTGGAAATTAAATAACAAATTGATTATAGATCAAAGTGTGAGATTCTAATCAAATGATTTCTTTCGGCAGTGACAGATCTTATGCAAGTCAAAGAGTTCTATGAACACCGCAAGGATAAGCTGAAGGAGCGTCTGTTTAATCAGAGATCTGGCTGGGTCACAGAGTATTACAAGCCAGGCAGACACAGGTGTCTTAAAGGTACTTTGAATACATTCCTCTATTTGATTTGAATTCATTTACTTTTAAATTGATGTAAAAGGAATTATGTTGTAAACAAGCAGGTGCAAAGCAGTTAGACACGTTTGTTTGATATCTCTCAAGAAAGTTGCACAAATGTCAGTCTTGATGGATGAAAGGGTCCTGTCCCAGTACATTTCTCTTTGATAATTTCAAGCCTTAACTTGAATTTCATGATTACTTCTTCATTAGAACATCAATACAAATCAAGTGCACCTGGCCCTGAAAATGAGCGAACAATGATCTTCTACCATGAGGCAAGGGTGGATGGCCTTGTGAAGCGGGTAGAAACACCAGTTGAAATGACAGAACACTTTACAGACCGTAGTGACCGCCTTTTCTATCGGAATGTTGCATTCAGCAAACGCCCAAAGAAATTCGGCCCAGCGGAGACCAATACCCCGCGGCCCATAGTGGTAAGTGGTCAAGAGTTTATAGTTAATATCTAAGTGCAGTTTAGGAGCATAAGCAACATATAGTAAGTATATAGACATGACATAATAGAACATAGCTATTGTTTATTTAGAATGACCATAAAACATGAGTAGAAATCTAAATGTCCTTGTAATGTTGGATATCACCTGTGGATTTTTCCCATTTATGATATTTCCCTTTCTTTACCCAGAGTAATAAAGCAGTGTGGATGGTAATAATGCACAATGCATGATTTTGTTTTTATACAAGATAGAAGAAAAGGAGTGTAGCATGTGGGATATCATGATTTAATACTGATGATGATAAGTCACATGTTTGGGATTAGTTTCACTTCCAACATATCTGATTAAAATTATTATCCAGATTTAGGCATGACATGCATTTATAAAGAAAGGCTGAGTGTGTCGCTGTTCATAAAGGCTTGTGTTCTATATGCATATAAAATTAACTATCTTGACTCTTCAACAATGATTAAGATGTTTGCCCTGTAGTTATAAAAGAACATTTTTATTTGACTGTCAACTAAATTTACCTTTTACATATCTATAAAGACATAAAACAATCTCCTTTTGGTATCTTGGTTTTGCCATCTCCACTTAATCTTTCCACATGTTCACATTGTTATACAACCAGAATGTTATGATAATTGAATAGCTAACTGTTTCTCTCTATTTTACCTCTAAAGAAAATGGTAGAGAGGTACCATCCAGATTCAGAATCAGATGCAAATGAGTCAATCGCAGAAATTGTCTTCAATATTGCTGAAGAGAAAATTCTGATCACATACCATACAGAGGACAAAAAGATCTCAGCTTCAGTCAGAGAGTTTTCAAAACCACCAAACTCTGAGGAAAAGGGAGCAACTCTTATAATGACCCAAGACATGCACAACACATTCCAGGTCAGTCTTTCTCAATTTTGATAAATTTTTGTCTTAATCAGTTCTTTATTACCATAATCTCCCATGTATAAGGTGCGTCTTATACGCCAAATAAAATTATGCTGAGTCTTATACGTGGGAGGAACATTGCCTTGAGTTTGGGGTGCGCCTTATAGGGGGGGTATTTTTAATATAGAACAGTACTAAACTAACAAAAATCTGCCCTTAGAGGTGCGCCTTATATGTGAAACAGACCTCCCTGAGTTGGGGGTGTGACTTATAGGTGAGGTGCGCCTTATACGCGAGAGATTACGGTAGACACCTAATCTAAAATCGCAGTGGAGTCTGTGAAGTTATGTATTGATCTTATGCACTTTATTTATTTAAAAGAGAAAAAAAAATGATTTATCATATCCGATCTGATTGGTCTGTTTCTCTATTCAGGTAGACCCAATGAAGCCTCAGAAGAAGCAGGTGGAGCTCTACAATAGTCTGGTTGAACTGCTCAAGGCTGAAGATGCTTGTAAAGAGCATGTTAGGGAGTCTGAGGAGGAGGTATGATGCATTCCTTCTAACCTAGTGATACATAGATGATACATGACACAAAATGGCTTACGTTTAGCTGATAGTTCCCACGAATGTCTTGTAAACATTAAAGTAGAAATATTCACTTAAAACTGGGCACTGTACAATGCCAGTTGACATGAAAATAATTTCTCTATCCATTTTAGTTTGCTACATAGAATTTCAAAAGTGATTCATAATACCTTTAACTGTATACCTTAATTTCCCATCACATGTATCATAATTACTTCTACATACTGACTCCATAATTTTCTAGGGCTTCATAGCATTGAGTGAATATTCCTATTATCTAATATTCTATAATCACCATGTTCAATGATTATAGATCTAGAAAACAATCGATACTTAATTAAAACTATTACAGGTTCAGGAGATCCTGAATGACCGAACAAAGGAGGAAGCTATGTCAGAATTAGAGATTTCTGTGTATGATACAATGCGTAACGAGAAAGCCAAGAAGCACCGTAAAGAGCTGGTAAGTACTGCCTCATTAAAATACATATATCCCTTAGTATTCATAAAGTAAAATATTAATTTTCTTCTTTTCTGATCTTTTAAGAGTTAAAATCATTTTGGCAAGTAATTCCTCTGCAAAGTTATTTGGATGTATGCGACCCCACATTAATTGTTTCTTGGTACGATATAGTCATGTCAGTATGATAATTAAATCGATAATTCATTGAACAAAACAGTAACACATGAACACTCTTCTATGCATGGCTCACATAAAGCTTGTACGGTATCATAAGACTAGTGTTCAAAAAAGCATTATGTTCACCCCTCACATATGCATGGTGACACATGATAACTTTGATATAAAAGTATCATTGATGAATGATTGTACATAGCTAATGTTCTCACGAAACCTACAGGGCCACCCGGTAAGTATCACAAGAGTAGGGATTTCAGCATCAAAAACTCAGTATTAGATAGTACACAAGGCAATTATCATATCACACAACTTCTTCCATGATTTAGGCATACATTTACACTTTTATTAAGTGGGCTACTTTCAGCTTCCTGCACATATCAGACTTGGGATGCATGATCACTATTTTAGGTGCAAAATACCTTTTGATTTTAGAATAAGGACTTTAATTCAGAGAATACAAATACATCTATAGGATTCTCAGGAACTTTATATTCTATTATACACTTTGATATGAAAAGAAAGAAATACTAACATACTTTTTCTGTAATTCATCAAGAAAATTTCTGGTACACATAACAAAAAAACTTTTGTCTTTAGCTTTGAGTCATCTAAGAATGACACTTTGCTCCGTTATTCATTATAGCCAATTTCCACAAGACTATTTTCTTTCCTTTGACAACTGATGCATACAAATGTATTTCTGCTGGATCTATTCATATCTGAATTGATTTTTGTTTTTGCTTGGCATGTTAAAAACATTCCTGCTGACTAAGAGCTCTGAATGCATAATTTATCCTTGTTACAATATTTTTGCATACATTGTGTAGATTCATGGAAAAAATAAAAGTTGTTTCTTCCCACTGCAGCCATTCCATACGACTTAGAAAACTGCTTTGTATCACCCAAAAAATGTTGAAGTTGGAAATCCTGGGTTTGGCCCTGGACCAGAAAGTGGGTATTTATACAGCTGTTATACCAACCAAATCCAATGTCTAACCATTAATTTATTCTTGCCCCATCAGGAGCGGCTTCAGCTGGAGGAGAAGCTGCGGAAACAGGAGATGGAGCTGGATTACCTGGCACCATTCTTGGCACAAATCGGCAATCCAGAGAAGTTGACCCGGCAACAGGCCTTCAAATTGAAAGAAGACTGCCTCTCTGACCTCAAACAGCGGCTCATCGACAAGGCTAATCTCATACAGGCCCGCTTCGAAAAGGTAAGCCCAAGGACTACTACATGTATTATGCAAATTTTATGCTGATCTGTTTAATTTAGGTTCAGGTGGTAGTGTGTAGGATTTAGGAGCACTTAAATAAATGGCCTTAATATAGTGTCTATTTAAATTGCTGATTTTGTCTGTACTGGCTACCTTATTCCGTGATGTATGTAGTAAATAGTATTTAAAAAATAATGGCTGCATTGGGTGCATCCTGCATCAAATAGACGAGTCAATGCCAATACCTATTAAAGATCCTACTTTGTTTGTTCCTATAGGAGACCCAGGAGCTGCAGAAGAAGCAGGCATGGTACCAGCAGAACCAGGTGTCTATGATGAAGGATGACGAGGAGGAGTACCTCAGTTACTGCTCAGACGCCATGTTCCGCATTCACATCCTAGAGCTTAGACTCAACAGGTCAGTACCACATATTGATGTCATATCATGTTATCTCTGAGAGGGTATGTGTTAACATGGGGGGACTTTCAGGGAAGGTATTAGGGTATCTTTACATTTGGGCTGAACAATGTGTACAAAGTACCACAGATGGCGCCAAAGGGAATGAGATGGGCTGGTAGCACCCTCTGTGCTGCACAGTAGAAACTAGCTTCTGTGAAGACAGTTGCTAAGGCCTAAAAAAAGCTGTGTTTCCGGTAACATGGTCAAAAAAGTTGAGGTCGGTAGGTCAGATTTTTTTTTGTATCCGAGGTCTCAGAGTGAAATATATTGCTGGTTTTTCACTGGTAATTGTAAGAAACATTGATTTCCTGCTTGGGATAAGGAAAACGATGGGGAAATGTGTACATATATGTCAAATAACCATTTTGGAAGAGAATCTTTCAAAATTTTGAAAAAAAAATCAAAAATTGTCAAAAAATGGTCAAAAAATCTGGAAAAATCAGAATTTCTTTTTTAAAAATCTGAGGTGGGCCCCTTTGAGCTGAGGTTGGTCGGGTTACCGGAAAAAAACCTTTTTTTTTTGCCTAATCAGTTTCATAATACAGAAAAGACCAGCTGAACATCACATACATAATGCCTTACGTTTTAATGTACAAACCTGGACACAAAATGGGTGTGGACCACTAAAATCGACATGGTGACATGGGCTATTTTAGGCTTAGTAACATGGGACATGAACAATTTCTTAAAATCGACATGGTGACATGACCATTTCTTAGAATTGACAGGGGACATGGATATTTTTTTAAAACGACATGTGACATGGGGGAGCCCCCCATCCACACACACCCACAAAGCTTAGATAACAAGCACATTTTTTAAGACTTATATATTTCAATATTTACCAGTGACACTTGTTAATTTTCATCAATGTAAGATATTTCTTTTAATTTCCTCTTACTACAGACACAAAGAGAGTGCACCACAGAAGTACATGAACTTGGAGCAGGACATCCGATCTGATGCCCGCCTCACTGAGTTCTTCTAACTGCTCATGGAGTAGCTCTCCTGACCTATATAACTCACCTATCATCCAAGATCACCCACTCTCATCAGCTGGTCTGCATTAGGATCGATGCATTTCTAATAGGTTTTGTCCCTGGAAACTGTAGCTAGATTTTTTTTCCTTTTTTTTCATTTGTGATATAACACTGAGGAAAATCAACACAGATTTAAGTCACTGCAAAGCCAAGCTATGTACATATATACAGTACTGTAAGTTATAAAGAATAAGTCAAAATGCTCACTTGTGATTTCTGATATTGATGAAGCCTATGTTTGATAATCGGTGTAGACATAAATAGATGCAACTACTGACCCAAGGCAACGAGAAGTATCAATAAAAAGGTAGCGAATACGCATAATGATTATTTATTATTCCTAAGTGATATAAAACAAAATCAAGATGGTAGAAGCAATGCTGTGATGAAAGCCATAACTGAAACTACTGTTATGCTATGCAATAAAAATGTGAAAATCAAGTCTCCTATTTCTCCTCATTATCAAAATTATACAGTGTACATGTAGAGAGATTTATAATGTGTTTTCAAAATATGAAAATAAGTGGGGGTTGTGGTTAGCAGTTTAGAATACTAATTTTACCAAGATATGTTCTAGTCTTTAGAACTTCTGTGCTCGATCATGTCCATAAAAGCATGACAATAAGCCATTAACCATTTCATGGTCGATGATGGCTATGAATTTCCTAATTTCCTGTCCCCCCCCCCCGCCATTTTCTCGGCATCTTTAAAAAAAAAAAAACTTTTCTCGACATCTTGCTTGAAGATCTTGTTATGCATATACAAAAGGAATTGTTTAATTCATGTTCATGTCCTGAATACATAATGCATATGGCACTGAGCTATGATAGATGCACTGTATCCTGCCACATCATTAATGTCATAAAATTGGCACATAGAGGAAGGTCTGTGGAAACATGCAGCGACGACGACGTATCCTACTCTTTTGCATCCTGTCATTTATCTCGATACATTGGCTTTTCCAAATTTGGTCACCAATTCTCTGGACGCAAAAGAAAAGTCTACAACACGGAAATTTGGTATCATGCACCAATTTGGCAATTTCACCTCATGAAAGCACAAATATGTGTGGATTTGAAGGTGATGCAGGACAATATCCCTCTATTCCAGAACTAAAAGAAGGCAAGTTAAACCTCGGCAAGGTGCTTTATGTATGTACTCAGATTATTTGTCTTGCATATAGTTACAAAGGACTTAATATCACCGGAAGCACTCCTCTTGTTCAATTGGAAAAGGATTGTGACTTGCATGAGACATGTGCGGCACTGCAAATATACTCCAAACACGTTACAGATACACACATTGATCTATATAAACATTTATCCCTGTTCAAAGTCATGAGGACCAGGGAATTTGCAGAGCACAAACGTCCAGATTATTGCGATGGCTGTTTCAGATTTGATTTCAAGGTAATGATCGAGCCTTATAATGTGTGTCCAAAGGGAGGAGAGGTTGACGTATTTGTGATTATATTTTCTATACCAGGGGAAACAGAAAATCGTGCTGCGATAAGGGACACATGGTTAAGAGACTCTGGGAGATTCCTAAGTAAAACACACCATGTCTTCTTCTTTGGGTCGGGATGGACTCCAGAAGAGCAATTGATCGTGGACTGCGAGTCACAGAAATATGGGGATATTCTACAGATGGATTTTGCAGACACATATTACAATATGTCTTACAAACTGGCTACTGGTTTTAAATGGGCATTAAACCACTGTCCGCAGACGACATTTATCGTCAGGTCTGCTGTGGACATCTACTTGAATATGCCCCGGACTTTATGGTACACCCGCACTGAGGGTAGGAAAAGGAAAGGTCAAAATGGCATCATAGGAAATTGTGTTATCGGAGATGTAGTTTACAGGGGACTCATTCATAAACATGGCCAGACGACAAACGATTATCCCCACGACGCCTACAAATCTTTCTGTTCTGGCACCACTTATATGATGTCAACGCAGACGGCAAAAAGATTCCTGGATTTCGCGCCAAATGTGCCTTGGTTCAACTTGGAGGATATCTGGGTGGGTCTGGTAGCCTGGAACGCTGGTATACCACTGAGAAATGTCAATGGTTTCAATGAGAAGCTGGAAAAGGGTCAGAAATGTATTAAAGGTAAATCGTGGTTTACAATTCATGGGCTCAGTGCCCCCAAAATAAGGTCGGTGTATAAAAAATGCATAAACAGAAGTGGACTCTCTGAAATGCAAAGTAAGATATTTCGGTAGCAGTTATCTATATCAGCTATTTAAAATCATCAGTTATGATGCACCACACGTGGGCCTATTATAGGCTACAGTATCATGTTGAGATAGAACCCATGACATATATGCTGAAGGAGGTCAGTGGAATAATTCATTATTGTAATTCACAGTCGGCTGAACGCCTGAGGACAATCTGCACCTCCTGTCACTCCTAGATACTACTAATAACTTCTGTGAATACAGCACTCTAACTCCATACAACTGTTCACATATCCCATCATTTGGTAAAGGATTAATTGTTTCTTCCATGGCATTAAAACTATGGGCCATGAACTGCACCCATATGATAAGATCGCCTCTGACGAGACATCGACAAGTATGGTATACTATAGATCTACATTGCTATACCTTCATGCTTTAGTTTCAACATTGTGAGGTAGGTGGCGGCACCGATTCTTGTTCCCACCTACAGACTTTTGTGTCCATAGGGATGAATAGGTTTGCATTCACAAGACTTGGAGTTGTTGCGGGATTTGCTGTTTTGTGATAAGACTATAGCTAATTCAGAGAACTATGAGATGGAGCCATTGACAGAAGACATCTGGAGCTTAATTCAAAACATCCTGGGATCCCAACCCCAGCGATCTTAGTGTAGGCACATATCATAAGACCTGACTGGTCTACCCTATGTAATGCAGTGGTTGCAGGCCTATCCAGAATAGCTAGGCCTGGGATCACTTCACTATTCCATTTCCACCACTAAGATCACTAAGATCTTAGTGAAAGAAATGCATAGTGGTTTCACCTGAATACAAGAGCACTTACAGGGAACACTCCTGATCGAAAGAGTGAATAGCCTGCTGCATGTATACATAAAGAGGGGAGGGAGGACGTTTGCTGAGTGTCCTTGAGGGCTCTTAGGGCTACTCATGCGTTAAGTGCACTGTAAGGTAATTCTTCCCTTCTCTCTCTTTGTCCTGGGGGGAGGGCACAATGCTTCTAATAGGCAAGCATAAATCATACATTCATGGGAACAACTCTTAAATACTGTACGGGGGTCAACTGCACCCTGTGCTCTTTTGTTAGCCCATATGGGGACGGGGAACGATGGTATAAGCACTCTTGTGAAGAAGAGTGACTCCACAGCTATTCCTTTATTTTGGGACTCTTACCCCTGTGCCTAGTCAGTTCTTCTTGGAATAGTGTAAGATGGCTGAGGCTAAGATCGATGCGATCTTAGTGCTGGCTAGGATATGTGAACCCAGTCAACTCTTAAGATTGCTTAATAGGATAAGGCTGATTTATTCCTAAGATCGCTGGGGTCGTGATCCCAGGATGTTTTGAATTAAGCTCCTGGAGGGTCTTCCCAAAAGAAAACGTACTCTTTTGAATCGTAGCGCTAAAAGCCCTCTCCTAGCTTCCTTAAAATGTGTATGACCAAAATGTGCGTGCACAATGCTTTATGGATAGGTTATTTTTAGATAGAAAACCAATACAGACAACAGAGCACACTTTAGAAGTTCAAGTTTAGTGCACGCTGAGATAAACATGTTTTTTCTTCTTAGTTCTCTTGAAAACGTGTTTTGGTCTAGAAATTAATTAGATAATATTGTAAGGTTTGTCAAGATCCAAATGGGATCATCATACTGCATCTCTCTTAGTCTTCGCTCTGTTATATGGAGGTTGTCACGTGTAGCTGTAATGTATTTGTCCCCTTCACAGTAGCATGATTCAAAACAGCTGTTGTCGATATTCCTCTGAAACAAAACGGAGAGTGAATGGGGGAAAAACAGGAAAGCGAGAACATGTGGAAAGGGAGATGTTGAAGGAATCAACCGAAAAACTTAAGTTCATAAGATACAACAGATAAAATGGCAAAGGTTTACTTCAATATAATATATCCCACTTAGGGCAGAAGCTTTTTTTGCATGGCGTCAAAATACAATGCACATTTGTACACATGTTGACAGGTTTTAATGAGCCAATTTGTATTGAATTAGGCGTTAAATTGAATGCTTAAACCACACGAGTGTCAATACAAAAATAGACTGTAAACCTATAATTTAGATGTTTCTTAAGTACCAGGGTATCTGTAATTTAATAAAGCGAGTACACAGATTATCTTGAAACTACCTGTCAATGTTGTGTAACTGACAGTAAAGTTAATGACTGGCTATAGCTGGTCGATTCAAGAGAACATTGGTAATTTCTTGTGTACAAGTGTATAATAATGTATTATTGTAAGTAAATGATGACAAGTATAGTTCTCAATAACCCCTATATCGTAATGTCATCACATAACCCTGATAAATTTAAATTCAGAGGAACTATAACTAAAATTGGACCGTTTTACCTTTTTCTTTTTGTGATAGACTGGCAGATGTTTCCAGGATCATATGAAACTCATAACGAATTTGTAGTATATCATAAAGATAATAAAGAAACCCCTCTGGGCTATGTATATAACTCATTATTTTCAATCGGTCTACTGTGCATTAAGGATTGCAATACACAATTGCCAATGAAGGACTATTGCAGAAAAAAATATGCCACTGTGGGAACTGGAGGAATTAGGAACCGTTGCAATTGAATGTTTACCCAATATATAAAAAGGCATTAGTTTGCCGCTGGTTTCCACCCCCATTGAAATAAGCTGGGGTACTTGCCAGGAACAGATAAACCAAAAGAGGCTAGATAAAAGTATGTACTTTTTTCAAAGATAACTCGATTTTTCTCTTCATTTTTAACATTTTTAATATTTTTAGGACCTATTCTATAATATCTATTTTACTAGTATTCTCTAAAGAGCCTACTTTGTGGTAGATCCAATATGGAAAAAAATATGTTTGTTTGTACTAATGTAAATGGACGAGGACTAACATGATTTTAATTTGAATATATATGGCAGCCACAAAGTTAAATTGCTAAGCACTATCATAGAATAAGCAAATCCACATTCTGCCGACGCTGTACATGGGGCATTATACTTTCATCTGCACATCTCTTTTTAACCCCATCTATGCCCCTTACAGCCTATAGGACTCAGTATGGAGGCCTAGTGGAGCCACCATCTTGAATTTCGCTGGTTGAGGTAAACCCCACTGATAAGACATACCATGATGGGTACCTTGTCCCTGGTTAACACCCACTTCCAGGGACATACTGGTCCCATCTTATCAGTTCTTATCAGTGTGTGTCGCCAGAACCAGCTCCTGACCAGCTAGAGGTCATATTATGCTATGCATGTACCCACACATCCTTTACATACCGGTACCCACACACTGCCAACCCCATGACATCCTTTGCATACCCACACACTGCCAACCCCATGACATCCTATAGGACACACCCACACACTGCTAATCCGATGACATCCTATAGGACATACCCACACCCTGCCAATCCCATGATATCATATGTATATCCACCCACTGCCAATCCCATGACATCGTATAGGACATACCCACACACTGCTAATCCGATGACATCATATGCATACCCATCCCGGGGGGGCACTGAGTCTTTGATTGTTGGTACCAACTGTGAAACTACAGCCCCCCTTTTTTGGCCAAATCACAGCCCCTTGAATACAGCTCACCTTTTACAGCCCCCCTTTTTTGAAGAAGTCTGTTAACAGCCCCCTTTTTGAGGCACTTTTCCATGTGAATCAAGGTTCTTTGTTAATAAAGCTCTTGAATTTCACAGCCCTGGATTGATTGCATGGAATATTCAAGTTACTTCCTTTCCATGCAAGACATAGAAAGTATTAACAGCCCCCTAATCTCAAGATATAATTCTGCTTACAGTCCCCCTTTTTCTCCCCTTTGACACGTTGACAGCCACCGCTCCGCAAGGTCAGTGCCACAGTTGGTACCCAAACTGAAGCTCAGTGCCCCCCCCCCCCCGATACCCACCCACTGCCAGTCCCATGACGTCATATAGGACATACCCACCCACTGCCAATCCCATGACATCCTATAGGACATACCCACCCACTGCCAGTCCCATGACATCATATAGGACATACCCACCCACTGCCAATCCCATGACATCCTATAGGACATATACCCACCCACTGCCAGTCCCATGACATCATATTCCGAGTAAGCAGGTCGTCCCATGGGCGCCGCCATTACTGGAGCTTGTTACCAGCAAGTTCTACTGATAAGACCTATCAGATGGGTACCAGTCGGCTTAGTCGGCTTAATCCTGCTTAGTCCGTATAACGGACTTAGCAGGTTTAATTATTAGCCAATGAGAGAACCCCAATCTATTCACTGCGGTCCTTCGGGGGCCAACTGGTACCCAACTGATAGGTCTTATCAGTAGAACTTGCTGGTAACAAGCTCCAGCAATGGCCTCGCCCATGGGACAACCTGCTACCTCGGAATAGGACATACCCACACACTGCCAATCCCATACATACCCACACACATTGCATCACAACTTTTATTTCAGAGAGATATTGCATGTAGTGTACTTTATATTGACATTGCATTGTGCGTAGCCATATGGTCACGACTGGTCTTATGGCATCAATAAAACAAGGAGGGTCCTGTCTCCATGTAAGAACAATGACCCAGAGGGTGATTCCCCTCCAGTCAGTATTAGCAGAGGGACATCCCCATATACAGCTGTTCCATTTATTGACAATTTTGTTCATCTTTTAACAATCACTGAAAGCCCCAAGGTCGTCAGACTGACGATACCCAAATCTACAACCTAAGGTCATCAGATTGAGCACCCAGGGTAGTCAACCTGATGGGTTTAGGTCAACACACTCTTCCAAGGTAGTCAAACTGATTACATAATGTTGTGAGAGTGACAACCTTGGTGCTGACTACTTGGGTCCTCAATCTGACTACCCAAAGCTGTAGATTTGGGTATCGTCAACTTGAGCACCTAAAGTCCTCAGCGGTGAAGACCTTCAGTTGAAAACTGAAGGCCTAAACATCAACCATGAGTGGCACATACCTGCCACCTTGTGTATTTGTTACATATTGTCAACAGAATGCCATAGACTCATACTGGGAGATGTTGACTGAGGGACTTCACTCCCTGTAAGGTGCTGCCCTCTCTCTGTACCTCTTCTGATGACCATAGGTCCTCAATCTGACGAGTTTAAAAATCTGGAGGGTGTTCAGTGATAGACAATCTACAGACTTGTACTTGTTTATTTTCCTGTCAAGAACCAGAGAATATCATATTGCGTTAACTTCCCTAGTTATTGCTTCTATCACTCATTGCAACCCCTTATAATTTGTCTATTGATACAGTATATGATTGTTAATCAATGTGTATGATTTCTGTATTGGAACCATTCTTATCAACGTTTAACCAAATCTACTATGTTTCTAAGCTGATGACAAACGGCAGCCCGGAGTCGACAGCCAGTCGTCGGTGGAGGTTTGGCTCTGGTATAAAAAAAAGGTGTGATATATTGGCATTGATCCAATAATTCCTATTGATGCATTGGCCCAATATTGGAAAGTCAGCAGACATGTATAGGGCAAGTCTTGTGAGTTGAAAGATCGTGACGGAGAGAGC
This sequence comes from Acholoe squamosa, assembly GCA_949317995.1. NCBI lineage: Eukaryota > Metazoa > Annelida > Polychaeta > Phyllodocida > Polynoidae > Acholoe > Acholoe squamosa. The sequence continues at coordinate 102,655,104 of OX439035.1, read as the reverse complement.
CCAGGGGGGTTCCAGGATCCAACGCCAATGTTATGTTGCTCAAGCCGTTTTCGCCTGACGGCGCCCATTCCGCTCTTAATGCCGTCTTGCATCCCTAGAGCCACTAGCGCCTCGGGAGGGTGTTGCTCCTATTGTAATAAGAGCTGTGAGTATGTGCCCTCTTTTCTAAACAAGCCATGCACTGCTTCACCAAAGTACTTGCACTCACCACTTCAGTCTCAGAAGTTGTCTGCCTTGTTTAGAACAGAGAGAGCTGCACTATCAGGTACCTACTCATGTCACACACTCTATAGTGTATCATACTGACTGACTTCTTCCAACTAGGTACCTACTCAAAGGCAGCTTTTTTAGCACCCTACTTGAATGACCACTAGTGAGCAACAAAAGGGACAAGTTATAGCTACATGAAAAGAAAGGACTGGAAACGAGGGCATTTTTAGTCAGCTCTTCCTTTTACTATAGGAGCAACACCCTCCTGGTGGACTGCTGGAGTGGCTTATGCCTGACGCTAACCTGGCTGTCCCTGGCTTGCCTCGGACGTAGCGCAGAGCTTATACTTTGTACTGTAGGTACATGTACAAACACGGGCAGCTAGTCAGCCTAGCCTGAAGCTCCCTCTTTTATCGCCACCTCCAGGGCCTTCTGGTTACTGACCCCTCTTCCAGGGGGCGACTGTGATCGCTCTCTGTAAGCAAGAAGGGCGTGCGAAAAGCGGCCACACGTGGGTAGGAGTCAGTGACACGGAGCCTGACCCTGGAGGAGGTAGAGAAACCCAGGAGGACTCACTGGCCATCACCCCTATACATGTAACAGCTACGCTCCCCACCAAAACATGCCTCCCACACACCTCATGTAGCCTCCTCTAGATGATGAACAAAACCTCACCGCCCCCTCACCTTGAATCATAAGCTGCTATGGGGAAGCTGCAACGGGGAAAATTGGCCGACCACCCATGTAGCTCCTGGAGGTACTGCCTCTGGGCCCCTCATGGGTTCTGGACGCGGCTGGTGCCTCAGAAGGGTGTTTCGTGAAAGGTCAGGTGTGAAATATGGCAGGTAATGTGTGACGTAGCCGTACTAATTAGTGTGGGGGCCCGTGAATGATAAGAAGGGCCCTTTTGATCCCTTAACGAGCATGTATAGGTCAAGTGGGCAGGTGTTATGCTAGAAAAATAATTTTCATAGCTCTACACTATCGTTCCTCTCAAGAAACTGACTCAGATATTACATTTATGTAAAGAATGGTTGGTTACATTGTATTGTTGTCTATATTCCATTATAAGCTATGAGCAGCCATGGATCTCACAGGGTCATATAGGGCCTTTGGTATAATGCATGATTCATTCAACTCTGGCGATTAAGCCAGCAGTGCCTGGAAGAGCAATCATCATGGCCACCATACCAGGTTGACACACATACAAATGGCAGCATGATGCACACATTCGGTGCATGGTAGCAGTCTTACCAGCACCACATATGTGCATCATGACACCTTAGATGAAGCTGAAGGCGCATCATGTGGTCCTAGGGGTATACATGTATTCATACATTGATATATTATCATCGTCCATCTGGGACCCTATATAAAGGGCCCACGGGTGTTTTCTTTTCTTTCTCGGCCTAACTACAAATGTAGCTATAATCATCTATACGTGTAGCGTTTGCTCAATAAATATCAATAATTTTCGTGTCAGCCCAATATATGAATAAATGAATAAGTAATACAGGGGGAAAAGCCACGGAACAAATTATCTATAAACATGGTATATGGTGCATGTAGACTTCCATACTAAACTACCATTAACCCTACTGTGGCCTGCCGGGTGCCAACTCGGTTAATTTGCACTACACAAGCCGTATCCTGCTACACGGAGGGATCAGGGGGTTAACAATGTCTGATATCAGTTGTACCTCACATGACCAGTCACCTGACGCCAGGCATGAGAGATTAACGGGAAGCAGAGAAAAAAATATAGCTACACAATAGAGTACCTCCCTGGAAAAGAGGGGGGGGGGTAAAGTAGGGTCATTCTCTCCATTGGCATCGATTGATTGGTGTCATATCCTGTTATTGTCCGACCTTATTATACATGATTAGAAAGTCGACGCTATGGCAATACGTTTACATAACGGAAAAAATGGTATAGCATGTGTACTTTGTTCGTACGTTCAAATTAACTTTTCTCTAAATATTAATAAGAATTTTGGACCCCCTGTTCACATGAAGATGTTATATTATATACATGTATATATTTAAGTAATGTAGGCCCTACCCTATAACTGGGGCGTGCACAGGGGGCTTGCACCCCTGCACACTTTTACCCCAGTACATGTACATGCAACCATGGAGGTTTGATAGCAAATGGTGGAGAACCCATCAATTCATATTAGGCACCCTCGACCCACATAGAAGGAGAGGTTCCCTGGCATCACACCCCTCCCCCCTTCCCACCCCAAACTCCCTCTTCCCACCCAACACGTCCTACCCACCATGATGCTCAGATCGCCTGGACGCCACCTTTTTTACACGTGATCTCTGCAACAAGATTTCTGACATGATGTCAGAACCGATTTGAACCACATGCTGCCATGTCAGAACAGCATGTAGGCCATGTCCGCAACTTTAACCCCCCGTCCCTTACACCATACCCCGAGGGTGGTAGCCTAAAGGAGGGGAAAACAATTGAGGTGGGGGGGGGGGTCATTCACTGCCGCTATTTTAGGCCCTTTCCGCGAACTCATGGCAAAGGAAATTGAGCACATGCTGCGAAAGCTGAAGCTTAATATTTGCAGGCCTATACAAAACTATAATCGATCTTAGTGCATTGATATAGGTTTTACCCGCTTGACCCATGCATTCTTCCTACATGCATGCAGTTCTATCTACATGACGTTAGGTAGGGTGGGGTAAGACGCCCTTAATTTACAAATGTGTCATTTCTAAGAAATTTATTGCTACTTACAGAATACTTAAGAAATCTACATTAATCAAAGGATGCAATGATATTTTCTTCATGTGCAAAAGCTTGTCAGCCCTGCCTCATAGAATGTTATGATAAAGCATATGTGAAAAAAGTGGGCCTTTTACCCCATTGTCTAAAGGCTGAGCTAAAAGGCCCACATCCTTTGGAGTAAAAGGCCCACATGCACATAAAAGAGGATCATATATGGAATAAATGCTCCATTTGGATTCTTGTCATGAAAAAAATGTTAAGGATAATCTTCATGGACTACTTCTCAGATTTGAACATTATAAATCACCTAAAGTAGCATTTGATATATTTTATATTGAAGCTCAAGGGATGATATATTTTATATTGAAGCTCAAGGGATGACAGCACAGGATAAGGTAAAATATCCTATAACATGTAAATGAGCTAGTTCTAAGAAAATAATTCCCAATCAATGCATATTTTTCGTACTAATCAAGAAATGGAAAAAGGTATCATACTTGTGGAATAGGTTGTCTGCCCAACCTTATGAAATATTCCTATAGAATATTTAAACAAAAGATTGGGCATTTTAAATTTACCCCACATGTTGAAAGGCTGGGGTAAAAGGCCCATAATGATGGGGCAAGAAGTCCATGAATCCTAAGATGAGATGAAGTTCATATAAAAAGTCCATGTAGCTGTTGGAATAAAATGGAAGGGAAATAAAAAGTATCTTTATGACCCCCCTCTTCCATCCTTCATCTCATAGTGCCTCAGCTAATACTTTTAACCTCTTTAACTTGATCTTCAACAAATGATGCATATTTCAGGACCCTTGTATTTATAATTATTTGAAATCAAAGATGATGACCTTAACAGGTATAGAATATTTAATGTCAACTACATGTAGTTCTCATCCAATCATAACGAAAACCTACAAAAGAGGTCTCCTTTAGGTTATCTTTACTTCCAAGTGTTAAATGGCTGTATATAGCTAGACATGAGAGCTAAAGGGCCTTTTACCCCAAAGGGCATCTTACCCCCTACTACCGAGATGGACACTAAAGCTATTTCAGCGACAAAATTGTCAACATAACCATTGATGATATGACCACCATGACTTCCGTAAGCCAGTCCTTGGGTGAAATAATTCATGACTGAGCACCAGCATAGGATTTGCCTTTGGCATGGGTGTTGGAATATTGTCTATAATAGAGGGTGGACGTGTGTGGAGGTGGTTCACACCTCTAGCGTCCTGCACCATCTGTGCCCGCCTGTCCACACCTGTAATCCCCTATCATCGCCCATCCCAGGCTACACGTAACCCCATCTACCGGCCTGCGCCGACATTAACCCTCTTCCTGCCACATAGTGCATCAATGCATTACACATAATATCTGAATGCAACGAATGTCGGCCCGGTGCGTCAATGAGGGGGAAAAAGGGGTCTGTTGACTGAATTACATCTAGAGATTAGGGTTGTTATTACCTTTTATGACTTGCATAAAAAGGAAATAACTTGCATATTCCATGTAGCTAATCACTCAAGTACGGAGCCCCTAATAGGACATACTGAAAATATTTTTTTCCCTGAAAAATTATTCCTGCAGATACTGGAAGATTCCTGCTAATACAGGAGGATTCTTGTGGATACAGGGAGATTTCTGTGGATACAGGGAGATTCCTGCGGATACTGGAAAATTCCTGCGGATACAGGAGGATTCCTGCAGATACAGGGAGATTTTGTGGATACAGGGAGATTCCTGCAGATACAGGGGGATTCCTGCGGATACAGGCAGATTCTTGCAGTTACAGGGAGATTCCTGTGGGTACAGGAACATTCCTGCTGGTACAGGAGGATTCCTGCGGATACAGGGAGATTCCTGTGGATACAGGGAGATTCCTGCAGATACAGGAGGATTCCTGTGGATACAGGCAGATTCTTGCAGTTACAGGGAGATTCCTGCTGATACAGGAGGATTTCTGCTGGTACAGGAAGATTTCTGCGGGTACAGGATGTTTTCTCTGCAGGTACAGGAAGATTTCTGCGGGTACAGGATGTTTTCTGCAGGTACAGGATGATTTCTGTCTATGGAATAGTTTGTGCACCTGCTAGACTGTTTGTGAACCCACAATAATGTTTCTGTACCCGGAAAAAAAAACGTTTCTCTACACCCAGGAATAGTATCTGGAGGCCTACCCAATGTCTGGCAATCTACCAGCCTCCGCCATGTTGATTTAGTATCTTCAGTATGGAGGGGACTATGTTTCTGTACTGAGATCATTCAGCTACATCACGCTGTTAGTTCATCTCAAACAAAGTGGCGATAACGTCACATTTACAGCTTCATATCTCTCAGGCACACATGTACATATATTGTCCTTGAAAAATAGATCTAACTTGGCAGTAGCCCATCCCTCTGGTATTTATAAGATGCCAGCATCAGAAACTAACCTGCACAGGAGACATGGTGGTCAGTGTCCTCCTGGGCGAAGGCTGCTGTATACCCCTACAGTCAATAGTGACTGGTCATCCCCTCCTGCCACTTAAGATGGGCCCCACTACCGGTAGTACACATATGTACAAGGTAGAGCATACATATTTTTTCATTTGGTATCAGAAGCAACATTGTAATGTGTTCTCATGGTGTATTGTTCAAGCAACATATGGTCGTATATAGGCTATTATTTCTGTGCCCACAAAAATTGTTCAGAACCCACAAGTATTGTTCAGTTCCCACAAGAATTGTCCAGTATCCGCCAGAATTGTCCAGTACCCGCCAGAATTGTTCAGTATCGGCCAGAATTGTTCAGTACCTGCAAGAATTGTCCAGTACCCACCAGAATTGTCCAGTACCCGCAAGAATTGTTCAGTATCCGCCAGAATTGTCCAGTACCCACAAGAATTGTCCAGTACCCAAAATAATTGTTCAGTATCCGCAAGAATAGTTCAGTACCAGCAAGAATAGATTTTTGTGGTGAAAAAATATTCTTGCGGGTACTGGAACAATTCTTGCGGATACTGAACAATTCTTGCGGATATTGAACAATTCCTGCAGACACAGAAACAATTCTTCGAGGTACACGATAATTCTTGCGGGTACAGGATCACTCTTGTGGATACAGGGAAATCCTTACAGTTTCCAGACTCATGGCCCTCAAGACACATGGCACCTGGAGATATGGCACCCTGACCCATGGCACCTATGACTTATAGCACCTATAAGACCTATGGCACCTGGACACATGGCTGCAATTTCAATTTACAAGCCCTGCATTACATGTACACTACCTGTACACTACCAGTACAATACCTGTGCACTACCAGTACATGTCAGAAGGACGAGTTTAGGTAGTCCCAATGGCCTGCCGACCTTAAACTCGTCAGTGATGACGACCATCCAGTAGCAGCAGGATTTCAGTGAGCCCTAGAGGGGGGGGGGGTCTCATGTCCATTGTCCATTCTATATTATAACACTGCTGGGCAAAGTCAGAGTGCATTATCCTGAATGCTGCGTTCTGATTGGCTGATTGACCGTGCATTATCTAGATGGATAATGCACTCCTGGCAAAGGAGGTTAACTTCATCTCACCTTTAGACTTCACAATTCAGGTGGCTGATGGGTGATTTTGCTGTGTTATAATGGGAATAATGCACTTGGTCATGGCTGTGGTCATGCTCTAGACTGTATTGAGACATCTCGGAATCTTCCTGTTTCCGCAGGAAAGTCCCTGTATCCGCAGGAATCTTCCTGTATCCGCAGGAATATTTTTCTCATGAAAAAATCTTTTTTGGTATGTCCTATTAGGGGCTCCGTAGCTCTGTACTCCAGGTCTGTGAAGTTCCTGAACACAATTGTCAAAGAACCTTTAACAATTTACATGGAAGAGGGCCCCAAAAAGGGGGCTAATATCAGACTTTTTTTTCAAAAAAGGGGTGTGTGAAAATTGAGCTGTATCTTAGGGGGCTGTGAAATGGCAAAAAAAGGGGGGGCTGTAGTTTTGCAGTTGGTACCACAAATCAAAGATTCATTGCCTCAGTGCCCCCCCCCCCCCCCAGGAATGTTGTATTGGCGCATCATGGCGAATCTACAGGATTGATAGACCACTGAAGGGTCGGCATGATGCACAAATGGAGCACTGACGAGGAAGATCGCTTGCACTGCATCTATTGCATCGTGCCAATCAAGGGGACAATAAAGAGGTATCGTAAACCTATCATGCATACTCTCAATGGGTTAACAGCGTTAGGTGTGAATGTATTGACAGATTCGCGTGCCAACGGTGATCATCTTCAAGGTCTGTGTAATTTCTGACTCTTTGGTGCCTTTCCACTTTCTTTTATTTCTTGTTTCCCATCCACACATCTTTGGATGTCTTTCCGCGCGAGAAGCGGGTGCATTTCCCGCCACGACAGATGTTGCCCTTCACACCAGGAGGGTCTTGCCAAAAGAAAACGAGGAAGGACCTCTAAAATATTTTCAGAGATTACTGATGGAAACGTGCATGGGCTTACTTGTGTTCACAGTATTGCCAAATACCTGCTCAGTAAAGTTATGTAAAGAAAATAGATAAGGGACAAATCACACTTCTACCACATGTCATATGCCCAATGATAATGGTTAATTCAACTTAATTGTCAATACAGATAATTTAGATACCTCCAACACACATTTAGTTTTAACCATCCATGCCCGTTTTACCTATCTGATTTGCTGAGAATACTTTTAGCAACATGAAAATGTGCATGTTTTATTTTTTGGTTCACGTTTCCTTTTTGGCAAGACCCTCCAGTAGTTAGGCCGTCACTCACTTGGGGGAGCGTCGGCTATTGTTTCAGGCCCGCACTGCGTAACGTTATAGATCCCTGATTGATGCTTTCAAGTTGGATCACCTTTCATATTGTACTGGCACTGTGGGGTTAATTAAAAAACAGACATGTACGGCACAGCTGCTCATCCGAGCACTCAGGGGAATCAGGGGAATGTAAGGCCTGTTTTTGTTAGTTCCTATGGAATGCACAGTGAATTCTAAAAACCTATCCTTCTACCTTTTCCTATCCTTTTCTCTAAATAGCAGGCCACTACATGTATGTGGGTCTAATATTGGGGGGAGGGGGTCTAGGAGGCAATATTTTCCCACTTCATTTCTATACATTTAAACGGGATGGTAGAGGATTTAAGGGTAATATAGAGCATTGAGGGAATAGAAGGTCTATGGAGAATGAAGGCACCATGGCAGGCTAGGGACCGATCTCATCTTAATAAATAGGCCTATACCTTATGCGTCATTTCTGGTTGCGTCGGCCCAGCAAGGGTAGATTCACCGGAAGTCGGCCGCTCTTGTACACATTTACCACGAGTAGGCATAACGTTTGGGGCAAAAACCTCAACTTTACCAAAATTAAGATGTTTGATTGAGGAATTACAGATATACTTAGTCGGTGATGATGAATAGGCAATGGTTAGGGATGCATCTTAGATGTCAAGTTGTTTTACATTAAATCAGGTTCAATTGGGTAAAAAAAAAACAAGCCCAAAGTATGTGGACTCCCTCAAGTGTGGGGTTAGCATAACACGCGAGGTGCGCCTTAATATATACCGGCCTTATACCACGGTTATCACATTTCAGAACGATTTTGGGTGCTCAAACTGGATTATCTGAGTGCTTTTATCACAGGAGGGAGGCACTTAGAGTTGACACTTGAATATTGACAGTGTTCTTTTTCTATACTGTTCTTATATGTAACAACAGCTACTGATATAGCTTTGACAGTGGTTCATACTGAAAAAAGCTCAGCATTGCCTGGGATCGATCCAGGGAACTTCTGATATAAAGTATTGCATCTTATCCATTAGGCCACAGGGCTGGACAGTAGTGTTGGGTTAGATAAGTCATATGTCTGGAACCCTGTGGATACCTTTTATGTATATGTGTGTATGTCAGTGAATGCAGAATGCATTCTGATGCATTCTTATGTATCCTAAAGGTGCAGACCATGGTATAAATACAATGTGTGATAATCATCATGCACTGGCTATTCGGTACTGTTCAAGGGTATGGAAATTTCCAGCAAATGTCCAGGACTAAAGTTGGAACCAAGCTCAGGAATGGAGTACAGGCATATATACTTCAGGGAAAGGTCCCAGGCCCCTGGTCCCAGGTAAAAAGAATGTACGTTGATCAACGTTCACTAACGGTTTGTTGAACTAACATTAGTTGAAATACATTGTTTGACCATTGATTTGAGGTTTTAAAGAAAATGTTAAATCATTCACGTTGGTTTAATGTTATAAAAATGTTCAGTAAATCACGTTTTTCCAGATATCCTTTGGTCAACGTTGATCAACATTCAGAAAGGGGACGCAAAACAACGTTGACTTAACTGGTTCATTGATACAATGTTGTTCTATGATTCCAAATTGTCTCACTAGGTGGCAGGAAATGTTGTAAGGGGACTTGGTTGGATGCTACGAATAGGTATCGGAGATCAATCATAATCATGAAATTAAGGTAGTTACCAACCTTATTATATACAATCCCATTTATAGAAATATCTAGATGCCAAAATATCCATCAATGAATGAAAATGTTCCCTGCATTATGATTAATTGTATAGGAGATACCTTTATTGAAACTTTTCGAGTTTGCATAAGCCAAATAGATGGGGGGAAATGAATGAATAATATATATATATATATATATATATATATATATATATATATATATATATATATATATATATATGAAAAGTAGAAATAAATCTACATCTTATTCAATGTTGATTTGAGTCCATGGCATGGAGTTAAGCTTAACCACATTTTGTTACCAGGGGGTGGGTGTGGTATATACAGTTAATGCAAATTGTAATATGATTTTGATCTATAATTTCACCCATAATACATGTCACAGATAGTCATAACAAAATGTGTATGGGTTTATAAATACTAGTGCCACTCTCCTGTCAGTATACCTTTACAAATGACCCATAACAACCTCAGAAAACATTAATCCCATATTTCTTCATCTTCACCATAACAGTGCCACTCAACAACCACATCCCCCCTGCTGGAGACCCTAGTGGGTTGATATAATACCCTCTCCCCACTTTAGCAACTATGATATGAACTTTATGAAGATATCCCATCTATAGGAGCATCACTCTCAGCAGGCTACTGTAACTCGACTCCCAAACACTGTCGGCCATACCCAGCCATTTTCAGCATCCTCTGGAGGAAGGTCGGGCCTAGTTTGACACGCCTTCCACGAGGTGGCGACACCTCTGCGGGATGGGATCAACCCCTGAAATTAGTGTCTTCTCACCTGGGGATCCAGTGGAGGATCCGTCATAGGTGACTGGTCACATGTCACAGGTCAGTTAGCAGCGTGATGGGATCTGCAGGTTCATGATTGCTCACCTTAATATAAACTAGGCAGAATTAGATGCGTCAATAGATGGATATGCTCACTGAAGAAGCATGTAAAAGCAGGTCTACGCCCAAACTGTATAAGAATTGGGAAAAAATGGAGAGACAAAGTTGGGAAAGTAAAGAAAACTTGGGCCTGAGGCCAAAAAAAGACGGATTGTTGCCAGTTACCCGACCGGCCCTAGCAAAACAGGGCTGATTTCTTTTTCTTTCTTTTATTTGAGAGGACCATAGTTGCAATACCAATAGAGGTACAAAAATTGCAGACCACTTTTTAGAAAGATCTCTATCAACTGATTAAGCCAATATGCATAGGGTAGATTAACCTAAAGACGACCGTTCCTGTGAAGGTTTTCAATCAGGTATTTGCAGTTGCTAATATCTCTGGAAGTTTTGGGTCTTCAGACTTCCAAAATACACTGAATGAAAGATAATTGTTTCGGCTTTTGTACCTGTTATATTTCGAAATCCATTTATATATTTTATTTCTAGTTTATCACCCTTACTACAAACATTCCATTTAGTTCAATTTCACCTTGAGACAACCACTTTGCATCTAGAGACGACCACTTAATATCCACCCTTTTGATAAAGCCCTTTTGATTAAAACATCAAATTAAAGATAAAACAAGTTCCTTAAATATATATGAAATAAAATGGCATCGTTAAAGATACTTCACCATAAGGAAAATATATGATTTAGAGTGGCTAAAATAAAATGGAAATTGGAACAATGGCATGCCCATTGATATTGTAAATCTCATCAAAATAGAGGTGATAATGCTAACCCTGCATTAAAAAAAGCTTTGTTTTAACTGCACTTTAATCTGTTTGAAATATGTACTATACTAACCCAGCTCTTGATTTTATAATCATGCTCTTAGTATCACAAACATACTCTACATACTAATAGTAGTAGGATTCCAGTAAAGGTTGAAATGTGTGTATTAGAATATCATCTAGTGAAATTTTGTATCCAAAACTGTTCTAAATATGAATCTGTGGATGTAATGCTATATTATAAATGGTATCTATTAAATGAAATGCATGAATAACTCAGTAAGGGGTGGTCTGCTCAAGGTGAAATTGTGGTCATCTCAATGTGAAATTGGTATGTTCTAGGAAATAAGTCATATACAGAAAGTATTTAACATTTCTGCACTTTTCCTTATGCTATCATTTAGCAAAGATATTTATCTATGCCTAGAGTCAAAATGTTGTATATGAAAGCACGTATGTCATCTTCAAATTATCAAACCAAAGTTGGAGAATTCTGATGAAATGACCAGCTGGTCATGGTAAAAACCATTCAAACATGGGAACTTTATGGTATTATCATGCAATGACAATTACTTCATATATCCCAGGACATCATTCTATGGGGTACTATAACACCTCTATTTCAATAATATTAGGATTTAAGACCAATGCACTACATGTGAAAGTGAGAAAAACAAGCTGACAGGTGGTCGACTCTAGGTATGTGGTCGTCTTTAGGTTAATCTACCCTAATACCCTTTCTTACTTATTTGGCTTAGGCAATGTTATTATAATGACTTGGATTACAGACTTTTTAAGCTCAGATTTCAGATGGCCGGAGCCAAAAAAAAGGAAAAGAAAAAAAGAATTGCCACCCCCCTGGAATATGATGTGCTTCTATTCCATCCCTTATAGCAGTATAGGTTACGGAGTGGTCATTATTTATCAACATGGGGGGGGGGGGGGGCAGTGGGGTTTCGCGAAGACGTGTGAAAATATTTTATGCCCCCTCAGAGGCAGTCAAATATTTGAACTATAGCAGCTCAGGAGGGGTCGAAAAGTTTTACGCCCCCTGACCCCCCCTGCCCCGTTAATAAATAATAACCACTCCCTTATATATTGTCGGACTATTGTGGCCACATATCCTCTCAGATTCGCCTTGAAATTATGTTTCTTTTGATATATAACATGCCTATATTGGACAGGAGGAAGCCTCCTCCCCTGGGCAAAAAAAAAAAAAAAAAAATCCGACCTACCGACCCTAGCATTTCAGTTCATGTTACTGGAAACACACCTTTTTTTGCCTGACCCTGGGGGCATTTCACAAGGTGCTCTAACGATGATTCGCACACCTGGAGGGTGTTGCTCCTATTGTAAAAAGAGCTTTGAGTATGTGCCCTCTTTTCTAAAAAAAGTCGTGCACTGCTTCACCCTTCAACTTGCACTCACCACATTAGTCTGAAAAGTAACCTGCCTTGTTTAAAATAGAGAGAGTTGCACTACCAGGTACCTACTCATGTCACTCGCTCTATAGTTTATTATACTGACTGACTTCTCCCAACTAGGTACCTATTCAAATCCCCTTTTTTAGCACCGTACTTAAATGACCACTTGTGAGCAACACAAGGGACAAGTTATAGCTACATGAAAAGAAAGGACTGGAAATGAGGGCATTTTTAGCCAGCTCTTCCTTTTACTATAGGAGCAACACCCTCCTGCTCTAGTACTGTGCAAGCATGAATATACCTCTATATTATAATAAGTTTCACTCTCCTAACTGGTGCCAATCAGAACGAACATGTGTATAGGGTGGTGTAGAGTAGAGCTGTCGTAGCACTGCAGAAATTGGAGTACTGTATCAGACCATATATAAGGCATGTAGTGTGATTTAAAGGCCTACTGTTACTGTACCATGGGAAATAATATCCTGATCTACAATGAGCCTAGAGCTTGAAACAGGGGGGTATGAGGCTATATTTATAGAGTCTAAAAGAATAGCAGAATTCATTTCTTATTCCATGCCACTACGATTGTATACAAACCTACCACCACACATGTCCATATATATATATATATATATATATATATATATATATATATATATATATATTGTAGCGCTCTCCAAGCTCCTCCGGATAAGAGAATGACGACCAGTAACACGGACAAGTATAATTAACGTGAATTCTTTATTGCCTGGCTTGCTCTGCCACACCAGCTAAGTATATCTCTATCTATATGCCGCTGCTCCTCCTCTCTGGTGCAAGTGCCGGTGCGTCCTATAGCCACCCCAATCTCAGACTGCCTGTCCGGTGGGACACCTCCAGTATTTATACACTTGCAAGTCCACCGGCGCTGGTGTATGTACAACATACACCGCCGCCGAAGACGCTACTCCGAATAACACAATGCTGACGTGACTCCGCCTCCGCCGGCTTCCCCCCGCCCCCATGCCAGGATGGTTTCGGGATCCACCGACGTCGGCTCGGTCTACGCCACACTCTCCCCAACTAATTAACAGTCGTACTGGGAAAGAATGTCAGAGTACCCTCCTGCAGATGGGTATCCAATTTTGAATAAACAATTATACACCATGGCCCCTGGGTGTTTGTGATTATTACTTTTAAACAAATACATTGAGCAATATAGATAATCATACAGTATACACAGTATCAATACTTATAGCATGCTCCAACGGATAGCTTCATAATTTACAAATGGTTTAACTATTATACAACCGCTGCCTTCAAGACCAATACAACATCACTGCCACCGCCGAGATGCCCCCGACTCATCCACCGAGCCGTCCACCGGTCCTCCGAACCGTCCACCGACGGCCACCTCCCTCCGGTTGTTGCCGTTTCTCCTCCGCCTGCCTCCGGATGCCGCCCCCCCGCGGCTCGACCAGGTCTGCAACACAAGGTAAGGCACTTGTACTGCTTACCCCACCGGAACTGATGCATTTTGTCCTTCATTTAAGGTGCTACTGCTCCCCCAGCCTGTACTGGCTTACACCCATAGATTACTCGGGTGCATTCCACGTCATCCCAGCTTATCCCGCAGTCACCCTCCGACCCGGCTGCATCACCGCCCTCCCTCCTTTTCCTCCCATCGACCTCCGCCGGCGCCCTCCTGTACTGGAGTTTCCGTTTCCCCCGCCGTAGATACACCGGAAGAGACACTTACCCTTTTTACTGGGTGCTCGTAGAGGCTTCCTCCTCCTGTCTCTCCTCCTTCTCCGGGGCCTTCGGGGTAATAGGCCATGGCTGCCCGCATCTGGAGCACAGTCCCTCCCTGGACGCCTTGGCGTACCTGGTTCGGGTCACCTGAACCAGTTCCACATCACCGTCAGCCAAGCTTTGCACTGCCGAGCTGCACACCCCCCCCGGCACCACTCTCATCTCGGGCCCCAAGTTCCCCGGGTTCCGCAAGCGCCTCGTATACTCCTGCAGCTCACGGGGGCCTGTGAAGTCCTCATTCCAGGGCATCAAGTTCTCCTCCACCTCTACCCTTTTTCCAGAGTCGGGAGCCGGGGAAGGGGCAACCACCACGTGGCTTACAGACACTACTCCTTGTGTGGGAGCCACGCCCCCGTCAGGTATGGGTACCACCTGGGCGTCTGTCACTATTATAACACGTTCGGAGGTCGGTGGGCCTAAAGGGTCCTCATCCTCCACACTCCCCTGCACCGTCTCCACCCCCTCCGGCACCAACACCATAGTCTCCATGTGTCCCGCCTCCTCCCCAGCCTCAATTTGTAAGAGAAAGTCCCCCTTGGGAGACTGCACCACCAGCCCCTCCAATCCAACAGTAACCGTCCTGGGGTAATGCACTAAGTCAGGCCTCCCTTTTGCTCTCCCGGCCATCTTGCCTTTTTGTTGGGGGGTTACACCAACGGGTTCCCCCTCATTGTCCCTGGGTTTGCTGCCGGAGCTCGTCTTTGCCGGGGTCTTGGGGCGCTGGCCCGTGGGAGTTAATGTACTCAGTAATATTTCCTCAAGGCTGCGCCGCGTTCCGGGGGTGGGAGTCTGGGGCACCGCTGGTGGACTAGCCTTTTCCGGGGTCTCCCCCGTGCGCACGGTAACCTGCTCCATCAGTGTTTCTAATCCTGTTTTCTGGCTACTCTTTCCCGGGCCTTTCCCTTTTCCTCTTCTTGTCTTTTTAGATTTCTGTTCTTTCAAAGCTCTTTCCTCCTCCGCCACCCTGGCTTCTGCTTCTTTCTTTTCCTCTATAGCCTTCTGTCTTTCCATTTCTCTCTCCTTCTCTAACCTCTTTTGTTCCTCTAACTCCTTCTGCCTGGCCCTCTCTCTACCAGCTTTGATCATCGCTGCATACTGCTCCTCGAGGTCAGGGTAGCCAGCCACGCCGGGGGGGTATTCAAAGATCTCTTCATCAACTTTAGCTGGAGCGGAGACCATCTTCGTGGCTACGTCTTCGGGGTCGGGTTTACCTGGTCCCCTGTCCTCCTCCTCCTCCGGGGAGTCGGGGGTGGAGGTGGCCCCTTCCTCAGCAGGTGTGCATAATTCCGGTTCAATGTGGGGCTTGGGGCGGTCCTCCTTTAAGGTGTACTCCGGCAGTTTTTCAGGGCTGGAATCGAGTCCCCCGGAAATTTCGAATGCCTTTCCTTTTTCCGGGCTGGACTCCTGAGCTGACTGTGAACCGTCGTCTGTGACGTCATCGTAAGTCCCAACCTTTAGCTGGGTTCTCCGTGTTGGTATACCCGTCCTAGCCGCCTCATATTCCTTTTCTATTTCATCTACGTCTAGTGTGCCCACCGGCAACTCCTTCTGGAGTCTAGTTAAGGTTTTGGTCGGGGTCTCCCCCTCCCTACTGTACCTGTCCATTAGTAATTTAAGAACAAAGAGAACCTTTCCCTCCTCCTCTGGCTCCAATTGATATTTACCGGTAACGGGGTCCGTTATCATTTCTGTAACCCGGCGGACAGCTCCCTCCTTACCGGGGGACCGGCGCACCTTTTTGTCAGGGGGCTCCTCCACTGCCTCCTCGGACACCCGTTTCCGCCCCTTGCCAGTACTACTCCGGGTGGCCACCCCTTGTGCAGGTAGTCCCTGATTGGGGGGAGTTTTCAGTCCCACCAGTTCCTCTAGATATTTGGCCGCTGCGGCCACCTCCTCCATTTCCTCAGCCCCTATGCTTATCCCGGGGGACACCAGTGACGATATGATAGAGGCGCTGCCCGGTGTCTGGCTGGAGGGCACCACCGCCTCCGTTTTAGAAGTGCTTGCGGCGGCGAACTCGGCCGGCTCCTCTGCCTTCCCAGCCCCTCCTTTTGACGTGTGGACCTTAACCTTCCGGGGTTTGCCTTTAGACTTGGGTTTTGTAGACGTGGAGGTGCCTGGAGTTTGTGCTGGAACGGCCCCCGCCTCCTCTTCACTAGCCAGCCGCAGTTGCTTGGTCTCTTTCGGGGGCACCCATCCTTTTATGTCCGGGTGCTGTCTCTCCACGTGGCGCACCAGGTCATTCTTGTAATCTTTGGCGACCTGGTATTCACAGCCGGTGGAGGGGCACTCGTATCCTTCTTGCACGGCCTCATGCTTCCTCTGATGGCGTTTTAAAGCATCGCTGCGTCCAAAGGCATACGGTTTGCCCTCCTCCCTGCAGATCTCACACCTGTGCTTTGGTATCTGCACTCCCCCTACCCATACCATGGGCACGGACTTCTCGTCTTCGTGTGTCTTAGGCATATTACCGAGTTCTAACTGCTTCCAATCGATGGTCGATATTGCCGAATCCCGGGGATGAGTCCTTCCTTTATACACCCCCGGCCCGGCCACACCCCTCCCCCTTGAGTTGTCTTGGCCAATTAGCAGCCAGGAACCTTCCCCGCACGCCTGTGCCACCGGGGTTTCCCCTGTCACGAGGCCGTCACCCGACCGTGAGAACGTCCGCTCTGCTCCTCCCTCCGAACGTTCCGGTGGGTAGTGGACGTGGGAATGGGTTCTTGACCAGCTGTCTTTCGCACGGTCCTTCTTCCTGTAGGGTTTGTTGTTTACTTTTCGGTGGACTGTCTCCTCGGTGGGCCGTTGGCGGTGTTTATTTCTATCATTCTCCCTTCCCCCATGCCTAGGGCGGCTGTGGGACCGTGAGGACGAGGATTTGGGTGGAGATCGGCCCCCTCTCTCCCTCCGGCGGCCCTCCCGGTGAACCCCGTCTTTCTTTACGCGCTCCCTTGGCCCTTTTTTTTTTTCCTCCCGCCCGGCTTGTGTGTCCCCTGTTACACCATTTCTACAGCTCTCCTCCACCTTCCTCATTACAACACGTCTGTCCTCCGCCATTTCTATCGGGAAAGTGACTGTTATCTTCAAATAGTGGTCGTCTCCCTCCTCATTGACGTCACTCGCATTCTGGTTTCGTAGCAACACCGGTTTTGGCGGGGCTATAACTCCGGCAGAGGGCGCGCTCGACGCTTTAGGCGGAGTTTTAGGCCCGTCCCCCGAGCTAGGCGGCGTAGCAGGCCTGAAGGCGCCCGGCGGTGCCGTGACCCCAGCCTGTACTAAGTGTAGACACGTAGGCGCAACCTTAGGCGTCTCCTCCGCCTTAGGCGGTGTTTTAGGCCTCCGGGGTAAGCGACCCGGGGCTACTAGACGGCTCTCCCTCTCCTCGTTCCGTTCGTTATCGTGCTCTGCCTCCTCTAGCATTTCATAGACCCGCCACCTCTCTGCATGCCTGCCTAAGATACGACATCTCTCTGGGTCCTTCCTCCGTCTGGCCCACTCTGCCCTCTTGAACTCGTTTCTTTCCCTAGTTTCTTCGGTCTCCTCCTCCAGAGGGGATAAATATTCTTCATCCAGGGGGGGTTCGTCATCTGGGGGTTCACCCCTCCAGTGGGCCATTGCAGCTTCTGCTCTCACCCGAGTCTCCTCCTCCCGCCACCATTTCCACCAGCTGTCCCCACCCTCAGCCATCTTAACAGGTAAGTATGCTTGGTCACGCGGCCCGGGGTTAGGGTCCCTTATTATCGCCCGTATCGCCTTAGCCCCCGGCGATCCATCCCCCGCTCCATGGTCGGGGTTGGCTACCTCTTCCTTCGCCGGGTCTATCTCCTTGCATTCATCCCCCAGATCCTCTTCCTCTGGCAGGCAGACCTCCTTTATAGAATCAAAATGTACCACCTTGGTTACACGGCCTCTCTTTATCTTGTACACTGCATCCCCTATTCTCTCCTGCACAGTCCACGGGCCGGTCCAATAACATTGCAACTTGGGTGACAGTCCTCTCTTCTTTAGGGGGTGATAGTAGAAGACCTGGGATCCCGTTGGCAGATGGCCCTCCTCCGCCCTCGCATCATAGTTACGTCGTTGGCGGGCCACCGACCTCCCTATGTTACTCCTAGCTGCCTCATACGCCCGTGCCATCTTCTCCTGGACCTCAGCCACGTATCCAGCCTTATTCCTCGGAAGGTGGGTCCAATGGGTAGATCAGATGCAGGGGACGGTTGTTTCCCTTCCCAACATCATCATGTTAGGCGATACTCCGGTGGAGCTATGCACCGATGACCTATAGGCGGCCATCACAAAGGGGAGCTGCAGGTCCCAATCCTGCTGGTCGGTGGCCACCACCGTAGCCAGTAACGCCTCAATGGTCCGGTTAGCTCTTTCCACCATTCCATCACTTTGAGGCCTAAAAGCGCAAGTCCTTGTTTGTTTGACCCCCAGCAAGGCTACTATCTCCTTGAACAACCCCGACTGGAAATTCTTGCCCTGATCGGTGTGAATCTCCACCGGCGCCCCTAGCCGACATATGAGCTCCTCCACCAATTTCCTTGCCACGGTGGGCGCTTCCTGATTGGGAATGGCATAGGCCTCCGTCCACTTAGTGAAATAGTCGGCCGCTACCAGAATGTGTTGATTACCCCGTGAGGTCGGGGGCAGAGGTCCCATCACATCCAGGGCTACCCTTTGGAGTGGTAGACCAGCCCCAACATGTCCCATTGGAGCTCGGTGGGGGGCGGGGGCTGCCTTCCGCCGCAGGCACGGCTCACACTGCTCGCACCACCGGGTGACATCCCTCCGGAATTCAGGCCAGTAATATCCTCCCTGTACCCGCCTGATGGTCTTGTTACGCCCTAGGTGTCCGGCCAGTGGTTCTCCGTGTACCTCCTGCAGCACATCTTTCCTGTTAGGCTTGGGAACTGCTATCTGGAAGTGGGCCGACCCCGCCTCCCCTATCCACCTCCGGCCCAACACGCCCTTGTGTATTGTCAGCCTCTCTCTCTGGGCATACCAGGCCTTCTTCTCATAGCTCCAGTCCCGTCTTACCGCTTCAGTGGGGACCTCTCCTCCTTCCACCCACCCCCGTACCTCCCTGAGAAGGGGGTCATCATTCTGCAGCTTTTCCCATGCCGGCCCCACTGGAGGGTCCGGTCCCTCCGCGGGGGATCGGTTCCCTCCTTCTAGCACTTGACTCTGAGCTCTTGTGAAGACACGACACCACCGCCTGTCTTCTTCAGGGTCTCTGCCGCATTGTTTACAGGGTGTCCTGGATAGGCCATCCGCATTACCATGGGCCTTTCCTGGTCGGTGTTGTATCACTATGTCATAAGTGCCTATGATCTGAAGCCACCGCGCCAGCTGGCCCTCTGGTTCTTTGAACTCCAATAGCCACCGAAGGGATGCATGGTCGGTGCGCACTACCACCGGCCGACCCACTAAATAGTGTCTGAATTTCCGGAGGCCAAAAACGATGGCTAACAACTCCCGCCGCGTAACACAATAGTTTCTCTCAGGTTTGCTAAGGGTGCGACTGCCATAAGCCAATACTCTCTCTTCCCCATCCTGTTCTTGTGCCAGCACCGTGCCCAACCCCGTATCACTGGCGTCCGTGTCCATAATAAGCTGGCCTTCTGGTCGGGGGAACCCCAGGATAGGAGCTTCTATCAATTTCTGCTTCAGTATCTCGAAGGCATTTTCACACTCCGGCGTCCACTTGAAAGGCCGTCCCTTTTCCGCCAGAGAACTGAGGGGTTTAGCCTTAGTTGAGAAGTCGGGGATGAAGGCTCTATAATACCCCGCCAGACCGAGAAAACTCCTCACTTCTGTGATATTCTGTGGTGGGGGCCACCCCCGAACAGCCTCCACCTTGCCTGGGTCGGTCCCTACCCCAGCCTCACTGATCTGGTGCCCCAGAAACAGTATCCTCCGGCGGGCCAGTTGGCATTTGGAGGGTTTTATCTTAAGGCCGGCCTCCGCCAGTCTTTGTAGTACCTCGCCCAACCTCTCCATATGCTGTTCAAAGGACTCGGCAAACACGACAATGTCGTCTAAATATACCAAACAGGTACGCCACTGAAGCCCCCGCATGGCAACCTCCATCACTCGCTCAAACGTCCCTGGGGCATTACATAACCCAAACGGCATTCTGATGAATTGGTAGAGCCCCCGGTGGGTGGTGAACGCTGTCTTCTCTCTGTCCTCCGCCCTTACATCTAGTTGCCAATACCCACTGGCAAGATCCATTGATGAGAACCAGGTGGCCCCCGCCATAGTATCCAAGCAGTCCTCCACCCGGGGCAGAGGGTAGGCATCTTTCACTGTAGCTTTGTTTAACCGCCTATAGTCCACACAGAAACGGGTTGTCCCGTCTTTCTTCTTCACTAGCACCACCGGAGATGCCCATGGGCTTACTGAAGGCTCGATTACCCCTGCCTCCAACATTTTCTCAACCTCCTCTTCCACCGTGGCCCTTCGGTGGGGGGCTAAGCGTCTTGGGGGCTGCTTTATAGGGGGTTGATCCCCCGTATCTATTCGGTGTTGGGCCATAGTGGTGTGTCCCTTATCACCCTTATGACACTGGAAGGCCGCCAGGTGTTGATTAAGTAACCCCGCAAGCTCCTTCCTTCTGTCTGGCTCTGTTCCCTCCACCAGCTCTCTTATAAGCCCTCTCTTCTCCTCCGGCGACATAGCCTCCACCCGACGGCACCAGCTTCCGGGGTTCACCCCCGGATCCTCTCCCGGCGTTTCCACCCGTTGGATGCCACCCAGAGTCATATCCTTGTAGACGATGATCGGTTCCAGCCCAGGGTTCAGCACCCTGACCCAGGTTTCTCTGTTTATTGGCTGGACCAGGCCTCTGCCCACCAGGAAGTGGGGTTCACCCTTGTGCCCGGCCATACTTTCTATCAGGCCATTCCCACCGTCCAACCACCGACCCATCACCGCGCCTTCCAGGAATGCTTCCTCCCCCGCTCCGACCACTGCTGAGCGGGTGCTCACCACTCGACACAACGATTCTGGTTGGGTCCAGATTAATCTTCCCCTGGCCACGTCCACCACAAGCTGGTTTTCTCGTAGAAAGGCGGCGCCCAATATTCCTTCCGTCCCTGTGTCCCCCACGATAAACATCGCGTTCGTGCTCCTGGTCCCCAATTGTAATGAAGCCTGCACCTCCCCTTTAAGTTTCAGGGGTCTTCCATCCACCGAAAAGACAACTTCCCCCGTTTCTTGGAGCGGCCGATCACCCCCATGTCGTTCCCACCACCCGTGGGAGATAAGGTTTAGTGAGGCGCCAGTATCTACCAGCATCTGTATAACGGCTCCCTCCAACTTGCCTTCCACTATTAGTCCTCCGCCGCCCCTCTCTCGCCTTCCTTGCACAATATTCATAGGCCCAATCCCCCCGACCTGTACCTGGCCTTGGGTAGAGGTCGGTTCTAGTTTCCCGATGGAATAACATCCTTTCCCGTCTCGGGGGCCCCCCCAGGTTTGTCAGTTCTCCTGTTGGGGCACTCCCGCTTGAAATGCCCTTCCTGACCGCACCCATAGCAGGCAGTACTCCGCCTCTTCTTCTCGGTGGAGAGAGGCTCCTCCATCTTCTTAGCCATACGGTCCATTAGCTCCACCATTTTATCCATCCTGTCGGTGTTGGTTTTGAGATGCTCATTTACCGACGCATCAGCGGTCCTAACCCTCTGCGATGTTTCCTGCTCCACCTTCAGGTAGGCTTCTGCCCCCACGGCTGTCATGACGGCAGCTTGTAGGTCCTTTGGCTGTGACTGATAGACCCATTGTCTTAGAGGATTATCCAAACATAGCAGGAATCTGTCCAAAACCAGGGTGTCTGTAGTTCGGGCGTCGGCCTCGGGGTAAGCTAGTCGGGTGTACTTCATCAGATCCTCCCTCAATTCTTGCAACGCCTCCCCCTTCCTCCGTACCCTGGTGCGGAGGACAGCTTTATAGGTCTCTTCTTGATTGGTGGGCTCGAACCTTTCGACCAGCGCCTTCCGGAGTTCGGTGTACCCTTCCGGCGTAGCAGGTTTTCTGCCGTTCAACAGCCTCCGAGCGGCCCCCGCCAAACTCAGCCCTAGGAACATGCCTGCCTCAGCCTCGTCCCATCCATTCACCTTCACACACAGGTCGAAGTGGTTGAGGTAATCGCCTAGATCCCCCGTCCCGTCGTATTTTGTGGGTTTAACCACCGGCTTTCCTTTTGCACTCACTTCGCCGTCAGCTCCGCCAGATAGGGACGGCAACGCAGGTAACCGGGTTTCATCCACTGATGGCTGCTCTCCCCCGATCACCTCTTTTTTTACCGTCATCCCCTCTCCCTTGTTGTCAGGGCCCTCCGTCCCTCTTCCTTCCTCCCGTCCCTCCGCTGCCGGTTTCATCTTCCTATGCTTTGAGAGAGTCTCTAGGAGCTGGTCCCACTCCTCCTCCGTCCAATCCTCTGACCCTTCCTCCAATCTCCTCCGAGTCATGCTTGAAGTATTTTCAGTCTTGCCTCTGGGTTGGCGCCTCCCCCGGCTAGGCCTCCGGGGTATCTCCCTCTCCACCTCCTCCTTCTCCCATGGCCATCTGAAGTCGTTTACGGGACTTGCACGCCCTCCTCCCACCTCTACCTGGTTGCCTTCCCCCGTCCAATTCCGATCCATAGGCTCCTCCTGCCTTTCGGGGTATGGTTCCCCAGGTCTGCTTTCTGCGGGTCTTCTGATTGTCACCTCCTCGTCCACTACTTCCAAGAGGGTCCCCCGACCAACTCCTTCTCCTTCCAATTTCAATGAGTCTGTTCCCGTTATCCTTGCCTCCGCCATCTCTAGTCCTGCGTGGATCCGTTGAAAACACCGCTGTCACCAATGTAGCGCTCTCCAAGCTCCTCCGGATAAGAGAATGACGACCAGTAACACGGACAAGTATAATTAACGTGAATTCTTTATTGCCTGGCTTGCTCTGCCACACCAGCTAAGTATATCTCTATCTATATGCCGCTGCTCCTCCTCTCTGGTGCAAGTGCCGGTGCGTCCTATAGCCACCCCAATCTCAGACTGCCTGTCCGGTGGGACACCTCCAGTATTTATACACTTGCAAGTCCACCGGCGCTGGTGTATGTACAATACACCGCCGCCGAAGACGCTACTCCGAATAACACAATGCTGACGTGACTCCGCCTCCGCCGGCTTCCCCCCGCCCCCATGCCAGGATGGTTTCGGGATCCACCGACGTCGGCTCGGTCTACGCCACAATATATATATATATATATATATATGTGTGTGTGTGTGTGTGTGTGTGTGTGTGTGTGTGTGTGTGTGTACATTTTACATTGTCCTCAAGTTATCCACAAATTGAATCCCAAACCGCCCCAATGACTTAGGCACTCAATAATGAGCCAATGAACTGGAAATTGCCTTTTATTTTTGTCAAAATGAAAGAAGAAAAATGCTAAGTAGGAACAAAACCTCTTTTCCGGCCCTAACAAACATTGCTAATAATACCTCGGTTTTACATACAAAAGAGTTGCGGTTTCGAACCAAGCCATGTACTGGCAATCCAAAATTATGATTTAGTTGATCTATGCATTGTAGGCAGTAGCCTTAATATAACTGTATACATGTACATATATAGGGCCTTACCCTCCACAGGGCAGTGCCACGCCCCCTCCTTATCAGCACTACCTGCCCACAGGGTGCTAATCGAACCGGACGAGGAGGCGTGTCCCCCGCAGCCTTTGATGTAGACTCATTACTGATATCACGTCCTGTGTAGGTACCACAACTGTGTGCATGTATCATAACTGATATCACAGCGGATAGGTATCATAACTGATATCACACCTGTGCCTGAAGAACCATAGACCTGTCCCACTCCTCTAGCAGTGGAACGTGGTCTACACCTGTGCTTTGGCTGGACATAGTCATAGGTCGCCTGTTTGGTTACATGGATTGTCTGATATAGTGGCTACCCAAAATTAATGACTGTCAGCTGATTGGGAATGTATATTGTCGGCAGATAAGATTGATTTGGAATTTGGATTTAGAGGTGAAAATGATCTTTCTATATCGCAGGTATAAGATGAGAAGCCGAGGGTCAGGTGGGATAAATTTTGGACCAAAATAAAACGTTGTTTCCTTTCACTTCTGAATTCTTATAGTGCAACTGCTATCCATCGTGATGGCTGTCATCAATGCGCACCTCCCCGGTACTAGCTCAATAATGGCTTCGACCTCTGGAAGGCATTTCTGAAGATGGTGCGACTAGACCACTTCAAATCATAGTGGGAACCCCTGGGGGGAACCCTCACTCTTATGCCATTACATCCTGGCATCTAGTGGCCACGATAATGATTAAAATGGTACGACTGCCCTGTTGAATACTATGTAATTACTACTTGTAAGTGCTGATCGTACCATATAGGGCACTAGCATATCAGGTCATGGAGGTCGCCACCTTGCTTTGCATCATGGGTAGGCCCCCGACTCCACAGCAGTGCATTTTGGGGTGGCAAACTGCACCCTGCCCCTATCTTAACCACCTATTGTTTCAGGTGTGAGGGGAGTGGATTAGCTTGATAGGGAAATAATGGCCTGGGTGTACTCAATCTGGGTGATATGTGACCTCTTATTGAAATCTTAAAGCTTTATTTCTAATTATACTACATTTAATCTAAGCTTATCTAGTTAAAGTTGAAAGTATTTGCTATACATAGATTTAAATTATAGAAAATAGCTACTAGTAGTTAATGAGAAAGGGAGCATCAAAGTAAACTATACAAAGAGGCCAATTGTTGACCTAGCCCCCGACTTCATGAGCCACCTAGCTGATTCTCTCAGTATTAGCAATATGCTAGTGCCGTATAGAGATGGAATCTCTTCCAGCCCCTGTTCGTACAGAGTAGCCATATGCTGATCGTTTTTGCAGTGGTACCATGTAGAGAAATGCCTTCATGGGGAATAGGGCTCTAATATAACCAATGCTGTGGGAATTTAGGAAATACAGATGGAATACAAATATTGAGAGCATGGGACCTTTTTTATTGTATTATTTTTTTTTAACATTCGTAATCAAATCTAAATTCAATTTAATGTTTTTATATCTATAAGCAGCTGGAACACATTTATTATTACAATGGCATAGCATCTGATAAAATTCTAATATTTTAAATTGTATCCATTTTGAAGAAGATGTCACCCCATCCGTTATCAAAGGGTACTCAGTCAGTAACTCTGATCTAGGCCGATGAAATATATTGTTGTACATCAAGGAATGTGGCGCAAAAGAATTCCTTTTTTAGAGAAGTACGGAAACAACAGCAAAAATGAAAGAAAAATGGAAGAAATCTGTGACTTCTTACCTACATGTGAAATCTCGTGCACATATCAACGCCTTCCTGAGTAAAAGAAACACAGGAGATAGCCAGGTCACTGCCTAATGATATATAAATGTTGTGCTGAATACCAGCTATGCAAATTGAATTCGGCGGAGTGGGCAAAAACGTGAATGGGTCTAGGATCAAAGATGCCAAGTGTAATCAGAGTGCCCCAAGATCACATGTAGTGTACAGGGGAGGGGCACACGGTAAATCTGATGGATAAACAGGAGTATAAGACTTGTATAAGCCACCCCCTGCTGGTTATAAGCGTATATCATGGCACTTACTGTGTCTATCCTCCTCCCTTCTGGGATACCCCCTCCCTCTTGTTGCCATGACGACTAGCTGGGATTATTACATCAGTGAGCTGGTTACCGGCCTGTTCTGATCTGCCTCTATTGGTGTGTGTATAGATGGGTAACCAGCGGAGGGACCTGTCCATATGTCACTGTTTACCAGCTTCAGAAGCTACCCTCAGATCTGGATCCACAACGCCACCATCTTGTTTTCCCAAATAACTTCAGGCACGCCCATCTGGGGCCACACCAAACCTAACCTTTTAGAAGTTTACGTCAATATTGTCTTTAATTTCTGAAGTGATGTATAAGGGTGTACGTTGGCCCTGCAGCCTAACGGCTATTTTTGTTTGTAGGATAAGCGACACGCGTTTCACCCCTAGAAAAAACTGGAACCAGCTGGTTGGGGTTCACTTTCAGCAATTGGTCAGTTACTACAGTTGCACACCTTGTCCCCTCGGGCGAAAAGGGAAAGGCAGTCTTTGTAATCAGGAGCAGACGACTTCCTGCAGCGTTCTCCATGGAACGCAGGTGTGAGGGCGGAGCGCGGGAAAGATCAGAGCTGCGCTGGTTATTGGCACGATCAAAGCCTGCTTCAGGTACCCTGCGGCGACTAGCGGAGAGAACAATTACTGGTGATGGTTTGGGATGCTGTGACGTCAGTAAGGGTAGGGAACGATGCTGATGACGTGCCACACACCTTGCCATGGCACATCAGTCTAGAGATATGGAAGTCTTTGGTTATTATAACACCATTTGTCTTTCTGAAGAAACTAGCAGCATCTTTCTCTGTGAAGAAGAGGTAAATATTCCAAAATGTGTTTGGCAGGTAACTTAGATATAATGTCAGCACCTGTCAGTAGACGAGCTACAGACAACCGATGATAAGTAGTACCCGCACGCCCCCCCCTCCCACTTCCAAGGAAAGTTTGCAATCAATTTGCCAGCAATAAGCATCAAGAGAACACTGCTGTAACTTGAATTTTGAGCTGCGGCTTCGGCAACGTTTCCAGCATTACCTTGTCATTATCAGGAGAGTAAGCCAATGCTGGATCCCCTCAAAAAAATGAAGGGAAAAAGAGAAAGAGAGGGAAAAGAAAACTGTGGAGGGGCCCCACACTGAAAATATAGGCTTCTACTAAGGTGATCACTATTGATGAGTGAAGGTCCTCTTTCCCTAGTGATGACCTAAGGTATTCATTATGATCACCCAACAGCTGCCCAAGGTCATCACTTTGATGATATTTTTCTACCACCAGGGGGCCCTAGTATACAACAATAGGATATGCAATGTTTACTATGTGAGCTATTTTGAATGTGTATTTATAATACTCTTAATCATCAGTGTCTATAGGATGAATGATGTGAAAAATGTCATCGCAAGGGAATGTTAATTGATCAAAAAAGTTATTTGGCCAAAATTTTCAAAGACAAAAGCATGTTTAATAATTGACACCTCTTTTGTCACTCAAACCATAATCATAACCATGGGGATGGGCTAATATTCCTTATACAAACGACTACATGTATGCCTCACCAAGGCATCATAAGTCAGCTGTAAGTGCCCTGAATAGATGCTTGGATGTGGGGAGGGAAGGGGATAATTATGCAAATTTATGCAAAGATCTTAATTAATGACAATGTAATCATTAACAAACTCCTCTCTAATCAGTTCAGACAAGTACTCTGTAGTGATCACCCAGGGTGATCACATGTGATCACCTAAAAGATCATGGGGTACTCCCCCTCGGGACCATCAATAAGATGACAAAAAGTGATCACTAGAGAGTACCTTTTTAAGCCTTATCTTTTCAGTGCAAACAGGATTATCACATTGATATCTTTTATTGTAGTCTTGAAATCTGGCCGAGAATGCCTCAAAATGCACCATTTTCTTGGAGGCATGCCCCCATCACCCCACCCCAGTCTAACTACTGCGCATAGCTTGCCATGCTGGGGCCATATAGTACCTCATCAGATTTCACAAAGTCTTGTCCCCCAGACAATCCTGGATCCGCCACTGAGTATATGTAGGTGCTCTTAGCCATATGTTTAGAATTTAAACACTTTTATTCTAAATGCCTAAACACCTATGCTAAGCACAATTAGATGTTTAGCATTGAACCACTCTGAAGTTTAGGTGTTTAGGATATTAACATGTATGTGTTTAGGTATGAAAGACACACTTGATTGCAGCTCTGTACTTAATTGGACTTTCTAAAAGAAGTACTACTTTCTTCTCATCTAAAATATGCTAAAAGTCCTTTGTAAATCATTATTTAATAATTTCATATAACTGAACATCAGTACAATATTTTAACATGTTTGATTGGTCATTTAGGTCCTGTATCAGTTGGATCAACGAGTATTGTTACCCCTAAACACCTTTACTCTGCAGTCCAAGAATAGATAAAGCTATATCCATCCAGACAATCTGTTGTACTACACATAGGGTTACTCTCTATCATGGATAATGGATGTGATGATACTCCTTGCGAGTATATAATGATGAACCCTCTACCCACTATAAACATATTAGAATAATAAAGATGATCTATCAAAGTTCAACATCTATGGATATAATATCTAAACATGATATCATAATACTAAACACTACGACCTTGAAACTTCATTTAAACATGTCATACCTAAACACATGGGCATACATAAACATAAACAAAGTGAACACTTTATAAGCCTAAAACATATCTAAACACTAAGGCTAAACGTGTTTATGATTATAAATTATGTTAAAAAAAACGGGACACGAAAATGTTTGGCAAAGTGCTTAGACTCTAAACACCTCTTTACAGTGTAGAGATGTTTTCCTGGGTAAACATCTCGATGTATATAGCCTATATCATTGTAATAAAATGATTTCGAAATAACGGTGGAATCATTCTCGCAAAAATGACAGAGATCCATCATTATTTTCACAAAGATTACTTGTACCATATTGTACAGTACCGGGGAGCTGTATTGCTGCAATGTAAAAAGTACACTGCTTCATTGCATTGCAATGACAGTGGTTCATTGTTCAGTTTCCCAAGGATCCCTGCTAGATTTCTTAGAGACATGTAGGTATGTATAGTAGCTCTTAAGACGCTATATTTCCGACGTTAATCAAGAAGCCCAGATCAAGTGTCCTTGCTTAGCTTCCAAAAATTAAAGGTATAACTACAGGGTGTGTTCCTAAAAAGACAACAACAACAAAAAACAACTTGAAACTTAAACAAGCACCTGCCTACCAGTACATTTATAGCAGATCTTGGCCCCATATAGGGAGTCGTTGTCTGGATCTAACATCACAACTCATCAAAGTATGTTCACTCAACTTCCCAGTAAATCAAAAACTAGAAATGATTCAAGCCAGCTTTATTCTGATCCTAATTCTCGCCATTTAAGCAATGGGGCATAGAATATGTTTGCAATAACATCTCCTTCGAACAGTTGGTTTGATAAATGAATCCTATTGTACATTCCTCTGTAATGTCCAAAGTAGTATACTTTGATGTCTATACTGACTTAATGGTTGTTGTCACAAAGACAATATGACCGAATTGCAGGAGCAGCCTCGTCTGTCCTCTTCACTTGACCTAGGTCGTATCTTCCCTTTTTATCTCAAATTTCAAGGCTCGACAGATCTCGCAGGCATCTATGTATTCTAGGTCTTGTAGCAGCAGGGGAGTGCGAACTGCACACACCAACCCCAAATTCTACCATATTCTGATATCAATCATAATGATTTCATTATTATTCCTGCTTGCTGTCCCTTGGACGTCCCAGTCGAGGTCGTGAGAGAGGGGTGGATGTGAATTGGTCTGGCCCGGGGGAGCTCCGTTCCCAGATCGCCACCTAATGAACAGTGGCAGGTTTGGAGAAAAGAGCGTCGGGAGAAATCGTGGAAAGAATCAGAGTCCCTTTAGGAACGAGAGATGTTGCACAATTTAATTGACAGGCAGGGTGATTTATCACATTTCATGTCACGAGCCAGATTGTGAAATATAAGCGTTCTCAGCATGGCGCTCCCCCTTGTGGCTTATACACTCTAACGCCAACCAGACAGTCACCACAACGCCCCCATCGGTGAACGCCTCAACTATCATCTGGGTGGCCGCCATCTTTGATATAACTGCTTAAAAAAAAAAACGATAGATATTATGATGATTAAGACATTTGTTATAAGTAATGGAATTTAACATTCTTGGACATTTTGAACAGGATACAGGTCATTCCAATATTGCTGCATATCGGTACCTTGCACCTCAATGGAATTGAATGTGTTTTTAGTCTAGTTCATGTGACCTTATACGCACTATGCCCTTTATCTCTTATTTAACCTAGAATATCACACTAGACGACTTAGGAGTGTCATTGGTATGCCATTTATTTCGATGATGATAATCACAAATTTGGTGGTGATATTTGGAATGTATTGATATTCATTAAAGAATGAAATTAAATGACAAAAATTGAAATGACTGGGGGAGGCTCACATCTATGTTCTATTTTCTATCTATTTTTTGGGTTGGCTCATGAATGTTGCATGTGATTGCAATGTAATTTATATCAATTTACAATGGATATTGAGTTCAAAATTATATTTGGCCATAACTTCGGTTCTAATTGAAATATTTTCAAAATTCTTCTGCCATTAGAAAGGGTTTGAGCTGGAGATTAATGCATATATAATATTGTATCGATGCGATAATCGCAATTCCTAAAATGCTGATGTATCGATTCCATAGATATCGATGACACTCCTACTAGACGTATAGTATTTAAGGGCAGCCTCTTTTGACATTGGAACAATGGACATTGGAACATACGGGTGCAATTGAATAGAGGTTGGAGACCCAACCCATGGGGTTCACGTTGAAGGACCCCCTCAACCCATTCCGGGAAGACGGTGACAGCATCACATGTTTCTTGACACGTGTTTCTAAGGTGAAATGTATGTGTCATCTACCATGAAACAGGGTGGGAACAGATTTATCTTCACAATCATTGATATTGACAGAAGGGCAGTGTTTAGAGAAGGCGGGTAACCATCCTATCCAAGGGAAAACACTTTATTAATGCAACTTGATATTGTTCACAATAAGATAAGTTATGTGCAGTGAGGGTTATAGCAGGCTCATCTACCGTTAACAACGTGCGAAAGACGTTTCTTGGTACAATACATTATATTCTTCAAGTTACGCTGCACAAATACATTGTGATGTCACATTCTTTTCTCGGGTAAACCTGTTTGGAATAGAATGCTCTTCATTGCGCTTGGGAGTTTGATGGGGAACGCCAGCATTGAATGTGAAAAAAAGAGTAAATTTTGTACCCCTGCACTCCTGCAATATTTTGAAGAAAATAACTGTTGTATGCCTTAAATAGTCGCGAGTAAAGGGGACAATTTAAATATTTTCATGTGGTTTTATAAACTATAATGTTTCGAAGGGGTCCATTCCACAAAGCTGAAATTTTAATGTTGACATCCGTGAAACCCGGGCTGAAGCCCTATTAAAGTCCGGTAATACCCGAAGCCACCACCATACACCCGCGGGATGCCGTGAGTAGTATACAGAATCTAACCTACCACTCGGGCACTGCAGGGGCTGCCACGCATCGCTTACTCCACGAAGCCATGTACATGTGCGGGGCCATATGACGCATACGGGGCTGGGTTAGTAGTGGATCCAGGATGGAGGGGGCGAGCCCTTCATTTAGCATCTATATTTGGATAAATTTGAGGCTTAAACATGAATACAAACTTTTAACTACAGGCAGAAAGGAGGAGGCGTGCGCCCCCGCGACCCCCGTCTAAATCCGCCACTGGTTACTTAGGGTAAATCATAATATAAGCCGAACAAATAAGTGAACCAGTGTGTATTTGTTTCTTGTATTGAAAAATGATATGATATAGCGAAGTTGTTTACCCCGTCGCAATGATGTTTAGTTGATTGGGATGGAAATGGATTCTTGTGTAGCTTCATGGAGGCTTAATCTAGTGAACATGTCCGTACTCCTAATCACTCTATGCAGATGCTCTACAATTATAGGCCTCTCACCCCAATTACCTGCAATGGACCTATATTTGATAGGCTGCATGGAGCGGGGTCACAGAACCCTATTGCTGACTGTAAACTTTGGCTTCGTACAGTGTTTTGCTGTCTGCGGGGCCACACAACCCTACGCTTTGGCTTTCACTACAATGTATAATATGTGCGGTAGGCCACTTTCTACTGAATTACATACAGTATTTTCCCACCCAGATTGTGGATAATATGACCCTGACTGACCCAGGTTTGACCCAGACCCATGACCTTGACCCCAGCCTGCACCTGTCTTGTTGATCGGCAGAGGGTACCACATGCTAGCAGCAGCAGTGACAGACTCAGCCACCCAACGAGCCTGCTCACCCTTCCCTTTTATAACTTCAGAACCATGAGGCCTTGAAATCCCTTTTAGTATGAAACTCCTTTTAAGAATTACGGAGGATGCAAAAATACATTATTCCATATTAGTAATGCTGTCCATATGGTTCACGCCTACATTTTTTCTGACCTGATGAATTTGGGTTCCATACTGTAATGACAAACCCTTTATTTGTAAAATACTGGCCTGAGTAGCGTTTATCTATCTTACAGTGGGTAGTTATGGCATTCACACGGTCACATCTGACAAAGTTGTCAAAAGTGCATGCAGCATAGCCATTAAAGTGTGAATATTACTATGAACTGAAACATGAAATAAGAGAAGAATGCTGTTGAACCAGATTGAGGTCACAAAAACCATGATTTTGGCACCTTTTTTGATAATAAAAACGGGACAAATGTGAGCTAAACGGTTTATCAGTTTCCGGTGTGGTTTGGCCGCAGACATGCCGAGCCCAGGTCGGCGCACCTACACCTAACCAACGCGCCGTATGGCTTTCATTTCAAAAGCAGCATTGGCGGGAATCTTCTCGCACCTCGGCGTGCGTTTAACTTAAACGGCCCTAATCGGGGCCGGTGGGGAGTTACCGCCTCCTGCTGAGGAGGAAGCCGGCAGCTGGCGGTGGGCGGCCGGAGGAGTTCCAGGACCAGCCTGGGTCTTAACGAAGCTTGATGTGGCTCCCAATGGTTGTGACAGGCAGGCCAAGACCGGGGTCGGCGGTCCGCCATGTTTACACCGACTGGGGCAAATCACCGCTGCTCCTCCCGCCTCCGTGCATTAATACGGACCCCGGGGGCGGTTCACATTATTCACGCACGCCGATATAACGACGTGGTCCCTTGGTGATTACCGGCAGCCGGTCGGTGTATCGCCCTACAGGTTCCTATGGCTGCCAGGAAGCAGTTTGCCCCCTTGCCACCCCTCCCACCCCACTCTAGCCTGTCGCCAGTAGGTGGCGTAGCGATCTGTCTCAGTGATCAGCGCACGGCCTTATCACCTCCTCCACATACCAACACAGTGAAAAAGATCCTAGCGTCAAGGTATGAATACATGGAAAGATATTGTACCTGATCCTAAGTTGAAACAGTTTTGGATAAGAGCTACCACACCGTTGTTTGCATAAACTGATAAAGTGGATCTGTAAACCATGGACCCTATATGTAGGAGGGTTTGAACTTCAAAACAGTTTATATTTTCTCTAATAACCTCATAACCGTTTATTACTATGATTTTTCTCCTTTCAATTAGCCTCTTCATGATGGCTTGTTGATGATCCATATAATGTAGGCTTAACACAGTCATTTTCCTGCAGGTTCGGACTTCTTCATGATCTTAATCTGCTGTAGGGCCTTTGTTTGAAGAATTTATGAGTGGATTCCTATTGAGCTCAGATTGTGCTTCAAGTCCAAATGACAATAGTAGAAGACCTATCTGACTGTACATTTCCATATCATATACTCACACCCAACTCCAGCAACCCTATCCACTTTTCCATTCCACCAGAGAGGGGTTGCACAGACCAAGACAGCATGCGTAATTTGGTATACAATCTCAGCAAATCATGAAGCACGGACGTCAGAGCACTAATGGTCCAGGCTTCTGTAGCAAGACACGAATACCTATGTCACTCCACGTCGGCGCCAATACTTCGTATTCATCAGTAGCAGAAATTATGATGCATTGCTGGGCAATAAAGACGAGTGTGTTATTCCACAGTGGGTCTTGGTTCATATGCAGTAGGTACGGGTCACCATCCAACAGTGGCAATGGTAGAGGGGGATTTTTGTGCTACTTTGTACAAAGAAATGGTCGTTTATCTTGGTTTGGCTGCAGTCCTCTCAAACTGAGGGCTGTGTTAGGCGAGGTTCAGCTGTATTGATATGCTCAGTCGATTCTGGTTAGGCCTAAGTCATGTGTGTTGTGCCACTTGTGGTATTGGTAAGAACTTTGTAAGCCTAAACTGATGTCTTAGGTTAGCTTGTGGAAATTGATCCAACTGGGTGTGTTTTCTGTAAAGAAATATCACAGACTATAGTGTAAAGGAGATGTTGTCCCTCTTTGATGAAAATCACTCACACTCTTTAGAAAGTAAATTGAAAAGGATCTTTGAGCTAAAATCCACACAACAGACCACCGATACGAGTGACAATAACTATACTTACACCGGAGGTGACATAACCACAATTTTAATGCAAATACCAGTAATATCAACTTATAATCAAGCTGTCAAAAGAAACAGCTTCATGCGTCTTTATATCATAGTCTTCAAACACAAAACTGATATATTCCCAGTGACAGCTTCACACATACATCTTGACTTTTTATCTGCTCTGTCCACCAAAACAAACGTGCCACACCCAGGGTGCCAATTTACTATACAAGACTAACGACCCAACCTTCCCCATTGGTGACAATTCTCCAGACCTGCAGCAGGCCGCGTGCCTCCTGCCCTGTTCCTCCAGGGCCAGCCTGGACTGGTTAGTTCAGGTAGTCACCTCATGGTGGCACTGGTCAATGTTCTCCTCCAGGGTTTGGACACCCTCAGGGGTAGGGCGTGTCCCTAATCTTTGAGGGGAGAGGGCGAGGGATGTTGGACAGCATGCAGAGGTGGCAGTCGGGGAGGGGGGGTGGGGATCCGCATGTCTTCTGTTTTAAGAAGCGCCTATGTCAATTTCAAGGAATGCTCGCATCCTCTTCTAGAATCCCCCTTCCGAAATAGCCGACATATGATGACAGTGGGTTGTGGATTGTGGATGGCAGTGGACAAGATTTAATGATAATGGGCATGATAGACAAAAAGCAGCAGGCAATCAGTGGGGACATTTGGGTGCAAGACGTCAAAATATTAAATAAGACCTAATTAGGAGTGGTCATTGGTGCATCAAATAATGATCACCTATATAAATGTACTATAATGGACCACATAGAATAAAGGAACAAGTTTGGGGATTTCTGCCATTAATTGGGTAGAGCAGGCACTGAAGAGTCCATGAGAGACAACTAGAGGGGAGCATATATCGGTGAGTTGCTCGGGGCAGCAGTCAGAGCTGCTCACCTTGTCGATTTGTGTTCATTTACAAGGTATGCTCCTGGAGGGTGTGTGTGTGGGGGGGGTGGGGGGGTGGGAGGAGAAGGACCATGCAGCTGACCTGGTGCATAGGGCCGTCATGGCAGTCAGTAACGCGGAATGCTGACGTAGAATAACGTCATCTCCTACGATGTCCATTATATTGACGTGGGAAGTGGGACGATTTGTGTGAAGGAGGGTCATGGGTGCGGCATCGACCTAGTGCAGAGGATATGAGCTGGGTTTTGACAGTGTCTTAGAACAATGTCGGGGGCGCATCTTGGTCTCTTCTGGGGATTTGTACCTGGCTGGAAGTAGAATGACGTCACACTGGAGACAAACATTCAGGCAGCCTAAGTTCCTCAGGGACGTGGTGCCCAGGACCATGCTGTCACACACTTCCGACTGTTTTAAGATGATATCTCATCTGAATAATAATCGTCCATTTAAGTTTCCATAAATTTCAGATGATCTCATCTGAATGTAATTCAAATTCAGATGAGATCTGGCATATACCCCGTTTAGCCGGGCACCCCGGGAACAGCGACGGCATCAACATTCGTCTCCGTGGAGGGCCAGGTACATTCTCCAAATATACACCCTTTTTCGTCAGGGGCGGATCTAAGGAGTGGGAGGGGTGGGACGTGGTCCTCTAGACCCCTTGAACATGGGACTTGGTATCACCCTCAAGCCCTAATTAACCAAATTATTCTGGCAGTGCCCCCTCCGCCCCGCCTCTACACACGCCCTTCAGGATCGGTCCCTGGATGATATCAACTAAGTTTTGTATACATGTATAGTTATCGCCTGTATAAGTACAGTGAATGGGTCTGGAAGGCATTTATCAAGATGGTACGACTAGACCCCTTCAAGTCGTAGTGAGATCCCTCACTTAAATGCCATTACAGCCCTACGTCTAGAAGTCACTAAAAATTGCACTGGTGCGACTGCCCTACCAATCACTGCATTAAGTGTGGATCGTACAGAGTAGTCGTAGTGATTACCTATACGATCACCCGCTCTGATATTGAGGGTTTCAAATCATATAGTGGCTGTCTTCAGTCGTACCATCTTGAGAAATGCCTTCCAGAGAGGATCAATATTACTATATTTATAGGGATTCCGTATCCTCATATACGACAATAGAGCTTTCATTTAACGACCTTCGCATGACATCCGTGCTTAGGTCATGCATGTGATTTAATTGAAATGATATCACGCATGCGCACAGGGACTGTCCTGCATCCCCTTTGACATTGTAGCATGACGAGGGTGATGTGTCAGACATCTTTCACACTGAAATGTTTTGGTTTGTGTCTTTACGCCTTTATTCACGGATAAGTTATATTGTGACGAGAAACAGAATGGTGTCTTTGGAGAAGGATAACTGATTTTATGCATCTTGGATTGACTTTTTATGTTGTCATGGAAACTACCTGGTTGAACGTGTTGTGTCACTTTACCTGGTGTGTAGTGTTGTTATCCTGGGAGGTCCAGCAAGGTATGAAAGTATTATATTTACTTTCCTCTATTGTATCATTTATAAATATTCAAATTATCGCGGCAAGATTATGTTGTTTATATCAGGCTCTATCTTGAATTACTGTCAATAATCCATGCCCACTATTTAAGATTAAAGTTTTGTCTGTAAGTTATCTTATATTTTATATATACTCTACAGCATACTACGTTCAAGTGTTGGTTGCTCCGTTGCGAAAACAACTAATTATCATTGGACACAATTACAATAGGTGTAAATCACTTCTCACTAGCACTGAAACTGCCATACTTTTAAGATCAAATGGTATGAGTATGTGTACCTGTGTCCTTATAACATTTGATGTGGGATTAGTGCATAAAACATTTGAAGTTTTGGTATATTATGGTGTATTGCGCATGGGGTTGCCTGACAATTATACAATACCTGTCATTTCATTTTAATGATTATTGATTCAGTTACACTTAATGTGCCTCAGGTGTCACTTTATATCCGCACCTATATCACGTGATCGCTGTCCCCAACACACGCGCCACCTGGCGTCCCGATAAACCCTCCTTCCGGCGGCGTGACTACGCGCATGACTTTTGGTCGCTTCCGGGCCAGGATTAACAGAAGCAATCTGTGTGCATGCGGCTGCTGTGCCTGGAAGGCTCTATGCTGTTTTGATTCACATTTAAGCTCATTATTCCAAGGTGTATGAGTTTGTTGCCTGAGTCATCAGTGGAAAGCCTGTCCCAGCTCAGTGCCTACAGGTGTCCACTCAGCGACATACCTGCACACACATTTATAAACGTACAGAGATGTGCTTCTTAACCCTTAAAAGGGGGGCAAAATAGCTCACATTTTATAGTCCTGGGTCGACATGTTCCATGCACCCACACAGTATTGGTGAGTCTAGTTGCCAGCATCAAGCACATCCTTCAAAAGGAAATGATTCTGACCAAGGAGTATGATGCATTAATAAACCACGCAGCATTTACGGGTTAAGGTGGTGAGGCTGGGGTCAGCCAGATTCACTGTTATATTGGTACAACAACTCAATTTTGGCAGCCTGTTGACTAAAGTGATTTCTTCCTCTATACACTGTTTTGTTTTTATTCATTTTTCTTTTACACTGTATATGTATTACTTTTTATCATTCTATGAATTCCGCTGCGGATTAGACAGTGGAAGGGATTGACATCACACCTGTGACATGTGGCCCATGCATGAACACATACATTTGGTAATGACTGGTGTCAGTAATAACTTGTGTAGGACTTGGAACATGCATACCTGTATCTATGTACACATGCATTGAACTTATCCTAGTAAATGATTAAGATTATTTGTTCTCCAATCTAAACAACTCAAACATAGTACTTTTGCCTCGTTCCAGGAACACCCACGGCATTATCAAGCAAGCCTCAAACATTCCATGGTCACAACATCAATGATGATCATGGGGCTTTTACGGATGTGGAAGCTGTCTTATCTCATGACTACACACAACTGTATAAGATCCCATGGAAGTCATGGAAGCCACCTTCCCACGCCTACCAGCTGAATGCAAACCCCAACAGGAAAAGCAGTCTGATAAGAGCAATCACACAAGGCTGGAGACAGAGGCGTGAGGCAGGTGGAGAGGTCAAGCCACCAGAGGTCAGCCAAGAGGCCACCACAAGTAATCCTCAGGATGTGGTCCACCGGCCAAATGTGACCAGCTTTGTGCGGTCACTGCAGAAGCAGCCGCATTCACTTCTCAAACAGGTGTCCATGGCTCTAGCCAGGGCTAACAGAGTCCATAGGGTCATAGCTGCCACTAGGATCAACCCAACTGTGACCACTGGTGATAGGGCTAAGGGCACAGGAGTAGCTCTTCCTACAAGGGAGGAGAAACTCTCAGCTCAATATCAAACTATGGTTTCTGCTACCCATCCAACAATGCAGGAGAGGCTGTCAGCTCAATCTCAAACCACAGTGCCTCAGACTCCCCTAGCAATGCCGCAGGGATTGCCATCACAATACCAAACCACCGCGTCTACTTTGACTCAATCGAAAAGACAGAAGAACATCGTATCTCAGTACCAAACCATGGTCGCTGAGCCCAAGATGAGCAGCTCACCCAAACTGAGTGACCCATTTGGTGCAGGTCTCAGCCATGAGAAATTGGGAGAAGGGCATAGACAGATACAAAACGAAAATATACTACCGAGGGATAGATATATTGAGTCCAGTGCCAATCCTCTCCATACCGAAGATGTAGATCAGACTCTCAGCCAACATGTCAATATCCAAGAGCAACAAAATATATGGACCCCAGTAGATATTATCGAGAGTGAAGAACTGCGTGTGACTGGATTCAATGAACATAAAGTAGTAAACTATAATGCCAACACAGGTTCTTTCTCACAGATGCCTAGGAGGGATAAGACACTAAGTGAAACTTCCCCCGAGGTCACAGAGGACAGGAGGATGTGGGGTCCTCCAGCAGGTAGTGGGTTTAGGGTATTACCAGAACAGCAGCCTACAGACCGCAGGCTGGCTACCTACAGAGAGGGACCTGTCACAGGGGTCACTGAGTACAACACAAGACTTGTGTCACAAGATCAGGGCCAACCATTGACAGTGTCCAGAGACAGGGACCAAGACTCTGTAGGATCTAAGTGGACAAGGTCAGGACATGAGAATCTTGACCATACTCTGTCAAAGCACAGCACTACCACACTGTCCAGCTTCATATACAAAGATGTGAAAACTGTGAAACAGCCTGTAGAGCACATCTCTGCTGACATGTCTGGGACATGGTCTGAGGCTGAGGGCAGTTTCAGTGACACTAAAAGTAGAATGGAATTAATTGATGAAGAAACCCCAAGTGAAAATAACCCTGTGGGCATAAAGAGAAATCAATACTATTCTTACCGAAGTTCAGAGGTCAGGGAAAAGACATCAAACAATGAGTTTCCAACTCGTGAAACATTAAGTAGAGGTTATATAGATGTTGACATAGAAACAACCTCAGAAACTATACAAACTGGTAAACCATTCTCAACAAAGAATTCATCCGGCAAACCATCTCTAAGTCTGGATACCAAATACAAGATCATTCCTGGTGAAAACGAGAAAACAGACGAAATGCCTCAATTTAATGGCACGCTGCATTTCAACAACAGCACCAAAAACTATAAGGGTGACACAAGAACTATCCATTTTGAAATAGCATTCTTAATGGGCGTTCTACAAACAATATTTTATTTTGTAAAGGATGTTTTACTCAGCTTATTTGGTGGTGACCAATTTTAGTCACTTTCCCCATATAGAGTCTAAAGGGGGTATTCCTGTTACATCCCTTCCCCATGATCTGCCTTTCTGGAGGACAGGCAAAGACAATCAGTGTCTAATGATATATGGTAAAGGGAATGTCCATTGTCCATTACTGAAATGTAAGAAACCGTGTACACATGTAAATAATGCTTATACAGGTCGACCTTATCTACGATTATTCCATGCTTTGTAGTTTTTTTTTATTGTAAACGTCAACGTTATTTCATAGGAGTTGATTTGTTATACCGGTACTTCTTTCAACTTCTAAAATGAAACTGTTGATTTGGTGATATTGACAATTTCTACCCTAAGGATTCTTCAGGGGGAATTATCTTTCCATCATGCAGTTGCTCCTGCTAGGTATATACACAAAAACCTATAGTATTTATTTATGATTTCCCATGGCTCAAGTTATATTGATTGTTGATGAACATTGAACATATCTCACTTTACACCCAAAATGTACCTCTCAGCCCTTCTGACATTCCAAACCATCCCCCTTCCCAAACAACACTCCACCCTCTCACCTCCAACAGCGTACCCGGTGCGTGGCTCCCCCTAGTGTGGACAAGGAGGGCTAATTGTTGCCGCCGGCTGTGCATATCTCTAACTCTGTGAGCTCCCAGCCGAGACGCCCTCAGCCGGATCACAGACACATGATCAGGAGCATCCCCTCAGGCTGAGCAGTTCCCTCTCCCATTGAGCTGCTCACGCTACACCCTGAGCTACTCCCTCTCCGTGCTCACCCACCTACAACCAGCTTTGAGCAGCTCACAGGGGTCATACAGCTCAGGGAGAGGGGACAAATTGAAGGCATTCATCTTGTCAATGTAAAAGAATGGACTCTCTACTCCTCACAGTTATCCACATAGCCATGGCGCCAGCCTTGTCTCGTACAACACTTGGTACATACTTCCACCACTCATCTCCCTCAGCCCTCCCATCCCAGCACCCAACCTCGCCGCCCCTCCTCCGGGCAGTGATAATGGCCCCGTGTCGCCGCACCTCAGTGGCTTCAACGAGCGCGTGAAATTGTGCAATTTGTGAACAAGGCTACAGGGTATATGTAAGGACGAGCAGAGACGGAGGGGAATTGGGGTCTGGAGGTGGAGTCTAGACGGCGACTGTAGGCTAAAGGCTAAGGAGATAGTCTACAGGGGTAATGATACTCACAGCAGGGTGCTGCAGGTATTACTATACACCTATACAGCAGGTTGAGCAGCAGCTGAGTCGGCTAGAGGCGGGTCAATGGTCACGAGTAGCTCAGGGCACCTGCCTTATGACTGCCCAGCCGTGACGGCCATGCCTCCAGCATCAGAGCCACAACGCCCCATTTGCCACACGCCTTGGGGATCCAACGTATAGCCTAAGGGCCTTCCTTACTTCTCCAGGCTAACACTGAGGGACTTTGATGACAAAGTGTCTTGAGGTGCTCAGAGCAGCTCCAGGCGGCGAGCAGATTGAGCAGCTCGGCCTGTGGTTGTCGGGGCATGGAGCTAGTGGTAGAGGAGCGTCACAGACCATTACCTGAGCCTTGGGCCACATCAAAGCATGTACTCACACCTCCACCTGGTCAGGGGTGACGTCCTCCTGCACCTGTAACCCCCCCCCCTCCGCGCACCCCTCACACATCCTCTGACAGGCAGCTATCTTAGCTCTTTAAGGACCGTTAGTACATTGGAGAATAACGCTGATCATACTGGGTTAAGATGGGTACTTCTCTTCTGAAGGGTCGGTCTGGTTCTTGAATGCGGCCATGGCGAAGAGACTACCAGGGATAATGCTAGCCACTAGCCAAATCGCCAATGGCTAATCAAAGCTCAATTTGGCTAATGCCAGACCCTCAGAATTCGCCAAATTGGCTAAGCATGCACACAAGCAAACTTCTCAGGGTTTTGTTCAGTTTTTCATCTGAGGGTATCAACCATCATCAAAATGCCCCAGAATGCACCATTTGGCTTCTAGATATTCAAAATTTTCCTGTGGGAGGTACCAGACCAGACCCCCTACTTTCATTCTCAATTCGCTCTAACAAGTAAAAGATATGTTCTGTTTTAAAGGGTCAACTTTTTCGCTGAGAGTTTGCATGAATCATTATGGCTTTGAAAACTTTCTGAACATGTAATTTTGGCAAGGTTACCCCCAGACCCTGAGCCTCCAGTGTGTACCTGGAAATGATGCCCTCTTTTTCAAAACTTCTTGGGACAGAAAATGGAAATTGATTTGTGAAAGAGATAATTGATTTTGAAAGAGATATTTGGCTAATCAATCTTGAATTTGGCTAATCAAAATATGAAAAAGTCGCCAAATTGGCTAATCGGATACAACCCCTACCCAAGACTGCATTCATGCATTATAAGCAGTATATGATGCATTGTCACATTGTCAGCCCCTAATTAAAGAGTTAACGTCCATAACCACTAAGACGGCAGGCATGGTCAGGGTAATGGCCGGTTAATGAGGGCTGCCGTTTGTTGGTCTAAGCCGTGAAAGGTTGATTAGCTTACAAATACCAATGGTAGCCAAAGATCTAACATGCTGTCCCTGGTGTGATAAAGACATATATAATGAAGCCATCGTTGATAACTTAAATTTGGTGTGAAGTCAACTGTCAGTACATGTATCTCAAATGAATTGGAATGAACAGATTTCATTGTCTATGCAAACATGAAATATTGTATGATAATAGGATAACCTTTATTATTATAGTTGGACCATCCATTCCAACATTTAGAGGTAAATGTGTACAATATGGGGCATGGAGAATGTCTCAGATCAGCGACTACTCTTTACATTACATTTGTCTTTAAGTAAAATAAACCCCAGTAAAGGCTGGGTGTGTAATTATAAGCAGTATGTGTGTGCCACGTGTTTGGTCTCTGGTAGATATTAAATGAAGAGTGCAGGACGAGCAGGAGAACGAAGACGGGTGTTGGAGCAGCTCATGCTCCTGAGCTGCTCGGTAGCTGCTCATCCTGACTGAGTTGCTCCTAAAACGCCATGTGGGGCACATCAGGAGAGTCCTCACAGCCAGCATTACCT
This sequence comes from Acholoe squamosa, assembly GCA_949317995.1. Lineage (NCBI taxonomy): Eukaryota > Metazoa > Annelida > Polychaeta > Phyllodocida > Polynoidae > Acholoe > Acholoe squamosa. Next base: position 102,611,753 of record OX439035.1, on the reverse strand, counting down.
CCAGCGGCAAATAAACTGCCACCTCACAACAATAAATGGTTGAGGGAGGCCACAGTATCCTCTAAACAAACAGCACAGAGTCACAGATATTGAAACTATCAGGTGAAGGCTGTTTGCTTTTATCCGCATCAAGAGCCGAGGCTGATGTTTAACCTTGGCTTTATGAGGATCAAGTTGATTGTTACTGTTGGAGTTGTGTGGTCTCACTGTTTGGTGTTAGGACTTATAGAGGGAATGCTCACAGGAAATGAGAGACGAAAGGAGAAAAATAGAGATAAAGAGACAATACGCTCTAAAAAATGTGTTTTAACTAAAACATATTTTATCAAAACACTTTTTGGTAAAACACATTTTCATCATCTAAACACTTTTCCTAAAACACTTTACACATTTCCTGCAAAAGTGTTTAGGTTTATAAAAGTGTTTTAATACTTGGTTCCAATCCAACTCACCAGGTGGCAGGGGCCACCTATGATGGTACTATTGTAACATTGATATGGACACAAATGTCTGAATTTAAGTATAAATGATAATGATACACAGCATCCTGATAGAACGTCACATTTACACTTTACCTTAGAATGGATTTGTAAAAGAAATATCTAAAAATTACCTTCTCAATACCTTGATTCCAATGTAACCCATGATAAACACCCATTTTGTAACATTCAGGATTAATACATACATCCCAGTCCTAAACTCTCTGACTGTCAGGAGGCGTGGCGCAGTCGGTAGCTCACAGGCCGTAAGGTCGTGGGTTCGGTTCCCGGCCCGGCCGGAGCACAGTGGTGGTTCCAAACGTCGCCGTAAGGTGTCGTTTGAGTTCCTCCCTGCTCTGGCTAGGCTGTGCTGGAAAGTCTCTCGGCGGTCATGGCAGACAAATGACTTAAAACAGGCCTGTCCATCTCTCACTATGGCTATGTAGTGATGGATGTTAAAGAACCATTGCCTCGGTAAATGTGTAGGGGCGTGCTTTCTATCTTCCCATAGATTCGGTCGCCATCACCCCCCCTCCCCATTAGACTAGGGTCCAGGCAACAACGCCACAAGGGTAATCTCACTTCGGTGTGGATACAACCCGCGGGACCTCTCACCCTTGAGTGTCGGCCGTAAGGAAGGCACGAGGTGAGATAAAATTCAAATCAAAATCAATCAAACTCTCTGACTAGCCGGGAGGCGTGGCGCAGTTGGCAGCGCGTCCGCTCACGAGCCGTAAGGTCGTGGGTTCGGTTCCCGGCCCGGCCGGGGCACAGTGGTGGTTCCAAACGTCGCCGTAAGGTGTCGGTTGAGTTCCTCCCTGCTCTGGCTAGGCTGTGCTGGAAAGTCTCTCGGTGGTCATGGCAGACAAATGACTTAAAACAGGCCTGTCCATCTCTCACTATGCCTATGTAGTGACGGATGTTAAAGAACCATTGCCTCGGTAAATGTGTAGGGGCATGCTTTCTATCTTCCCATAGATTCGGTCACCATCATCCCCCCTCCCCATTAGACTAGGGTCCGGGCAACTACGCCACAAGGGTAATCTCACTTCGGTGTGGATACAACCCGCAGGACCTCTCACCCTTGAGTGTCGGCCGTAAGGAAGGCACGAGGTGAGATAAAATTCGAGCTAGAGCTTACTCTCTGACTAACTCTGTGCATCAATGTGTTTGAACTCATCTTGACTGTAGGCCAAGCCTGGTTAGCACAGAATCAATGTTGATAACTGGATGATGAACATTCATCAACATCTCTCATGCCTGTGTGCGCATGACTCTCATGCGCACACAATGTGCCAAACCAATAGACACGGCATAGAATGCCTGGACAAAACTGAACTGTAAAGGACCCTTCAGAAAGTGATACACATGTTTATCATTGATGAAAAGTAGTTAATACCATATGACTAAAGTCAATGGATTGCAATCCACCAATTTCGATTCGATTCAATGTAAGAATTACCTTACGACCACCTTCCACGTGAGATTACATTGAATAAAAGAAGTCATCTGACTTCATTGAAACGAAAAAAAAAATCAACTTGCTATCAACATAACTTCAATATTCTCTACCTGTAGAGAGACAGCAATATGCAGTACGAAGGACTCACTAATCCTAAAACTGGGACCATGGGTTATAAATAAGGAAAATGAAATAATAGCAAGGGCATAAATATGCCTGAAGCTCATTTTAAATGCTTTCTGAACCTAAACACTTTATTCTCAGAATCATTTAAACACTTTCTCATCTAAAACACATTTTAATCAAAACACTTTTGAATTTTTAAACACTTTTTGAAAAAGTGTTTTGTGTTTTGCCCAAAAATGTGTTTAACAAAGTGTTACAAGAAAGTGTTTTAAATACAGGTAAAAGTGTTTAAAAACAAAACACATTTTTAGAGTGTAAAGCAAAATTATCTCTTTCTTTTCAGGAAGACCAATTACATATCTTCTACCAAAAAAGAAATATACGAAACCATTTTCTTTTTTCCAAAATAACCTCTAGGTTTTCCTACATGGAATCTGTTTCAGCCAAAGTATCCTTGAGACATGATGAATGCCCTCTCCGTGATGACCAGGGTGCTGAGCAAAGCGGGCGTTTTACGAGCGGCGGATAAAACACTTGCTGACAGGAGGAACTGATTTGGGCTGATGACTTTGCCGAGTGCGGCAATGATTCAGGCGGCTGCCCCCGGATCTCACACTTCTTAGGCCTGGTGTGAACGTTCAGCAGCCGGCCCCGTGTAATTGGTGAGGCCCTCCACCTGTCTGACTGTCAGGACAGGTGGGGCATTTTGTGTAGATGGAGAATGACGGCCACAACAAAGGCCAATCTCCACAGCCTCTGTCTCTATCCCTGTCTCTAACTGTGTCTGTCTTTCTCTGTCCCTGTCTCTCTATCTCTCTCTGTCTCTCTATGTCTCTCTCTGTCTCTCTCTGTCTCTCTCTGTCTCTCTCTGTCTGTCTGTCTGTCTGTCTCTATCTCTATCTTTTTCTTCCTCTGTATCTCCATCCTCTCCCCCGTCCCTTTCTCTCTTTAAGTTTTAAAAAACGTAGAAATGACTAGCATTGTAGATTGAATGTAAGAACTTGATTTGTCTTTTATTTGAAACCTCTGCATAGCCATCATAAAATGAATTCAAGATGAAGACAAGTTGTCCATAACATCATTTAACATTATTCAAATAACTGTGTTTGAACAATGTACCATGCATTATGACCCACAGTTGATGGTAATATACGGGTCCCCATTTCCGGTGCATAAGCTGTGGGAGTATGAATGGTGCAAGGTGATGATACTCCCACTCAGTCATCTGCCAGACTACACTATTCCCACGGACAGTATACATGTAGGCCTACATTGTAAACAACATACAATATCCACAGGTAAACACTGTACAATACCCGTCACATTCCTCAACAGACAAGGGCGCCCCCTCTGGCAACGACTGGAACGAGTGTCAGTCACGTGACTGCCGACAGGTGTCGCTGCAGTGCCGCCCCCTGTAGGCCTGCTGGTACCCCAGGTTGGGTTTTTATCAGTTAATTAACCTTTTAGTGTAGGACATATGGCCTGACACGCCGGTTATCAGCGGCTGTAGAGTCATGTGACTTATGGAGGGGTATGGGGTGTAGATACTAGAGTAGTATGACACGTGGTGACACGTCGTCACACCCTCACTTCTCACCTGTCCTCCTGTACCTCACGGATACTCTGAGAACTTCATCATCTGGTCATGGAGTAACTGATGTTCAGCCAGAGACACCAGGTGCGACATGTAAAATTCATTGGAATGGAAATCAATGTCAGCAGCAGACTGCGATGTAAGTGTAAATTAGAGCGGATTTCACTGTGCCTCAAGATATCAGATCTGTGTATACTGTATAATTCCTCTGCAAGCATATGTGTGCATCCACGACAGCAATTTCTGTGGAAGATTTTGCCAATGATGAAATTAAAATGATGTATCAGTTCAAGTGAGTTTGCCTGATCTGCTGGCTATGGCTACTTCAGAAGTTCAATATGTTATTCCAGTTTTGAATTTCTAATGGGGAGTTTGGCAGGTTGTTTTCCATGCCTGGCCAGCTTGGTGTGACATGTGGGTAAAAGGTGTGAGGGAGAAATACGAGTCTGGGGGGAAATCATCTCATCACCAACCTACCCAATGTTCACTAAGTATCTATGACACCAGAAAAGTGCTGCCCTCTCTCAAACCCATCAGACAGCTATCTCAGACTCTGCTCTAATCAATCTCTGTGCCCAGGGGAAGTATCTAATATACAGCCCTTGTTTGTGAAGAAAGTCAATTCTTGTAGTGTCTGTCAAGGTTCAATTCTACAGTACTTGATTCAGTTTCGTGGTTTTTACCACGAGAGAAACATTGGTGACACCAAATAAATTGAGCTAAGACCAGTTATTGGTCAGGTTTTCGGTCCAATACGCTTCCTCCAAAGTCATACAGTCTGGTGTTTCATAAGCCAAACATAATAATGGTCATAAATTAGCCATTTCTAAAACCATATTATGACTATAGTAAAGTTACAACCACTCCTATCTCGGTCAGGTCATATAGAGAAATATAAAAGAATATACTGATGACCTTTGTAGAAACACCTGCTATTATAAGCCTACAACCAGTCTTAAAACTGCTATCACATCTAGTTATAACCAGTTGTAAATATGCCATCTTGTGAAACACCACACAGTGTGGTGTTTCAAAAGCCAAAGATAATAATGGTCATATAATAGCCATTTCTATAACCATATTATGACTATTGTAAAGTTACAACCACTCCTATTTTGGTCAGGTCATGTTTGGAAATATATTAGAATATAGTAGTGGCCTTTGTAGAAACACCTGCTAGTGTAAGCCTAAAACCAATCTTAAAACTGCTGTCACATCTAGTTATAACCAGTTGTAAATATTGCCATCTTGTGAAACACCACACAGATATGTCAATATTTGGAGCAAGGTCTGCCAGAGTAATTCATTAGTTGTATTTGACAGAATCAACACCTCAATGTTTACTTCTTGACCAAGATGGCGTTCTCTTGGTGTGATCGGTTACCGTGACGACGGCGTCTGTTACCATGGTGATGTAAGGACAGCGTCTGGCGGTGACATCAAGGAGGGGTGGTTGGGTAAGCAGGGCGTCCTCCAGGGACTGGACTCAGGGTGAGATACCGTGTTTTGGCAGGGTGCATCATGAAGACACCTGTAAAAGTGATTAGGGCCATCACCACCCCCCAGAGGATGAGCAGGCATGTGTACAGGGCTTAACCCTTTACGGACCGTATGTTGGTTTAATGCCTTCTGGCATGTGGTTGTCTTGACGCCTGAATCAAGCCGTGGTTATTGGCTGAACTGCATCATGACGACAAATAAATGTAGATCTGGAGTACTCGCCATTCCTTCAGAGGTATAAGATTGAGAGTGAGTGTGCAGTGGGTAGGGGGGGGAAGGGATAGGTGTTGATAGATGGATAGTGAGCGATAATAGAGCACACAGCAGCTGCCCATTAATCTCAGCCCACAGTCGGTGTCGGTTTTATCTCAATATAAAGCTGAGCTTACTGATGTATATGAAGGTCAGTGTGATCTGATGATATTAGTTGTGATATGAGTCTCAATGTCGGAGATAAAGGGGAGAGGAGCTGTGGGAGAAATTCTCTGCATTTTTTCTGTTTGTCTATTGGGTTCATCTTTAAACACGAGCTTCTTCTAAAAAGTTTTCAATATTTTTTTTTCATTCTTTTCATTCTTGGTTCACATGTGTAGAATCCTGTCTCTAATAAACACGTCTAACATCTTACCATGTTTACAATACATGGAGCCAAGATGTCATAGATTTCCAGAGTTTGTCTGTAGAGCTAATCTCGCGGGGGGGGGGTCTAACATTCTCTCCTATTTATATCATTTAGGAGAAGAGATACTGAGGAATATACCTCCATAATTTTGTAACATTTCTTTAGCATGTTCTAGCTGTTGAATATCTTTACTAGGGGCATCGGAAGTAACGTGAAGTTTATTTGAAGGTGGGGGTCTTTTCAAATCGCTCGGGGCTTCCCCCAAGGAAGGTTGGAAAATCTAGGTATTATCTCTGCAGTTTTAGGTTGACTTATGTTGCATGTAAACGATCACCAAAAGACTATGTTATTGGTTCCCAAATTGGGGCGGGGCGGGGTGGAGGACAAAACAATATCTATTCCCCAGAAAAAGAAATACAGCAAAAATGGTCTTAGAAACCCTTAGAAACATCATCAGTTTGCATGCAGTAACTCAGTGCCCACGGTATCGGTTCTTTGATGTGGATTTAGTACTATTTAATGCCCTCATTGTTTTGTGATTTGTTAGATTTGGCTATTCGGCCCCATGCCCTGCTGGTACCTTGCATACCTAGGTTGTCAGCCTACTAACGAGCAGGGCCATGTGCTCTACGTCAGGCTGTCCTGTCGGTAACCAGCTCACGTCACGCCCTCTGGCGGCATTATACAGTACTGCCTTTGATCCCAATCAGCAGGTGACCGCTAGTGGTCAACGTTAGAGTTAACGTTATAGGACCTGTCACTCTCTGCATGAGGGCCCTTTGATATGCAATGTGACCACCGTAGTTTCAACTTCCTTGAAGCACGTTCTTGTGTGTGTGCGTGTTGAGGCACCTCAAATGATGTGGGCTGTGTAACTCTGAAACCTCAAATAATGCATATTGGTTGAGCCTTGTTTCTTCTTTTAACAGATAGAATACACATGTTTTACTTGAGCAATAAGAGATGAACGTGAACTTCATGCCTCACTGGTCGGAGCAAATAGCACTGTAGTTTAAAATGTTATGATTCTGTCTATACTATAGGTGTAGACTAGACAGAATAGATCGTTCTAGCCCTAGCCTGCCGTTGCACTATATCATAACTGAGACTTGCTCACACACGTTGAGCAGCTCATTGGTGTGAGTCCAGCTCACAGAAAGGTGAGCTGCTCTTATCGCGCCCTCGGACATGGCCTGTAGATGGCGCTGTCAATGTGGGCCGCCCCCCGGCCCGCCACCCAGCCCTTTGTATATCTCCTATCACTAGGGGGCAGAATGAACTACCTGGTGTATATTTCCCGCGCCCAGGTGAGCAACTCAGGGAGCTGCTCAGAGCATGGGCGGACGTATCAATACAGGCGGGGTCTTTATCTGGTTTAATTTGCTGAATCACTTGCTGCCAAGCAGGCGTCATCTCTGGCCTCGTTTGGCCCGGCCACGGCGAAATGCTCGGCGTGCCTGGAATGAGCGCTTCTGAGCAGATGCCGAGCACATCGTGAGCTATTGGCCTACAGTCACCCGGAATGAGGCAACTGTTGTACGACCATCATATTATCACTTAGCAGTATAACACCCATCCCGCTCATACTGAGCTGCTCCCTGTCTCACTAACCTATAGCAAATGGTATCCACCCTCTCCGGCTCTGTGTGTAGTGGTGATCTGCTTAGATTTACCCAAAGCTGTGGTAAGGGAGTTTATTGAAACAAGATTAGTTCACTTGGCGGTTACATGTGCTATCCACATGCTTTTGGCAGTAGCCCCACTGCCGTGCATGGGTCTGGATGATCTGAGGGAACTGTGTTGTTTTGTAGTGAAGTTCTGAGGTGCATACAGGAATACTTAAGTGTTCCGGGTCCTTGGCTGCAGCTCAAGGATGAGAAAAACACACGTGCCTCTCTGGGTATGATAATTATTTGCCCTGAATACCAATTCTTGATCCCTCCAGCTCTGCCCATCAATATAAACCCCCCCGGGCAGCTCACCTATTCAATCACTTCACCGAGCTGCTCAATCAAAGCCCCACAGATCACAAATATCGGGTAGTAAATTAGCCTGGACTGTGGCTTGAGCAGTGACCCAGGTATGGTGTGAGTATACAGGCCGCCCCAGGCAGTCCCTATCCAGAGAACGAGCTGACATGAGCAGCTCTTTGCAGTGTCTTGATGTGAGCTGGGTGTAGAGAGCAAGGTGTGAGAGGTTAGGGCCGGTTAGGGAGACATATGGACCATGTGGGGGCCATCAGTGGACAACATAGTCAGACGAAGGCTGGGTAACTAGCAGGGCCTATATAGCTTACACCAGCTCAAAGCCATCAAGCCAAAGCTATCCCAGAGAACTCCATCTTTTTACTTTGAGAACTAACCTCCCACCAAGGAGCACCATGATCCTTGCACCAAACAGCTCGTCATTTTTAAATACTAAATTCAAAGGTCTAGCTCATCCATCCCTCTAAGTCACAACATGGAGCAGGTCATTATTATTAAAATCACGGTAAAATTATCATTTCATTATGTTCCAATAAGCTAAATGCAGCTGAATTGAAAATGAAGAGGCATGGTATATCTTACTCACCTCTACGGAATTATATTTAGAAAAAGGAAAACATTCACCTAAAAATGATGCACTATATAGCACACTACCTCTGGCAACATCAGACATCCTCACGCCACCTAACACACCCTCAGTCACACCTATTATCAGTCACCAGTCCATATGTGTTCAAATACCATTGCCCCACATATAAGGGAAGAAAGGAGGTGGGGGGGGGGGTCCAGGGTGTCCATTCTCGCCATCCTACTCCTATTACTAAGGCACATTCACTCCACCTCAGCCCTGTAGGCTGAGATAATCTCTACCCACCTGACAGCCAGTTCACACCACCTCACACACCCTAACACCCCCTCACACACCTTCACGCCACCTCACACACCTTCAAACCCCGAGTTCACACCACCTCACACAACTCCGCACCACCTCATACACCTTCATACCATCTCAACCCCCCAGACGCCTTCACACCACCTCACACACCTTCACACCACCTCACACACCTTCACAACACCTTACACACCTTCACGCCACCTCACACACCTCCGCACCATCTCACACAACTTCACAATACATCAGACACCTTCATACCACCTCACACAACTTCGCAGTACTTCACACACCCTAACTCCACTTCATACACCTCCATACCACCTCAGACCCCCTCAGACAACTTCATACCCCGGGTTCATACCACCTCACACTCCGTCACACGACACAACATGCTTCCAACCTACCTCACACACCTTCACACCACCTCACATACACCATTACTATGTTGGACAGTTTCACTCCACCTCAGACACCTTCACACCATCTCACCTCTATATCACCCTAGGTGTTGGACCATCACGCCACTTCACCCGAACCTCAGATACACTCACACCAACCCCACACACCTTTCATCATAACCCTCATACACCCTTAACCCCTTCATATGTACTTCACAGGCAGCCTTCAGCACCCTCACACCCCCAGCCCACACTCCTCAGTCCGCCCCCACCAGCCGCTACACTTGCTGCTGCTCGTCAACCATCTTCAAAGGCCGAGCTACTCGGCCGCACCGTTTGGTCTCCATCCACACAACCTGTCGCATTTATATTTTCCTCCAGTGCCGTCACGACAGAAGGGGATAAATATTTAGCCCCACACGAGCTGGGGTAATGGGGCCGTAAACAGGGGCTGGTTTGGGAGCTGCTCTAATGGTGATGGCCTGTGTTCAGCGGAGCGAGCTGCTCCTGACTGGAGGAGAGCTGCTCAAAGCATAGCAAAACTGCTCACATTCTGGCTGAAGATGTAGCCAGTGAGCTGCTCATGAAACAGATCACATTTATTGCAACAGCTCCCTGCTACATGGTCTATACCGATGGGGCTGATACATGTAGTTGATAACCAAACACATTTGATGAATATTTCCAATGTCTTCGATCCAATAATACTCCTTATTAAAACGCAGGGGTTATTATACACAAACAGGGCTATACCTGATATACAATATGTTATAGCTATATTGAATCAAACGGTGGGTTTATAAATCCACCTTTGAACCGGCGGAACATACACCTTTATATCTTATATTAATTGTGCTGCGCCTCTCGAAGTCGATTTTGCATTACTTCATATCTAACAAGTGAATATGGTCATTTCTTCTCATCCAACAAATTTGGGTAGAGGGGTTCCCAGAGCAAATCTAATCTTAGTCTTATTCCGGGTCTTATTCCTCCACTGTGTGCCCTGTCGCCACCTCGGATAGATAGAAGGGGGACCCATTTAATTGGATCCCCGCCCCACTCCACTAGTTTTGAGCCGATTTTCGCAGGAAGCGAAGCCACCAATTTTTGCCAAAAAGGTGGGGCTCGCTGAATGATTTTCTCATAAAGAGATCTAACGCATATTGTCACTGTTCATTCGTGAGTATTTATTTTTGACACACAAATACTGCTCACGAATTTTATCCGGGTCTTCCGGTCAGACCGTTGCAAAAGGCAGTGGCGGATTTAGACGGGGGCGCGGGGGTGTAGCTTATTTCTCTATAGATGACCCTTATTCCCGGGCCCTTATTCATAGATGTTTGCAAAAAAAGAGGGGGTGCGCTCTCTCCTTTTCTAAATCATGGATCCGCCACTGGAAGGTACTGCTGGGCAATCTTCTGTAGAGTTTTTAATTGACCAAAGTGGCTCCCGTAAATTTGGTAGCGTTCTGCCCACCCCTCCCCCCCCATGCTGGAGCCATGTATGTATTCATGAACACGATACCCACCCGAGGCCTTCTGCTACAGATTGAAAATCGCTTAGTGGATGAAGGATGGCGAGGGCCGGGCGCGGCCCAAATATTTGGACAGTTCTCGGGCGTGGGTCGCCGCCCGTCGCGGCCAGCCGCCCGCCGGGCTCATCATGTCGGCGGCCGCCAAGTCGGGCGTCGGCGTCGCTCCCAAACCGCCGCCCCGGAGTCGGCGGTCGTGAGCCTGGTTTTGCTATTATCGGGATCCGGAGGCGGACCGGGAACGTCGGCGCGGGCGCGGTGGCGCTGAAACGCGGCGACCAGTAGCCGACATGGCGTTACCAACATAGCGATAAGGCACGGAGGGAGGAGCTGGGCATGGGGTGGCAGAATGGAAGGTCGGCTCGGAGGGTGAAGTCGGAGTGGGGGTGGGGGGATACATGGGGATACATGTGAGGTGATGTGACACCAGCCCTGTATATTGTAAAGTCAATGAGACACAACGGTTCTGTCTATAACAGTAACATCAGCCACGGCCTTGATTCACATCACATGTTTCTAAGCCGCTCCCTCCCCTCTGCACCCCAACCCCACCTACTCAACAACTATGCCATCATATACCCTTCCTCCCTTCCTTCTACTCATGATCTACAGACTATCCAAATGGTGTAAATATATCGAACCCGGGAATTATTTTCCTCCTGTACTTTCAACTTCACTGGCACGCACGCCTCCCCCCCCCCACAACGTCACCCAACCTCCTGCGAAACCCGACCGACTTACAAAAGGCGCGGAAAAACCTTTCCCGCCACCACATAAAAAAGGAACAACAAAGGCAGACGACATTTTCTTACGACCTGTTGACGTAGAGAGAACAAACTGTGCGTGGCGGCGTTGGGTGGGCTCGGCCCAGCCCACAGCCTTTCGATTGTTCTCTGATCGGGGCCGAGCGATCCCGAGTGATCCCGAGCATCTCCGGAACTAACAGGAAACGACAAGTGACACCTAGCGGAGGCCGGCAGTAAGGTGCCCCCCGTGACCTGTCACGAAGGTCATTATCGTATGGCCGCCCGCCACTGACGGATAGAGGGCAGTACCGTGCACAGACATTATAAAAGTCCATAGACTCTATGAGCCGTCGCGAGAAAAAAAAACTCCGTCACAAGCCTGGAAGAGACATGGGAGGTTCACTGAAGGCCTAGGCCAAAAAAAGGGTTTCCGGTCACCCGACCGTCCTCAGCCAAAAGGGGACGACCTCAGTTTTTTAGATTTTTTTCTTCCATTTTTTTCAATTTTTTTTTCAATTTTGTTAGAGTTTTCATGTGAAAACTTTTATTCGCAAGATATACACATATTTCCCCATCATTTTCTCATATTTCATACAGGAAACACTCCTTTGTTATAATAACCATAAAAAACCTGGCAAAGTATGACTATATTAGGCCTAAAGGGCCTCCCAGACTGCACGCGGGCGGGCGTCTTGGTATAAACGACCATCGTGGCATGGCGTTTTTTTCCATCCACACCCAAAGCAGCCTTCATGGGGCATCTTGGTAAGCATTCAGGTCAATGTGTGATAAACCCTCCCTTCTAAAGTATGATAAAGGGGCCCCTTTAAGAGAAAAACGCGCAGACAGGCAGCAAAAATAGGAACATGTTCTATTTTAGCAGTGCCGCCCGCACCACCCCCAAAAACGCCCGTGCCGCCGTTGCTGGTGTAGAGAGTGGTGCTATCTGATATGGTTCTAAATGAAAACGCCCGCCCGCGATGGTTTAGCCGTGTGCAGTCTGGAAGGGCCTTTAGATGCAAAAAAAATTTTAAAAAAAATCCGACCTACCTGCCTCAACTTTTTCGATTACCAGAAACACAGCTTTTCTTTTTTGGCCCTATGGATGTTCCGTACCTCCACCATACAGTAGAGGTATACAGAACACCCATAGGCCTTTAGTGTACATGGGAGGGTGCTCAAACACCCAAAAACGCCAAGAGAAGGCAGAACACCGATATAGCCGTCCAATGGCTATACAAAAATTCGGAAACCACAAAATATCACAACACTGATAGAGGTATTCAGCTTTTCTTTTCCAGTGGTGAAGAATCCACGTCTGTCTTTCCTTTCGTATTTTTATGTCAACCAGAACTAGCTTGTATGTGTGGACGTCCCGGGATGGACGTCCCATATATCGGCTTTGAAGAAAATCAAGACTTTTGTAAAGCAACAGAGAAGTATAAGCAGGCTGCATACAGACGTGAGCGACACCATGTGTGAGCTGGGAGTACTAAGCCATGTCCCTAACTGGTATCAGTGTCCGACACATGTTTAAGTATGAAGCAGAAAATGACGAGAAGTGTCATCCACGGCCACCAATTTATGCTGTGATGGCCTCATGTCCATCTCCTCATGGTGTTAGCCGGAAATTAGCTGCCATCTATATGCAGGAGTAAGAGGGAGGCGAAAGGGGGTTCAAGTCTGCGAATAATTCCATCTAGCCTTTGTATTGAAGATCCAGATATGAGCACATGCATTACTGTGAAGGCCTCTTCTATTCTACATGGGTAGATCTAGATACATCTAAAATAGCGGTGCTATGCTACTCCATGCTATCTATTTTTAACCACATAGAATCTTTGAAATAATTTCAATCTGTGTCAAAAGCCAGCGCCTGCCTTCTAAGCATCTCCCACAATCAGTGCGCACCACACATCCCAGTCATCAAGTCAGATTAGATGGAGAAGTTGGTATAATCGGTAAACATAGTTCACAGCTCTCTACAATCTCCATGCCGACATTGTGACACTTTGCCTCCCGTGGTGGCTCCTTTAGAAGTTTACAGAGGGACCCTTCAGTTCACAGGGACGAGGCAGGCGGCCCCTGATAAGGACCAGATGATTGATACGCCACCAATATGAAGATAATCGGCCAATCCACTAGCGCCCATGTCTTTATCGCCCTAAACATTGCTCACAATTAGTTACCATTTGGGCCCAATTTCAGTCTTCAGAGAGGTGAGTGGCCACCGTACAGGGGTCTGTGGATGGAAGGTGGGGGGGGGGGAGGGCCATGTCCCCCTATCCTCTTTCCATAACCCGTAAAGGAGAGACCTTTGAGAGTATTAACCATTTAAGTGCATCATCAATAGTGCCTCAATATATCAGACACACTCTAAAAATGTGTTTTAACTAAAACATATTTTACCAAAACACTTATTATTAAAACACATTTTCATCATCTAAACACTTTTCCTAAAACACTTTACACTTAAAATTCCTACAAAAGTGTTTAGATGTATAAAAGTGTTTTAATACTTTGTTCCAATCCAACTCACCAGGTGGCAGGGGCCACCTATGATGGTACAATTGTAACATTCATATGGACACAAATGTCTGAATTTAAGTATAAATGATAATGATACACAAAATCCTGATAGAACGTAACATTGACTCTTTATCTTAGAATGGATTTGTAAAAGAAAAATTACCTTCTCAATACCTTGATTCCAATGTAACGCATGATAAACACCCATTTTATAATATTCAGGATTAATATATACATCCCAGTCCTAAACTCTCTGACTTACTCTTTACATCAATGTGTTTGAACTCATCTTGACTGTAGGCCAAGCCTGGTTTGTACTGATTCTGAGAATCAATGTTGATAACTGGATGATCAACATTCATCAACTTCTTTTCAACATAACTTCAATCTCTACCTGCAGAGAGACAGCAATATGCAGTAGGAAGGACTCACTAATCCTAAAACTGGGACCATGGGCTTATAAGTAAAATGAAATAATAGCAAGGGCATAAATTTGCCTGAAGCTCATTTTAAACACTTTCTGAACCTAAACACTTTATTCTCAGAATCATTTAAACACTTTTTCATCTAAAACACATTTTAATCAAAACACTTTTGAATTTTTAAACACTTTTTGAAAAAGTGTTTTGTGTTTTGCCCAAAAAAGCATTTAACAAAGTGTTACAAGAAAGTGTTTTAGATACAGGTAAAAGTGTTTAAAAACAAAATACATTTTGACAGCACAGGTAAGGGCTGCATGGTGTATGAATCTGGACTAGGGAATCTGGGTTACATGTACATGCTTGGATCATGACAGCCAAAGGACTCAACGTATACATCAACCTCATACTGCCTGCCATACTGCCCGTCATGTCCAGTGACCGATCCGCGATTTAAAAAAAAGGGGGCGCGCCCCAAAACTAGGGGCGCACCAACCCTCTATTTTTGAGGAAACTTTGAGTGCAAAATATGCAATTAAACTCTCAAGTACTACTGACAAAAAGGAAGAGGCGCGCGCCCCCGTCCTTGCATGGTTAAAGGAGAGCCCCAGTATCATACATATCAGGATTCCTATGGTTTACCCTAAGCCCTTTCCATGTGTTGCTTGTTACTATACAAACCCTGTGTCGCGGCCGCCAACCCCCAGAGGTCGCCTCTGTAGTCGCCGACCGGAACCTGTTGCCGCCATTCATCCAATCGGGGCAGATTGCGCATGCGTACATCACATCACGTGGTCATACAGCGGAACCGGAAAGGAGCACGTCGCAGAACCTGTCAGGGTTTAGCTGACTCTGACCTCTAATCAGGGTCAGTGAGCACCTCCCCTCTCTTTTATTCTGGTTGTACCCGATCCCTTTCTATTCTATTACTTTGCCATATTCGGCATGCAGATCAAGAGTTTTAGAACTGAATGTGTTTTTTTTTTCTCTAAAGAGCCTTGTTTTTGCTGCGATGCCTCTTTATTTTTCCATTAGAATGTCTTTGAAACATTTTTTCTTTTTTTCCGGATGGACCTAGATCTACGTATACACATCTCACTCTAGACGCAGGCACATGTATTGGAGCATGCGAATCTACCCATGTGATTATCATTGTGTATACAACAAAAAACAAAGATAGATATAAATGTACGTGGTTCTTTGCTCGAATCCATACAAATTGACCAGAAAGGCCACGGAGATATCCTTCACTGCGGTCGAATATATGCCACGATTGTTTAGGATTATCTGATCTTTGATGGCACATGTTGTGAACTTGGTTGTGTCACCGATGCCTTAGTGCAGATGTTGGGATGATTAAGTTGTATCTCACCTGCTTACATGACTGATTACATGTCTGTACCACACACAGGTGTGATACATAAAGGATTCTGTATGTGTATAATGTGACTATTAATCCAAAAGTGTTCTGTGTGTTTTGCTTGTAAAAGAAAGTTGAAAAATAAGAATATGCTTACACTACAAAAATGGTGTTTAGAACCTAAACACAATTCTAAACATATTCTTGCAACGTTTTTGTAATCACATTAATTTCCTAAACATGTTTAGCCAAACAATGTGCTTAGCTTAAGTGTTTAGAAATCTAGGTGTTTAGGTTCAAAATTTGTGTTTAGATATCGATGAAATTTTGCGTTTAGATGTTTATGAATTTTTGTGTTTAGATGTCTAAGTGATTTGGTGGGAAGTAAGGGTTTGCAGACATGTATATGTTAAAAAAAATAAAGGAATATCTTTTGTTTGTTTTCTCATTTACTGGAGGACATCAGCAGGTATTTACACTGCAAAGTCTCCAAAGATGTCAGCCACAGCTATATACACATATATGTACACACTGCATTAGAATAGGAGACTTGAGAAAGTACAACAGTTTGGCAGGAAGGACATTGCTTTATACTTTACAAAATAACATGACATAGGTGTAAGTTATGGAGCTCATTGATTATTTTATGGTAATGATGGTGGTGTAAGTTGAATTTAGTTAATTTTCTATTGTTGTGTCTATTTTCATAACATTTAATTAAATGACATTATGATAAACAAGGAGTTTGGGGATATTTGTCACAACAATTGATTATAACTGTGCGCAGATAGTCCATTCAGAGGTAGTGCTGCTACCTGGTGTGGATTTGACATCCAAGTATCTAAACATATTGATGTTTAAATCTAAACACCTTATATTCAACTGCTTAAACTCTAAACGTCTGAACATGTTTAGCAAAAATGTTTATATATTTAGAATAAAGGTGTTATTTTCCTAAATATGCAGTCGATGATACACCTGACTGACGTATATGTTTCGATTTTAAACATGTTTAGACCTAAACATGTTTAAAGTCTAAACACCATTTTTGCAGTGTAGAAAATGGAATATCCCGTTGGCAATCTATCACTATTAGAAGAGATCAAACATACCAAAGCATTTATAAAAATGTCAGGCTCCTTTTAAACAGTGTCTCTATTGCCTGTCGACCATGCACAGATCAATCAAGTCATATTGGATGAGGAACAATTACCACAAAAGAAAATGGCCCCAAAGACCAAGCTTATGATATCTACACCATTTATCCCGAATACCAAATCCACTAACGATGAATCTTGACAAAATGGCAGCTGAGATAATAATAAAGAAGGTGTGGCATAACTGCATTGAGATTATATCAGTAATAGAGGTGGCGTTGTGGCCTGGTGATCCGCCTAAAGTAGCCTCAGTCACAGAGTCAATACCTGGAGGACACACAACTGTTACGTCCTCAGACACACTCCTCCAGTGTTCCCGTGAGAAGACAACCCTGATCTTCACCACCTCAGCCTCCGGTGTACACACCACCTCACCTCTCCCGTGCCTAGAACTCAAACACGACCAGAACAGACTCTTTGTCCTCCAGCATTATAAACTATTGTTCATTCTCAGTATAGTGACAGCTGCCAAGGCAGACACTTGGCTTAATCTGGATTGATTTGGGATTGTCAGCCATGGTCTTATGGTCTCAATAATCATTGAATGTTGTGAGGAGTCACTACAGTTCACGTCGCGTGACTATTGACCATGGGAAGTGTTTTAATATTTTTGGGATTTGCATAATGTTGAATGTAAGGCCATGCAGGACAAGAATGGGACATTTTCTATAATTCCTGCAGGTGATAGATCATGGTATTTTGAATCTTGGTCTGGCATTCTTCAGCCTATATTGGCTCTTGATATATGGGGTATGGCAAGCGGAACATTTTAAATATGGTAGGTTTTGACCATTTTGTTTACACCTTAGAATTTGTCTATACCACTGGATTGCACTCTTCATCCCTATGTCAGCTATAGCAGCTTCATTATAAAACTGATAGTGGCACCATGGTACCTCCTCACGATCCTTATCTGTGCCCCATCTCTATATAACTCAGTATCACACTGATCCACCATAGATCACGTCCCACACGGGTCACGTGACTGATACCCTCACTGTCGCCCCCTGGTGGAAAATACGGCCCCCATGACGTCATAACGGGAGGGACCAATCAGAATGGCCGCGGGTGTCCCTGTAGTCTCCCGCCAGGTGACGCTCGGGGTCCTTCCGGGGGCAGTTCAGTTCCTTCTTTGAGGGCACTATGGGAGGAGAAGCCCGACAGGTGGGCCTCAGGTAAAAATTTGATAAGATACAGGTAGATTCAGGACAACTGGGAGGGGCAAGGATAGTGAACACAACAGGCGCAAAAACTCAAATACAGCATTGAGAGATATTACTGATATACATTTTCTTTTTTTATTTTGTAATATGTAATACATGTAGCAACTTGTAAACATACAAAAAGTAGATTTTGGGGAAGAACGTGTATAGATGAGGGAAGAGAAGGGGGGGGGTGAATAAATATAGGCCTATACAGCATTGACAGCTAACTCTTATAGGGGGGGGGGCGTGAAGGATATATAGGCTTTCAAATGGTCATTTTTAAGGAGGCTCAATGCTCATGATCGCCGCTCTTATGAAGACCAGTGATTCATTGCAGGACTTCCCGGCGCCTTTCATTTTGAATGGCAGAAATCAGAAGTTTTATAAACACGAAAACAGCAGAGTTAGGATGGGACGTCCCTAGGGATGGGGGGGGGTAGCTATTAGTAGAGATATGTGTTGTGAGTATGAATGGGTCAGTTAGTTGGACATGACACTTAGTTGAGCGCTGAGTGAGATATGTCGGCTTATCTGTATGCCTGTTATATTGATATAAAGGGTATCTGATACTACATATTTCATACTAGGGACAGCAGCTGCATGACCATCATTCATAATGACACTGTGAATGGGAGAGGTGTCCCCAACAAGATGATTTAAATCGTTTATTTTGATACACATGCCACAGGTATATAATGAGGAAATATAAATCTTTAGATCTAATAAGAAATAGCTGAGGAGGCTATTCCTTAATATTTTCTTTCTCCTGGTCAACCTGTGATGTTGACTAGTAAATACACTTTTATAGTCAGGGCGTAGGGAATTGAATAGAACAATAGGATGCTAAATTGTGGGGCAAACTGTTGTGAGAATAGGAGAGTTCACGTGTAAATCTATTCCATACCCAAATGCAAATTAGGACCAACAGAGACTAATAAAGGATCAATCCACGGATGTTTGATAGGTATTTAGGAGGAGTGTCAGTATGTAAACAAAACCTCCACCACTGGCCATACTCAGGTGTACAAGTCCAGGATGACCCGTGTCCAAGGGGTCTTCACGGGAATCCTACGGATGGAGTTTATCACCTGGCTTCTTACCCACAGGCTGCAGGTGTACAGCCAGGTGTAGTGTGGATGGTGTGAGTTACCCCTGTTAACCCTTTGGGGACCGGCCATTGCTATACCGACCTAGCGGGATACATTATTGACCAATGAGATAATAACCTTAATTCAGTGTAACTTTTTAGGGTGCATTGCGCAACACCTGGTACCTATCATGCTGGCTATTATGGTACCCCCTGGTAAGGAACCTGTTATCTAGGTATGATACATGTACACTATATAGGACTCAGTATGGAGGCCTAGTGGAGCCGCCATTTTGAATTTTGCTAGTTGAGGTAAAACCCTCTGATAAGACATACCACCTTGTCCCTGGTTAACACCCACTTCCAGGGACATGCTGGTCCCATCTTATCAGTTCTTATCAGTGTGTGTCGCCGGAACCAGTTCCAGACCAGCTAGTGGCCAATACCCATATGTTGTCACGATGCAGGAGAGCAGCAAGAGTGACCAGAATTCTGTTCAAATGCATCGTTATGACCATAAACAGGTGTTAGGTCTATGATGGCATCCTAGTATTCTACCCTTGTATAGATTTGCACGAATCACGTGGTCTAAAAGGGTTAACTACCACGAGGCAGGGAGCCACATTTGTGAATGAATAGTGCTATATGGTAGTGACCTTGTCTCCGGATTGAATTTCCCTATTACCAACAGTTTGCCTCTCTGAACGCCACAATATTAACCTGCATGACGTAGCCAATTACGTCTGGTATCTGCCCTCATTCATTACTGTGCATTTGTCTAAATGCATACATCACCAATAACGACTTTGGACGGTATAATAGGCAAATGGTTTCTTGTAAGAACTTCTCACAGGATGAACAGTGTGCTGGGGTTGGATGCAGGCATGCAAGACTAAATCATTTCTATGACCGACATGCGCTATTATCTAAAATGATGAACACACACACACACACACACACACACACACACACACACACACACACACACACACACACACATATATATATATATATATATATATATATATATATATAAATTATATGCACGCACCATATGAATATAGGGTACATTAACCTAAAGATAACATTGGGTTTGCTAATAAATCAACATTTTTTTTTCATTGCAAATATGTTTGGTGGACGTCTCAAGGTATGTGGCCGTTTTTATGTTAACCTATCATAATGCCAAATGAAATGCAAATCATTATTAGAATAACAACAATAGTAACGCTAAACGCTACAGTATCAACACTTATGAACTTTTTTAGAGCAGCCGAAAAATGTTGGGGAAGGTTGGAGATGACCCCAGGAGATGACCCTTCATTTCAAAATCATTGGTCCGCCACTGTCAATGATACTATGACAAAGCGTCAATTGAATCTGCATGCAGACACTCTACATATAGGTAACAGAGCCATTCCTGTATGGAGGTGGCCATCTTGAAATCAGTTATGTAACTGACCCCCGACAGCCATCTTGGATCTGGCAGAGGATTGTAGGTAATCTCTTATCTTCCCCTCCACCCACAGAAAACAATGGGAATTGATCAGACTGATAAGCTGCCCCTGCCTCTATCTTAATCACCTTAAGTACCTGTCCATTGTTTTAGGTGTGAATGGAGGGGATTAGGCCGATAGGGAGACAATGGTCTGGTTTTACTCAGCCAGGATTATATGTGCCCCCTTAGAAAACTTCTAAAGTTTAATTTCTCCTGTTTTTGAAGTACTAAGTCTAAATAAAGCTTATATTGTTTAAGTTTAAAGTATTTGCTATCCAAAGGTATATATTTTTAGAATATAGCTTTATATAGACTATTAGGAAGGGCCAACCAAAGTAAACTATACAAAATGGCCAACTGCTAATCTAGCCCCCGACTACATGAGCCACCTAGCTAATTTGTTTGGTACTAGCAATGGCTCTGCTCCCTATAATACACACCACGGGCGTGAACTATCTCCCAGCACATGTTTGGTGGTATTATCCAGGTGAGTATAATTAAGGGTGTGAAAGTCTAAGTCCCACCTCTCTCCCGTAATGGCTGGATCTTCAATCTGTGGGGATTATGAATGGAACTATATGAAATAACATGTCACATTTTCATTTACAATGTATATCACAGATAGATAGTATCCTGAGTATCCATGACTCCCCATAATTAAGCATAAGCTATAAATACTCATTTTGTGCAAAGTCCCTCCTCTCCTCTGTAAAAAATATTGCTGCGGTCCTCAAAGCACATGGCTCTGTGTACTGGACAGGGGAGTACACCAGACCTACCTGCCACCTGAGCAGTCACCTCATGCACCGATCACTTGGACGGATTGCTGCACACAGGGAGGATCAGCATGACAGCATAGTGTGAAGCCTTCCTTACTTGTATATGGACCCAAACAGAACTATACATATAGCTGTCACTACTCTTCTTGCCATCTATCACCCATATTCATATCTTATTGTATTGGTGTTTACATTGAGTGTGAAGGGAATCCCCGTACCTGTCACTATAATAGGGGCCCAAAGGTGGGGTTTTTAAAACTGCAGAGAGGTAATAGTCTGGGGGCCAATTTGAGTTGATTGGGCATTCGGTAACCTCTTTAGCAGCAAACTCAATCCATCAGTAAGGGGAATATCTCAGCCTACAGCATGCATGCCAACCTGACAGTTTGGCCTGAACACTCCCTCATTCTGAAGCATTTCTTTTGGTTTCTCCCATGAAGAGTTTTTCCCCTTATTTCTCCCATTTTTGGACAAATCATTTTAACAAGAAATTTCTATATCAGGAAATGCACCCAACTGCTCTACTTGTTGTATAGATTTTCAAGATGTTGAAACACTAAACTTGACATTTTTAAGGCATAGGGGGAATGCTTGTCAGGATTTTGAATGCCTCCTGGTTTTTTTCACTGAAATGTTGGCATGTTTGCTACAAAGTGGTATCAATGGGGTATACAGTAGTGCTACCTTGTTTTGAGAGCAGGTTTCCAGTTTTTCTATTTTGAGAAATAGATTCTCACAGCTAAACGATCAGGTAGCCCTTCACTGAAAAAACCTGGTACTATACAAAAAGAGTCATAGTAAAATCTTGGTTTAAAAACTTTCCCATTCCTTACTATAGTCTAAATATTGAAAACCCTATCTACAAGCCACACCCTGAGTTTGGGAACATGCCATAGGCCACACTAATGGTTTGGAATGGTCTATCAGGTACATGCAGTTTATCATGGTGTCAGATAACCAGATTAACTACAGTGTCAGTCTTTGTGAAAAGGTTTTCATCATGCAGGACATTCGGTCCTGCAGATTTTGAATTCTGCAGGCCCGGGTTCAATTTTTGCAGGACCGAACCATAACCAGTACCTCAGGGCATTTACTGTTACTGTTAGAAAGGAAATATTACACAGCCAGAGTATACATTGTTCTTATAATGCAATTTTTTTAAAGTTGTTTATTGGGAATAATTACATTTACAGAGTAAGTGCAATTGAAACCTGGTGCCCACGCATTGTGGTAGTTATACCAAGCCCCCTTCATATCAACTCCGATTAAGACAGTCCTGATGTATAAAATTTATTAGTAATGGCCCTATAACTGCAATATGCATTAACAGTATATCATTAATACCGTATCAAATATTTCAAAACATTAGCGATCAATTAGTGATGAGATGAGATGAGGATGAGAATTAATAACACAATCACACAAATTATTACATGAAACAGTCTGGGTAGTCTTTCTTAATAGAGTTTTTAAACTCAGGTAGGGTCTCAATGGTTGTATATTTTGCTTTTAGTTGATTCCACCTGGCACAAGCTCTATATAAAGCACTTCTGATCACAATAGGTTTAAGACAGTGTGGTAGTAACAATCTTTTTCCTTGATGGAAACGAGTGGGTATATTTCTATTGTCGACTAGATTTTCACATTTTGACAGGACAAAGGCATAGAATAAAAGATGTTGATCTCTTCTGTCAGCTAGATTCATACATTTACTTGCGTTTTTAATTTGCTCTGTTGTCATGGTTGGATTTTCTTCTAATTTAACTTTATAAACAACCCTTAAGGCCCAATTTTGTAGCAGTTGTAATTCCTTTGTTTCTCCCCTGTAATCCCTATCCCATACGAAATCACAATAGTCAAAAGTTGGTAATATCATACTTTGAAAATATCCAAAGCAGTGGAATTATCAACAAATTTTCTGATTCTAGCAAGTTGAAAAATTTTATGCCTTATGTTCTGTGTACATTTTGCCCTATGATTTATGAATTTTAGTTCTGGGTCAAGTTCTATACCTAAGTACGTGAAATTATACACTCTCTCTAATACAGAGTTTTTTAACATAAATATACTATTTTCGTTTGTTGTGCCATTATATAACATCCATTTAGTTTTCTTCTCATTAACAGTAAGTGAATTGTGTAGACACCAGTTATACACTGCTTTTATGGCATTTTTCATCTCCAGCGGGGTATTTACGGTTATAACTGCATCGTCAGCATACAAAGTGGTTTCAAAAGGTCCAACAGTGGGGAGGGAGTTAATATAGATTGAAAACAGTACAGGACCTAAAAGTGATCCCTGCGGTACTCCATATTTTAAATCTTTTGAGGTGGACAATATATCATTTGCAATAGTATTTTGTGTTCTATTATTAAGATAATTTTCGAAAAATTTGCAAGTGGCAAAGTCAAGACCTAAAGCAGATATTTTCTCTAATAATTTCGAATGTGAGACAGTGTCAAAAGCTTTTTTATAGTCTAAATATAGAAAATATGAAGGTTTATTTAATATAATGTTATTAATAATAGTGGACAGATGTTCCATTATAGCTGACTGAGTAGAATGTCCAGTTCTGTATCCATGCTGTGAAGGACAAAGCAGATTACAATTCTTCATATAAGTCTGGAGTCTGTTACACACAATCTTTTCCAGGATTTTTCCTGGTATTTGTAGTAAGCTTATAGGTCTAAGATCATTCACATCAAGCGAGTTTGCTTTTTTATGAAGATGAATTACAGTTCCAGCTTTCCAGACAGTCGGGAATACCGAAGTATGTAGACATTGATTATATAATACCAATATTATATCCGCAATGGCGAAAAAAGCATCTTTGATTATATATGATTTACAATTCTTTATAGCAGAAGGTTTTTTTTATATGAATTCCTTTTATCATTTTAATCATATCAATGTAAGAGATATCATACATGAGGTTTGTATTCAAGGTTGGATTTTCATATGGTACATTGGCTGCTTGTGCCCCTTCTCCAGGTGGTAGTACTTTAGCTAAATCTTCACCAATATTTACAAAGAAACTGTTTATATACTCAGTGCATGCATCAGGAGGAACAACTAAGTTAGTAGTTCGATTCCTAAGTTTAATAAGGGTACTACTGGTTTTATGTGGCAGAAGTTTGTGTATAGCGTCCCAGAATTTAGCAGGGTCTGTTTTCCTAAAATTTAATAATATTTCAATTTCATGCTTCTGGCTAAGAAAAAGTTCTCGTTTTACTATGAGCTTATAATGCTTAGCAGCAGCCCAGTCACCGTCTGATTTAGTGGACCTGGCCTTTCTATAGAGTTTATCTCGTACCCTCATTAGTTCTAGTATCGGTTGTGTTAGCCATGGTGGTGTGTAATCCTAATTCATTAGGATTTATATAGTACTGAGGGAAATTTCAGACATTTCAGTAAATTTGTTATGTATTTTATTTTACACTGTAAAAACCTTTATAATGGTCTAAATTGAATTCCATAAAAACTGGCATGTAGTTCGAGATCTGCCAATCACAGACGCCAGACATTTGGTCCGGCACTCTGATGATTTCTGCCAGACCTGCAGCTTTTTCTGCCGGTTATAGCCAGTGTCCGGTACATTTTCACAAAGACTGCAGTGTTGATAAAATGTAAGATACAGGCTGGGGCAACCACAGACATATCATAGCGAACCCATATAGGTATAATATTGACATAGCTAATAGCCCTTGCTGGTGCAAAATGACTCCTTTTGGTTCTTGGCCCATAGGGTATTATGTCTGTTGCACTGAGCTGACCACTCAGCTGTGACCAGGTCCTTTAGTGCATGGCATGCTACCCTGCTCACTCTTCTAGCTGATACTTGACCAGTAAACGCGCGTGATACACACAGAGTATAGTGAGACAGACAGGTATGAGACATGGCCCCTATCTCCCCCTCAGCTCCTCACCTTCTCGGACCGCCTACAGTTCTCTCAACCCTTTCCGTCCCAGAATTCCATACGTATCTTACTGCCATGCTGGCTACTTGACGAAAGCCTCCCTCAATTCCTCTGGACGTGATGGTCTGAGGATACGGTATGGACAACTGTCGCGTCCGTCTTGGACCTATTACAGGTAATGCGGATGTATGAGGCCTATTTGTACAGGGTTACTGTATAGGGACCTAGAAAGAACTAAGACATGAAGGTGGGCGTCATTACACTGAACATATAAGGCTTGAAAAGGTACTCTGTCGTGATCACTTTTTGTCATCTTATCAATGATCCCTGCCGGAGGGGGGGCAGGGTACCCCGTGATCTTTTAGGTGATGAAATGTGATCACCCTTGGTGTTCACCACAGAGTACCTGTCTGACCTGATCAGAGAGGAGTTTGTGAATGATTACTTTGTCGTTAATTAAGATTCTTGCATAAATTTGCATAATTATTCCCTTCCCTCCCCACAAGCATTTATTGTGGGCACTTACAGCAGACTTATGTTCTGATGAGGCATACATGTAGATGTCTGTATGAGTAATATTAGCTAGTTCCCATTGTTAAAACTATGGTTGAGTAACAAAAGAGGTGCCAATTATTAAACATGCTTTTGCCTTTGATGATATTGACCAAATAATATTTTTGATCAATTAGGATTCCAGTGTGATGATATTCTTTTCAATCAACACATAGCTCACATAGTAAGCAAAGTATATCTTATTGTTGTATACATGTACTAGGGCCCCCAGTGGCAGATAAATATCATCAGAGTGATGACCTTAGGTGATAATCATGATTACCTTAGGTCATCAGTAGGAAAAGATGACCCTAACTCATCAATAGCGATCACCTTCATAGAAATTTATATTTTCACCTTACTAGTGTACATGATCATTGCCAATCACAAAACTACTAAAATACACTTTTAAGGAATTCACTTAAGCAGTGACAGAGATGTTTACTGTTGAAATTATACCATTGCATATACACTGTAAAAAGGGAGCTTAGGTTTTAATCATGTTTAGGTCTAAACATGTTTAAAGTGTAAACATATTGGATAGCTAAGTGTACTCTTGGCAATCTATTTAGGATTTAAACACTTTTATCCTAAATGCCTAAACACCTGTGCTAAACATGTTTAGGTGTTTAGCATTGAAACAGTCTGAAGTTTAGGTGTTGAGGATATCAACATGTATACGTTTAGGTGTTTAGGTATGAAAGACACACTAGTTGACAGCACTGTGCTTAACAAAGTTTCTAAAAAGAGGTATACTGTCTTCTCATCAAAAATATGCTACAAATCCTTTGTAAATCATAAATGGGGAATTTAATATGAAAGAACATCAATGCTATGATTGGACATTTTGGATTGGTCATCTAGATCCTATATTGTTTGGATCAATAGGCAATTCTTTCCATAGACACCATAACCCTGTAGTCCAAGAATAGATAAAGCTATCTTCATTCATCCATTCTGTTATTATCTCCATACACAGGGTTACTCCCTCTTGTGGATATTCCTTGAGAGTATGTTGCTCTCTCCACCTACTATAGCTATGGTAGAATAATTGAGATCAAAATCATATCTAAACACAATATCATAATGCTAAACACTATAACCTAGAATCATCTAAGCATGTCATATTTAAAGACTTCATAAAGATAAACTTAGACCTAAACACATTGAAATCTAAACACAAAGGCTAATCACATTATGAGGCTAAACATGTTTAGGTTTATAAAGTGTCCTCAAAAACGGGACAAGAAAATTTTTAGCAATGTGTTTAGACTCTAAACACCTTTTTTACAGTGTAAGTGAAAACATATCGGTTTGGTATTGAAGTAAGTCTAAACAGTGAGTTTAAGAAAGAATCTAAAACTATAAACATGATACCAGCATTGTAATTTCATCTACCCGTCCACATTGCCAAGCTGTCAAAATTACCCTAGTCCCACAAAGACGACCGTAGAGTCTGGAGAACGTCCACAAACATGCCCCTAGTTCTGGGTGACTTCCGTGCCGTATCATATCCTCACGGCCTCAGTTTCCGCTTCCGGATCAGCATCGACGATGCGCCCGCCATATGCCGATGCCACAATTGTCGCTCTGTGTCCCTGGCGTCGGGGATTCCCGGCTAAAGCCCTGTACCTATTTATGAACACTTCCGGTCGCCAGGGTCGACGTCTAGTGGTGATTATAGGGACATGTTTGGCGGCTTAATGCAGAGCCGTTGGTTCAACAATGGTTTTAACATACCTGCCCTTGCATGGGTAAGTCCCGCCGCTTTATTCCTTTGTTTGGGGGTGATTGCAAGGCTGAGGAATGGAGCGGAGGGAGAGTGAAAAAATCCCAAGGGACACGATTGTCATACATTTTTATTGATGATCAGTCCTTTATATTGCATTCTTGGGAGCAGCAGTGCCGTCATAGCAACCAGCACAACCCTTCTAAGGGTTATTTTAAATAGGAAATCACATACTTGATGCACTATTTTCTTATCCCAATCTTGGAAAAGAAAGCAGCAAAGAGGTTACTTTTTTTTTAGTACATTGCCTATATGATTTGACCCTTTGCCAGGTCCCTAGCAACAAGGGTTCTGCTCCCGAGAATATGACTTGTCAAGGCACGTCGAGTTAATTCCAAAACCTGTTGATTCAGAACTGTTCAGAAATCCTGAAAAAAAATAACCCATACCCTTTGGCTTTATTGTCATTTTTTAAATCTATTATACAATTATAATTAACTATGAATATTTCACAACTTTATAGGCCTTAATGATTTAAATATCAATAAGGAAAATTGGTCGCCGAGATGAATTATCAATCATGCACTCACTCAAATAAGATAGACTTAATAGTGCACTAAAATATATTTATGAATCTGAATCGTGCACTCTTAAAAGGTTTTTGCTCAAAGATGTATGAGACAGTTCGTGCAGCATTTTACTGAAGTGGTAGGCATACAATGCAGCTACTGGCGGCTACTGGCATGCATATCAAAACCATGAGTTCACCAGAGGACGTAACGTTGATATGTTGAGTTCATGGGGTTACTGGTTCAAGGACACAAATTGTAGTGACAATTATGAAATTTCTATCAGTGACTGTACTTATTATGATTATCCAAAAAGTCACTAACAGCAGTTTATATTATGGTAATCCTTGTACTAAGTCATATCCATCACCATGACAAGTGCTCCATGCTATGTTCATATTATAACAGTTGAGATGCCCCAGCAGGGTCCCATGTTACATGACCTTACTCTTTGTTTCTGTGGTTGTGATAGTGATGTGAACCCAAGGTTTGTACCCACAACTAACAGGTCTGAGGGCGTGTCAACACCCCCCCCCCCATCCAGCCCCTGTACACTTCCACATGCTCCTGGGTTCTGGCTTCTCCTTAACATGTCCCCTGACCGACGGTGGCTCCCCCTGGATGTGACATGCACATCTGTGTGCAGGGGCGTGACGGTCGTGGCCGAGGACCTTGGGTGGTCTGGGAACAGAACAGAAAAGGTTATGGGGTGTTACATCCATAGTCATGCTCAATGCTCTCTATGTACCTAGCCTGTGGGGAAGAGAGGAACCTGGCTACCCGGTATTTTTCTGTATCTAGACAATATTAAACATTACATGGAAGCAAATTATCTGAATTAAATTCGTAATATAGAATTTTGTACATATTGACATTGTTTAATGATGTGATGTCGAGTTCACAATGCAAATGCCCCAGGATCACAGCAATAGTTAAGTCTAAAGGCACTTTATTATGTTGTCAGTATCCAAACAATCATACTGCATGCCTGCTCTCAAACATGATGCTGATAATGTTAAGAACATGTAAGTCATTCAGAGGGGTTTCTATGTGATTTTCCTAATTCCCCTGCTGTGAGCACACTCTTACTATCCTTCCCAGATAAGCATGCTTATAGCAAGTCTATGATTGTTGGGCATATTATATCATACGCACTTGAGACTTTAACCAGTCTATTTCAGCCCAGAGATACTAGATACCAATAGTTCCACCCCTACATATCACTATGTATGGTAAGTGATAGCACAGACCTTAGTCACAAGTTAGTGTGAGTGGGTGGGGGTGTCAGTCAGGTCTATTGTTATGAGTTGTAAAATCTTCACACGCATAAAGGGAAGTAGTGCTGACAGGGACAAAGTCTGATGTATCCTTGGTACCTAAATGTGATCTTATGTTTCTATTGTTTGTTTCTTTTTGTCTTTTTTCTTTTTAATCTTACAGGTGGTAATGACATCATATTCATTTAATATAATCTGTACCATTTCTCATATATACATACACGTTTGCCACGCAAATGATTAGAACTAAAGATGATAATAAATATGGTAATATGAACCTATTATATAAAGTTCTGACAAGATGAGTAGTACAAAGACATATTTCTCTTCTCCTTTTGAGGGGATATAATAAGAAGTAATTTGATATTTGGTAGCCGATGGCAAGCATAGGGGCTTTTGATATTCAGATTCCGCAGTTGAGTTTTCTGACACATTTGCAGATGTTTTTTTCTTTTTTTAAACTGGAAGGGGGGGGGGGCGTTCGTTACTTTATAAATTCCCATTTTGTAAGTCCCTTTACTAGCCTGACTTTAGTCAAGTCCTTTCCTCAGGAGGTGTGGCTAGGAATTTCGTCAGAAATTGGTTATTACTGCCTCCCGGGTACGCCTGCTGGAGGAGGGCGGCCTGGATCAATCTTTACTCCAGCAATCTAGCGTTATCATTCTGTAGCAGGCTCCGAGGGTGCGGTTCTGTTTGGATGCGGTATACCTTTGCCATCCCACCCCGGCATCCCACCTACCCAAAAAAAGACTTAAGCTTTGGTTTTCTTTTGTATATCGATTAAAATGGTAGCCTATGATCACTTAAAATACCACTCAGATTAGATCTAGGTCCCATGATATCCTAAGAAAACGGCATATCGATAGACGCTCTCTTTGAGGTGCTAATCGTGGTGATGCAATGATGGTGGTACGAACTGCACCCAAAACGTCATAATCAGCACTTGATATGTTTAAACTGGTCACCTGAGGTTATCAAGGGAGCTCAGGGATATCAACATAGGTAGACCTGAGTGAGTGATATCCCGGTGATATCAGGGAATCCCTCGATGATAGTGAATTCATCACTGCTATATCACATGTAGAAGTTATAAAGAAGATAAATAGGCAAATCAGGATAGTCATTGCAAAGATAAAGGAAAGAAGAAGTTCCCTCTTTTATACGGACTTAGCAGGTTTGATTAACAGCCAATGAATGTCAGCCCCCCCACCCCCCCCCCCCCCCCCCCCCCCCAACTTTTCACTGCGGTCCTCTCGGGGGCCAACTGGTACCCATCTGATAGGTGTTATCAGTAGAACTCGCTGGTAACAAGGTCCAGTAATGGCAGCGCCCATGGGACAACCTGCTAAGCCGGAATTGGGACACGGGTATCATCTCAATTTGGGAAAGGGGGGGGGGGCGTAGGGAATAGTTAAAATGCGATATAATTGAGCAACACTTGGGGAGGTTTAGGTGGTAGATTTAATCAGGTCAATAGCACAATTATATCACTGACATAGAAATACAATACAGTTACAGTCCTACTAATTCGCTCTAGCAAAATAAGTTCCCTTTTTAATGCCTCCGTCGTCTCACAAAACGCCTGGCCTCAGAACACTCAGTCTCGAGTCGTCTCTTCTCGCGGGAGTTGATGTTCCGACAAACGACGCTTAGGCGCGTCGGGGCCGCGCGGTAAACGGTGTGGGGAGACCCCACCCGTCTGGGAGCGCTGCTTGTGAAAACATGGGCGCTGGGGCGCGGCACTAGCTAGACACGGGCGTCGGCCACAGGAGCCCTTGACGCTCTGCTGATGGCTTGTACGTCTGGAGGAGCGGCTCCTGTTGCCTCCAGCACCTTTGGTGTTACACCAGAGTAAACATGGCATTCTCAGCCGGCTGGTTTCACGCACTCAGGGCCTCCAGGGGGTTACGTTAGACGTCGGATACAGTAGGAGCGGACGGGGACGAGCGACGTCGCCGTGTCTGTATCATCAGCATGTGTCATGCTTCGGGTGCCGTGTCTATGGTCCATTCAGGGGGAGCATGCCTCCATCTTTCACTGCTTTTTGCAGAACCCATGTTTAGATACCACTGATTTCCCCGAAGGTTTCCTAGAGGCTATACCTCCGCTTTATTACTATTTCTCCAGTTCACTTTCCTCCACATATATTCCTTCACCCAGAATGCTCTACCTCCTATCTACTAGAAATATAGTCACTTTTATTCATCTTTTCTCTCCTCCACCCATTCCCTTAGCTCATTCCCTGTTTTCCAGGCCTCTATCTGGCCTTGCTTTTCAAGGGTCCCAGGAGGATTCACAGAATCTGGATAGATCAATCAGTAGCCATGCAAACGATCCGTCCTCAGGGATGTAGACGTCCATGTGTTGCTCGATCTCCACACTCCCTCTTCTCATGTGACGGAGGAATGTCACAGAACCCCCCCCCCTTCCTCCATCTGTATG
This sequence comes from Acholoe squamosa, assembly GCA_949317995.1. Classification (NCBI taxonomy): domain Eukaryota; kingdom Metazoa; phylum Annelida; class Polychaeta; order Phyllodocida; family Polynoidae; genus Acholoe; species Acholoe squamosa. The sequence goes on along the minus strand of OX439035.1, from coordinate 102,579,892 downwards.
TTCATGGAGTGACGTTTCACCAGTATGGGTATGTCTTGCTGTTACTTTATACAGCGTCAAGTACTGAGTTCTGTTGTCGTAGTGCTTATAACAGTAATTGAATAAAGGAAATATATCAAGAACACTTCATGGAGATGATTAAGATGAAAAGGAAGTGTGACTGAGACTGATATTAAACAGAATTAGGACTTAAGTGCGAATAAGAGAAAGAACTAACCATTTTAAATACGATAACATAGGCCTATATAAAGAGAGGCAAGAGGTACTGAAACGTTGAGAGGAAGACCACATAATTGAACGTCCGAAGACATCCACCAAAGAAATCCGGGACAGGAATGATCTGAAACAAAACAAAACAGAACAAAAAAAGAATTGGTCGTTGCTGCAGCCTCAGCTCTCCTGCCTTCAACACCTACACTCCTCATCGGCCACACCTTGGGCTGCCTGCCAGTACGCCCGCCCCTCCCCGAACAAATTAGCACACACTTTTCTAATTTCACCCTCGCAGGTGCTCACCGTGATGGATCGCCTGCACGTGAAGCCTGGTCGCGAAAGTCAGTAAATTAGCGCTGCACTCTCCTCACACTGAGGTGCTCCGATCTGCTCCCGACGGCCTGCCATCAGCAGCTGGGGCTGGGGGAGCTGCTCATGGCATGCTCAGACCTACTCCGAGCAAGCTTGAGCTGCTCAATCTACTCAGTGAACAGCTCTGGGTCTGAGGGTCCAATCATACTGCCTGACAGTACACTGGCAGATGTGCAATTCCTGCAGTCCAGCTGCACTCTCTGAGCAGAATGAAGACTGCCAAGGTGTAGGTTGTGTTAGAGTAAAGTGCAAAATAAGCATCAACATCAACCAGATGTAGAATCAATCAATTATGTGTAGTCAGCCAGGTCATCTACAATGTACAGATCAATTATGATTTGCTGTATTCTCTTTCACATAGCGTTAACAATACTGGGATGCATGCAGACCGCTCTGCATGTTCACTGCATGGATTCATAATTCCATGCTGATCTGTATACATGGGACCTGCATAATTATAATTGCACATAAACATGGACACATCACTACCCTACACTTTCTTACTCAAACCATGGCCGTCATAGCATGAATGGGAATGAATCAAACAGCACTTAAGCTTTTATATGTTGTACCATGTATACACCTCAATACAGAGTATACATAAGGTCCTCCTTGATTCTATATCATACAAGGGCGAATTTATTTCAGATACTTTCCTCGGGTCCTGTTTGATGAGGATTCCTATGATAACACATGGTTATGCAAATAAACTTGACCACATTCAATGAGCACATGTACATGGTATACACCCCATCATCTGATTGGAATGGTGCGTTTCTCAACTTTCCCATTGCTGCCACCACCTTTGTCCTTGTTTTAATTGAAGCTAATTACTGTTATCTTTTTGTCTCTCTCCATATGGTGGGCGTTCCAATCACTACGCCCTAATTCCCATTACTGAGCAGTAATGAGGCGCCACTGACCCCTCCCCAGGCACCAGATATAGCCAGATAGAGCACGACCAGCTCTACTCAGGGACAGCCTGTACGTGACACATACACCACCACATTGACAACGCCTCAACGTCACCCAACGTCGGCAAGGCTCGGATTTGGCGCTTCCGGCTATGGCCAATGGACTTCCCGTCAAAATCTCCAACCGTCGCGTCGCGCCCAGCGCCTTCTACTGGGAGCTTGTCCATCCGTGAAGAGACAAGGGGAGGCGAGTAGCTCGCTTCTATATTCATGCTCAGTGTGAGGTGTACACCAAGCGTAGCCGGGCTGAGCTGTCGTGCGACATACTCTGACTTGTTGTTTGCAGAAGGCAGAGGCAGAAAGGTCACGGGTCACCTGCTAGATTTGGGATTGCACACGGGGGGGGGGGGGCTAGTTCTTGTTCCTTTTAGGATCTATCGATATAACGAGGGTACTGTACGTATCTTTGTTGAATATGCTGATGTCCAGAGTTCCTGGGACAGATGCACGAAAGCCTACTTCACTTTGCTATGTTCTTCTTTTGTGTGCATATTGAATATACATATCTTAGAAGAAAACCAGAAATTTACCATATTTTTCAGCAGTCTACAATAATTTATGGGGCGATAGGTCAAGTTGGTGTTTACAATCGGTGTTTACAATGGTTGTTTAACGTCACTTCTACCTGGGATTTCTACAAAGCACCTTCTTAGCTCTGGGATTAAAATGTAGTTGTTTAAACAAAGGGCCAATGCTCAAAATGATATATGTTGTATCTTCTCATTGTCGCCTCTTCTTTACACCTACTCCTCTATTATCGCGCAAAACATGCTGCTCAGATGCCACCAGGCAGCGCTGGCGACCACTTCCGGCGGCCGATGCCCCATCTGCTGTCAGTACACATGATTAATGCCCTCTCAGAAACCAATAATGAATTAACAACAAACTTCACCAAGTGGTTAACCCTTTAAGGACCGCTTGATACCTCTAGGTTCAAGTACCCCTGTCGTTTAATGTGATGTAGCAATGAAGTGCTGGGGAATATACTCGCCTTCACTGCATTGCTGCATTAAGCCAGTCCTTTGCGACACACGCATCAGGGATACATACATCATGACGCTAAATTGATCTGAAGTATCATAAACACTGGGTGGTATTAAAATATATAGTTAAATGCATGTACAACGTACAAGCTCCGTCCACGACCGTCCCATCTCCATTCCCCATATTGCACCCCTTACTTCCAATAGGTTTTAAGATGACCCCCGACCCTGGCCTCGTGGTATCGGGTTCCGGTAAGATGCAGCGGGCCGTCATCGCCAGCAAGGACCTACAGCGCCACGTGTGACAAGCGGTGAGTACGGGAAGCTGCCTCCTGCTGCATCTGTTGCTGCTCGTCGTGTATGATAAGAAGGGTTCTCTTTCCCCCCAGGTCTGAGTCTGATTAACTTGGGGTCAGCGTCTCTCGGAAACTGGCCGAGTCCGCTCAGATAACCCTTACGGTGCCCCTACCCCTATTCCTGTACTACAGCAATATATTAACCCCAACCACAAACTGTCCACACCTGTGTATAGTAATATTGTAAATCTCACAGTTCACCTCCACAGCTACAGGGTCTCTCAATGGAACAGCAGACGCGATGATATATGCCTCTTGTAGATCTAAAGCCTTTTTCTAACCTGCAATTTACTCTTATTCTGTAAATCTATCCATCTATATCGCATTTTGTCAATTCAAAGTGAACCAATTCTGAGCCTCTGAGCAAATTTGAGAAAGAAGTTTAATATAAGTGAATTAGAATTCCAAAGGAACCTCAATAATAGAACGAATAAAGGGCCATTTATCTTTTATCTTCAAACACCTCATATCGTTGAGGGAAATAAAAACCAACTTCATCGATTGCCTCATATGAAATTCAAAGCTCTCTGAGCTCAGCAACCCCCTTTTATGCACGACCAGTAATAGGATCCAACCCGATCTGACCATTGTAGTTTAAAAACAATTTTGTTGATTTACATTTCCAGCAGATGTGAGTCTTTGTGGGCGTGCTGAGGGGATGAGTTACTCGTGAGCAGCTCACACAATCCTGTATCAAAGAGCTGGTCTCCGACCCGCTCAGACAAGTGCAATTTGTAGGTGGTGAGGGTGGCGGATGAGGTAACGACAGACGTAACGCACACAGCGGATACGTCACGGACCTACCAACGCGACTCCTGGCGGCCGTCCCGTGGACTTCTGTACCAAGGGGGATCCATTCTCTGGGTAACAAATCTTTACTTGTGTGTGTACTTTTAGATTAGGATATTGTTGTTTGAGGATAGTTCTTTTTCCATGAGTCGTTTATTTTCTTCCATAGATAAAATGAGCACTCTGTGGTTACTGAACTTGTATGTGGGTTCACCTGGTTTACTTAGGGGCCCTACTTCTCCTGTAGAGTTAGGAGGGGGGGGGGGTGCAGTATCACAAAGATGACTTTTGTCTGTATAGATAATTATGCTTATGTGTCATGAGTCTCTCATCTGCACCTGTTGGTAAATTGGATTAAGTGGGTTTTCATTTGCTGAAAATAAAATACTTTATATCATTTTGTTTATAGATGTATTTACGTTGGACCCTTAAGAATATAATAGAGCTATTGAGGGTCCACAAAGCAATTTAGCTGGAATAGCTTTCGGACCAATGTGACACTTCTAGAGACATACACTTGACAGGTGGCCTCATGTCAGGATATGAAATGTAAACAGTTGAAGCCACAATGGAAGCCACTTCTATTTCCAGGCAGCCATGGCCCAATTAAATGCAAAACAATGTGTGATTTGGACGCTATCTGTGTCCATGTTTTTAAAGAATCAAATAACCTCCGCTTTATATTGGTGGCCGTTTGAATAAAATGTATCTTGCTATATTCCGAATGTGTTGGGTACTTTATATATTGTGCTGAGGTGGCCTCTCATGTGGTCGGCGTGTCAGTGACGTTCCCCTCTTGACATGTCGTTGGGGGCACCCACAGAACCCACACGGATATGGCCGATCAAATGGCCAAGGACGCTATCTAATATCGTGGGGCAATCACTATCCATGCTGGAGAGCATAGCGGGCCTGATGTGGTATGCGCCCAGGCCGAGAAAACAGTACCGCACTGAATGAAATTCTCAGCCCTCTGTGGGTTTATAGGCGCCGGGAACGCAGGGAAAGGGCGATAAGGGTAGCCCCGCAGTGAAGGCAATGCCGCACAGCCATAGGCCACAACGGTGGAGGACAGTGGAGTCGAGGCGTGTCGGGGTGTGGGAGTGATGTAGGCTGTGTGATATGACATGGAGATATGACAGTGATGTGTGTGAGTATGGACATGTCTTTATCTACTCATCACCTATACGACCCACTCCCTGCATAGTACCAGGGGCTCATCAAAGAGGTCGCTGCGGTCGTCATTAGCTTCGTCCACGCCCCTAATGACCTTAAACTCCTTGTAGCTGCACCCATAGTGTTCAAGGCTACTGGGTTTCCAGCAGACATTATTCTTTAGATCCAAATGATATGACGTGGTTTAAATTCAATGTTTATTTACCAATATTCCAGACAAGGGTAATAATTGAGGGTTACTAAGGAGTAAGAAGGCGGAGCAGGAAGTCAGGTGGAACATTATACATTCACATTTTACTTGAATTTCTTGTGCTATCAATGATGGTCCTTTGAATTCATTTTCTGTGATTAAGAGTGGGGCATATGGAATGCAGAACTTCAAGACTTCATTTTACGTGAAACAATGATTTGATATTCCAGCATTCTTTTTCAAATAGATAACACCCCTGCACATAACGATTTAAGATTTAGATGTATATCTGACTGGAGAAGGCCAGGAATGAATACGACTCGCGGTAAATTGGAAGATAATCTATAACCAATAAACTATCACTCCACAAAACGGCAACCGAGTCCCAAACTTCCCAAGTCTAACAAGCCTTGTCTGTTGACAACAGCAGCGATATCGGTCAGTGCTGATTGTCAACACTATCAGAGATTGTTGACGACCGCCTCCACCCCAGGAAGGCCCTGGAGGAGGAGAGGACATGGCCTCTCCTGCTGTTCCTCCAGTGAGCAACACCCCGCAGTGCAAGCGGCTGTCGGCGAACATCTCAGACAAGATCTCATTAAGATATTTCAATTGACACTTGATTTGAGCACAGGGGGTGGGTAGGGAAGGATGTCACTGGGATGCTGAGTGACCTATGGGGAGATGTACATGCAGTCGGAGATTCAGATATTCTTATATGTAGCAAATTCAGGACCAAAAAATGCCATTTATGTATACCCATTTTAGAGTGGTGTAGGATAATTAAGGCAGAGAGATCCCCGAGATTACAAAAGAAAAAAATGGCAAAGTGTTAAAAGAATTACCTTTGATATAACATGTTGGGGGTTGTGCATAAACAAATGTAATAAAGTCTAAACTACTCAACATTTTAACCTCCGAGATTTTTGTATTATAAATACACCAGGATAGATAGTTATTTTAATATGAAGACTCACGTATACGTAGTGACACCGGCAGTATGTGATGCCGTGATTGCAATTCAGATTCTAAGTAGGTTTAAGAAAAAATAAATAATACGCGTATTGTTTGCATTAGATTGTATTCAGTATTCCAGCATACATATAATGTGATGGAGCTTTGTATCACACAACAACAAAAAGTGTCACAGATGAAATAATAGATGAGAGTCTGATGAAACCAGCATGAGCTGCAGTGTAGCTTGGCGAGTCCATCCAACAATATAATAATACAAATAGAACTAATGATAGAAGCATGTACAATAAATATAACCATATGATACATACTGTTTTCAAGCACGTGCGTGGTAGAGTATCAGAGTTAGCATGTGTATCTCTGGCAGCCCAGTCTTTGTCACTTAATTCATTTAAAGTAGCAATTTAAGATTTGACCGGAAGTGTGAGTGCTTAAACAGGAAGTCAGCATCAGCTTTGTAATGGGTGGTGGTACATAGGGGGCGCCATGGTCGGGGGCATTGCGGCGTAGTAGTTATAGCCCTGGGGGCTCATGACATTGTTCTGGCCGTACCCTTGGCTGTTGTACCCTCCGTACGTCTGACCATTCCCCATAGATCCCATCATGGCCGAAGTGGCGTCACCGGAACAGGAACTAGCGCTCTGCGCCTGCGCGGCCTGCGCCTGTTGCATGGCGGCGCGGAAGCCGAGAATGTCAGTGACGGAATGTGAAGACGGCCAACTGCGCATGCTCGCGGCCGTCATGGCGGACATAGACATGGGGGACATAGAGGACATGGACGACATGGGAGTCGTCTTCCCTGCCGCGCCTAGAGACGACAGCGACTGTTGGCCCCCTAGCGGCGACATCTGGGCGGCTGCAGCTGCTGCAGCGTGAACAGGGGTGGAGGCCGCCATGGCTGAATGCATGGGGGCTGTGGGGCAGGTATAAGGTCCATACAGGGAGGAGTAGAAGGCACGAGCGTCTTTAGTGTCAGGTGGAAAGGATCCATTGCTCTGCTGCCCATTGCCGATCTTGTTCCTCAAAATGCGGCTGATGGAGCTAACAGACGGCACGTTGTACTTATCACATACACCGTCCGACAGCAGCTTATCCCGGATCTCCCAGGCAAAGATCCCCGGGTCGCGGTCCTTGTACACCTTAATGTGTTTGACGACATTGGGCGTGGTGACGCGCGGTTTGGATCCTCCAATGGCGCCTGGTAGTACTGAACCCGTCTCATTGTAGCGCGCCAAGATCTTGGAGACGCAGCCGTGGGAGACGCGCAGTTGGCGGCTGATGTCGCAGGGCCTCACACCCAGCTGCGCCAACTCGATGATCCGGAGCCGGATGGCGGTGGGCAGAGGCCGACCGTTGACGAACATGCCGCCCAGCTGGTTCACCTCGCCGTACGCCGACTGCTCTGTGAGAAAAAAAGAGAACCAAGTGTTAGCAACAATGCATCATGTGAATTGCTATTTGCCTTTTTATATCATCCAATTATATGTACTCGATTAAAGCTACCAGATAGGTCTATGGTACACAAAAATCAGAACGGAGAATGTTTTATCAGGTGAATGTTTTTAGGGTGAATTGCAGATTTATCTGGTACAAACTGTCTTTAGATTAAACTGCTGAAACCTCATATTAAAGCTAAAAGGAAAGGCCTATTCAATTCAAGTGTCTCTACACTATGAGCAGAAGGTGGCCATAGGTGTACCCCTTAGAATATGGAAAACAAAAAGTTGTAGCCAATGAATTGTCATATTGAAGGCATAATTTGTCTATAGAATCCCTATACTTGAAATGGTCCATAGCCCTTATAGTTCCAGGAGAGCCCAGTAATAAGATCTTGTTCAAGCCCATATACAATCTATATAGTGTAGGGGCCGGCATCATTGTATATATATTAGTGCCGTTCATCCGAGAGACGTGTTCGTGTGGTGCTTGTTCCTTCTATGCTAGCTAGGTGTCGCTTTGCGATACCTCGTTGGTACAAGAGGGGGCAGCACCATGCCTCGCGTCCAGCTCCTACTAAGGAGCCGGACGAGCGGCAGAAGGGGACTGGACATGGTCCAGTCCAGACGCTAATACTTTGTCATCAGAGAGATTGAATAAAGTCCTACCCGAGAGGTAGGGGTTTCTGGGGCTTTGCCCAACCCGAACTACTCGTGTTGTGTTGGTACATCTAGTGGTAAGCGAGCCAAAGAGCCACCCAACATATAAGTCAATACGAACCATTACACTGGTGCCGTGACCAGTCGGTTCGGGGGTGGTGCGCGGCCACATTGGCCGAAAGCCTCGGGCAACCCGAAGCGGATCCCCCCAGCCCTGGGCTAGAGGGATTCGAAGAGGATGATTACACATCCCAGCATCTGTTGTTAGACTGGAAACCCGGTCAACAACAAATGTTTAACCAGGAGGGTGTACGAAATATTTTTTCTACACCCGACCTTAGGGACAATGCCACCAGAGATGGCATCGTAAAATTGTATCCGGCTACACCCCAGACAGGAGTACCGGATACCGGATTGTTCAGGGGAGTGTTAAGACCCCCAACTTTAGACTTGAGCGATTGGTCCCAAGTTATAACTAGTAGACGCCAGCTAGGTCCTATGGTACCAACAGGCTCGGCTAGCGGCTTGGGTACACCAATTGCACAAAGCCCTATGCAGCGTACTGCAACCCCCCAGGGTTCAGCACCCGGTGGTGGAACCGAAGTAGCCCCACTAATGACATCGTCGGATCATGACAGCGACGATGGTAAAACCAAAAGGGACGCAATAGTCCCAGACGCGAAATCAAGAGATAAGCCTAGTGGTATCGGACCGAAAAGCTCGGAAAGGCATCACCTAGGCCGATCTCTAGACGAAGGCTTGTCTGACTCCATGTTTTACCCTGGAGGCAATCGCAAGTCTATCTACGGACGTCGGATGGGTCCCGGGTATAAAAATACTCAGGCCTATTTGAAAGCCAAGGAACAGGTAGAGTTACAGGCAAAGAGGCAACATGAACAATTCATGTTAGCCCAATCCAAAATAGAGGAGGAAGCTAAGTCCCGGATCGGAAAATTACGATCCGTGGAGCAGGAGGCGATTCTAAAAGAATCCGACCTCAAATATCGTCTATCCTCCGTATCCCATCGGTTGGAGCGGAAGGAAAGAGACGCACAGGAAAAAGAAAAGAGGCTGGCTGAGTTGGAAATCGAGGAAGCCAATAAACTTAGAGCAATCGACAAGGCTAGAGCCGAGGAGGTTGCTAAGGCTCGGGATGTAAATAAATTACAAACTGAGTTGCACGCAATGGAGGAGAAGCTTAAGAAACTTCAACTCCGGAAAGCTGAGACAGAAGCCAAGATGGTCTCGGAACAAGCCGAGATTAGGAAGGAGACTACTGAATATAACAGGTCTCAGAAAGAGAAGGGTGAAAAGTACCGCCTACTTAAGGATACTTTTAAGCGAGAGGCAATGATCGCCCAAGAAGAAAGAAACCGAGCTGTGACTGAAAATGAAAAGATTCGATCCGAAATCTTGGCAGAAAACGCACAGCTTAGGGAGGAACAGCGAAACCTGACTACAGACGTAGCTACCCTCACAATAAATAAGTCCACTATGGAGAGTTATTTACAGGAGCAAGAGGAAACACATGCCCCTCCGGCGAGTAGGGTGATAAACCCGAACTCGACGTTCGTGAAACAGGGCGACCCGGTCTCCTGTTCTACACCGAAGAATCCGCAGTATAATCCTTTTGTAAATGATAATGCTTCGCGGAACGTAGATCAAGGGGGTGTTTACATCAGAACCCAGGATAAGCATGGCCGAACTAGTAGAGTCCGGATAAGTGAGGTGCCCATAGTCCACAACCTGGACCCGGACTATACCCCTAGAGAGGCTTCCGACAGTAGTGCGGAGACCAGTGGGTTCCACATTCATGTGGATCCTAGTAACGACCCGGGGCTGGGTGCTGGTAATGACAACACCCAACCGAATCCATCAAACGATGGCGGCCAGTCAACGGGAAACCAGCAATCCGATGGCGGGTACCAAGGCGCGCAAGGGGGGGGCGCTGCTTCGGGTGCCACAAGCCATAGTGGTACCTCGGGTACCGGCCCCAACCAAGGTAGTGCGAGTTATACGAACCACGGTGGTACACAGTGGACGTATACTCAACCTCCACCACCGCCTCCACCTGGCAATTCTAGCTTCGGTGGTATAGGGGGCAATCGGACCTTGAATGAAACCAAGGCGATTGAATGGAGCAAACAGCAATGCACTAGATTGATGTATGCTCCCAATTCTGCCCGAAGGGTAGCCGTTATTCCTAAAGAATATGACGGTACTCGACCATGGAAAGAGTGGTTTGAAGATTTCATCGATGTGATGAACTGTAATGGATGGACCCCATACGAGGCCAAGCCACATCTGGTGAGATGTCTGAAAGGCGGGCCGGGTCGCATGGCTGTAGAGCAATGGCGAACCTGGTACGGCCTCGTTGGGAGTTTTGAGCAGTTAGTAGAAACTGCTAGTGGACTGTTATGTAATATGGTCAAGGAAGACCCGATGGTCCGTTTTAAGAAACGCACACAGAAGCCGAATGAAGCTTTCAGAGCATACGGTATGGAACTCCATGCCCTGCTAAGTAAGGCCAGACCCGGTACTGAAAACCAGGACTGGTATATGGACGATTTGATCACTCAATTCGTCAAGGGTCTAAGAGACCGAGATGAACAAATAGCAGCGAGGGACGCCTGGAAGGAGGGCATAACACTACACGGCATTTTTAATGGTATAGATATGGCCGTGAAGAAGCGAGCTATGTTAGCTGGGGACATACCTAATGCCAGCGGCTTGGTACCCCTAGCATCGGTGACCCAGCATTCGGAGGTCAATACTCCATCAGACGACTTCGAATTGATTGATATCGAACAGGAAGACGGCACCTTCTGTTCGATGCAATTAAGGAAGAATACTTCAGGTAGGAAGTATATTCCCAGGAAATCTTTCAATAAACAAAGGGACTCTAGACCTCCATCCGAGGTCAAGAGTGACCCGAAGGCTGTCGATAAGGCGGTCAAGTCCATTGTAAGCACTGACAAAGTGAAGATTCAGTCCCCGGACATGACCAAACTTCTGGAAGACATGTGTAAGAAAATTACAGATGCCATCCAAGCCAATCGGCAAAGACCCCGGGTGGATCGCCGAACGGTTAAGTGTTTCAGGTGCCAGCGCATGGGACACTACTCATCTGAATGTACCGCTACTAAGCCGGTAATGGCTGCCTTCTATGAAGCCGAAGACGACGGCGTAGAAAGGGAGAATGCTAGGGATTCCACAGATGTGGAAAACTAGTGGGGGTTGTGTCAACGGCATCTGACATGGCCCCGAGTGGGAACGAATGCCAAAATGCTACCGGGGGTATCCCGGTGGAAGATTTCGAGTCAATTACACCTGGAGGCCGGGTGGCTGAGGGTGCGCACCCCTGCACCTCGGCCGGGGCCAGGGACCCTAGTGTTGATATGTGCAGGAGCGATCATATGGAGGCGAGTGGCCGCACTAGGGGAGAGGAAGGATGGATCAAAGAGTTGATTCGAGTGTGTGGGACACACCTTCCCCCAAGTCATCCGTGTCTGGAATTCCTGAGAGGACTCGGATTGAATCTTGGTGATTCGGGAGACTTTCACCAGTTTACCAGTAACCCCTCGCCTTTAGGGGGGAGACGGTGGTATGTACCCATATCTGTGGAAGGCCGGGTAGGGGAATTCTTGGTGGATACTGGAGCTAGTCATTCATGTGTGTCCAAAAGATTCTTCGATTCGGTGGCCGGCAGCCATGAGAACCTCAAAACGGGGGTAAATGCTTGCACGGCCGACGGAAGCAGTATGCGTACATTTGGTAGGACGTTTATGCCTATCCATATAGGAGGCAAAGAGTTTGTTCTTTCGCCAACTATAGCAGAGGTTAGTGATGACGGAATCCTCGGATTGGATTTTGCAAGCTTATACGGGGCCGTCTTGGACCCGAGGGACGGTATGATGAGTATACGGAACCCGTATGGCTTGCATGTCCAATGCGTATTGAGACAGGTGTCTTCGGTCGCAGCAGTGGTACATACGGTGAAGATCCCACCGGGTACCACTTGCGATGTCCTTTGTGGCGGATCCATGGCTCAGAGGAATGAAGCTGGAGTCTACGAACCCGACACGGTGTATTTGTCAAGCATCGGGTTAGACTCAGTGGATACATTAGTGGCTAATGCAGCTTGGTCCGTATTACCCATAACTAACCGAAGTGGTTCAGTGGTTTATTTGAGGCGAGGCGACAGTGTTGGAAGGATGAGTTCGGTAGAACATGTCGCCGAGGCTAAATTTAACAAACCACTAAACCCAGTTAGTCAGCATCCTATGGATGAAGAATTCCAAAAGCTGATTGATCAGTCAGATTTAAAGAATACGGACGATAAGGATTGCCTAGCGAGACTTCTACAAAAGTACGAAGGTGCTTTTGGTAGGGAAGGAGGCCCGGTGGGTAGATCCGATAAGGTGTTGCACACCATAGATGTGGGCAGCGAGAAACCTTTTAAAATCCCGTATCGTAGACTTCCCCTTAAAAAGAAGTTAATCTGTGAAGAGCAAATACAGAAACAGTTGGACCTAGGGGTAATCGTGCCTAGCTCGAGTCCCTGGTCCAGCCCTGTTTGTATGACTACTAAGAAAGACGGTACAATCCGCTTTTGTGTCGACTACCGGAAATTGAACGGTATAACAAAGAAGAACTCGTATCCTTTACCAAGGATAGACGAGACTTTAGATAGCTTGGGCGGAAACCAATGGTTCTGTACCTTGGATTTACAGTCCGGATATTGGCAAATACCAATGCACCCCAAAGACAAGGAGAAGACAGCATTCTCCAGTCATATGGGGCTGTTTGAGTATAATGTCCTACCCTTCGGATTGTGTAACGCCCCCGCTACATTCGAGGCCATGATGGAATCCTTACTGAGTGACCTTTTGTGGAAGAAATGCCTGGTTTACTTGGATGATGTGGTCGTGTTCGGCAAGTCATTCAAGGAATGCCTGGCAAATCTGCAACTAGTCCTCGACCGGATACTATCAAACGGTCTTAAACTTAAACCCAAGAAATGTAATTTGTTTAAGAAAACCATTACATACTTGGGAAGGATCATTACTCCTAACGGGGTAAGAGCGGATCCGGAAAAATTAGAAGCTGTAGAAAATTGGGAAAGACCCACGAGTGCTAAGGAGGTGAGATCATTTTTAGGATTTTGTTCCTATTATCGTGATTTCATACCGAATTACTCTCGTGTCAGCTTCCCCATGCAGTGCTTAGCTCACTGGACCCCGGGTAGGGCACGGGACCCATTCCCATGGACCAGCGAGCAAGAAGAGTCTTTTAATAAAATAAAAGATTTATTTAGGAATACACCCGTGTTGAAATATCCCACTCCCGAGGGACATTTCATCTTAGACACCGATGCGAGCAATGATGCGATTGGGGCAGCTCTCTCTCAGGTCCAAGAGGGAGTCGAAGTGCCAATAGCATTTGCTAGCAACACGTTAAGCAAGACACAGCGAAATTATTGTACCACCAAGCGAGAACTCCTCGCTGTGGTGGTGTATACGAAGAAGTTTAAGCATTTCCTTTGGGGAAGTGACTTTACTTTAAGAACGGACCATTCGTCTCTTAGGTGGCTCCTTAACTTCAAGGACGCCGAGGGGATGATTGGACGTTGGTTAGCTCACCTATCCGAATTCGGATTAGAGCATAAACAAATAGAGCACCGACCCGGCGCTAAACACATCAATGCGGATGCCTTGTCAAGACGGCCTATCCGAAGGTGCCAAAATGCCACATGTGAAGACTGCGGGGCCCACAATGCTGTGGTAGCCGGGTTGGTATTTAATTATACCACCCCCCGTATCCCCTGGGAGGAGGCTGTATGCAGCTATCTCGATTGGTCCCCGGAGACCATCAAGAAGTTTCAACAGTCAGACCCCACCACTGCGCGCATAATGGAATACCTACGGTCAGGCATTAAACCGGCAAGGCCTCTAGTTTCCCTGGAGGATAGGGAAGCGAGGCGGTTGCTGGCTCAATGGGCCGAGCTAGAGATCCGAGACGGCATACTATGTAGGTGGAAGACAACTCCCACCAACGGTAGGCTGTTGCAAATAGTGATACCCGCCCCGATGAGGAGGGATATCATGTATTATTGCCATGGCCACCAAACGAGTGGCCATTTCGGTAAGAGAAGGTCGATAGAGCGTCTACAAAGGCGTTACTACTGGCCCGGTATGAGAGGCGACCTGCTCCGGTGGATCGCCACTTGCCCGGATTGTTGTAAAAACAAACCGGGACCCGGCCTGGGTAAGCAACCCTTATCACAGGAATTGTTTGGTGTCAGATTTGCTCGAATAGCGATAGACATCATCAGTGGGATTAAAACGACGCCGCGAGACAATACTTGTATGATGGTCGTAACTGACTATTATACTAAGTACACTCGGGTGTTCCCCCTTCCCAACCACAAAGCCGCCACATGCGCGGAGGCATTTGTGAAAGGCTGGGTGCTGCATTTGGGTGTTCCCCTTATGATGCACAGTGACCAGGGAAGGGAGTTCGAGTCAGAACTTTGGCAGGAAATGTGCCATTACCTAGCCATTTGTAAGACCCGAACAAACCCGTACCGACCACAGTCGGATGGGCAGGTAGAACGCTTCAATAGAACCCTCATACAAGTACTAAAGCCCCTGGTTAATACCCACCAGGATGACTGGGATGAACAGTGCGAGTTTGTAGTACATGCCTACAACAACACTGTCCATTCATCAACTAACTGCACCCCAAACATGCTAGTGTTCGGCGAGGACATCATAATGCCCGCCGACTTAGTGTATGGAGTGGTTGGAATAGACCCGGAGGCGCCCTGCACGGTGCTGTTTGTAGAGTCATTAAGGGACCGGTTCAAACAGGCATACGAGGCCGTTCGGAAAGAACTGCTGAAGAGTGCGAAGTGGCAGAAGGTGGGCTATGACACCAATGCTAAACGAATTCGTTTTAATGTTGGGGACAAAGTACTAAGGTACTACGAGCCGCTGGATAAGCTGAAGCTCGTAACGCCTTGGGAAGGTCCATTTAAAATCGTTCGCGTCATCTCCGAGTCCACGGTGATGATAGAGGACTGCCTGACGGGTAGGAAATGGAAGACAAATGTCGGAAAACTTCGGCCCTGGAAGGGGCGCGAAGAGGCGGAGAGGGAGTTCGGTTACAAACCACCTGAATCTGTCCCTAGCGGACCGAGCGTGGTAGTACCGACGAAACGCCCTAGAGGCCGGCCGAGAAAGACGCCGGGAGACGAGGTTATAGTAAAAAAGAAGACGAAGGCCAGGAAACGACCTAATCGTAAGAAATGGAAGAAAGTCTCGCTGAGTGAAGGCATTACGTATGGGAAGGGTCCCGCTCTGACTAAGCGAGATCCAGAAAAGGCCGTACGTAAAGCCGGGAAAAATAAAATGCTAACCGAAGGCGTTAGACGCAGCCCCCGGTTGAGGTCTGCTGTAACCTAACTCAGTACACAACGAGCTGCTGCGTGTTGTCCGCCATAGGCAGGCAACATACGTTCCACGGCCTGAGATGTCGAACGCGCCCTCCCCGGGTGGCTGTATCCCGTGAGTGGCGGTCGGATTAACCGGTACATTCGCTTTGAAGCGTTGTATACACCGCTAAGCTCCAGACGATAGCACTCGGGTAGTAGGCCGCGTCTCACATGTCGAGTCGAATGTTGGTTCGGATCTAGTTCCCTAGGTGGCGCTGCTGGTGTGGCGGGAAAGCGCGGAACTAGGTCACCGGATAGCCATGGCGGGATCTCGCGAGACGAGAGGTCTGACGTCATACTGGTCATAACTAGAGCGGACTCGTGGTGGTTAGACGCCACCCGTTTTTGCTCTAGTTATTTGTCGGCGGTTATACAGCCTGTAGCTGTCGTGTTAGCCTAGCTAACCCCCCAAAAGCCTTTCTGTTGGACGAATCCTTCGGGAGGAGTCCAACAAAACTTGCCAATTAATTTTGGAAGTCGAACCCGGTGCCATGGCACAGGGAACGATTGACGCTGCGCGTCAAACAGCCAACATTCCGTTGGAACAAGACGAGGACCCGAAGGTCCCGTCTCGGGTCGAGGAATCTATGGATTCTTCGACAGAGGAGGCCGCCCGGACGCTCACGGCTATGGCCGAGGCAACCGACCGGGAGAGGATGCCACCTCCACCCCCGCCACGCCCGGAGCGCCCGTCAACAACAGACGCTTCGGGTAGCAAAGTGGATGTCCTGGACATTCCAATGTATCCTCCGGGATTCAGGACGCAGATCAGACGTCTAGCACACGTCGATCGCCAGGAAGGTATCGTGTATACCTCCTGGGGTACGTACATCCCTATGCACGCCTCCATGTTCGGATGCGGGCCCATGGCGGTGGAGCAGGGCGTGCCCGAGCCCATACCAGATGAACTCAAAACTATGGTAATGGACTCGTGTAGTGACGAGCTGGCTGACAACATGCCAGTTTCTTGGCTCCGCAACTACCTAAAGTTGGCGGAGAATATGGCGACTAACGAGAATTTAGCTCGAGCCGTCTTGATCTCTGCGGGCATCATCCAGAAGGCCACGGAGTTAAGGGAGTCCGAATCCGACATGGATACAGACTCCACGGTAACCTTGTCGTCGGTGGAAACCGACCGGGTCAAGCGATTGACCCGTAAACCTGCACCCAAGGGTCCTCTCACTGAGAGCGACCTGGAGGCTGAAGATGTCCGCATCGCCGTCGAGAGGTCCACGACCGAGACCGACCCAGCTGCCGACATCCCAGAGGCACCTGGCGAGATCTCTGAAGAGGACATCTCACGCCAGCAGGCTGCTGTAGAGGCAAAGCGAATCGAGCTTGCCAAGCAGCAGAAGGAGCTCACCGCAGCTCGCCGGGCCCATCGCAAGCAGCAGGCCCAACGAAAAACAGAGATCTCTTCCGACTCTGACTCCCCAGTCAGCGGAAGGAGGAGCCCTCGGACAGGGGACAGGAGCCGACGCGAGTCGGATTCCAGTCCCGAAGTTCCGGCCCAACCGACTAAGGTTGTGCGCCGGAAGAAGAAGAATGGAGCGAAAGCGTCTCCGGTAGAGCCCACGCCCCCCACCAAGCCGAGGGGTAAGGGCAAACCGAAGACGCCCGCTCCCACCACTACAACCACCACGGTAGCCACCTCGGTTACTGCATCTTCTGCAGCCAGCACGTCGGGTGCAAAGACGAAGTCCCCTACCAAGGCTCCGACTGGTACTACCACCTCCAGCCGAGCCGGCCGTAGGGGAGCTGACATATACACGGACAGCGAGGAAAGCGAAAGCGATCCAGAGCTGCCCGAGTCTGCCAAATCTGATTTGGAGTCCGTGACAACGTGGGAAGAAATGACCACGGATGTTCCCAAGGACGACAATCAGAAGTGGATGTGGAAGAATGCAGCCGAGGGGTTCAAGGAACGGACTCCCCGCTGCTTCGCGGACTGTGCTTACGACACAGTCCATTATATGTGTCCGAGCGCCGTCAATAAGGACGGTGACAGCGATGACGAGGAGTGGATGAAGTCCGGCCCCTCAGATACGCCAGTAGGCAAGTTCTACCTGATTTGGATTGACCAGCTCAAGTCCAAATTAGGCTCGATCTACAGCTACGAGGCCCGGACGAAAGTCCAGTGGGCAATGACCCAATGGGGACCAACCGGCAACCGCCGAAGGTGCCCGTTTGAGTCTTGCCAGCTGTCTCTCACGGGTGAGAAGATGTTCGAGACGAAGCCCCGCTTCGCTCGACACATCGTTGAATTTCATATGCATCACAAGCCTGTGATGATGTGTGTGCTCGGGGACCGCCCGAGTAAACATTGTGATGGCTCGTTCAGCACTCACCGGCGCCGAGACATGGCTCTGCATTTGCAGAAGGCCCATGGCATCGGCCTGGAGAAGACCAGGAAACGAGCCATCAAGTGCTTCAGCGAGCTCCTTGCAAATTGGTCCGCGCTGAGCATCAAGGAAGTGAAAGAGCAGGCATTCGAGACCGGATTCTGCTCGTGGAAGAGCGGCAACTTGCTGACTTACTTCCAGACGAACTCCTCGTCCACAAAATTCGGGATGCCCAGCGAGGTGCACCTGAAGGTGAAAAAGTGGCGAGGAGACGACAAGCGAGAGAAGGCCAAAGCCCGCTCTAAAGGTCCAAACGGAGGCACAGTCACGACTACTGCTTCCAAGAGGACCCGAGCAGACCGGTCCGTGAGCCCTTCGGGTGGCAAGGACCAGCCCAGACCAGCCAATCCAGCTGATCGTCGCGAGTCGGGACAACAGGTCTCGGCTCTGGAGATGCCTGGCAACCAGGCCCGCAGGTCGGGTAGCCAGGCGACCGCATCGGCGACTCCAGCCACCTCCACACCTGCACCCGCGGAACAACGCCCGGGCGAAGCCTCTGGCGGCCAGGATGATGGGGGCGAACTGCTCGCTCCCCCATCCGGGTATTCTACTTGGTGGGCTGGAGAGGGATCCTCCGGCAAACGCCCCACGTACAGTGAGTACGCGGCGAAGTTCCCTTCAATGGGACCGGCTGGACCCGAGTCGCAGGTCCTTACCCCCTTGGGCCGGGCCAAAGCTCGTGGTAGGGGCCGCGGTGGGCTGGAGTCCACCCGAGGCTCTCCGGGTGGTGGCCGAGGCCGAGGAGGCATCACGGTAGAGGGCCCGTCTGCTCCTCCAACAGGCACCCCGCCTGTCTCAGTGGAGGCCCCAGCGCCACCACCAGTGATAGTTCCACCAACAGGTCCTCGGGTACCCCTAATGGAACTAATCTCCGGTACCCTGTCAGGTCTTCAGGATCCGAACACGTTCGTCGACCACCGCGATGTCCGAACGGTTCAGATCCAGAATGAGCTGATGGAAGAATGGCAGGCATTGCACCGCCAGAAGTCTGTTGACTACTGGCGTGCGATGACTGAAGCCACCGTCAATCTGGTCTACGAGATCCAGAGGCGGGAGGAAGATAAAATCAGGGAGCTGGAAAGGAAGAAGGTCGAGGAGGCCCTCGAGTCCTGCCGGCGAAAACAGAAGGAAGCCGAAAAGCTTAAAGAGTTTCACGAAGCTGAAAACTCCAGATATATCCATCGGTTTAAGGAGGCGGACCTCAAGTTTTTCTTGGCATTCGGGAAACATCTGGAGGAGTGGGACGGCTTACCGTCGTCTCTCATCTTCGTTCCAGAGATACCCCCGGATGCCCCGCCAGCCCCGGCTACTCCACCGGTCCTGGCCACTCCACCGGTCCCGGCTGCTCCGCCGATTCCGGCAGCTCTCTTGCTCCCACCCCCCACTTGGAACCGGGCTGTCCCAACTGCCACGGTTGCTGCACCAGCATCCGAGGCAATGGACAGCCCGTCCGCAGTGATGAGGGCCTTGAGCTTGGGGAGCGAGACTCCCAGCGAGGCTTCAGCGGCGCTCTCTACGAGCAGCTGTAGCAGCTCGGCTCCATCTGCCTCAGTTGAGCCGGCTGAGAAGATGGACACAGATCCTGAAGATCTTTGAGTGTCCATCTGTTGGTGTCTCCTGGTACCCGAGGGTAAATGCATTTAATATGCCAGAGGCACTGTTCCTTACGCTGGACTCCTGATACCTGGATCGTAACCTGCAGCGAGGATGGACGCTAACCCGAACACCCAATGGACTACAACATCTAACCGGGTCTCCATCTTCCCATCTTCATCAGGGCACATCATAACAGCAACGTGGTTTGCCACCACACATATGTCGCCGGATGGAGCTGCAGAAACCAGTCGTTCCAGGTTCGCCGGAAGTCCGGTATATTGTAAGGGTGATCCTGCTACCCTGGTAGGACACCTATATTTCATATTTTGTATAAATTTTTTATATATATCGTATATTATATTCTTGTAAGTAAAAGTCAAAATTTTTTCGGGTTATTTACCCCACCTCGGGTCGGTAAAAACATTGTAAAAATTTTTCAATATCACCTTACTACACATCGAATATTCTTCGTCGCGTCTCATGTTTAATAATAACACACGTGTAATATTATCACCATAGGTCGATGGTCCATAAGGGGCCACTTCCTATTTTTGTTATTATTTATAAACACTTCGGGTTATATACGATGATGCCTTATTGTGTACATATAACTTATAATGCCCCTTAAATGTTCTATATTTAATACGAACTGTGTATATATAGACTTACCTATTTATTTATAACACCACTATATAAAGTCAACAATAGTTACTTGTTAATTACACACAACCCTAGGTAAAGTCTAGTGGGGGTGGTGTAGGGGCCGGCATCATTGTATATATATTAGTGCCGTTCATCCGAGAGACGTGTTCGTGTGGTGCTTGTTCCTTCTATGCTAGCTAGGTGTCGCTTTGCGATACCTCGTTGGTACAAGAGGGGGCAGCACCATGCCTCGCGTCCAGCTCCTACTAAGGAGCCGGACGAGCGGCAGAAGGGGACTGGACATGGTCCAGTCCAGACGCTAATACTTTGTCATCAGAGAGATTGAATAAAGTCCTACCCGAGAGGTAGGGGTTTCTGGGGCTTTGCCCAACCCGAACTACTCGTGTTGTGTTGGTACATCTAGTGGTAAGCGAGCCAAAGAGCCACCCAACATATAAGTCAATACGAACCATTACAATAGCACTTAACTAAGCTACGTCGTTCGCTGAGAATTTAGATTAATGGAATTTCAACCGGGTCCATGTTTACTGTATTAGTTGTGATCACTGGATATGGCATGAGGGCCTAAAATTTGTACGCCAAGTTGGCAAGTAACCAGTTTCTATAGAGGAAAACGTAATAAGGTAATTGTCACATTCCTTTGGAAAGGGTCAGTGTGTAAGAAGAAATATGTTGTAAAATGCGTTATTTTACGTCCCAAAAATATTCACTTTTGAATGTTAAAAAGAATTTGGAAAGAAATTTTGAGAACGTCTTTATATATGAACACTTTTAAAACGTTCCTAATGTATATATATATATATATATATATATATATATATATATATAAATATATATATATATATATAATTATATATATATATATATATATATATATATATATATATATATATATATATATATATAACAGGGATGTAAGTCAGGAATGGGCAAAAATCAGGAAGCCATACATTTACTTGCTATAAAAGCCTTCTATTATTCCCTCCTTACCACTTGTATAAGGAAAATACATGTTATTCAAAAATTTCAGAAATCAGGAAATCCTGATAAAACTTGAAGACTTACATCCCTGATATATATATATATATATATATATATATATATATATATATATATATATATATATATATATATATATATATATATAGTTATGTTCTTCTTACTGTGAAAACGTTTCTCGTAGAAATAAAAGGTTCAAGTAGAATGCCCAAAAAAATCAGTTTTTTAAAATGTACTTTGACACTTTTCTCTACCTTTAAATCGAGCCTAAGCGGAACTGTTACCTCCCAAATGAGATTTTACGTTAAAAAAACCTTTTCCACGTAGTTATATATACACTCTCGGGCGCAATTGTAAATGTGCTATAAAAACGCCTATACTGTGCCTACAGTGGAATGCACTTCGGGTCAGTGGTATTTAGAATAAGAAGTACTCTACAGTACAAAATGTATATCTATGTGGCGGGCAGACAGTGAACGATTCAGAGTGAAGCACAGACGACCTGTGATGGACCTAGGTGCATGTATGGCAATAAGGGCGATACAAGCAGCAGTGGAGGCACCGTGGGAAAGGAATGCCAATAACATGCTGGTTAAACAGACAAATGCGGAATTTCTAATCCTCTATTGGTTTCTCCATTTGGTTTGGAGATTTATCCTTTGGTGGATTTATGTGTGCCTGTCGTGTTAAAACCACAAACAAAGATTGACAAAGCCCCAATGAGTGTGAAAGAGCCGTTAGTGCTAGACAGACAGATTATAGTATGGATCCATATAGCCCAGTATGGGGAACCCCCCGTGGGATCACTGCGTCATGTGCTCACAACCTCAGGAGAGATCAATCTGAGAACCCTGTAGAAGATCATGCTCCCCCAGCTCGCACCCTTCACACCATTTGATCCCACCCCACCATTATCCATCTTCTTTCCCCACATCTACACCCCTCCTCTAACCCACACCTCAGCCCAACCCCATGGGCTTCAAAGATACATTTTCCATGCCAACTGATACTCTCTGCTTGCCTTCATCTCTCTCTTAACAAAAAAAAGAAATGGTTGAAATCAAAATAATTTCTAGGACGGAGACTCACCCCCTCCCCTCCATACCTGCAATACGGTCTTCTCAGTTGCTAGCGAAGTACATATATGCAAGCGACTTTAAACTAGACAAATTCATGGAGGAACTTCATACATGATAGTAATTAATGTGATTACAATATGATGATATGACCAAGTTGGGTCTTATAATTCTGACAGACAGAACTTGGGTAGCATCCACTACAGGAGACCTTGTGCCACGTCTGACAAATCCTTTTGACAATTAAGTTTAACTTCTTGTCTCTCTGGCCGATTTTAACTCGCTTATCTTATTTCTGTTCACTTACAAGACTCTAAAGCGACCTTACATCTTATTTCTTATGTGATTCCCCTACCTCACAAGGAAAGTATACCCTATTTTTCAACGACACTAGTCTATATCGGGGGTGTGGATGGGGGGTCCCCCATGTCACATGTCAATTTTAAGAAATGGTTATGTCACATGTCACTTAAATCCCTATGTCCCATGTCACCTCTAAGAACCTCTCATGTCACATGTCGATTTTAAGAAATGGTTATGTCACATGTCACTTAAATCCCCATGTCCCATGTCACCTCTAAGAACCTCTCATGTCACATGTCGTTTTTAATAAATTGCCATGTCACCATGTCAAATTTAGTGGTCCACACCCATTATATCATTGACGTTTTGGCTCATTCTATTCCATTTCACATGGAAGTTATCACTTCCTGGTATTTGGTGGCATTGTGGTTCCATTATCAATTCACAAACATCAAGAACTGTGTAACTTAAGAATATATCAATTTATCAACTTTCGCTCCCATTGATTTATCCTGTAGATTGATGCAACAGTCAGACTTGAGCCTTATAGTATACCCATTTCAGCTCACACGATCCCAGCCCAACCATCTTTCACCCCCCCCCCCCACTCTATCTATACACGCCCTCCTCAAAAACCATACCTCTGCAGGTATGCACTAGGTCCCCCATATTTAGAAAGATTTTTCGAACTTTCTAATTTCAGAATAACCAACCTTGAGAATTCGGATCATAGATCTTATTGTATTTAAAGGCTATCTCTGGCAGTCAATTGTTTCCATGTCATGAAGTATTGTAGTGATTGAATAAATGTAATGTCTCACAGTGATAACTTCCTGAAAGACCTCAAACAATCACTTTCTTTAGATTCCCAGTTCTTTTGATTTATAACTTATGAATTCTCAAATTTCCAACTTGATATACAGACATAGCAGCCCCTCCCAGACCCCACCCTGTCCCGCCCCCACACCCTGCTCCCAAACACCTGTGTATGATGATGCTGCACTTCACTTAGATCTCTCCTCCCACCGCCAACCTCAAACAAAGCAGTCACGTCTTGGATCTTTGAATCCCACAGCACCTGCACAGGGCCACATACATGCCTGGAGGATCTGCCTTTTGGATCCCCCTATCTTCTCTTTACACATCCGACAACTATACACACATCCCACCTGGGACCACACAGCACCTGCTAGTGGTCCTCCCTAGGAGGCTTTTGATCGACAGTCCCCCACTCCCCATCCAGACAAATATCTTAATCGCAAAATTATATACCACTCGAGATTAAATAATCAGTGGATAGGATGGAGAGGTGGAGAGTTGACATTGTGGGTTTATATGCTACCTGAGCCTGGTGGAGTGGGTGATAGCAGCACCGTCTGCCCTCTACCTCAACAGTATATAGAGTCTGGAGTGGTGTGAAGGGTGCTCAGGCTTCAGTCCACCTGATAACCAACCTGCACCACGCAAGGTAAACTTAATAAGAGGCAGCCAGGGTCACTCGCCAAGGGCTGTGAAATGTGAATGTGGGGAGTGGATAAAAGGGGATGAGAGAAAAGGTGTCTTCATTGTAGCCTTCGTGTATCCCCAGTACATATATACATTTGTATACGTATATATACACCACATGGACGTCTGACATGCAGGAGTGACGTTAATTGCATGAACTGTGAAAATTGCATGAACTGTGAAGATAACATCATATATAAGTTTACTATAGACATAATGTAAAAGTATTACTCTTTTATTAAGAAGTCAGATAATTGTCATTTAATACAAGATAAATATACGCAATATGCTAGACTGGATGATTCTCAGGAGCAGAACCCTGGTTGCTAGGGACCAGGCAAAGGGTCAAAATATATAGGCAATGTACTAGAAAAAGTAGCATTTTTGCTGTTTTCTTTTCAAATATTGGGATTAGAAAATAATACTTCAAGTATATGATGCAAATTTTGAATATCTTTCTGATTCTGGAATGCATTTTGCTGTACGATGCCTGGATCTTTTCTGATAAGAATTTTAACACCTTTTTCTAGTACATTTCCTATTTAATTTAACCCTTCATGAGGATTCTTATCAGTAGGAAGATAAGCCTGATAAGGGCCGTGCTGGTTGCTATGACGTCACTGCTGCTCCCTAGAATAGTCGGGAAGATGCAGATTGCATTGCAATTACAATGTACCATCAGCCGATTATTCTCTGTTCTTCTAATACCTACAGTCCACTGGTCCTCTTCGGCCAACTTCGGCCATACATTTCCTACATAAAAGTCGGCCGAAGAGGCCCAGTGGACTATGGGTATAACCTTGACTCTATTGGGTTAACTATACATTTCTTCTCCATTTGCATACGTACAGGAGGTCATTTCCTAACAATGCTGATAAACACAGGTAGGAAATGCCCTCCAGACGTTCATTTATCACGTAGTCATGCCACCAGACATCTATCAATTCTGTCTGCTCTCTCAAATACATCACCTGTATGAGAGCAATATGCATCCAATCAATAGGACTTTATGCCACTTAGATTGTTTGAATATTGCCATTAAAAGTACTCATAGTTGACACTGTGCCTACCAACCAGAGTCCCACCCTTCAGAGGTTATCTCCTCTTCTGGCGTATCTCTATGAGGTCAAATATAGACTCATATCACCAGAGCAATCCAGCAGACCCCTTATCACCCAAAATCAAACTTATTGACCCATGTGGTGGAAGTGGTCAGCTGCCCACAATGCACTGGTTCCAATGGCGGCTAGACATAATGTCTCCACCTGGTGGCCAGAGATGACAGCCAGGAGAGGTTCCTGGAGCCCCCACTCCCGACCCTGAAAGAGTGTCCGGGATCCTATCTCCTCTAGAGACTAGGCTGTCTCTGCTATATTCCTACCCCTGTAACCTACCACTCTGATCCTAACACGCTGCTGATATCAGTCATGCAGGTACAGGTCCATCTTCGACTGTCAGGGATTGTAGTCCTTGCCTAGACTGGCTTCAATCCCCAAGCTTCCCTCCCACACCATACACCCCACCACTGAGCTTTTGTTGATTCCACTAGAAGTCTTTCAGTTTTTCTTTTCTTTTTAGAAGTGTTGTCTGCCTCTTTCATAAACATCAATAGCATCATTATACCAGAACAAGTCTAGTGCTTGCCTGCTTGTGACCCTTTTGAGTTTCCAGATACATGTATTCAAGGCTTGTGGTATTAGATTTAACTGCTTTACTGCTTTGTGAAATAGTTGTCAAGAACAGGAAGGTCTTATGGTGGCGTATTAAAATGATATTCATAATGATATATCTGTCGATCAGCATTTGCAATGTCCAATATTGTATATGGCCTCCGAAAAGCATTCCATGTAACCTAGGAAAGTGTTTCTAACTTTCTTATACCTGTGGGAGGGGCACTGTTGGCAATCCTTGGTGGGTCGAGTTTCACATAAAAGTCTACAAAATGCTTTATTGTATATTTCCTCCCTTTAAAACGTTTTTGTTCGGGATCTAGGGTCCAAGTTAGCCCAATCAGCAGCTATCGCACTAGGATAGGCTTCCGTTATGCAAATCCCCAATCGTGAATCATTACAACTACTTGGTAGGTCCGCACCCATTCTACCACCTCCGTCCACACTCTCTCCTCACCCTGACCGATAACCTTGGTGGTGTAGGGCGGTGAGGTGCTTTGATCCTTGATTACCTGTAGTAATGGGATCACTGTACGGGCCGTGACAGTACATAGAGTAACACACTCCCGCCCCTGGTAGGGCACGGACTGCACAGCTTCTCCAGTGTCTAATCCTCTAAGGGCCCATAGTGATTTAATGTTATAATTATGCTCATTGGTTGTTATGATGCATGGATGATCTCTCGCGAGTAATGCGCCACAGCTAAATCCATGCATCATGCTGATTCAACGTGGTCGCTACAGTAATAGGGTTGTAACGATTCTACTCGCCAGTACAGCATAGACGCGTCATGAACCTCGAATCATTTTGCGGACCCTAGAGGGCTTGGGACGCCTGGGCATCGTCATCTGGGCACCAGAGAATTTGTCACGCGATATTTGACACGAGATAAAACAACGAGAGAAATTAACAGGGGTTTAAAGAAGAAAAACTTGTTAGCCTAACATAATAAATCTCTTAACTTTGATGTAATTCCATCGGGGTTATGAGATAAACTGAGGTGAGTTTGAAAATGGAAACTGTGCATTTAGCATTTTTCTTGTTAATAACATAAGGTGTGCCCTAAAGTGTTGAACCTGTAAACGCACGGGTCTACTTGCTTTTCTAGTCTTGTAAATTATAAAGCCATTAGACATGCCTGTTGAGTCTGGGTTCATGGCAAAGTGAACTTGAGTGTGAACTAGCTGGAAACTAGAAACAAACACTGTAGGCAATATATACCGTGTAGTAGCAGCGTATAGTGTTACAGGGCTGGAGGGCTCTGCATAATATAACACAGGGCAGGGTATGAAAGGTTGAGACGGGCAGTTTTAGTGAAGCCACTCGCGTCCGTGCGGCGTAGCGCACCGCTCACGGAAGCCACTCGCCTGGAACCCGGGGCGACAAGCAGCCACTCCCGGTCTCCGGCCGCCTCCAGGACTTTCCTGCCCAGCGGCTGGAAGCCACCCACCTGGCCGCTCCTCCCTCCTGCCGACAGCCCGGGGGGACCTCCGGGCGGGCGGCACAGGGTGTAGGGCGGTTTACACCTGCTGGTCGGCCGTCATACCTGTGTTACACGTGGTCGCCGCCTCCAGGCAGAGATACCTTTCCTCACGTGTGTTATAAGGAAGCCAAACCGAGTAGGTGTATTAAGGAATTAGAAAACGCCAAATTTTCATTCCCTACTATACTCCCCAACAGCTAGTAATATTTCTTAATGATCATGTTAATGCATACAGATGTCCTGGGGCAGATGTAGGCCTTGATAATGAAAAACTATGGTTTACCATCGAATCGCTGTATGGAGTTTAAGGATATATATTTTATGTTTTACAGCTAACACCCACATCAGCTCGGTACCTGTATATCATACAGTTGTAGGTTACGCCGTGTTGGGGCAGTGTGTCGCAGCCCCAGGGACCGGTTTGATGGCCACCAAATGGAATTCTGTTACTTGTCATAAATCACACCAGGGTTCGTGCCACAACATGTGCTGCTGCCCTGAGCAGCTCATGTACCGTCATGTAGACCCATGTAGGACCGAGCTGCTCCCCACGGGAATAGTGAACTTTAGGTCTGGTATACATTTGTATCCTACCAGGCTTAGAGAGAAAGTCTGAAAATGTGGTTGTAACTATATATTGCGTATAATATCTCGTATAGTATCTTGGAAACCCTTCATGCGTTCTAAAACCTCAATACAAAGAAGGGTGTGATACAGAAACTGTTATTTCACAGGTATTTCTTCGTGCCTAGTACATTTAAATTGTTTTCGGCTTCAATGAGAGTCCAGCGTGACGAACGAGCAGTAGACGAGTCGTTGGGAGATCCTCCTTGCAACCTTATTCCTCTCTCCTCAGAAGCACGCGTCATCCCCGAAGTCAACAACTATTGTGGTGACAACTCTAGGTGACGGTCGACGACGACCCCAAACCCACACCCACAATGGACGTATTGTTCCTCCTGTACATACTCCTCTATTCTAAGCTCCACTTACACTTTGATGTAAAGGAGTGGATCCATGGGACTATGGGCATTTAGTTTAGAGGTTATGCCCTCATTTATATCTGAATCGTGGAGGGTCCAGAGGGCCTTTTCAACTCTCTGCCGGAATCTATGGTCGCAGACTCCAGTACGTGGCCATTGGCATTTTGGGCTCCGGTCTCATATCTCCATCGGCCGGGAGGTGTGGTGGACCCCGGCGGGTGGCTGGAGGGAGGATATGGCCAGAGCAGGGTTGTTCTGGTTTTGATTATTCAAAACAAACCAACTGCAGGTGGTAGAAACAACAACACTAAGGATCCAATTATCACCTCGTGAACTATACCTCTCCCCTATACACGTTCCTGGATCAGATGTCTATTTATAACCAAAGGAGCAACTCCTGATTATGTTGTAGACATGATGATGTATGGGATAATGCTCACGGATATCTAAAATGGACACATACTAGAGTGCATTCTCACACTTTAGCCTGTTGCCACGATTTGACGTTTTGACGATGCCCCCACCACCATACGAACATGTGGAAATATTTGAATCTCCATTATAATTCTGAAGATAATACTCACTTTGGGGACGTCCGAATCGCATATTTGGTGATTTTCCCCATGGTTTTTGAGACATTGCTACGGTGCATTTGAAAATATTTGTGTGTGACCATGTCCCCACTTGAAGATTCAAAAAGTACACTTGTATATAATATTATTTGATGAAGTCATCTTCACCATCACATATTCCATATAGCTCTTATACCTATCGATGACTATCTAACGTCGTTTTGTTCATGTAGACAGAGGTACAAAGCAGAGCACATTTTCTTCTAAGCAAGATAACTCGGCAATTTTTACTAGTTAGTGCGCAATACACAATCTCAGATGTCAATCATTCAATGATATGTCACCTCTCTAGTAACATGATAAGTGTCATCACTCTTAGAATAGGCCAGTCATGATAGAAGATGGTAAACTTCAAACATAGCTAATAGACTCTATACCTCAACATCCTGTGTCATATCTACGGCCAAAGCTGGGTCTGTATAGTTAAAACCTCAACTGGCTTATATCTCCACTCATACTGACACCCTGTTATCTTCAACCTGGTTATCAGTGCAGGGATTGCGTCTTCATATAAAAACACCACTGTCACTATCACCACTAATCGGTTTGATAGTGATACCGAAGCCAAGCTATGTTAACCTGGACCCGATTGCAGCGCCGCCGCCTCCGGCCAGGTGAGACACTAAATGCGGCATAACTCAGGTAGGGCTACGCTGACGGAAGGCATTGACCCGCTCCCAGGTGATAAATGATCAGAGGTGAGAAGATGCGCAAACATTTAGATAGTGAGGATCTGAGGGCCTGGCCCCCTAAGCCTGCCATGTCCCATACTGCCCCGCTAGCAGCAATCTTCCCCTCACCCCTCACAATATAAACTTTATCTATGGTGTGCAGGAATTCCGACATGGACCCCAGACTTTTCGCCAAGGTTAGGTACTGGCTTCTCCAGTATCATAGTGGCACACATTTTTTTTTCTATAATATTTATGATTTACACAGGCTAGTCTTTGAAGATCTTCACATATTTTAATTTTTATTTATTTCTTTTGCTTTCTCAATAAATACTATCAGAAAAAAGTTTTTTTGATTTTATCAGAAAGAAAAGGACGCTGATTATTTTATCTAGCAAAGTATATGATCGTATTTCAGTTCTATAGGCATTTTTGCGCACATCCTATGAACCGTTACCTTGTACCTTGTATAATAACATCTGGGTTATCTGATTGATGATATCTTATATATGTTTCATATACAATCTCATTTAGTCATATGTATTGATCAATATCATTGGCATTTGCATAAGAGAGATGATGAAAATATATACAACTTACCCATTTCTACGTAGTACCCAGCCAGTGCAGACTTGTTGTCACTGCTACAGGAGGATGTCATCCACGCCTCCTCCAGGGTCCCAGTCTCAGCTCCCACTCAGAGTCAGACTACAAAGTGGTGTGTACAGGTAAGGAAGGTATAATACTCCTGTATACAGCAAACTATCCTAGTTATCTCAACACTGTGGAACCTGTCGAACTCTGGAACGTTAATAAAACTTGATGACAAGTCATCACAGAGTCAATGGTTGCATGTTAACTCAGGTGTATTGTCTCCACCTGTTGTGCCCTTCTCCAGGGTGTGTCCGTCAGCAGGTTATGTTAACACTTAATGGTGGTGAAAGTCTCTAGACTCTGAAGATAACAGGTGTAATCTCCAAGCGGTGATTCCTATTGCTGTTGTTCACTGATGGCATCAAGGCTCAACTCAGCGGCAGGTAGGAGCAGGCTGGTAAGACTTATGTAGAGGGTGGTAGGGTAGTTCAGAAGTTTATGTTCGCCTGGAGGATGTGCATCTAGGCGTGATGGCTCCTCCAGGGCTTGGTGCTGTATTGTAGAGTATTGTAGGATGTCCCTTAATAGAGTTAGACCATTAGTGGTCAGTCCAAGTCACTGACAGCTATCTGTCTGGTTCGTGGGACACCTTACCCCGTGCTATATCTCCTCCTGTGTATACTTTCTCACTCCGGGCGGCGACAACTTCTCCCCCTGGTGGCAGAATGGTGCAGTGGCGGCCTCCCGTGCCTCCTCCAGCTTCCCCTCCCACCCGCCAGGTCCCGCTGTGTGCCAGTGGTCATGAAACATAGACTCAGCCAGCTCCGGATTGGATAAGCCGGAGGCTGTCGGCGGGGCAGCGACCAATGGGAGGTCAGTATGGGGGGTGGGGGGTCGTTCATGAGAAGGGCCACACCTGAAAGGTGTGCAGGTTCCTAGATTCACCCTGAAAGTTCTAAAATTCTGTCCTGTTGCCAAGCAGTGTCCTATGTACGCATGTCTTGATATGAATATAATATTATGTGTACTTTGAGAGTTGCTTTATTACACCCAGACTCTAATAAAGGTGAATTGAAAGCCAAGGCATCGTAATTACTCTACACCAACTCTACGTGTACAACACTTTGTAATTCTAATTACTACGCCGCTTATACTCCTAATGATTGTACACCAAATTGTGTGGACAACAAAACGATGATCAGACCATGGGTGTATGAGAAAACAATAGAAAGTTTCAGAGCCATAATTGAGCTGTGGAAGGGCAATTATAATGCACGGGATAGAACTCTGCGAACAAATACGAGAAAATGTGGCATTAAGTGAGACCAGGCACAACTACAACCCACCATGACTGGTTTGATAACATGCTATCTGGGACGATAATGGCTACGACGGTCTGTCAATCTGAAAACAAATTGCTCCTCCGACCTTTCACGTGTTAACACCACCCAGTGCTGCAGCAGGTTTACACTAAACGTTTCTAGATCTGGTTCCATCATTTTCAGCTTGGATCCGCTCGCTGGAGCCCGGCAGGATGCTGAACCACACCGGCTCCTCCAGGGCCCGTCAGCTGGGTACCAGGTGGGGGTTTACTATTATGCAGTACACAGATTACCTACGGTTAATACTCATGGAGCTGGCTCTGCTATTCACATGCAATGAGTAGCTCACTGAAACTCATTTAACCCCAAGTTATAACTGTTATATTATCAATTATTTCAGAATAGTCAAATCTGACAGACATGGCAACTTTCAGCCTTTATTAGTCTATGCCATTAGCTTAAAAATACCCCCCATCAGGCGCTCAGGGAATAAAAAATCTTCTATGCAAATAGATGGAAAAGGTGTTAGGAGTAACATTGACTGGGAGTGGTTATTTGTTACAAAATGCAGCGTGCTCTCGATGCAGCGTTTGAGCTGCTCACTGCGGAGAATAAATACACAACGAGTTACTCCTGATGGCCGCCAGGTGGCCAGGTTTGTTTCCCTTCGTGATGTTGCGGCCTGCTCACAGGGTGCGCGGCAGACGCCGACTCAAAACATCCACTGAGCTTCAAAGAAACTCTAATGAGACTTCTCTAACATTTGGCCTATGTCACATATCCCGTTTTCTAATTAGCGTGAATCAATAGACTGCAATTGGGAATACAATGTAACCACAGAAGATAATTAACACTATAATATTCCTGGTATCCTCCTTGATATGTAAACATTATCACCATTGATAGGTACACCAGAAGCCACTTCAATGACACGAAGCCATACTTTCGTAAACATCATTGTTTATACAGTATCACATTCAACATTTTCTTCAGGCAGTGAACTAAACAATCTGATATGGAGTGAGTATGAAATTGAGACACGACATAGAATCTGATGAATATCTGCAGAGTGAAGCAACATCTGAAGCCACTGATAGCTTTTTCCCCCTTACATCCGCGATATCAGGAAGCCACTCCAAGAAGTTTATAGTAGAACCATTTTGTTAAAAATTGCAGAAAGTAATTAGACAAGTTTTATGTTTAATTGGTGTGAATGTTCCTGTTACCTAACATGTTCATAATTGAGATCATGCCTTTTCAGAGAAGCCATGCAACTGGTGTTTTATGTAACAGTTACTATTACAATATCTGCCTGCATGGATACATATCAGTTCCATCAGCATGCAGCCATAGTGTATGCGAATCCTCTTTTGAAGCAAGCAGCATGAGATGTGACTGGTATGTGCGTGTATACCAATGTACTGGAGGCTGAAGTCACTGATACCCTTACCTTGTATCTCCCACATCATTACATTAGCACGAGTTGGTCGGGGCTGCTTGGAAGTCTGTCAACAGAACGCTTTCTGCCTCGGCAGTACAGCGTGTCCATGCGGTGGTGAGGATTGTTATCTAGGTTTCAGCTCGTCTCACTGACTTAAGAACCCTTCAAGGACTGCAGAACACACAAAGAGGCATATGCTCAAGTCGTCATGACGCACCAATACATTGTTGGTGAGTCTACACATATGTACTCACCAGCATTGCATCGCAGCACCGTTCCAGGCCTTCGGAGTTTCATCAAACTCATGAGAGAGGGCATTTCTTCTTCCTGGCGACCAAAAGCATGAAACGTCACAACTCTAGGTTGCCCCTAAAGAGTTAATGTGAGTCGCCATTGGAGCGAGTCGTGGTCAGCTCACCGAGATGCTGTGTGTGAACAGGGTTTGTGTCTGGGTGAGTAGTTTGTGTCTAGGCAGAGCACCAGCCCACTCACAGTCTCAGCTATATTATATTAGATCAATGTCTATTAAGAAATACAATACAGAATTAGTACCTAAAGATAAGATGGTGGCACGATTTTGCCTATTTTAAACTCCAAATTAGTAAGAAAGGAAACAAAAATGATAATTAACTAATTGATTGATAAAAAGAGAGGAGAAAGACAATAAAAAAATGAGACCATTTAAACAAAAAATACGCCAGAACATTCAGAAATAAAACACAGGTTCTCCTTCAGGTTGTGCTCCCCATTTTCTAAATCATGGAACTCAACCATGGAACTGCCACTAAAAAAGATGCTAAGTTTCAAAAGCTGTAGACTCTGCATGATGTTAGCTACTCCTCTTCCATCGCCTGAGCTAGGCTCTCATGTACAGAAATAAGATATACTCTTTTCTGAGAGGAATGCCTTTCATAGCCATCCTGTACACAACCGATGATAAGGCTTCCTATTGCAGGGCCATTCTGACAGGAGTCGGGAGACATTATGTGGATATGGGGCTAGTGTTCCCTTGTGTGTTTTTGGTTTTTGACTACACGCCGGTGGGCTATAGATGATTTGTGTTTATTTGGCTTCTTAACCTGACCATACCCAGGTTCTTTTTGTCAGCCAAAAAACCAAAGCTGCATGGGGTCGGCACTGGAAGGTGGTCTACCACATTCAACATGTCATTCAGACTGAGAATTCAAAATATTGACGTGTCATTGGTACTAGTGACCAATGATGGTGAGGTGCGGGGGGGGGGGATGGCAGCATAATGGTGGGAGGGTGTGGGTTGGGGAGAGGTCATCTTCTTCATTGTGCTCAATCTTGCCAACCCCCGTCACCCCTGAAGGGCTATACATGGGGATGCGTGGTTTATAGATGGCTCAAAGAACCAGAACATCTTCTAAGGGATTTGTCATCACCATGTCATCCTCCTGCATGGTGCAAATGATGGAGCAGGCATTCCTCGGTTGTTCACTGCCTTTTGCAGCCATACCTTTTCACCAGGAGAAGGCCATGTAGAGCCTTTATCTAGCTGTGCATTCAGGTTTGTTCTGGTCTTCCTTTCTCTCTCCACATCCCTCCCCCACTCTCCATCTTCTACACCCACACCTATAAACACCTCTGTTAGCTAACTCCACAAACCTAAAGAGTCAATAAGATCCGACAAACAGTCATCCGAGCGGCAACCGAAATCCCTGCCAGTGACAAAAATCGCGCCACCAAGCCGCATTTTGGCCCCATGTTTTTCAGTTTTCAATAGATCTTTATTCGGTCTGGCTCAGAAGTCAACAAGGGCCCAGGAGAGAAGTGGCCATCGCCCCAGTGGACAAACATTACTGCCGTGTGGCGCACGGCACTGGGGGGCCCCCATACAGTGAAAACGAGTTGGGTTTCTGGGGAGTCACCGGCTCCTTGGTCGGAGGTCAAACGCTGAAACCCGACTCTCCTTCGTGCCAGCCACCCGACGAAGATCCCCACCACTAAACCGATGACAAATAAAAATATAAGAAAGTTAAAACTGTAAAAACAGATAATAAATAGCCAGAATTTGCAAAGATAAAAAATACAATCGTCTCCTTTTCACACCTTTATCTATAAGACCACCCTATAGGCTTGCCGACTCTACACCACCAGTATTGTACACCTCCAACTCACACACCTGGCTTGCCCTCCCTGTGGGTGCCAATTGGAATTCATTACATGACATAGCCTACCCACCTGCATATAATGCTAATTTTGATCCTCCTATCCTATGACAGGATCACATCTCAAGCAGGATCCAGCCACCCCATTACCTGCTCCTAACAGGCTGTGATCGGTTCCGCTAAATTTCTCACTGCAAATAAACAATGTATTCATTTTTGTTGGTGTGTGGGATTTTGTGTGCAAGTCAGCTTAGAGCTGTCAAAGACCGTGCCTAGGGGTAGGGGTGGATGGAGCAGGGTACCCGAGAGGAGACCACGGCATGAGGTATAGGGTGGGGGTGAGGGATATAGTCAGTGATCCAAGTGTGGATAGAGTGGGATATGGAATATAATAAAGGGGCTTTAATAAATAAATATATATATATATATATATATATATATATATATATATATATATATATATATATATATATATATATATCAGGATTTTTTTCTGCATACGTTAGAATATAATTACATACATACGATTGGATTCCACCTAGTTCTATGACAGCTTGAGCTGATGAATAGAGCTTTTGTGTAAAAGTGGCCTGGCTTTACCTTTGCTGGAAAAAAAATCACCAGGGAAAGACTATACAATATCTTATTAGACAATGAATTAGTTGATAGTCCACTAGCCCTTTGTCACAGAAATTTACGGAAATATATGGCTCAATCGCGTGACAGAGGCCAAGTGGACTGTGGCTTTTATTTCATATTAATCAAGCGATTCATTTCCTTTAAAAGCTTGGGGCTCCCTCTTTACCATGTAGGGCCAGGAGGTTAATTCAAAACATCCTGGGATCGCAACCTCAGCGATCTTAGGAATTATTCTACCTTATCCTATTAAGCGATCTTAAGATTAGACTGCGTTCACATTTCCTAGCCAGCACTAAGATTGATTCGATCTTAGCCTCAGGCCTCCTACACTATTCCTAGAAGTACTGACTGGGCACAGGGGTAAGAGTCCCAAAATAAAGGAATAGCTGTGGAGCCACTCTTCTTCACAACAGTGTTTATACCATCGTTCCCCATCCCCATATGGGCTAACAAAAGAGCACATGGTGCAGTTGACCCCTGTACAGTATTCAGGAGTTGTTCCCATGAATGTATGATTTATGCTTGCCTATTAGAAGCATTGTGACCTCCCCCCAGGACAAAGAGAGAGAAGGGAAGAATAACCTTAAAGTGCACTTAATACATGAGGAGCCCTAAGAGCCCTCAAGGACACTCAGCAAACATCCTCCCTCCCCTCTATATGTATGCAGCAGGCTATTCACTCTTTCAATTAGGAGTGTTCCCTGTAAGTGCTCTTGTACTCAGGTGAAACCACTATGCAATTCTTTCACTAAGATCGCAGTGATCTTAGTGCTGGAAAAGGAATAGTGAAGTGATCCCAGGACTTGCTATTCCTGAGAGGCCTGCAACCACTGCATTACATAGGGTAGACCGGCCAGGTCTTATGATATGTGCCTACACTAAGATTGCTGGGGTTGCGATCCCAGGATGTTTTGAATGAAGCTCCTGACCACCCTGCATAGTCCACTAGTTGGCAGATACCCCGGGGCAGATATCGCATGAGAGGGCTCCACTAGCCCATTTCACGATACATAATGATCACTCCAGGATATATTTACAAATATCAGCAATGGATTTGTTGCATTGCCAATTTGAAAATAGTGAGCTCAAACATCATTTGATATAAAAATGTACATTGAAAATCCAAGTTATTTTCACATTATGACTGAATGTACATGATGAAATGAGGTCAAACAGGTAAAGAAAATATGTATTATGTACAAAAAATACAAGACTACCATAGGACTTTATGGTCACACAACAGTGACACAGCGGATAACAAGATATAAACGGGCCATCACTGGTGAGTCTTAGTGATCACCACTCTCGCCATCCATGGTGAACCTGCGCTATGACATGGTGCGCGTTTCATCTAGCGAGGTGAGTGATCAACCGCCTTGCCATCCCTGATGAGTGTGAGTCATGATGATCCTCGCCAACCATGGTGAACCTGCGCTTTGGCATAGTGTGCGTTTCATCTAGCGAGGTGAGTGATCACTCGTGTTGCCATCCCTGGTGAGTGTGGGTGATCAAGATCCTCACCATCTGTGGTGAACCTGGGCTATCACGAGGTACGCGTTTCATCTAGCGAGGTGAGTGATCACCCCAGTGACCATCCCCCGTGAGTGTGAGTGATCACAATCCTTGCCATCCATGGTGAACGTGCATTTTGACGTGGTGTGCGTCTCATCTAGCGAAGTGAGTGATCACTCATGTCGCCATCCCTGGTGAGGATGAGTGATCACTCATGTTGTCATCCCTGGTGAGGATGAGTGATCACCATCCTCGCCATCTGAGGTGAGGCCATGTGATCACTACAATTGCTATTCCTGGTGATCTTGTGCTATAGCGACGCCGTGTTCATCTAGCAACATGTGTGAGCCACTTCACACAAGTTGACGAGGAGTCACGACAATTTGCTAGGATAGATTTGATATCAGCACTTTTGTATGTTAGTTCACCTATTTTCAGTTACCAAACCCCTGACTGTCATTGTGCACTCTTGAGCACCAAACAGTTTCTGTAATTGATAATTAGGGGCAAATTATGTCATACTGTGGAAAGCTAAGAGGAAAGACATTGACATGGGATGTGTTAATATATGAAGAGTTTGGTTCCAAAATGCAATAAATCCATTTTGGGTGTTTTGAGATAATGAGACATTTATCATTCCAAAAGATTGAAGAGGGGGTGGCCATTTTTGTGAGTTCCAATATCTAGGGGACCATAAATTAAACACCTCCACATTTTGTTTTGAAATCCTTGACTCTTCCTTCATGGATAAATTAAGTGGTTTAATCCCATTTTTTTTCCAAAACACAATAAATCCCCAAACTTTTTTGTTCCATAATGCAATAAATCCAACATAACCTTTGTTATACCCACATAATAGCCACAAAGTAGCAAAAGTTAGTTTTCTTTTCCATATTTGACCTTCCTCATTTAGTTGGATATAAATGAAACAGTACTGTTTTTACACTGATGGTTCTTTCCCAGACAAAATGTGATTTATCATATATTTCTTTGCAAAATGCAATAAATCCTGTTTTGTTCCAAAATGCAATAAATCCAGCCTATTTTGTTCCAAAACGCAATAAATCCATCACAACAGCTTTCACATCTTTATACCACTTTCCTTACCTGCAAAGTTGGTTTTTATTTGGAATAAGGTTATAAAACTTACAAAACACAATGATATGACATTAACAGCACATTAAATCCATAGAAATAAGGATATTAATGAACATACATATCATGAGAATGTTTGCCCAAGTGGATTTATTGCGTTTTGGAACAAAACAGCTTTGGGATTTATGTCATTTTGGAAAAAAAAGTGGGCCCTAGGTGCAAAATGGTGATGGTTTTGGGAAAAATGATTCTGCAACATTTTTTCACTAACCCCAACCTATTGTTTGCTCATCTTAACTCCATTTTTTGCAAAATGGTGATGGTTTTGGGAAAAATGATTCTGCAACATTTTTTCACTAACCCCAACCTATTGTTTGCTCATCTTAACTCCATTTTTTCAAAAATGGTCTTTATTGCATTTTGGAACCAAACTCTTCATATGTTTATAAGCATTTAATGAGGAGGATGTAAAGATTATAAAGATTGGATGGGGTGGGAGAGGGATCCAAGAAAGTTTTCACTATACTTAAGAGATACAATGTGCACTCACAATATAATGAAAAATGGTAGAGCAGAAATGTGTTGCCAAAGTGATGACTAATAGGTCGTCACTGACACCCGAAGTTGTCACCTATGACGAGCCCATGACGACCTAAGCCTGTAGATTTAGGCATTGCAAAGCTGAGGACCTACCCAGCAAATTGTCGTGACTCCTCGTCAACCTGTGTGAAGTGGCTCACACATGTTGCTAGATGGAACACGACGTTGCTATAGCATAAGATCACCAGGAATAGCAATGGTGGTGATCACATGGCCTCACCTCAGATGGCGAGGATGGTGATCACTCAGACTCACCAGGGATGGCGATGCGGGTGATCACTCACCTCGCTAGATGAAACACGCACCTCGTCATAGCGCATGTTCACCAGGGATGGCGACATGAGTGATCACTCATCCTCACCAGGGATGGCGACATGAGTGATCACTCACTTTGCTAGATGAGATGCACACCACGTCACAACACATTCACCACGGATGGCAAGGATTGTGATCACTCACACTCACGGGGGATGGTCACTGGGGTGATCACTCACCTCGCTAGATGAAACGCGTACCTCGTGATAGCACAGGTTCACCACAGATGGTGAGGATCTTGATCACCCACACTCACCAGGGATGGCAACACGAGTGATCACTCACCTCGCTAGATGAAACGCACACCATGCCATAGCGCACGTTCACCATGGTTGGTGAGGATCGTGAGGACTCACACTCACCAGGGATGGCAAGGCGGTTGATCACTCACCTCGCTAGATGAAACGTGCACCACGTCATAGCGCAGGTTCACCATGGATGGTGAGAGTGGTGATCACTCAGACTCACCAGTGATGGCAACGCTGGTGATCACTCACCTTGTTAGATAAAAAAATGCTCATGATCATTGACATTGGTAATCATGCAGCCTCACATCTGCCAGATCAAAGTATGTTTTGCCAGAGAAGGTATTGCCATATGTATCTTCCCTCCAACCACAGACAACGTGTTCATGTAGATATTTCCCTATGTATTTTTCCTGTAACCAGAGAAAAGGTGTTTATGGATAGTTGCTTTCATTTTAGAGATACCTCTATCGAAATTCAATTGATATTTTCTCTATATAATCTTGTTTGATTCAACTCTTAAGTATTACATGGAAATCAGTGTGAAACAAAACACATTTGATACGTATGGGACTTATACTTCATGCCCACACTTCCTAGATAGGCTACATGTTGAACAGTGGTGCTGTCTCAACAACTTTGGCAATGGTGGTGATAAGTTGCCATTCTGAGTGAGAGTGAGTGACAGATGATGCAATCCTTTTAGAGCATTGACTTGGAGTGACACAAATTCACTGAGTGAGACCAATGTCAATGATGGTGGTGAAAAGGCGCCATTCTGAGTGAGAGTTGACAGACAGTGGCACATATTGACGGAGTGAGTGAGATCCATGTTGGCGATAAATCAGAGAAAAATCCAGGCTTTACAGTACAATGCATTAAGAATTAGTCTTAGACCCAACAGGTACTTCTATTAAGTAATTACATAGAAAGTCAAAAATTCTACCAGTTGACATTAGAAGGAAAGACCTACAAGGCGTATTGGGTCAAACATTGGTTAGTTGTGGTTCTCGAGATCTAATAGGTAATGCAAATACTAGAGCTGCTGAATCACTGACGGTCCTTTGGTTAAGGTGTATTTATCCCATACTGAAAGAATTAGACAACCACCCCATAACAGTGTTTTTCAGAATGGAATATAATCTCAGCTGGTATTAGACTAAAACAAAATAATTTCAAAAGATGCTTATTATTGTCATATATTGTGTTGTATTTATTATTGCATCATTTTCATCTTCATCATTGTCAGGACTTCCCTTCATATGCCCTAAGTAATACCATTAATGGAGTTTTCAAACTCTAATTGTGTAAATTTGTTTATTTGAAAGTATTTATCAAGCTAAATGCTAACAAATCAAGTTAATATTCAGGCCCAGTGGGCACATCCATGTTGATTCAGCGTTGAATCAACGTTTGCAATGTTTGCATGTAAACAGCTGATTCAGGGTTGGAAAATGTTTAAAATTATAAGTGTTTCTGTGATTCAATGTCTAACCATCAGTGCTGATTCAATGTTTGTATTTCTATGTTGATTCAATAGTGTTTAAATGATGTTTCAATGTTGATAGTTGTTAGGGGATTCTAATTTGAAATGTCAATGCTGAATCAAGATTGAAATCGAAATCATTGATTCAATGTTGACAAGTCAATTTTTAATTGAGAACAATATTTCAAATTTGATAATGTTGACTGTTGATCTTCTGTTGAAATGGTGATGGTTGACAAAACCGATGGTATGATTGAAAAAGTGTTGAAGACAGGTTGATCAACACTATCAACATGTACCAACCACTTGCCAATGTTGATTCTGTGCCCACTGGGGTGCTACGAATTAATACTTTCATATAGTTCATATATACACATTATCTTACAATTGATAAATATAATTATTTGTTGACATTTATGTGATGTTCGATATAATAAAATATTATACTTTTTTTAATGTATTCAAATCATAAACATCACCCTATGGATATTTTAGGGGGTTGGGAGTAGGTCCCCCAATGGGAAATCTTAGAACCTAGACATAATGAATTTGCTGCTTCTACTACACAAGCGTATTGTTTTTTTCTTTTTTTAGGGGGTCTATGCCCCCTCCCCCTACTTCGTGTTCCGACACCTGGGATTACCAGATGCTGAGATTATCAGATGCTGACTCAGGATGGCTCTCACTTATATCACTCTGAGAACCTCTATCATAGGGTATACCTAAGGTAGGTGCACCGCTACAAACCTACCTCGGTACAGGTATGTTTTCTTGTGTACCTGTCCTCATCTTTAACCTTCTGGGGGTTACCCTTACACTGACCTCGGGTCTGAAGGGGACAAGGAAACGTGCCTTTACCAACATACCAAGGATAGCCACTGACATTCCATCAAGATCATAATTCTCACCCCCCCCCCACCCCATCCTATCACCACCAGCGACACACTTTGAAAATTTCGGTATTAAGGTAATTTGAAATCTATCTAGAGAGAGTGTCTTCTACAGGGCAAGAGTTACATCAAAAGCAACACTTTTAGTTGGAGATAAAAAGTTGAATTACTTGACCAGGTAATGTGATGGGTGGTAGGGAGGTAGTCGGGGTGTTGTACAGCCATGTCATTGTTAGCTCTCCATGCACAGTCTACATTTTATCACGTTTTCACATCTCCCAAGGCATCAATAGCCAGGTTTGCCGGCCATGTCTGTGGAGAGGGGATGAGGATAGGGAAAGGATGGAGTCATTTACCACCAATAAGTCACCAAACCTTAGCCAGACCCCCCCCCCCCACACACACACACACAAGGCCAACAGTGTTGGTGGTTGTCGCCAATATTCTACACCTCCATGTTTAATCATCTGGTTTGGTGTTGCACCTTTTTGTGCTCTCCCCCTTGACAATGGAGTTTATACATATATCAAGTTTTGTTACCCTGTACCTGAGGGGTTGTATGCACACTCTCCATGTGGACTACCCTGGGTGTTTCCTGAAGCAGCCATGGCTTATTCAAGGGTCACAGAGTGTTAAGGAGAAGGTCAGAAGGTTTGAATTGGGATCACACTGTAGATTTACCTCTTGGCGATGAGTGTCTGTCTGAGGGGTTTATCAGACTAGGGGATTGCTCCTGTGGTTTTCTCAAAATAATAGCATGTATCAAATGGATGTATATACAAGTGTAAATAAAGCTTCCTTATTAAACATAATATTATCATTTCAAGTTAAAAGGATTAATATGGAAAACAAAACATTGAAAGAAGACTGCCCCCTAAATACTGCTTATCATAAATGGAGGATTACATATCATATATTATAGGATATTTTGTAAAAGTAGAGTCACACCTGTACATAGGATCACTATATTTGCAAGAAATGTGGTCAAAACATGCGAAGGAAAAATTTAGGAATCTATCACGGAGGGACCGATCAACTGGTGAATGTGTCATTGTTAGCACTCTTTATCCATTTTATTGATACAGGTAGGCCTATGTCAAACTGTATTCAAGTGTTATTATTTACTTGTGGAGCAAGAGCTTGATAAATCAGTGTTGCAATGCTTAGTCATGTTTATTCTGTTTATATGCATGAGAGCATGTTTCACCAAATAGGATTGCCTTGCAGAGGGAATACAATTTGTGGTCTGATATGACGACCACAGTGCCTCTCATGCACACCTTACAGGCATGTGTGGATGTAATCATGCATACTTAGCTTTATCTCACCACCTGAAGCAACACTGCCGCCCCATAATAAGATAACTTTAATAACAAATGTCAATAGACATTTCCAAATCCCTGTGTGGGACATCACTAAGACCCAACCAAGAACAATGGCATCATAAGCTGCGTAGCAATGCTGACAATTTGGATGATTCACAATTTGTTGACACTCACCTAAGTATGCCTCTCTCCTCACATTTCTCACTCTACACCTCTGTCAGTCAGTCTGTTTGTCTGTCTCTCTGTCACTGTCTGTCTGCCTTTGTCCCTCTGTCTCTGCATTTCCCTGTCTGCCTGTCTGCCTCTCTGTCTGTTTGTCAGTCTCTTTGCCCCCTGTCTGGCTGTCTGTCTGTCTCTTTGTGTGTCTGTCTCTCTGTCTCTGACTCTGCGACTCTCTGTCTGTCTGTCTCTGTCTGTCTGTCGCTGTCAATCTGCCTGTCTGTCTGTCTCTGTCTCTCTCTCTCTCTGTCTCTGTCTGTCTCTGTCTCTGTCTCTCTGTCTCTCTGTATCTGTCTGTCTGTCTGTCTGTCTGTCTGTCTGTCTGTCTCTCTCTCTCTCTCTCTCTCTCTCTCTCTCTCTCTCTCTCTCTCTCTCTCTCTCTCTCTCTCTCTCAGTCCCCCGGTCGGTTTGCCGCCTTTCCTCTCATCCCTATTCTTTCTTTCTCCCTCTCGCGTTGTTCTCTCTCGCTCCCTCCCTCTCGCCTCGACATTTTACCTCTTTCTTTATCTACCTCTCTCGACATCTCGTCTCATTCGTCCTTCCAACCTCATATCTGTGAGACTGTGTCTTTGGCTCCTATTTTTTTTTCTTTGGAGACAACAACGCATCTTCTATATTACACTTTGCTAAACTGCCTCTCTACCTTGAAGAGGCACCGTCCTGGCCAAAAAGTCAAAAAAGAAGTCTTAGAGTGCGGTCTTGGAGAATCTTAGTGAAGGGATCGGACGGGGAGGGGAGGTGCTAGAGCAGAAAGCATTTTACAAAAGTCAATCGGAAATATGGGAGAAAGTGTTTGCAGCTCGGCTCAGCTGAGCAGCGGTGTGTGTGTGGTGCGGCTTTTGGAGCAGAGGACACTGACGGCGCGGGAACACACAGACACACGCACATGAACCACGCCTCGACGCACTGCAGAATGTAGAACAATGGATTTAGA
Source organism: Acholoe squamosa (assembly GCA_949317995.1). NCBI lineage: Eukaryota > Metazoa > Annelida > Polychaeta > Phyllodocida > Polynoidae > Acholoe > Acholoe squamosa. Next base: position 102,535,540 of record OX439035.1, on the reverse strand, counting down.
CTGGGGGAAGCCCCTTCTGTCTCAAGTGTTTTGGTGTTTTCCCAAAAGATGGCTTTACTTCTGGACTCAGGGGAGAGGAGGGGCTGGAGGGGACTGTTCATGTATGTGTGCATAACTGGAGGAGGAGGTGGGGGGGGGTGGTCTTCATGTACATGTTGAAGAGCAGAATGGGTCTATGGAGCAGGGGGAGAGGACATACCACAATGTTGTATGCCATATAGCTCCATAGGTGGCATACAGCTGGGGTGTTGGAGGAGGGGGAGGGATTCCCCAAGCATGTAGGCAGGTGCCTTGATCTCTGCCCTCTTGCCTCCACCTGCAATGATGAGCCGTGGGAGTTTTTAGTTTCAAGGTGGGTGATCCACGTCCACACAGGTATATGTGGTGGAACACCCCTATATCCAGGTATGCCCAGGTGCGCCTCCCTCCCACCCCTCACACCTCCACCTCCTGTAGGTGTCTGTGTGCCTACCTGCCTGTCAACTCACACAGTGGACACCTGGGCGGGATGTATTGCTGGGACCATGGGGATCCTTTATATTATTTTCCTATAAAAAGTCTAACAGTAGAGGTATGTTGTGTGGGGAAAGTGAGCGCATTATTACCCAAGAAGATGCCTTGGTGAAAAATGATGGGAGAACGTCAGCAGGCATGACTTGGACGTGACTGCCAACGGGATGAGGTCATACCTGTACAGAATCTAACATGCCTATAACCAGGCTGTATACCGTCTACAGGTTGAGGGGAAACATGTGAAGGTTTTGAATACAGGATTTGATTAGTTCTGATGTTAATCAATGAAAATTGATATATTGCTGTAGCTCAGGGACTATCATGTCTTCCCCTCTCGGCAGATCGTTCCCCTGAAGCCCTCAAAGCATATGAGTTTGAGTTTGAATAGTTTTATTTGACAAAAGATCATTTCAGTTACAAATAGCTGTTTGTCTGTGCCAAAAACGGTCAACAAATAGCAATGAACATGAATTGTCCTTTCCAATTGACTTATGGGTTTGTGAATTGCCTCTAAAGTGTCCCAACTACCTATGAATACCCTACAGATGCCCTTATACAAAATTGGAAGAATATGTGGTAGGGTAAGCTGAATCAGTGCTTCTGTTACATGCATGACCAAAGATAACTTGTAACATAATATGCATGCTATTGATAGGATGACCACGTGGAACTGTTCATTCTATTGATAGGATGACAACATGGAACATCTGTTCTCCCCTCTTCCCTCCTCAATCACCTTTTCCTCCCTCCTTCATTCACTCTTCCCTTTACCTCCCTCTTCCTTTTTCTTTCCTTCCTCCTCTCCTTCTTACTTTCCTTCCTTTCTCCCCTTCCCTTCCCCCCTCCTCTTCCCTTTTCTCACTATTAAAAGTGCAGGTACTATAGCCAGTATGGAATCAGCTAGAGCGGTCATCCTATTAATCTATGGACGATCACAGGGTTATCAATCACCAGCGGGCCTTTTACAAGTGCATCCTGTATTATATATGTATGACCAAATTTACCGTTTATACCTATTTCATACCTAGTCACCCCATTCCTCCCATCCACCAATCATGTATGATTGTAACACACCCTTGGTTTCAACATTCTCATGAGACATTTATCAACACACTTTTGATTAGTGTGAGTAGTGCACTGAAATGTGGGTTAATGTGCAGCAAAAAGAAAACGTGCTTTGACATTTCTTAGGCTGTTGACCAAGAATAATTAACCTGAAGCCATCATACAGGGCTTAAAGGGTTAACTAACAGCAGGTGCTACTCATATAAGTTAACATCCATAATCTGCACCCCACTCTCAGCTTTCATCACCAGTCCATTCACATCTATTACCAATAAATCACCGCCTCTGCCTCCCTTGTCCCTCTATTTGCTCATCTCTCTGTTCTCTGACGAAACAAGACAAATTCTGCATTGACCCATCCTCTCACAGGTCCCCCTTGATGTTCTCTCCTATTCCATGTGCCGACACCTCTCCACGGCAGGCCGGGAGCACGGGCCGGCTGTCTTGTCCTTGATCCCTTGGCGGGAACGGATGGTCGCCGGCCGGTGAAGGTGCGAGGCCCAGCAGGCGGTCTCCCCGTCGCCAATAGCTACCTGTACCGACCGATTTCCCGGGCTCGTCTCTCAGCGTCCCGCGGCACTTTGGATCACAAGCCCCCCGCGGCTTCCCGCCACCTTCACACGTTTATTCCAGCTTCTCCAGGGTCCGTCTGCCTTGTGCACCGCCCCGTGCCTAGTGTCTCGCTACGGGAGGCCAAAATGAGCTTTTCATTTAACCTTCTGTGCCGATTTGTAGCCAATAAAACCAATAAAAGCCCATCATAACGACATCCGCACTCTGTGAATACCGTAACGCATGGGGCTTGAGGCTGAACTACATTGGGTGCATACTAACACATTACCTACATTCATCGATCATTGTACCGGAGGGCATTTCTTAATAGTGACAACAACATTATTGGGACCCCCCCCCCCTCCTGCAGAATCCCCAAATTTAATTTCCAACCTTTCGGATCGAACTGCAGAGTGGTGCGACCCCAGGGTGCGACGTCCCGCGACAGCTTCGCCCATCACATCGTGCGCTCAGAATACCACGTCATGCATTGACAATGGTCATTGTTAAATAATAGCAAAGTCAAGTACACAGTTCACCCTATAAGTTACACAGTACACAGTTCACCCTATTAGTTACACAGTACACAGTTCACCCTATAAGTTACACAGTACACAGTTCACCCTATAAGTTACACAGTGTAATGTATACACTGTAGTATCTATAGGAACTAGGAAGGAAAATTCGCAAACTTGATTGGGGCTGTGTACTCATGACGTCATGCAGGAGGTAGGAGGGGTAGGCCTGGCGTGACAGAATTAATTTTCCATATACCTTTAGCATTGCAAAATTGGCAAAAAGCATGACGAGGGGGGGGAGGGGTCAAAAATGGTCAAAAAAAGCATAACGTCATTTGTACACAGCCCCATTCTACTGTGAGACGTTCTCTGTGAGACGTTCCCTCATTGCATCCACTGTTTTTTTTGTTTTTTTTTTGTTTTTTTTTTTCGGAAATCAGTTACTTTTGGTCTGTGGAACGAAAACTGTCTCACATTCATTTACAATTATCACTCCGCCTTCAGATCCAGTGGCGGATTTAGAGGGGGGGCGCCCCGGCCCCTGCATTCTATATGTAGTATGTACACCACCTGCGTTCCCTTCTTCAAAAAAGTACCCCATTTTCATGAAATTTTATGCAAAAAAGACCCCTTTTTGTGGGAAAACGTTGACTTTTCAAGGTAGAAAAACACCCCTTTTTCTCACAAAATGCTGATATTATTTTAAGCACCCCCTCTATTTTCCCACATTGAAAATAATTTGAGATATTGTCTCAATTAAACAGCATAAATTTTATACCTGTGTGTGAATATTTATTGGGAAAATAAAGGAGGGAAATCCCCTAAACTACAGAAAGCATCCATGTTCTTCAAATTCCATGGAGTCAGCCCATAAAAACACCCCTTTTGTCTCTAAACCATGCAGGTTATTTGAGGAAAAACACCCCTTTTTCTTGATTCCAGGGACATTGGAATGAGATGGAAAAACACCCTTTTCCCCTGCTTTGGGGAACGCAGGTGGTGTACCTCTACCAGAGAAAGTGCAGGGGCCGGGGGGGGGGGGGCGCACCCCTCTTTTCTCAAGTACTTAACAGTTTATTCACATATTTTGGACCCCAAGATTTGCTCAAAAATAGGGGTGCGCCCCTCATTTCGGGCCACGCCCCCTCCTTTTCCAGATCCTGGATCCGCCACTGCAGATTTGTCGAAACACGGAGTGAGACATGCCCCACCCGATCCCCACCCTAGACAGAACTGTACAACAATTACGTTGGCTCCGTTCGACGAGTAAAGGATATAAATGTCTCAAATTTGTGTCTATAATTATACAGTTTGTGACAAATGATTTTCAAGGGCCCAGCCATCACCGTGCTGCCATCTGCAGTCACCGAGAGGAAACTAACCAGACCCACTATTAGAGTGATCGTTTGGATGCCACTGCACGTCTGTCCAACGTATTGGTATTGAAGACTATCTTTCGAGAACCCACGACTGATAAGCAATAACACGATGATGCTAAATTGATGAACGCCATTGATAAGGGGTTTAGTCGAAAGACTTGACAATGAAGGTAGAGAATTATATCTTCCGACTTTGCAAGAAACATATCTATAACGTTTGTAAAAGACATTTTTCTACGTTAAAACATGTGTAAAACGTATTTTGAAGGTTGGGAAAATGATTGGATAGACAGGTTTTACAACAATCTTTTTTTTTCTAAATCTAGACCTTGGATGATTTTATCAAACATCATTAAACATTTTCTTGCGTGCACAGAAAGTTTTTGACTTTCTTAACAATGAATAAATGAAAAAAAAACCACGTTTCACGTTAAGAGGTTCCCTAGCAGTGGTGGATTTAGAGGGGGGCACGGGTGCGCCCCCCTCCCCCTTTTTCCAGTACTTAAGAGTTTAACTACATATATTGGACCCCAAAATTTGTCCAAAAATAGGGGGTGCGCCCCCTCTTTTTGGGCCGTGCCCCCTCCTTTTCCAAATCCTGGATCCGCCACTGCCTAGTGCCTCCACTAGTTTACTTGTACAGCATAAATGATATTATTTCTCACAAGGCGGCAGCACCAACCAGAAACACCATTGTCATTTCAAAACCTGGCTGTCCATTTTAGTTTGAGAGAGTTTCCCTCAATACTCTCTAAACAAATTCAAAGAGGTTCTTCCTCGGTATCCTTTGGCAAGACCCCCTTCCCCCAGTGAAGTTTGACTACCAACAGTTGAAATATGGTAGAATTTGTACGTAGTTTTCAACATATACATATCATCCATGGCCAAAAATGATCTATACATGCATCTGTGCCAATTCAAAGCATACTGTTTCAACGTTGGTATAGTTGCTAGGTGTTTCAATATTGAACCAACAGTAAAAATTGGGTGTTGACCTAATGGTGACAACATCAATATTCAACTAAAAATAATATTTCTACTCAATACCATGCTCATTGTGGCACATAAGAGACTATTCCTAAAGTCAAGGGCAGCTTATAGCCAAGGATATTAAACCATAGAACAATACTTAAGTGGCCTAAATAGAGAGAGAGAGAGAGAGAGAGAGAGAGAGAGAGATAGAGAGAGAGAGAGAGAGAGAGAGAGTGTTGGCCCCAGATGTGCCTCTTGCAGGTCTGTCACGAACTCAGACTGTGCCTTATACGCGAGGCAGTAGGATCAGTTACTGAAATAGGTGGTGGTTGACATAATTGAAATGAATTGGAAACTGGTTGGTTAACATTGTAAACGCATATCACGCATGGGAAATGGCCGGGCCAAAAGTACACAGGTAACCTTTCTCTATCGAACCCTGCTCTTTTGGTCTAGAGGTGTTGGTTGACGATAGGGTGATTGTAGAAAAGTACAAATAATACTAATAGTTCTATCTATCTTCTACCGTCTTCTGTTTCAGAGTTTATACAAGATGGTGTTTGAGTACAATATGAAATACAGAACAAAAAGCTCATAAAAGTGGCAAGTTGAATGAGTTACTGGAACTTGGAAGAATTGTTTATTCCAGAAACAGGGGCAGGGTACACATTGGAAGAGCACTATAATATGATACCACCTCTTATTATTTATGTTATAACTAATATAAAACAACTGTGTTATGAATGTAACATTTTGGTAATCAGTCAAGTTGTGTAGCTAGATTACAGGGCCACGAGATACGACGTAGTGTCCCGAACCTGCTGTAGACGGCGCCACTATAGAGAACAACACAATGGTCAAATTATAGGGAATTCCTGACTAGTTTGCAAGGACTCTTGGATGGAAATTCACAAGGTCAAAATAAGTTAGAATTCACGAAAAAATGCCAAATTTGTGGCTCAGGGCCAAATTCCTGAAAGCTTACTCGGCATAATTATCACCAGCGTATCACTGATCAAACCTATGCTGTAACCATCAGGGGTGATTACTGAGCCCAGTTGGGAGAAACAAGATTCTAGGGTGCATGATAGTAGCCACTCAGGATTATAGCCTAGGGGCCTTCTTGTGGTTATCATGTAATTTGCCTCACTTTAGACACCAGGATCATGCCATTGGTTTCCCTTTGTTTTACAAGGAACACCTTGAGTATATGTCAGTCTATATAGCCCATAGCCAGGGGGTAGAGGGGGGTAGATGCCCCCGCAGTCCCACAGGTGCGAAATGGTCCAAACCAAAATAGTCAAGGAGATCTGGCAGTTTTACGTGTGTTTTTTTTTTCCAATAGGACAATTATTAGGGATTTTATGGACAAAAACATTACCAGGGCGAATTTCATAGTATTTTGAAGCAATGATGATAAATCATTCCTCTCAGGGCTGATCTATGACCAGCATGACCCCCTACCAACCTTAAGAACCTGAGTTCCTGGGGTCAATGGCACCCCAATACCTGAATGCCTTGAGAGGGGTAGGCCTAGGTGGAACGTGAAGGACCTGAGGCCCTAGCAGGAGTAGAAGGCTCCAGATGCCCTACATGGAAGGAGTCAATGGCAACTGAACGACCTGAGGTACTGAGAGGGGCAGATAGGACCACTAGTACCAGAAACCCTGGGAGGGGTAGATAGGACCTCAAGGACCTAAGGCTCTTGGAGGGGTAGATGGACCCCAAAAGCCTAAGGCTCTGGGAGAGGCAAACAGGGTCTGGAGGATCTGAAGCTCTGGGAGGGATAGATAGGACCTGAATGGCCAAGGACCCTGGGAGAGGGTAAATGAGACCTGAAGAACTTAAGGCTCTCGGAGTTCCAGGGAGTGATGGGTGAGACTGTAAAAGGACCTGCGGTCTTGAGAACTACATAATATAGTTTCTGATGTAGATTAAGGCATGTTGCTCCCTTCCAGAATGTAGGCAAAAATGAAATGGGTCCTCAACCTAAATGCATTCACACACCATTTCCTAAAAACAGTAATTCCCATGGAAAGGCAGTTCTAAATATGGAAAAGAATTCTTAAAATCAGAATAAACCTACACTCTATATATAACATACACATTGGCTAAGCAGGCCTACATTATTTTCTAAATCATTTACATGTGTTTAGGAGAATAGTGTGATTAGATGATATATTACGTTTCAAGATGCATGTTTAGGATTCTATGTAGACCCTGAACACCAGTGTGCACTGATCTGCTTCTGTATTACCCAGCTAAGTTCGCAAGACAGTTTGCCCAATTCAGGCCACCCAACGTGGACCTGACGGGAAGTTCATCGTTAGCCCAAGCTAAAACCCACTCTCACAGGGGGATTAACTTATTTACAACATTGAATTCATGAAATACTGATTTCAAATGTTTTGCCAGTATTGTGAATATGCCTTAGTTGTTGCAACATGATGTGCATTTACAAACATCTGGTACATGAAGCTTTACCCTCCAGAATGTACCAATTTGCCATGGCGTTGGGCTGAGAGTGTAGCTCTCAGTACGTTATTTATGGGGCCTGAGCAGATCAGCAATTACATAATGGCGGCATGGTGTTTACCCTACATGGATCCACCCTCAGTTTTAACTCTGTGTTGACTTCACCTCATCACATAGAAAGCCAAAATGTAAATCTTAGTATATATCTTTTTATATCAATTTTCAAATTTTCCCCATCTTTCTCAAATTTAAAAATACACTAACCAAGGCACAAACCATTTAAAAGAGGAGTGACTTTCTCACTTGGACAATAGAATGTGGCACAGAAAACTTTCTCTCTGAAATCAAATTTAAGTTTGACGTTCAGGGTATCTTCAGAATGTCCCTGGTTCAGTGGTTGCTTTGTCCCACTTTTAGCCTCATGTTTTGTGATATAAACCATTGTACCAATATCTACATCATGTAGCATAAGTGACCTGCAGAGTAAGCAGAAAGCACTAACTCTAAAATTGATCCAGGATTGGGGGATCTAACCAGGCGGTGGTGGGGCAGAGGATGTGGCCTAGGGGGTTCAGAAGGTTCTAGTTGGTGTAATGGAACCATGATAGGGGCAGAGGGCTAATGTCACATCCAGTACTGTCCCAACCCCAGCTTAACACTGATATTTTCTAGTATTGGCCAGTTGCTCCTAGTCGGTGCCCCTAACTGGCAGGCTAATGCTGTACTGCATAGCTACACTGGATTATAAATTTCACATTTGAAACCTTTTTGCCCACCTGTTGAGGCAATACTCCATATGTTATGCATCTTCCTCTGCACTAGGACATGTCCATGACATCTCGTATTCAACTGCTGTTGAGAAACCTATGGTTACTTCTTCTTCTACATTGACAACTCAAAAGGCTAGCACTAATCGTGGATTATCTTACCTCAGTTATTACCAATGCAGAATTGATTACCGGCTTTTTAGAAGTTTGCGCCCAGTGAAGAAGTATCATAATAGCCACATAAAGAATTTAATTCTGGACAGTGAGAACCTTCAATTGTGGGAAAGAAAGTGTATTTCCACATGAGTATTTTACTTGAACCTATACACCACAGGAATTCACATACAACTTAACTACAAATCACGTTTCAACACTGCCTTTCTCTACACCGGAGTACCTGTGGAGATTACCTGTAGAGGCTTTGACCATAGGCATTTCATCAGGGGACGAGCTACTCACAGCTTCTGCTCACGAGCTACTCATCATTGTAACATAAAGGGTAGCCTACTACTGTAGTGCCTAGAGTGGATCAAGCTGCTCTGAAATTGCATAGAGTAGCCGAGCAGCTCTGCCAACCAGATGTATTATTGTTACTGAGGTCTCTCCCTCGGTGGTTGGCCCGCTCACTTCACCACATTCCCAAACCCTGGAGCCCACCACTCACGGCCCTACAAACAGCCAACTGGCCGTGTGGCTATGACACAATTACGCAGTTTTGTTGCTCGACACCGAGTGCTCAGTCCTTTGGATTTTTTAGGGTGTTGGAGAGAGAGGGTGGGACAATGAAGGCGGCCTGGACACCAATAGGGGTGCTTCTCTCCATTCTCTGCTTTCTGTCCAACTGTCTGGTGTGTGGTAGGACCCTCAGTGAGGGCATTACTAGGGTGAGTCCCACATATTTCTGTAGCAATATAGTATTATCATGTAGTCTAGTAGTAGTCCATTGTATCTAGATCATCATATTTGCTACATTGGCTCTATGTTAAATAACTTGTACCATTGCTCTCTGTAATATAACCGCTATAGCTTTAAGAGATGTGCACTGACATAAGACCCAACCAATTGATTTACTAGTACAGACACAGTCTGTGTATATTGTAGTTACCTGCTCATGTGTAAAGGAATAGGATATATTTAGATATAGTTACAATGTATGCCATCCTACATATTGGAACAGTGAATGGTATCATGAATGAGGGTTCAATGGCATGGCACTAAAGCAAGGGCACCGAGGGCATACTCCAGTTGTAAGGGAGGGGTAGGGGTGGGGAGAGGGGTTACATGGTGAGACTGGTAAAAGGCCCTTCGTCACAGGATCAAGGGCAGGGTCAGGGTGTCACTGTCACAGACACCTCTGACACTACAGCCGGTCTACACATACATGCCACTAAGCTGACACATGTAAAACACAGGATAATAAACACAGGAGGAGCCTACTGACTCACATGTGCCATATAGTAGCATGCAGCAGGCTTATGGCAAAACTGTTGATCTAGAATCCTCTACAATGTATGTCAAATGCTTTACAACCTTGGAATCTGGCCACTTCATCAGTTTGAAATTCCAATATCAAATTTTCCTCTCTGCTAATACTGGTCGTTTAGTGAAAATTCACATTGAAGCTGTGGCAAATGGTGACATCGCTAACCCCTGGCAAATCATTGCATTGGTATTTGGGACTGTCAATTGATTCTTTTGAGAGGTGCATGATTCACAGTTCAGTAGGGATAATGCTAAAGGTTCCACCTGAATCTTAGTCAACGTATGAAAGCACATTCTTGTCACCTGTATACTCAAAATGATTGTTCTTATTACTTGGATCTATGTACACCTTTTAACATGACAGAACATTTTTTCCAATGCCCTTTAGGTGTCTATGCACCTTCTTTCTCTTTTCCTTTTACAGTTTTGCAAGCTCTAATCCCAATGCTGTTTTTTGTCAACTCAAGTACATTATATTGATATGAACCCCAAAAGTAGGAAATGTAGAAAATTACACTCATTTTCGTCCCTGCCCACAAAGTCATGCATGAATTACAATATCTATTTCATCTGTGTCTTCTGTATTAAAGGGGGATACAACAGTCAATCCACCAAGTTCACCTCCACCTCCAAAAAATGCTTCTTCTACTGGTTCTACTACCCTCGTAAGTACAAAGTCATAAAACATATTGCCTACTTGAAATTGAAAAGAGGTGGATCATAGCACAACTTAAGTATTGGTTTTCAAGATGAGTGACAGCTGCAACTTGAAATATATGTATCTTTTGTAGAGTGCGGAGGAGCTGTTTGATGAATGTGTCCTCATCAAATCTAACACCACCTACACCGCACGTGTTATGGAATCCTATCTGGAATTAGGTATATGATATATCTTTTATTAAAGTTGGTACATCTTCTGGAGTGACTAAGATGTTTTTAGGAATTAACCTGATTTCAGGTATTTTCAAGTACCTCAAAGACCTCAAATTATTTTTCGACGTTATGGTACGATCCATCATGTCACTGACATACCTTTTGAATGTGACTATCAGGTTAGATCCTGATATTCAATACATGTAATATATTTTATCCTATAAGACGTATCTACTGCTATTTTCTTTTAGGTTACTATGACATCCTGGGTGAAGTTGACATCTCGTTTGATATCCTACCAGACCGGTACAGTCATAATGGTCCTCTGTTTTCTATTGGCACCGAAGACTTTCAATATTATGAATGGAAAACAAAGGCATTTGAAACGCAGTATTTTGTAATAGAATTCGTCTACTCGGCGGTAAGTCCCTCTCATTATGTTCACTTGAGATTTCTTTTACACAAACAAAATCATGAGAGACATATATCATTATGATAATTGGGACACTGAACACTCCAAACCAGGCTCCACAGAATAGCCCTAGAGCCAAAGTCAAAACTATTGGGAGTGAATTAAGTCCTGGTGACCTAGTCAAATAGATGATACATTTACTAACCTACCGGGTAGGCCATCATTGGGAACAATGCTGTTAAAATGAATAGGAAATATTCCTGAATGATATAATAGAACATTCATTAATATGTCTTCATATTCATTCATATACAATTGATATGAAAAAAAAGAAAGAATGTATGCAGTATAGCACTTAAGTCATGTATTATAGTGTAGAAAAAGAGTGTGATTACTTTTGCTTATCACATCGACGATCTATAAAGGCTACAGGTTATGGGATTATCAGTTTGACTACCTATCAAGTCTTCACTATACGCAGCTGATACGAGCCCTAAGGATCCTTCTAAAACCATCATATCCTGACTCATTCCCTAAATTACATGCCTATGATGACCCTAATATGCATGCCCTTTGATAACCCTATACTCATGCTGTCCATTAGATGTCATTGTTACTGAAGGCCCTAATGGAACCTCACATGAAACCCATGGAGATATGCAGGACCTACCCTCACCCCTATGACATTGGTGATGCACAGTGGCACCATATAAGAGGTAGGTATAATGCACAGTCTCTGGTAACATTACATCATATGAACTCTCATTTACATCTCACAGTATCAATAATATATAGGCTTTAATATGGTTACACCATGTTAGGTACCTTGTCCTTGGGTAACACCTACCGGGGTATACTCCCAGGAGCAGGCTTCAGGAGGCTGTTGCACATAAGCTAAAGAGAGCACTATTAAGGTGCCCTCTCACATTAAAAAGTCACACTCTGCTTCAATATGCAATGTGTACTCACCACATTAGACTGAAAAGCCACCTGCTTGAGTAACCATCATCTTCATTGAAAGGTACTTATACCTGACTAACATGAGCACTTCTGTGCAACATGAAAAAAAAATCATGTCTGAAAAGAAAATGACCGCTACAGGTGAGGCACTTCTAAGGCAAAACTACCTTTTCTCCTGTGTGCAAACACCCTCCAGGTACGCTTTTGAAGGAATGTATACATTTGACTCAGTGGTTCAATGGTGTCTGCAATCATATCAATTGACTAAGTCAGTTGTATATCTTTCTTCATACCATGCCTTTTTGAAAGAGAAAGAAAACCTCTGCTATTGTGCAACGCATTTAGTAAGATAAAACATACTTGGGTTTTGTTATTTCAGTGCGGAGGGAGAATAAATGGAGTGACATGGATTTTTGGTATCTGTCATATGACGACATTGAGCTCAACCAGACTGTGACTTCTGCCAACAATGTTCTCCTAAAGGATAGGCCTGCTTACCTAGGAGGGCGACCAGGTGAGACCATGCCTATTTAGTACATGTACTAGCACTACTTCTTTCCCACTGCCCATGTACCAGTGATATTTATCCATATTCTAAATCTATGTCCCAATAATGTATGCGAATTACTGTATACTACAATTATCCTCTGCCAGATTTCACCACCAACGGAATTTCTGTTGCATAGCCAACATAAATGTCAAAGATGAGTAGTCTTAGGTCCTACTGTCCTACATGTATGACAGTAAGCAAATCGCCATATCTCTAGACACAGTGCAGGTAAAGCTGCGACATTTTGTACAGAACATATCTGTGGTCATATATTAGTCTACTTATCAATTGTCAGCACTCTATGACAAAAATTGTCACTTTAGGGTTATCTGGGTTAATAAGTGAAATGTTTATCTGATAAAGACCAGAAGCTCTCACCCTCAGTTTTGATAGAGCCAGGAAGGCTACCGCTATGTGATAACTCCCATTCTGTAAGAATTTTGCTAAAGCCCATACTAATGCCCTTTGCTTCATTGTCTCTGTTTTAGGATTCAGAAGCTATCAGTTCAGGGGTGTCATCAAAAACTTTATGATCCAAGGGGAGAGAGTACCTCTGAGGGGTCGGGCTACCTATGGCCTTGTGGAAGTGTGGCATTGTTCTGCTCCAGAAGTTCAAAAGTTCATCCATTCAATTCAAAATGCACCAACAAGGCCACCACCAAAGTACCGACGGAAGCCACTTCCTGGCTTGGATACGCATTCCAGAGGCAGTAGTAACAATCAATGGAGGGAAGAACCTCCGCCCGTGGAGGAGACAATGCCAGATTCCATTTATTAACTTATCAGGCTACTTCATGCCCGCCAGTGTATTCAACCATATTGGTTTCGCTGGGTGTGGAGATAACCATTGATAAGGACTATGACGCTGGGTACCTACCTGTCAGGTCCGGGCTGAATAATTGGAGTGATCCGATTGGTCAAGCATATATGTCCGTACTTTTAAGTACACGTGGTCTTTTGTAGGATGGGAATTCGTGGTCTTTTGCATGATGGAATTCCTTTCGGATAACATACAGTGTAAGGATAATTTTAGAATTATGAGGGAGTGACCATTATTTATCAACAGGGGATGGTGGGTTTCAAGGGGGGGGGGGCGTAAAAACTTTTGACCTCTTTCGTGGGATTGGTGGAAAATTATCCTCTTTTAAGCAAATAACGGCCATGCGCTACTAGAGCAAAGAAGTGTGAGAAATTCCCTCGCCTCCGGCCTGGGATGGACACAAAATATTTTAAACGCTGGCAAGGGGGGGGGGCTGTAAACATTCTGTCACGTCTGTGTTAAAATCACCACCCCACTGGTGATGAATAATACTATACTCTTTTTTTAAAGCCAGGTGCTATGACAATGTGACTTTATTAAACTATCTGTTTTTCTCTTTATTGGGGCTTCATACGTTCACAGGGATATTTATACAATAATGTACATAATACATATGTAACTGCATTTCAAGAACACATTTCATTACAAGATGAAAAGTAGTCCTTTGCAATATAGCCATGTTTATCTCTAAAGGGAGATCGTAATAATCTCATGGGATCATGCTCCCTCAAGCAAAAGACCACAGGGGGGCGATTCATAAGGCTGACGATATCAGTAGTGAAGAACGACAGTAGAATTGTAGGTTCTATCAACGGAACATTGATATATCAAGGTACAAGTTCTATGGAATAATTTTATTCAAATTTTGCAGTAGTTGTGGGTAGTACAAAAGGTACTATAATGTGCAAACTATACAGTACTAGAAATGTTGCTTCTATAATTGCAATCATCTCTTTTCTGATTGATATTATCTTTGTAGCCTCATTATTGTGAAAAGAAGAGGAGAGGAATTATTCCTTCAACAATCTACCTCAGTGCATTTCCAAAATCATTATTTCTAAGCTCTATAAAATTACAGGTTTCATGAATCGCCCTCCAGGCCCTTGGGCAAACTACCTACCGGTATATTATACCATATATACAGTGTAAAGTATTATAGTAACAACGGTAATAGCTATAATAGAAAGTCTAGTTTGTAACATTAGAGCATGTCTGATACAATAATGCAATACATGAATCCATCATCCGATTCTACATCAAAGGTTTGACACTGAATTGACCTTACTGTCTTGCCTTGACATTAGCATTTATATGGCTGATAATAAACTGGTTTCTTTTTTTTTTTTACAAAACAATATTCAACTCTTTCATGTCCTTCATTACATAATACCGTAATCTCTCGCGTAGAAGGCGCACCCCCAACTCAGGGAAGGCAGATCCGCGTAGAAGGCACATCTGCTGCTCCTGAGTCTAATATTTGAAAAACCCGCGTATAAGGCGCACCCCTAACTCATGGAGCATGGTCCACCCAAAGGACCCAACCCACAGGGGCATTTCAAATATTGCCTGCAACTATCAATACCCCAACTGGTCATGTATTTTATTTAACCAAAGAAAAGGTGTAGTCTATACCATGGTGCTCTAAATACCCTTAAACTGCTGAATGAAACATGCCATTCTGCTCACCATAAAAGTGTTTGGAAATGTGTGTACACCCCACTCACTGAGAGCTTTGTTAATTACACTATTGACCTTTTAATCAAGAGAATCCATGCAGCATTATAATCAATAATCCTGCCATAGTATGTGCTGCCACCTGGTGTTGTATGAGCTGTATGTCATTCTCTATTCTCTACATTACAAACTACTGGTATCCCAGCATGCCATGTCTCTAGAAGACAGGCCTATTTCCCTGTTATAACAGTGTGGGCCTAGATAATCAATGGGAGGGTATGATATGAACAAATAACAAATTTGGTTTGAACCTGTCTTATCTATAACTTGTTAACAAATAATGCAAATCAGAGGATTATTTCTTTCAAAAAATGAACAGTATTGTACCTTTCAAAATGATGCCAAATAACATCAGTTGTGGGCCATATGAAGACAATTGGCATCAATAGTAGTTAATGAGTTAAATGATTCCTAGAAGAACACCAGGTGGCAGCACACACTATAACAGGATTATTGATTATAATGCTGCATGAATTCTCTTGATTAAAAGGTCAATAGTGTAATTAACAAAGCTCTCAGTGAGTGGGGTGTACACACATTTCCAAACACTTTTATGGTGAGCAGAATGGCATGTTTCATTCAGCAGTTTAAGGGTATTTAGAGCACCATGGTATAGACTACACCTTTTCTTTGGTTAAAGAAAATACATGACCCTGTGTACATCTTTTTTATGGTTTGGAAAGTGGAGGTACCCCGCGTATAAGGCGCACCCCCAACTCAAGGCAAATACCCTCCCGCGTATAAGACCCAGTCACGATCTGATTCGCGTATAAGACGCGCCTTATACGCGG
Source organism: Acholoe squamosa (assembly GCA_949317995.1). Lineage (NCBI taxonomy): Eukaryota > Metazoa > Annelida > Polychaeta > Phyllodocida > Polynoidae > Acholoe > Acholoe squamosa. The sequence continues at coordinate 102,519,677 of OX439035.1, read as the reverse complement.
GAGATTACGGTATTAGTACCAATACCAGTCCTGCTGGCAGCCAAAACCATTAGCAAAGGGGAATAGAAGCATAGGGCCAGGTGAACACCAGTGTTCCTTGATGTAATATTTGGTTTTGTTGCTACTTGCAGTGCTATATAATATCAATCCTTTCTGTATTGGTGAGAAATGGCCTTAAGTTTCACCATTATAATTTGGTTCGAAAGATTAAGCTGTCTGATTTATCAGCATTGGTTACAGGCTGTTCAGGAACACTCTTCAGAGGGGGGAGGGATGTGCCATTGCTGATACCATTTTTGAGATTGCCTAGTAAATGATCAAAGTTGATATCTGAATTAGGGGGCTTGGTTATTGTGCTAGAGGAAGTGGTTGTGTTGGAAGATGTTGTTCTGTTGTCCTCGTGCTGTGCTGGACGGTGTCCTACGTTCTGTTTTGTGCTGTCAGCTGGGGCTTGATCTGTTCTATCTGAGTGCTCTGATTTACATTTAAGACGGAAATAACTGGTAGTCATATATGCAGGGAAGATGATGGTCGTTCCAACTGCAATCAACAGTAGTGTATTTGCCTGAAATTGGGGAAAGAGAAGAAAACATGAAATGAAAAAAGGAAAGACAACTTCAGACCTCATAGAGATATGATACCATCATTACGCCGGCACTCAACAGTAAAAACAGACGTCAATACTTTATAGTCAAAAGCTATATCCTTTCAAGATTGGGGGCACCTGACCTAGGTTTAGGTAGCAACTGTGGTACCGACCCCAAGGTGCGAAGGAAACAATGGGGCTGTCTATACGGCACATGGCTATTGTATTATTGACCAATGGGAGGCATCCCTGGCATAAACTGCGGAGTCGGGGGCTGAAGGTGTTAGTCATAGTGGAGTCGGGGTCTAATGGTGGCCCCCAGCTGATAATGGCTATGTGAGCTATAGAATTATATCTAACGATGAGGGGGCTTTTTACAATTATGACTTGTTAGGAAAGGAATCAACTTAGATATTCCATGTAATCACTGTAGTGCCGTGAAATTCCTGAATAAATATTATTGTCGAAAACCCTTAGTTCACGTGGAAGACTGTCCCAACGAGGGGGGCTGTTACCAGTCTTTTTCTTCAAAAAAGGGAGGGGCTATGAAAATTGACGTGGATTTTAGGGGGTTGTGCAGTGGCGGATCTAGGATATTGAAGAGGAGGGGGCGCGCCCTTCGCTAAGCCCTTATTTTTTTGCTATATCTCAGGCTGAAATGAGCCATTTGAATAAATTTGAAACTACAGGGAAAAGGAGGGGGCGCTAGGGAAAAGGGAGGGGGCGCGAGCCCCTGACCCCCGTCTTAATCCGCCACTGTTATGAAGTTGCCAAAGCGCGGGGGGTGTTGGCTGTAGTTCCACAGTTGGTATCTACCAAAGTGACCTTGCCCCCTGGGACATCTTTGCAGGTGGTCATAAATATTGTGACGACCTAACGTCATTTAATACAATCATTGTGATGCTATATATAGCACTGGTATAATTGCATACATACCGGTATACCTGCCTTCTAAACCATGCCCTGATACGAATCTACAAGTCCATCAATCAGTAAAGGATACAATGATAAGTGAGATTTCCAACCTACCTGTGTAAAACCATCTACACCGCTCTCTGTCCAATATGTCAGTGGGTACATAAGGAAGTTAGCTGCTGCCCCAACAGTGTACTGCACCCCAAACAGCTTCCCATACACCAGTGGTGAAAACCTGCCAAAGTAGTGAATTTTCATGAAATAAGCCATTTTTCCACACCTATGTATAGTAATCTGTAATAGTTTAAAAATCACACTCTATGAATAAATATGGGGTGACTATTAACACAATTATGATTAAAAGCATTACACTGATTACACAAAGATCACGAAGACCACATAATGAAAGGGGGAAACACCCCTCCACGCTGGATTTTCGAATCCAGTTTTGGCCACGGTGTTACTGCAGGGGCAAAATAAGTGAAAATGGATGTAAAAATAAACTGGGCTACTATTTGATACAGAACTCATATATTCAATGGTTAAAATCATTCTATTTGGGATGCAAGCCTTGAGTATTTGGAAGATGAAAAGAATTTTATCATTGCAGAATTGCCCGTATGCCTGTGTCATGGTCACCATTCTGTCGTAATTTTGAAATTTTTATGATGCTACCTGTACAATGTCATAAAGAACCTGTAAACAGAAGATGAAAATTCCTTTTAAATCAATACTCCACCTGGCTCTGCACCCTATTGTTCCAACTGTAGGTTTATTTCCACATTCTACAGTTGGGAGAGCCAGCAGGAGGTTTTATGAAATAGGTCAGTTCTGGCAGGAGGTTTTATGAATTGGGTCAGTTCTGGGAGGAGATCTTCTGAAACAGGCCAAGTGTAGCAGGATGTTTTATGAATCAGGTCATTCTTGAAGAGCAGATGAAATTCTTGAGAAAATACAGTCTCCTATGGGATTCATACCCATAGACAGTGCTGGGAGCCTGAGTCTCATGTGCAAACCATTACACCATGAGTCCTCAGCTGATACTGTGGGTGTTAGAACATCTATGCTACCACTATGACTGAGTAATAGATTAAAGATAAACAGGGTACTTTCACTTTGAAAGTCGGACCAGTCAATGTAGTATAGTGGTTAAGGCCTGGTACTATAGAAACCTAGACCACACAGGTTCAAACCCTTGGTGTGATTTTATATTCATTCTCCGTTTGCCACTGTCAATTTTGCAACAAATTCTAAAGATAATGTATTATAATGAATATCCCCTGAATGCCAACAGGATAAAACAGGCTTCAGGGAGGCCTTTCACACATACCCCTTTTACTTTGTATGTGTTAAAAACATTGTCCCCATGCAGTCTTGAATCCACATTCTGTGATTCAAAGTCAAACTTGCTAACCACTATAATTATTAAGATTGCTGGTGGTTGTAACCTGGGAGACCATATGTGGATCAACACGGTAAAAGGTACGCCCACGCACCCCCCGCGGGCTTACCTTTTACCGTGTTGATCCACATATATTTATCATAGCCAGTATAGAAGATTCAAATCCTCTTCTAGGCCTCTACATTTTATGTCAAAATATGCTTATATTCATGGTTTTACTGTTGTATAAACTTCTGCGGATGGCAAAAAGGCTGAATGATTGAGATTTTAGAGATTATTTTGGTTAAGAACACATTTGTAGCTCATTTGTTATTGTCTAATACATGTATAAGTAGTGTCTTGATACGACAGTTCCTCACTCACTTCACGCTATTTTCGACTTACTTCCTGTTAGGGGCGTTAATATTGCGACTTCTTTGCTAAAATGCTAAAATTAATAGGATAATTGGCACAACATGGCTAATACTAAAATACACTAGTCCGAACATGTGATGGCTACTGTTCCCAAAGGTAAATAAGTTTTCCCTTAAAGGTTTTAGAAGCATTACTTCAATCATGTTATTACCATAACTGATGCAACCTGACATCATTAAGGAGATATGATGAAAAAGAAATTGTCTATTAAAATGTACTTACACACTCTCAAGTAAGGCAACTGCTGTGGCAAAGAGGAAGGCCCTGAAGACTTCGGCTGCTATCAGGGTCATGTAGATAGCAGACTCACTATCTAATAATACAGATATACTGAGCACTACAGACAGTAGAGTTGTTATAGTGACTGAAGGCACGGCAGACATCACCCTCTGCAGATGGCCTGAGCTTTGTGTAGCTGTAAATGCAGAAAATTGAGGAAAGTACACATTTGATATGTTCACTTTATTTTAATTAAGAAAACTTTGGCTATAAGTCAGCGAGAGTGTGGCGTTTTACACATGTCCTCATTCAAAGGAAAGAGAATACTGGTGTCATGCCCGTGACTTGTATTTGTTATGCATATTGATAACTGTTATGGTTTGACGTCGCTATGTGACATGAGTAGGCAATGCACCTGTAGTTACACACATTTGGTTGTATCATCAATAAACCCTTCAAATTACACAGAGGGATGTGATTTGGAGTAATTCGGACATCACAGTTATTCAGTATCCAGTCACTCTACAACCTGTAATCCTGGATGTGGTTCTAAAGGTAAGCAAATTAAGGGCCGATCACGGGCGTGTACTGCTTACCAGGTTTAGTCTGTGTAGGTGTTATCCATATGCTATAGAAGGATGAGAAACTAAAGGGAACAGTGCTGCCCTCTGGTGCTTTTATTTGCTATGCACAGACCTTGATTACAGAGGTGAGGGGTTACTTTGGCAAAGTCACCATTCACCTCCGTAATCAAGGTAATCCTCCAGTATGGGGGTGGCAGAGTTGTGTTTGGCTACAATAGTTTTCATTGGTATTATTCTTTTGTTGTATAAACATGAAACCAATTATAGCTATTGGTAATAAGACAAATTGTGTGCCTAAGGCAATATGTGGAAATATGTTTAGAAAAATTTCACATTTTTCATTTCACTAAGTTTGTGATAGATTACTGCATGCCTGTCTTTATTTGAAGACATTTTTCCCTATCGCAGATCTAGTTGATCCATGCTACCTACTCACAATATATGCCAAAAGTGTCAGTTCCCTGTGCATTCCCTCAGCCATAAGTTCCAGAAAAATAAGTAGGTCTATAGATTGATGAACGATCAGTCCATCAATGCAGATTATTAATAGATTCAAATCAATACCTTAATCATCACTGGGGTATGTATTGTAAGTATTTGATTAGCAAATAAGTAAGACCATGTCAGGCATAATTGCCCTGCAGGTTTACGCGGCCATTTTAATGTTTAACACCCCATATGGAGGGGTAATGTTGGAGGGTGTAAAGACATTTGTCTTGACAGATTTTTTCTGTGATGACATACCTGTCACAGGCCTCCTCCTGTAGTCCATGTAGATGCCCGCTAGGGGAGCTACCAATATACTACCAAACTTAAAGTAACCAAACAGGTTAGTGTAGAAGCTGACTGAAAAATGAACACAGCGGAGGAATCATGGAATTAGTCGAGTGGTCAACATTTATGATGGTTATGGAGGGAAGCTTATAAAGGGAATGAGCTGTTTAATTCGTCTCCTAAATTAAATTAATTCAGGAGGCATAAAAAAGTAAATCATCACAAAAAATGATATACCAGTAGGGTAGTAGTATGAGGCCCACAGACAGGTAGCCCTAAAGCCAGTATTATGCACTCACCCTTTTCGAGATCACCTCCTACTCTTAGAGTAAGCCAGGTGTTGTAGGTGTTAAGAAACCATGACATACGTAGAAAAAGGACACTGAACCAGAATAGGTAAAGCAGGTAGGTAGGTGACAGGAGGCTGGCCCTTAATAACCCTGGGGGCTTCTTGAGTTGGGTTGTAGTAGATGAGTCTGGATCTTTATCTCTCTTATCTCCATGTAGATCTTTTATTGGATCTATCCCTGCATTGTTTCCAGAATCCATTCTGTCATCAGAACTGAAGGCTAGATTTGTGTGACCATTCGATTTTGAGATCGCCTTAGCAGTTGCATGAACCTCATTATCCTTTCGACAGTTTGCCACACACATTGGTCCCGTGCATTCCAGAATACTTGTATCTGTCTGGTCATTTACTTTTACTACAAACTTTGCCTTGTCCCCAAGTGACACCCCAGTGACCAGGGAGCTCTCGCTACTAGATGCAGCACTCTGAATGTAGGCATCAAGGCCTTCATTGTCCTTTTGCTCTGTATTGGACTCAAGCCCCCCCAGCTCCTGTTCCATTTTAAGGTTGTAGACGTTAATTACATGTTTTGCTGGTAGAAGGAAGAAGGTGGTAACAAGAACTATGGACCAGAGGCCAATCATGATGCCCATTCCTTGAAGCCGAGAGAAGCCAACTTCAACTCCGAGCTAAAGATTGCGCAAAATGAAACCAAATATGGTAGTTAGTGTATGAGATTCAAGTCGGATTGCCTGCGGATATATTGCACAAATGCATTGAAACAATTATCAATCCTCTCTCGAGATAGCACCGATATACAGAGGGTAGTCAATAGGCTATTGAAAACTTTACAGTTCATTGGAGCAAAAATGACCATGAATAATAGTATCACCCTAGTTTGGGCACATCGAAGTCTTTAATGTGAGGCCAGCTTCATAAAAAAGAATGTTAAGATACAAGGCTGAAAAAGGCATCGGTTGGGGGAGATGTAGGACCACCTATTGTAACAGTTAAAGTTGTAGTTAAGCAGTTGGGGGAGATAAGCAAAGCCCCTGCGTGTTCTTCTTGTGTACATAATGCCTTCCCAGCAGGGTACTGCATATAAAGGAATGGGTGGTTTGGTCAAAGAAGTACCTCACCTGCAGTAGTCACTTCATTTTCGGTCCTGGAGGGTGTTGCTCCTATAGTAAAAGGAAAAGCTGGCTAAAAATGCCCTTGTTTCCAGTCCTTTCTTTTCATGTAGCTATAACTTGTCCCTTTTGTTGCTCACAAGTGGTCATTCAAGTACGGTGCTAAAAAAGGGGGATTTGAGTAGGTACCTAGTTGGGAGAAGTCAGTCGGTATAATAAACTATAGAGCGTGTGACATGAGTATGTACCTGGTAGTGCAGCTCTCTCTTTTTTAAACAAGGCAGGTGACTTTTCAGACTAATGTGGTGAGTGCAAGTACTTAGGTCAAGCAGTGCACGACTTGTTTAGAAAAGAGGGCATATACTCACAGCTCTTTTTAGAATAGGAGCAACACCCTCCTGACGTTTTTCATGTTGCACAAGGTGGTCAAGAAGTGAGGTGCCAGAAAAGTGTCATGTGTATAGGTCACTTTTCAGGAGTAGTCAAGTCCCAAATTTTGAGTGCTACTCAAAATGATAGTAGGCAAGAGAGAGAGAGAGTCTGACCGGAAGGCACCTTCTAATGTAATATAGGGTATTTTTAAAAAAGGCAGGTGGCTTTTTGCTCTAATGTGGTGAGTGGAAGTTGAAGGGTGAAATAGAGTGTGACTTTTTTTAGATTGAGTTACTTACAACTTAGTGCTCATAATATCTATGCATTTTTACGCATGCATTATAAGTTATGTGCAGTTTTGGTGATATGAATTAAATGAGCTTGCTTCTCAGGCATCAGCGTCCGACAGTCTCTCAGTCTCTTGGTTACAGTGGTGAGCACTTTTCAGTGGGAGACCGGTCTGAGAATCTGTGGATCAACACGGTAAAAGGTACGCCCGCGAAGGGGTGCATGGGCATACCTTTTACCGTGTTGATCCACATCTGTATCCCACATTAAAGCATGCAGCATATGCAGGTACTACAAATGGTGATCTATACTTACTGCTGAAGCTGACAGCAGCCTGTCAGGAGGTATCACATAGACTGCAGCCGAAAGCGGTAACATAGCTCACCTTAATGAGCAGGAATGAAAAGTTGGCATTAACACCTCCATTGTACAGACTGACCACATTGGATGCATGACGCCATACTAGACCACACATCACCTATACACAAATAGGCAAACATATCTTAACTAGGGTCACATGTATATAAAACTCACCTTGATGAGTAGAAAAGAAGAGTCAGCATTGATACCCCCATTGAATAGTGAGACTGCCTTGGAGGCATGCCGCCCCGCCAGACCACACACCTATATAGGAACAGTAAATTATCTAACACATGCATAGGCAATGAACAGTGTCCCTCAATGAAAAAGTTGTCTTTTAATTGAGTTCATGAATTTTGAGATAAATCACTTTTTGTAGTGCATAGGAAATTAATGTAGAAGGTTTTGTGTTCTGTGTCTTCCGTTTGAGGCCCTAGTGATGCCACCCCGGTGACTAGAATCGGTAGGCTAGTATTCAAAGAGATGTAGGTTCCAGATTCGAGGTTGCGCCATGTCTAATAAATAACTAGAACCTTCTTGTGCGATTCACGATAGCAATGAGTGAAGGCATACAAGTCTAATGCTATAACTTGTCTTTTCTCTTCTTTTTTTTTCTCTTTTTTTCCCTCATAGATATAGATAAACCTAATAATTAGCTGAACTTTAGCAGGTAGGTCTAGAATCATCTACCACTACACCTTCTGGTGGGTAGAAGGCATACCTTTCTTTATTGCCAGAGGTGTATGACTTCTGACACTGTCAGTACTGTATGACATTGTGGTGTTTATGTAATCTCAGTTCACTGTCACTGACACCGCCTCTGTCATATTATTCTCATGTATACTACACAAATAATACATTTACCTCTGTCAGCCATAAGGATAAATGTTTGCAAAAAAAAACAAAAAAACAAGCCATTATAATGGGCACTAGTGCTGATTATCATGATTCCTGTAATTTACATTCCTGGAAGTGAGATACTTATTATGGCCGCACCTTCCAGGTACATAAGTCTCACTAGAAGTGTGACGTCATTCATCGCCTAGATTTAGACATTATACGCAGTGTTCGGATCCTAGTATCTGTACTAGCACCAGCACTAGAATACCAAAACCCAGATATAGGCAGAATTATACCAATATCCGACCAATCAATAGTGTTAATCTACTTTGAACAATTTACTTCATTTTATTCAGGCTTTTACACTCTCCAAAATCTTAATCTAGATTCCATACTTACATGACAGTTTGTCATAATGATCATGTGACAGGAAAGTCCCAAACAGATGCACCCTGGGATTATCAGCCATGACAGGCCTTGAAATGGAAGAGAGGAGACAGGACTTATCTATGAAGTATGTCACACCTTTTAGGCCATTTTGAGTTTCTGGACCCCCCCCCCCGCAAAGTTTGGGGGCCATAGATACCCCCCCCCCCACACACACACACCCTCTGGAGTGACATACTTCATGGATCGGCCCAAACCCTGCTGTTATGTCAAGGTGACTCACATTGCATGTGGAAAATTACAAGTACTGGACTGTACTGGTCCAATTTAGGATGAGAGTAGATGGAGAGGGAAATTGTTCCAAGCATCATGCGTGTTTAACCCAGATGTTTGGTGTGTGTTATACACTCTAGTGCACACTTAGCGTACTCTTTGCTCAAAAGTCACATCAACGAGCCAAAGCACTTAAAAGCCATTGATAATTCCTAATTATAATAATACATTCTCATATCAAATATATTTGATTATTTACAGAAATGAGGGTGTGTATTGCAGAGTAAGGGTATACATACTAACCTCCAGGTCCAGCTGTACCCAGGAGTAAGTAACTAGCCACGGCAAGGACACTGAATGTATAAATGATATAAGGTTTACAACTTATATGACGGTCAATATGGTACCTATGCATGAAAACCACAAGCGTAAACTAGGGTTTCCTCTCAGAGGGGTTCATAGACAGGTAGTGATGGACATGTAAAATATTGATGCCTAGGGTAAAGGCACCCATTTCGGACGCTCCTGGCCATGCTAAAGGTGATCAAAATCAGTATTTGAATCTTGTACATCCAAAGGTTGTGAATCATAAGTTGTTTTGCATCAATGCAAACTTGATATATTAGCCCTTATATTCACGATGAAAGATTTATGATTCTGCCCAGACTTTATGAATAGATGAAATGTAAATATATTGACTTCATTTGATCAAATTGCACCCAAAGTCGGACAGTCCTTGCTAGGAATGACCCTACAGTCGGACACTTTCTTATGTGATTGTTATAATAGATAACTGCATATGAAATATCCTGTAAAGACAAGTGGCATTACTCTAGAAACTGCAAGCTACAATATTGATATGGATAATATACTAAGATGTCTATTTTTCCATACCTGTAACAGAACACTCTGCAAGCTCAGATTAGGATGACTTCCATGGGACAGATAGGGTACTGACAGAACATAGGGGTTAGGTATTAGGCAAAACTAAGTAAACAGTAGATATCCATCACTGGAGATATGAGTATGTCATAAAGGATTAATTCTACAAAATAATGTTCATTGTAAAATACAAAAACCCTGATATAATTGTGTCTGAGACAGGGTGTAATTGGTGTCCGACTGTAGGTGTAATTAGATGGTGGTATAAGAATGACTACCAATATATGATAAGAGTGGTTTCTCCTGTTCTGCTAAGTCAAATGATTAGCAATAATCTATATTTTGCCATTAAAATACATAGCAATCCCATAGACAAGTAGGTTAAGGCACAACAGACTGAAGAATTGAACCAGATTTCCTATTTGCCCACCATTCTGCATGATCAGAATATGGCCAGAACATACCAGGTTTGCACAACTATAAAACCATATATGAAGACACTTATGTTTGATATATGGTATTTAGTAGAGAGAAAAACAATTCAATTTTCATATCTGGTTCATATGACAAGCACAATTCTGAAATTGTTTATGTTATTGAGTCACAAAGGTGTCCGACTTTAGGTGTCTGTCCGACTCAGGGTGTCTTTACCCTACAGGGGCCTTTTTTCTGTGTTTTTTTTTTAAAGAATTCGTGAGACAATGAGTGTTATTTCAAAATGGTACAGTTTGTTCGTTGGTCAGAAATGATATGTAAGTATTTGATTTCTATATCATGTGCTTTGAGAAGAACATCTAGGGTTGCTTTATAATCATTAAAGCCATTTTGTGTATTTCTGATGGAGATTTAGGGGGACGTCAATACGTGATGCTAAGTCAAATGAGTGCCACTCATTCACAATTGGAAGGGATAACGATGCATGGTTTAAATCTATGGGTATATATTATTCAACACATTTTAAACACCCTCAGTCTATCTGCTATGATTTGTAAAAGTGCCTTTAGTTTAGATCGCTTCTATGCTTTGTCTCCATAGGAGTAACTGTCTAAATAATCAGAAATGCTATTTAGGATTTAGGATTATATATGCCATATTCTCTTTTGATAAGAATAGAAAGGGTAAACTGGGCATGCAATAACTATTTTGGCCCATAAGAAACACTTTATTTTGATCGTTTAAAATCTGAGAAAAAGTTCCTAGTACTCCCTTGAATAAAAGGGCCTCTAGCTATAGAAGGTCCTTCTGACTAAATGAACCCAGCCATGCATCGCCCATTCTTTTAGTTAGGGAGCATATAAACCAAATGGGGGCTCCCGTGTGAAGTAAATGAAAGAGCTTAGCCACCAATCAGGGATTATCAGGGATATATTGGTGGTCACAAAAAGCTTTGTTGGCAGTCTGGGAATGATGGCAGCTTTCCGTGGCGGCCATTTTTGTGCCAAATCTAGGGAGTTTAGATGAAATGTAAAGAGAGTTCTGGAATCCAGGCTTAAGATTATCTAAATTGGCTGTAATGAGGAGGGATGGAAGACAAGTATTATGTCATTACAAGGCATATTCTGATTTATGGTTAAATAGCTCATGTCAAGGTCGCTTGAGGGTCAAATCTCAAAAGACTGGCTAAAACTAAGCCTTTTAACACTATCAGTGGGATATTAAACACACAAAAAAATTAACAGTATTCATTGAAAACCTTTATAAAAAGTTTCCCTACAAAATGGAGATTATATCCCATCTATTGCCACCATATCTGGTTGACCTAGATTACCCTGGTGGTAATGTTTTCAAAACCTTGCAGTGTATCCAAATCATTCAGCCTTCAATACTTTGTATGTATTAAATATTTCATAAAAAATAATATGTATATGCCAACAGAAATTATTGACAGAATCAGTATAACAAGGATCTAATGGGGGTTTGCGTCATATTTTGACCTTGACCTACCTATCAGGTTATTCTACACTAGCTTTTTTTTGCCATCACTCTGCTTCTATGATGGTCTTTTTGGTGATGTAAATTATGAGGTTGCACCTTCTGGAAGGGGCATATCCATTAAAGAATACCCAAATCCCTATCAACTATATATGTAGGACATTTTGCTTATTTCACATAGAGCAAAATGAGAAAACACCACTGAAATCTAACTAAAATGCCTCTTTTCCTTAAATACCTGTCGCTGGTAAACAATTAATGCTGTTCTATATTTCCTAAACAAACCATCAACAGTTGACCTTGAACTGTTTGTCAAATGACCCTCATCTGCCTAAGTGAAACATAATAGTTTAGGTCATTAAATGTAGGCCTACTAACCATTCAACAACCAATGCAAGTTCTTTCTTTTTTAATGGATCAAAATAAATTTTGTCCCTTTCTTCCCTTAAATGTGCCTAGTTGTTTATGAAAAGTAATGCACAATGTTGGATGACAAGGTTGAAGGCCTCATGTAGAACAGAGAGTATACATGCCCTGAAACCCTGGTGAAAAAGGAGGTTCCAGAGGTTTTGGGTGATTAGGCATGGAGGACTGAAGTAAAGGTGCACATCTAGAAGGAAAGAAAGAATGTCTACGGCCACCTATAAGTATACCAACATGTACATAAATAGTAATTGATAAAGCAACCAATCCACACTGTGGTAGCTATAGATGTAATTAGACTACTAGGCACCAAAGGGCAGACCAGTGGTCACCTTTGTATATATATATATATATATATATATATATATATATATATATATATATATATATAATGTGCCTATTACCATATCCTCAGTGGGGCTCTAGACTGTCTTACCAGCCCTCACCTTTCCTATTTAGCAGAAATAAATTGCCTATCCCCAAGCATATCTGGCATATTTAGCATTTAACCCTTCAGGGCTCACTGATGCAAGAGTATCATGTCCAGCAGTCAGCTAGCCAGCACATCATTGGTGCATCATGCCAACCCACCAGAGAGTGTGTTTATCATCTCTCAAGGGTAGGCATATTGCATAAACGCAGTCCTGGTGAGTCATGCATCATGACAATCAATTTGCATGATGCAATTATGCATTAGGGGCCCTGAGAAGAGGTTAATGGAATGAAATAAGATTTAACCATGATGCCTTATGTTGTGTTTCTGACATTCTATTTGCTACAGAGAACATGGCTATGTGCAGCTCCAAATTGATGGGAGAGAGGAAAATGAATGAGGACATTTCAGATGAGCCACCCCCATGTAAGCAAATGAAATATGATACTGACTTTTTAAAATGTATCATCTGCCAGAGACAAACAGCTGTCAATACAGAGCCAATTCCTACCCAGAAGACAGCTGCTGTAGCTGATGCCATGGGTGAAGTACAGGCGATGGGGGATCCACAATTGCCATGTGCCCATCTTGCTGACTATTTCAGAACACAAATGGCTAATAAGTATGGCCATTTGGAGGAATTCCATCTGGTCTTTGACCATTATGATGTTCCATTGTCTCTTAAGACAGGAACTCGTCAGTGAAGGCAGAGATATGAACAGGCAGTGTCCTATAATGTGACTGATTCCACAAATATAGCAAAAGTTTCACTCAAGTGCCTGCTAGCACATTCTGACACAAAAAAGGAGCTAACTGCTTACTTAGCTGAGAAGATGCTGTCTAAGGCCAAAGCACAACATATCAATGTTGTTGTTTTATGGAGTGAGTACTGCGAGGCTAGCTAAAGAGATGTTCATCACCTAGCTAGTATTCAAGAAGAGGCAGACACTAAACTCTTGCTTCATGCTGTTGATGCATCAAATATTGATGCTACCAGTCGTCAGATTCATTCCACAGATAATGATATGCTAGTATTGGCACTACGAAGGCATGATAGATTGTGTAAAAATGCCTCCTTCAATAGCTCCACAGGACAGCATCAGTGTCACATCCCTTTGGGAGCAATCGCCCAGGAACTTGGCCCTCAGAGGACTGCAGCACTTCCAGCATCCCATGCATTAAGTGGGGCTGATACCACGGGTTCCTTTTCAGGAAAAGGAAAATGGAAATGTTGGCAAGCTTTCATGGAGGCTAATGCCACAGAACTTGATGCATTAGCCAAGCTTGGCACTTTGGAGAAACCATCAATCGAGATTCTGGCAGGGATTGAACAGTTCATCTGTAGGATCTATGCATTGAATGGAAAGTATGTGTCAGTTAAAGCCCTTGGAAGCTGTTCAAAAAGAATCAGAAAGAATCAGAAAAACTTCCTCCAACACAAGCAGCCCTTCATCAGGCAATATTGCGTTCCCACTACCAAATGCTGGCATGGAACAATGACATTGTACTCCACCCTTGTCTGCCCTCACCAGAGGGGTATGGTTGGACACTTGAGGAACAAGAATGGATCCCAGTGATGACAAAAGAGCTCCCTGCCCCAGAATCTGTCATCCACTTGGTCAAATGTGGATGCAAAACAAGGTGCACCACAAACAGATGCAGATGCAGAGCTGCGGGTCTCAATTGTACTGATCTGTGTGAATACTCAGAAAATGATGGATGTGAAAACATGGTCAGGAATGACCATGACTTGTGTGACAGTGATGACAGTGATGATAGTGATGATGATGAGGATGATGATGAGTAAACTGTCCATAACGTGTGCATTGATTGGATTTTGCTCATACAAATGAGATAAAAACAGTTGTTACCAACCATGATCATAATGTTACTGTATTTTGATCGAATCAAATTCAACTGAGCTTGACCTATGACCTTGATAAAGGTCATTCATTGCATTACATCAGCTCATTTTAGAAGATGATACCCAGTGCTTAACTTCACTAAAAAGACCATCCAAAAGGCAGAAAGGTGACAAAACACTTTTAGCAATCAATTATAGTAAATAGGCCAAGGTCAAAGAGTGTCACTAGGTCAAATCATCTTTGCTTAATATCCAGATCCTGAATGCTGCAACTCCTATAGGGAACAAAGCCATTGCTAGTACTAAACAAATTAGCTAGGTGGCTCATGTAGTTGGGGGCTAGAACAGCAGTTGGCCTCTGTGTACAGTTTACTTTGGTTGGCCCTTCCTAATAGTCTATATGAAGCTATATTCTAAAAGTCTATTCCTTTGGATAGCAAATACTTTAAACTTAAAGAATATAAGCTTTATATAGACTTAGTACTTTAAATACAAGAGAAATTAAACTTCAAAAGTTTTCTAAGAGGGCACATAAATTATAATCCAGGCTGAGTAAAACCAAACCATTGTCTTCCTATCAGGCTAATCCCCTCCATTCACACCTAAAACAATGGACAGCTACTCAAAGTGATTAAGATAGGGGCAAGGGCAGCTTATCAGTCTTATCAATTCCTATTATTTTCTGTGGGTGGAGGGGGGGATAAGAGATTACCCATAATCCTCTGCCAGATCCAAGATGGCCGTCGGGGGCAGTTACTGATTTTAAGATGGCCACCTCCATACAGAAATGGCTCTGTTCCCTATACTAAAAGGTTATTTAGAATACAAATACATCCTCTTTATATCTCTTTATATTTAAATCTTATATTTTGATTACATTGGTAAATCTTCACTACAGTGTTACTATGGCAACCTACATCAATCACATAAGGTTGTGCCAAGTGGGGCATGAAGTCCATTGTATAAGAAAACAATCTACAGAAATTTGAAACCATTAAGGCATTTTCGTCTATGTTCAATAGCTGTCTGATGATGAAAAAACTTTGTTTTGGGCGGTGTTTTGGGATTTGAACTTCAGTTGACCTTGACATGAACTATCTAACCATGAATCAGAATATGCCATGTAAAGGTATGATACTTGTCTTCCATCCCTCCTCATTATAGCCAATTGAGATAATCTTAAGCCTGGATTCCAGACGTCCCTTTAAATTTAATCTAAATTCCTCAGATTGGGCACAAAAATGGCTGCCACGGAAAGCTGCCACCATTCCCAGACTGCCAACAAAGCTTTTTGTCAACTCCAATATCAGCCTGACAATCCCTGATTGGTGGCTAAGCTCTTTCATTTACTTCACACAAAAGTCCATATGCTCCCTGACTATTTAGAGAGAGGACTCAAAATGTGCACTGTAAAAAATAACAGTTGAATCTACCAGGGATCCTTGTAAAACTGAACAGTGAACCACTGTAATTATATAGCAGGGGGTCAGTGTAGTTTTTACAAAAAGAAAACAGGTGGCAGTATGGTGGTACAAACAAATCTCTGTGAAAATGACGACATCTTTGTGAAAATAACAGCGAATCTCTGGCAACATTGGGACGAGGAATCCTGCATTATTTTAACAACATTTTTTTTAGAGTGTGCCATCATTTACTATCATATTTCACAGGACAAAGATTATATTTTGTGAAGGAACTTCTATACAAACGCTCATTGACATAACTATCCATTTTGTTGTGAAATGATCCTTTTATACCAATTATACTAAACATATTGAAAAAAACAAGTAGTAGAGTGGCTTTCCCTTACCTGCCGATGCTACGTGTCAACCTGAGACCGTACTTATCCTGTAGCCATCCAAGGGGAATTGACATGATGCCTTCCACCACTATACCCATGGTGAATGCCATGGAGAGGAGCCGATCTTGTTCTGGACAGATAACACTATCTATGGGGTTATCATTGAAACCCTGTAACTCTGTAGTGCCATTGGGAACTCCTGATAAGTTATCTCCACTGAAAGTAGTGTCCTCTTGGACACCTCTTGCGGTTTGTGACAGTATAGCCCCAAAATTAGATATATTTAAATCAGTGTCAGTGTTATTAAGTGTGTATTCAGTTCCTTCACAAAGGAAAGCAAAGATGCCATCCTGCTTTAAGACATAGACCAATATGGACCAGGAGCTGAGGTTCCCAGCAAACAGCAGGCACTCAATGAAGCATAAGGTGAGGGTGATGGCACTCACCCAGGGATAGGGTTCCTTGGACATGTTGCTCTTATCTGAAATGTTATATTATACCTGATATGATATTTCTGAATGAATAAAAAATTGTCAACCTTTAGATTGAAAAGAGGTACTAGGTATAGATACATATGAGCAAAATCAATTGAACAGTGAAATGAACAGCTTGTTCATTAAGTGGGCAGATGAGGGGAAAGGGCCCTCCCTGCGGGATTTTTAGTATTGGATTTGGCCACTAGGGAAGCTACAAAGGCTAAAAATGTGGAAAAATAGAACAAAAATACCTTTTATATACTTTTTTACACAGAAAAAGGTAGTTTTCTCAAAAACGCTCTTTTACCTGGCACTTTCTGTTTATTTGGAATGTAAATGGAATGTTTTGAATCCAAAACAAGGCCTTAATAAGGGTTTTCAGAGATATATGTTGCCATGGCAACCAAAATTATATTCCAAATAGAAAAAAAATAATGTCAACTGATAGAATGATTCATGGAGTTTCATACGCTGAAAAAAGCATGAAGATACCATTTCTAGATCCAAAGCTTTGTCAAAATGTATGGAAAAAGATGGTAATTTTTAATTGATTATTTAAATCATTATGCTAATTAGATGCCTGATTTAATTAAAACAATGAATAATAGAGCTTATTGGCTCTATTGATACAGTCATGTCCTTCCATTTTCGTGAAGCAATACCTCCAAAACTAGACGGGATATCTACAATTGTTATGCCTCATTTTAAAGCTGATAACATCACTTTTAACATTCGTTATAACCTCGGAGGATCCTTTCCCCTCATCTGTCCACAATTTTCTGTTTAATCAGTCTAATAGCTTGTTAATTCTCAATACAATGACCAGGGTTCTGTTTCATAAAGTTTAAGAACCAGTTCTTGTCAAAATCGTGTTTCAGAACTAGGTTTCATAAAAAATCAGAACAACATTCATGAAAACATGAAGCAGTTCTTGAGACTTCATGAAGTGGTTCTTGAGCCTTCCTGAAGTCCTTCTTGTTTTCAAACTTGTCAGATTTACAAGTTTAAGGACAACTTGTTCTTGAATTCTTCTATGTTAAAAAAACACATACTATACCTTCTTTAGTGATTTATTTTGGTCATATAAACCATGAATTATACAGAATAGTTAAGATTGTCTTCCTAGGTATATGTTAACAGAGGTTTTTTGTGTTAGTACATAAAATGTGAAACCAAACATGAAACATGAAGTGCTTCTTGAAAACATGAAGTGCTTCTTGAAAACATGAAGTGCTTCTTGAAAACATGAAGCCCTTCAGGTTTTAGGCAATATGGACTTATAAATAGGCCCATATCTGTGCTGTACATAGGCCTAGGCCTACAAACAGGAAGTAGTTACTGCACATGTGCAGTGGATCTTTGTGGAAGGCATGCTGAGGGTAAGTTAAATCTATTTAACTAAACATTATCTACCTGTAACACCAAACTATGGCATGGGAGGCATATAGGAAGGCACAGCTCATAGGAGGGTTTCTCAGAGATCAAGGGGATGTACAATTTCTGCAGGTTTTTGCTAAATTTCCAAAACAAATGGACAGTTATTGGTCAGTTTTCATAAACAGAGGTTATCTATCTCATTGTGGGGATAGCGATGACCGTAAAGCACTTTACAGCTCTCAATTTGGTTGAGTGACTTTGGGGGCCTCCTATACTTTAACAATGCAACCGATGTACCCCAAAGCAATTTGCCAGAATTGGACAGGATCTCCATAAAGCATTTAAAAGATCTCTGTAACAGAAGTGATAAACTTCCTATAAAATCAAGAGCCGTAAAGCGCCTTGTGGTCATCGCTATCCCCACAGTGTATCTGCAGATTTTGTTGGAAAGGCGCTCAAAGAAATTGAATTCCCTCCCTGGCTTATGACTATGCCCTGCAGTGTGCAGACCATGGGGATTTAGAAACACTATGGCTTGACCCATCTTTTAGGGGGTGTTTGAGGGGCTTCCTACAGAAAAATGGGGTGACAAGTAATAGGAATATGCTCACCACATATCAGCTATGTTCAGTGAAAAAAACTGTGAAGATCAATTATCGATTCTAGAGCATTTTATGTGCTATGTACTCATGAAATAGGAAACGTCCTAAAAGTGAAACATTTAATGCTCATTTCCTCTTGATCCAAATTATACCTGTAGAGAGTCACCTACACTCATATATCCTGTGTGAAATCAGCAATGGTCCTAATGATTTTTTTTCTTGATTCTAATTTTAACACTGTTTTACATTCAGGGTAATCAAGATGCCCCATACAACTGCTATCAAGTTCAAAAAGAAATTTACGCGACGGGAACTTGCCGCTGCAAGAAGGAATCAGCAGCCACTCAAGCGAGTTAGGAAAAGACGCCCAAAAAAGTGCAAGAAGCGTATTGACCCTTTTGTCGAATGGCCTGATAGAGAAGATTTTGAATCACGGTTCAGATTGCCCCATGCGGCTGTGCAGAAGCTTAGCGACCAATTTGCAAGAAGTGGGTTTTGTTCCACGAAGGGTGACACTCGCGGAGGTGGAATCAAAATCCGCAGCAGGGTATGTATGCCACTAGGTGAAAAAACCTCAAAAATACTTCTTTCAACGTTCTTTCTAAGTCCTCAAACATTTCTCTTAATGTTGAGAAAAATATTTAAACTACATTGAAAAACATTTTTTTAACGGTGCAGAGATTACTCCTTAGAAATCTCCCACTTGGGATTCCCCCACCGGAAATTCTCCCCCCCCCCCTTTGAAATCTCCCCTCCAGGAAATCTCCCACCAAGAAATTACCCCCCCGCCCTCTTATTTTAGGGAAAGTACTGGGAAATAAGAAGGAGGATAGTTTTAGGGCTATGTAGGGGAATAGAATTAGGGATATTCATACAATTAGATGTACGAGTTAGAGATGGGGTAAGTGTTGGGAATACA
Organism: Acholoe squamosa; assembly: GCA_949317995.1. NCBI lineage: Eukaryota > Metazoa > Annelida > Polychaeta > Phyllodocida > Polynoidae > Acholoe > Acholoe squamosa. The sequence goes on along the minus strand of OX439035.1, from coordinate 102,500,135 downwards.
ACCATTGGTCAAACATTCTACATGTGTGTCTCATTCCCAGAATTTAATAGCAAGTTTGAAAGTGTTTTAAAAACATTTCTATAAAGTTTGGATACAAACGTTTCTATCTCAAAGGTTAAAAAAGGTTTCTGCATACGTTGGATGCAAACTACACTCATTTTTGTCAATTTCAGGTGTGTCTTGCTTTGCGCTACATAGCTACTGGTGCTAATTATAATGTCATTCGTGACTCTCAAGGCTTTTTGTCTAGAGCAACAGTTTCAAGATGTGTGAATGAACTTGTTGGATTTCTCAATGCAATTTACAGTGAACACATTTCCTTCCCAGAAGTGAGTAGTTCCAGGGAGTTTTGTGTTGTAAGATATTCATATTCATGAGGACTATCAAAATACTAGACCAGCTAAAATCCTTTTATTGATGTAGATATCACAAATGATGAGGTAAAACAAACATATCAAAAATGACATTTTATTCAATCTTAATAATATTGAATCTCAATGACAGACTTCATTTAATGGGTACCCAACAGGGGTATTGATAACATATATGTTGCTTGTTTATGTTTCTACAGGATGAAGCACTGTACGAGACTGAGGCAAAGTTCAATAGTGCCCACAAGCTACCTGGATGTGTTGGAGTCATAGATGGGACGTAAGTAGATAATCACACGTTTCAAACAATCATGCATGTTGCACTGCTGCAAACCATATTCATAGAACTAATGTACTAAGATACAATTGTATTTCATTGTAATAGTACTTCAAGTTTGCCTCATCTTTTGTTTTTCAGTTATATCCCAATTCTTAGGCCCTACTACAACGAAGGTGCATACATAACAAGGCACCACCATCATGGACTTAATGTCCTGGTAAGTAACATGAAAAAGTCATCAAGTTAAACTTATTTTTTCAAAATAAACTTAGATACTAGATTCTTAACATCTCACAACATAGGAGTTGATTTTGGATATATGGAACATACGTTATGACAAAATAAAAAAGCCTTGGCACTTTGTGTCCTGGAATGAAGTACGGCTTAACCATGTCAGCGGTTGCCCGATTTGCTGAGAAGTGCAGCTTGTAGCAACTGTTACTATCAACTGTTGATAGCTTCTGTAAATAATAAAGAGAAAAAATCTATGTATAAGTATTTTTTTTTCAACTGATAATGCAGAGGAGTTAACATGAGTAGGTCAGTCTCCAGGGAAATCCTAGTATGGCAGTAATACATTAAATTTAAGGGATTAAGGTCTTCATCAGTTTATACTTTTATAGCATTTGGGAGAAGCTGGAATACAAGGCATCAGTGGTTACAATTATGATTGTAGCAATAATATTCACCCGGGGGTTATATTCACACAGGGGAAAATGATCACCATTCAGAACAGTTGAGTACCTGAAATATAGAAAAAAGCTTAATAATTTAGTTTATATATACCACATTCGTCAATGCCCATATTTGTTCAAAGTGTCCTTACAAATACAATATATATTATTTCATTGTAGATATGTTGTGATGCAGAATCAAGAATCACATACATGAATGCAGGTTGTGCTGGTGCTATGCATGATACTCATGTGTGGGAGATATCTGATCTTTGTATCAGTGCAGCACACGACAATCTCTTTGGTGAATTTTACGTCATCGGTGACAACGGGTGAGTTTCTCTCAACATTAATAACATTGAAATGGCTTAGTGGTTATTCTTTAATTCTATGTATTATTCAACCGAACCTACTAAAGAAAATGATATTCTTATATGTCAATCTTTTAGATACCCACTCTCTCGCTGGTGCCAGATCCCCTTGGAGGCTGATGAAATTGCTACTGCTTCTGTGAGAGAAAGGAAATGGCATGATCGCTTGGTCTCCTGCCGTTCCTTAGTTGAAAGGTGCATCTCACAGCTGAAAGGGCGATGGAGGTGAGCTCAACAGCCAAAATAATTATCTGAAAGGTTTACCAAACAGTTGTTTAAGGTCTGCAAGATGTGCAAATCTGCAAAGTGTACAATACCATAATATATATATACTCAATCTTTACAATCAACCTTCTGATACAAAGCTATTAAGCTATTATCATAGCACTTATCATGGAAGGAATATCGGTTATTTTTTTTGTCATTTGGTCCTCACAGAATTTTAATATATTCTTCTGATAAATGTTGTTTCACTGAACACATGGTATCTAAATACATTGATCTTCTTTCTTAGATCAATCTCACGCCAGGGCAGTGGCATTGTGAAACGGCAACCACTTCAAGTAGCTGAATTGGTGCAGGCCTGTGGAGTCCTCCACAACCTTGCTTTGGATTCAGGATGCTCTGAGCTATCACCTGAAAACTATGTTGATCCAGTGTATGAGGATGCAATCAAGCACCAGGCTCGGGTGCGCTTTCGTGAAGCACAACGCCGCATCCCTGCTGCTCGTGTCCCAAGGGGAGGCCCTCCAAAAAACCCTGCAGATCGCCTAAAAGGTGGTCGAGAAAAAAGAGCTGAACTCATCTACCACTGCTTCCGGGGAGCAAGACCAATGCACCTTGGAGCTTCACCAAGGAAATAAGCAACATTCCATAGTGAGCAAAACCTATAATAACACATGCTCTGAAATCGATTTCCATACATAATAGATCTATGGCTTGAAGAAATAAAGCATTTGTAAATGAAATATCATAAAACATGTTACTTTCTTATTGAACAAAAAATATTGGTGGGAAAATTAAGCCAATCTCACCAATCTATGGGCCATGTTGCTGGGGCCTTCCTTTTTCTATCGGACCGTCTTGGAGAGGTTTGGGTGGGAGGAGTCTTTTCCCCTCCACAAAATCCCACCACCACCCCTGACCACTCCCTAAGGCCTATTGATGGTGACATTTCCACTATACTACTCGAATGAGCCAAAAACTCATTACTACAGTAATGCTTTGCCGATACACACTATACTACCGAGACTGAGGAGCGGCTGTTCTATGTGGATTTTGTCAAAACCCCAACTAGGTGTCAGTAATTTATACTTGCAAGCATATGAATGCTATAAGGGAGCAATGACACACATCTATATATGTGACACGATCTGCGTTGTTTTAAGTGTCACCGGCGAAAAAGGGCAGGTTTGAGGAAGGAATGGATCGAAATATAGGCTTTTTTGGGACAGGGGGTGGGCTAAAATTTACAGCTCTGGGGTCAGAAAATGAGGGAAATGGAGGGTGGGGGGGCTATAATTTACAGCTCTGGGGTCAGAAAATTAGGGAAACGGACAGGGGGTGGGCTAAAATGTACAGCTCTGGGGCCAGAAAATGAGGGAAACAGACAGGGGGTGGGCTAAAATTTACAGTCTAGGGGGTCTGAGAAGCGATGGAAAATGGAGGGGAGGGATCAAAATTACAGACAAACAGAGGGGGGGGGGTAATTTACAGCTCTGGGGTCAGAAAATTAGGGAAACGGACAGGGGGTGGCCCCGGTGGGCTAAAATTTACAGCTCTGAGGTCAGAAAATGAGGGAATCGGACAGGGGGTGGGGTAAAATTTGTAGTCTAGGGGGTTTAAAAAGAGATGAAAACGGACAGGGGGAGGGGCTAAAATTTACAGTCTAGGGGGTCTGAGAAGCGATGGAAAATGGAGGGGAGGGATCAAAATTACAGACAAACAGAGGGGGGGGGTTAATTTACAGCTCTGGGGTCAGAAAATGAGGGAAACGGACAGGGGGTGGGCTAAAATTTACAGCTCTGGGGTCAGAAAATTAGGGAAACGGACAGGGGGTGGCCCCGGTGGGCTAAAAATTACAGCTCTGAGGTCAGAAAATGAGGGAATCGGACAGGGGGTGGGCTAAAATTTGTAGTCTAGGGGGTTTAAAAAGAGATAAAAAACGGACAGGGGGAGGGGCTAAAATTTACAGTCTAGGGGGTCTGAGAAGCAATGGAAAATGCAGGGGAGGGTGTCAAAATTTACAGCTCTGGGGTCAGAAAATGAGGGAAACGGACAGGGGGTGGGCTAAAATTTACAGCTCTGGGGTCAGAAAATGAGGGAAACGGACAGGGGGTGGGCTAAAATTAACAGCTCTGGGGTCAGAAAATGAGGGAAACGGAGGGTGGGGGGGCTATAATTTACAGCTCTGGGGTCAGAAAATGAGGGAAACGGACAGGGGGTGGGCTAAAAAAATTAGGGAAACGGACAGGGGGTGGGCTAAAATTCACAGCTCTGGGGTCAGAAAATGAGGGAAACGGGATAGGGGGTGGGCTAAAATTTGCAGCTCTGGGGTCAGAAAATGAGGGAAACAGACAGGGGGTGGGCTAAAATTTACAGCTCTGGGGTCAGAAAATGAGGGAAACGGACAGGGGGTGGGCTAAAACTTACAGCTCTGGGGTCAGAAAATGAGGGAAACGGACAGGGGGTGGGCTACAATTTGTAGTCTAGGGGGTTTAAAAAGAGATGAAAACGGACAGGGGGAGGGGCTAAAATTTACATTCTAGGGGGTCTGAGAAGCGATGGAAAATGGAGGGGAGGGGGTCAAAATTACAGACAAACAGAGGGGGGGGGTTAATTTACAGCTCTGGGGTCAGAAAATGAGGGAAACGGACAGGGGGTGGGCTAAAATTTACAGCTCTGGGGTCAGAAAATGAGGGAAACGGACAGGGGGTGGGCTAAAATTTACAGCTCTGGGGTCAGAAAATTAGGGAAACGGACAGGGGGTGGCCCCGGTGGGCTAAAAATTACAGCTCTGAGGTCAGAAAATGAGGGAATCGGACAGGGGGTGGGCTAAAATTTGTAGTCTAGGGGGTTTAAAAAGAGATAAAAAACGGACAGGGGGAGGGGCTAAAATTTACAGTCTAGGGGGTCTGAGAAGCAATGGAAAATGCAAGGGAGGGTGTCAAAATTTACAGCTCTGGGGTCAGAAAATGAGGGAAACGGACAGGGGGTGGGCTAAAATTTACAGCTCTGGGGTCAGAAAATGAGGGAAACGGACAGGGGGTGGGCTAAAATTTACAGCTCTGGGGTCAGAAAATGAGGGAAACGGAGGGTGGGGGGGCTATAATTTACAGCTCTGGGGTCAGAAAATGAGGGAAACGGACAGGGGGTGGGCTAAAAAAATTAGGGAAACGGACAGGGGGTGGGCTAAAATTCACAGCTCTGGGGTCAGAAAATGAGGGAAACGGGATAGGGGGTGGGCTAAAATTTGCAGCTCTGGGGTCAGAAAATGAGGGAAACAGACAGGGGGTGGGCTAAAATTTACAGCTCTGGGGTCAGAAAATGAGGGAAACGGACAGGGGGTGGGCTAAAACTTACAGCTCTGGGGTCAGAAAATGAGGGAAACGGACAGGGGGTGGGCTACAATTTGTAGTCTAGGGGGTTTAAAAAGAGATGAAAACGGACAGGGGGAGGGGCTAAAATTTACATTCTAGGGGGTCTGAGAAGCGATGGAAAATGGAGGGGAGGGGGTCAAAATTACAGACAAACAGAGGGGGGCGGGTTAATTTACAGCTCTGGGGTCAGAAAATTAGGGAAACGGACAGGGGGTGGGCTAAAATTTGTAGTCTAGGGGGTTTAAAAAGAGATGAAAACGGACAGGGGGAGGGGCTAAAATTTACAGCTCTGGGGTCAGAAAATAAGGGAAACGGACAGGGGGTGGGCTAAAATTTGTAGTCTAGGGGGTTTAAAAAGAGATAAAAACGGACAGGGGGAGGGGCTAAAATTTACAGTCTAGGGGCTCTGAGAAGCGATGGAAAATGGAGGGGAGGGGGTCAAAATTACAAACAGAGGGGGGGGGGGTTAATTTACAGCTCTGGGGTCAGAAAATTAGGGAAACGGACAGGGGGTGGGCTAAAATTTACAGCTCTGGGGTCAGAAAATAAGGGAAACGGACAGGGGGTGGGCTAAAATTTGTAGTCTAGGGGGTTTAAAAAGAGATGAAAACGGACAGGGGGAGGGGCTAAAATTTACAGTCTAGGGGGTCTGAGAAGCAATGGAAAATGCAGGGGAGGGTGTCAAAATTTACAGCTCTGGGGTCAGAAAATGAGGGAAACGGACAGGGGGTGGGCTAAAATTTACAGCTCTGGGGTCAGAAAATGAGGGAAACGGACAGGGGGTGGGCTAAAATTTACAGCTCTGGGGTCAGAAAATGAGGGAAACGGAGGGTGGGGGGGCTAAAATTTACAGCTCTGGGGTCAGAAAATGAGGGAAACGGACAGGGGGTGGGCTAAAAAAATTAGGGAAACGGACAGGGGGTGGGCTAAAATTCACAGCTCTGGGGTCAGAAAATGAGGGAAACGGGATAGGGGGTGGGCTAAAATTTGCAGCTCTGGGGTCAGAAAATGAGGGAAACAGACAGGGGGTGGGCTAAAATTTACAGCTCTGGGGTCAGAAAATGAGGGAAACGGACAGGGGGTGGGCTAAAACTTACAGCTCTGGGGTCAGAAAATGAGGGAAACGGACAGGGGGTGGGCTACAATTTGTAGTCTAGGGGGTTTAAAAAGAGATGAAAACGGACAGGGGGAGGGGCTAAAATTTACATTCTGGGGGGTCTGAGAAGCGATGGAAAATGGAGGGGAGGGGGTCAAAATTACAGACAAACAGAGGGGGGCGGGTTAATTTACAGCTCTGGGGTCAGAAAATTAGGGAAACGGACAGGGGGTGGGCTAAAATTTACAGCTCTTGGGTCAGAAAATAAGGGAAACGGACAGGGGGTGGGCTAAAATTTGTAGTCTAGGGGGTTTAAAAAGAGATGAAAACGGACAGGGGGAGGGGCTAAAATTTACAGTCTAGGGGCTCTGAGAAGCGATGGAAAATGGAGGGGAGGGGGTCAAAATTACAAACAGAGGGGGGGGTTAATTTACAGCTCTGGGGTCAGAAAATTAGGGAAACGGACAGGGGGTGGGCTAAAATTTGTAGTCTAGGGGGTTTAAAAAGAGATGAAAACGGACAGGGGGAGGGGCTAAAATTTACAGTCTAGGGGGTCTGAGAAGCGATGGAAAATGGAGGGGAGGGATCAAAATTACAGACAAACAGAGGGGGGGGGTTAATTTACAGCTCTGGGGTCAGAAAATGAGGGAAACGGACAGGGGGTGGGCTAAAATTAACAGCTCTGGGGTCAGAAAATAAGGGAAACGGACAGGGGGTGGGCTAAAATTTGTAGTCTAGGGGGTTTAAAAAGAGATGAAAACGGACAGGGGGAGGGGCTAAAATTTACAGTCTAGGGGGTCTGAGAAGCAATGGAAAATGGAGGGGAGGGTGTCAAAATTACAGACAAACAGAGGGGGGGGATTAATTTACAGCTGTGGGGTCAGAAAATTAGGGAAACGGACAGGGGGTGGGCTAAAATGTACAGCTCTGGGGTCAGAAAATGAGGGAAACAGACAGGGGGTGGGCTAAAATTTACAGCTCTGGGGTCAGAAAATGAGGGAAACGGACAGGGGGTGGGCTAAAATTTACAGCTCTGGGGTCAGAAAATTAGGGAAACGGACAGGGGGTGGCCCCGGTGGGCTAAAAATTACAGCTCTGAGGTCAGAAAATGAGGGAATCGGACAGGGGGTGGGGTAAAATTTGTAGTCTAGGGGGTTTAAAAAGAGATGAAAACGGACAGGGGGAGGGGCTAAAATTTACAGTCTAGGGGGTCTGAGAAGCGATGGAAAATGGAGGGGAGGGATCAAAATTACAGACAAACAGAGGGGGGGTTAATTTACAGCTCTGGGGTCAGAAAATTAGGGAAACAGACAGGGGGTGGGCTAAAATTTTGGGGTCAGAAAATTAGGGAAACAGACAGGGGGTGGGCTAAAATTTACAAACACGTTTTTTGCCAAGTGGGTCTATTTTCGCCCACATAAAACACTATGTAGCGTCCTTAATACTGGGCAGAATTTAACAAACAAGCATTCAAAATGATGGCAGAAGTCCCCTCGTTCAGAATATCAAGTCAGAAATACTGAGGGATGCTTAGTTCGTCAGCTACGGACGTTTTTATATGCGGTACCCTGTATCGGCGTCCATTTTGCAAGAGCACACACCTTAATCTGATTATAGTACTGATATTCGTTTCACATAGACATTTTAACATAGAGAAGCATTGAAGATGAAAGATTCCTTCATATATTGATACTTACACTTATTTCCCGGAGATTTTCCTGGGCAAAACCATGTATTTTGACTGTCTGCCAAGACTCCTTGCTTGTGTCTTTGTTGTGTGGTGCCTCTAGTACTGGTGCAAGCTAGTAACAAGCTTCAGCAGGCATAGTTCACACCTAATCCACCAGATGGCAGCACCATTCACGCCAAGTGGTTCAGGTTGATTTCCCAAACCACTTCATGATAACATGAAGTGCTTCTTGAAAACCTGAACAGCTTCATGGCAGTACGATTTTCTCCTTACTTTATTTTTTAAATTTAAGCAAAATCATGCAATTCGTGGGGGTGAAGCCCTAATAAGAAGTAGTTCTTGTTTTAGTGATTGATTTTTTTATGAACACCAACCCAGTGTCTCTAATGTAATCTTGAGGTCAAAATCATAGTTATATGGTTATTTAGAAAAGAAAAGGCACTTTGATACAATAATTATGGTTACTGTCAGATTCTCGGATTGTATATGGTTTGATTAGATACATTATAAGGGCTGACATGCTATTCCAGCAAGGTTTTTCTATGGTGGGTAAAAATTGATTGGGAAATTTGCATTTAGTGCGTTCTTAATTTTTTCCTATACGAAATGGCTCAGTTCGAGTTTTATCTGGGCTTGTGTTAACCAACTGCCTATTTATAGATCCAAATTCATGAATGGAGCAAGAAGGGTCCCTGTTTCTCACGTAACCTTATCTGGCTTTAGTAGATAGATCAAGAAAATAAAACTAAGGTTAAGAAACAGAAGCCGTCTTTGCTCTGTCTGCATTAGCTTCGTGAACAAGGATGACACTAATTGTGAGATGTATAGAAACAAGACAGTAGTGGTACAACTATGGATAAAAGACATTGTGGTTGTTTAGGGTGAATTCCATGCCACTCTACTGTACTAGGCTACCCACCTACTACGAGGCTACCCACTCAATATCAGGCTACACAACCCCTACGAGACTACCCACACACTACCAGGCTATACTCACCTACTACCATGTTACCCACCCACTACCAGCCTACCCAACCCCTACCAGCCTACCCACCCACTACAAGCCTACCCACCCACTGTACCAGGCTACCCACACACTACCAGACTACCCAACCCATACCAGGCTAACCACACACTACCAGGCTATCCACACACTACCAGGCTACCCACACACTACCAGGTTACCCACACACTACCAGGCTACCCACATACTACCAGGCTACCCACCCACTGTACCAGGCTACCCACACACTACCAGGCTACCCACACACTACCAAGCTGCCCAAATACTACCAGGCTACCCATATATTATTAGGTTACCATAATGACCTGTTTAAGTGCCAGGGTCTCAAATAAGCACTGGTGTTGAGTAAGCGCCGGGGGTACTAGGGTGTTGAAATTGATCTTAAGCGCTAAAGTCAGTATTCAAATAAGTGCCTGTCTCATATGAGCACCGGGGATACAGTAGGATTGAAATCACTGATTGCCCAGTCAGTCATACGGGCCACTACGGTACCTAAATTACTACCCTTAAATGGGTGAGAGTGTCCTTCACAAGGGTTTCCTAAAATTTCTTACCCCACCCCTGCTGAATTGAAGTGGTCATTGCTTAATTAGGGGAATCATCAATTTAATCCATATTTAATACATTTCTGTGAGTAAATCACTGTCCTTTGTGCTCCTAAGAATGGTAGGGAAGTTGCTATGGGAGTGACAAAACAGAGTAACATTAAGGGAAATACCCACAAATGCTCTAAATACAATATTTAAGGAGATATGACCAAAAGAGAAAAAGGTATGCAAAAACAAGGCTAGGGTAACTTTTTTCTAAAGAATCTGATTATGCTATATTCGCAGTGTTTGAATCCTACTTTCATTCTAAAATGACCTAATTTAGCATTCAAAAAGAATGTTTTTCCCTAAACGTAGCACATTTGTTGATATGGAAACCATAATTTTGTTCTTTTTGAATAAAAGGTTATACTCTATCTTATTAACCTGTCCACAAGGTTTTCATAACTGAAAACAAAATTGAATTATCCCTTCTTGATCCAGAATTATGGATGATCATGTTTAAAAATTGTTATTTTCTTTTAAGAATGGCATTTTCTATGCACTATGCCACAATATTTCAATATGCAATTGAGTTAAGGGCTATCCTGAATTTCTCCATGTTGCTGACATCCCATATTTAAGATATTATATTTCTGTAGCTATTTGGAATATTTTACCATGCAAAGTACCAAAATGTAGCTGAAGACAGGAATTGGAAAAAAAGGGATTTCCCCCCTAATGTTATGATTTCCCAAGTTTTGTCACAAAATTTTATCAATGGGGTCGGTGGGAGCGTTGATAGGATTGAGGGGTGGAGTGCAAAAACTTTTGATCCCTCTTGACAGTAAGCGCCCCCCCCCCTCTTTGGGGGGGCGCTAAAAGATTTACCCCTTTTTTGAGTGGCTGTAGGAAAACGGGTTGTTTTTGCCCTTAAAAAACGTAACAAAAACTGCTTTATGCAAACATTTTTATGGTTGAAAACCCATTGTTCGAAAATGTTGAAAACTGGTTTTAAAATGGTTTTTTTTCAACAAGTTTTCAATGGTTTTTTTTTTAATTTAAAAAAAATAATGTTTTTCTCCCAAACCTAATAAAAAAAATTGTGACATGGACTGGGAGAAGGGGTCTTATGGCTCCTTGCACTAAGCCCCCTTTTCGCAGATCGTGTCACATTTGCAAATGTTGAAAAATCTTTTACCAAGTGAGTGATAAATAATGACCACTCCATAAGCATGTTAGGGAAAGGTTGAGCCCACTTTAAATCAATATCTAAGGCAAAAATTAAGAATCATGTAAAATGATTCAATTTTGTCACTGAAAACCTACTTAGATCAATTTTCATGCTGAAAAGATGGTTTCAAGTTTATTTTGTTGTGTCTTAGTCAAAGAAATACCATTTTGCCTAGGGACCCACTTTCAGGCCACTGCCAGTGTATAGGTTAGTACACTGTCTGACATAGTGTTTGCAGCACTGAACAGGAAACCACTGAATGTCCTTTATTATCCATAATTCAATCAGTTTTATTCTTTTAAAATGAAAGGATTTATAATCAGGCATCTAGAGGATGACCAAATATGTTAACAGAAATTGTAATTAAGTAATAACAGTAAATTCAATTTGTCTATGGGGATTAGTACTGGAAGGTCATTAATTGGATTTTATCAAATATCAAGGCAACAATAGGGTCTGAATATGTAAAACATACCAAATATGACATGCAGAGCATCACAAGTCACCCCCTTATGCCATGAAAATAGCCTAGATTATGAGCAATCATCAAAAAGAAACAAAGTATATTGGTTAATAAAAGGGGATTTGACAGATCAAAACAAAATGGCATATATGCTGCCACCTTGTGTTGATATACTGAAGTGCTGATAGGATGACCAATTGGCTTACTGGTCAGTGGTGTGCTTTTGGTCATCCTATTGATAGGATGCACATTTGGCCTACTGGTATGCCTTTGGTCGTCCTATTGATAGGATGACCACTTGGCCTACTGGTATGCCTTTGGTTATTCTATTGATAAGATGACCACTGGGGGTTTGGTACCTCTGTGGGTTATCCTATCAATAGGGTGACCCCCGTTTTAGCGGAAGATGGTTCTGTTGCACTTGTCATTTAGAATACCCAGGAATCAGTTTTATAGTGATCTACATACCATAATGCAAGGTAAGGTTGATACTAGGACTATAAAAGTCAATGTGAGTGGGAAAGTGAGCATGGTTATCCATGGATAGCCTAATATTTCCAACTGCTGTAGGTAAAGGACAGGTAGCCTGCTATTGTACTGTGTGTTTACTCTATTAATTTGATGTTATTTAGACCTTGCTTTCTAATCGCTGCATATAGATGTAAGAAAGTGCATTTTGGGGTTTGAGCTAGCTCCTTATAAATGGTAGAGTGTGCCACCACCTCAGCCCAGTACACATATCAAGCTGTGCAGTGATCCTACTCAAATAAAACCAGTGAGAGATACCTCCTGACTGAAGACCTTTATTGTTTCTCCTCCTCGGCTACTAACACGTCAAGCACAACAAGAGTACAACAGTTCATCAAATACTCCGGCACCCCTCGATGATCAACACTCCGTTATATCCTCTAGTTCATGCATCTCCTCTTCATATTAAGTCTCATCAGCAATAACTCCCAATTACTAAGATCACTCATTATCACACAGTAGGCAAGGCAGCAGGCAAGTTTGGCCCAATTCAACTCCTAATTAAACAATGCAGTGTACTCACATGGAGAGTCTTAATTGTGGTTATGATGATCCAACTTTAATGTGGATCCTAAGTCCATACAGGGAGGATCCCTACTATAATGCTCCTTTCCTTAACATGTGTAGGCTACTCCCTGTTGTGATCTAATGGTATCTAGCTGTTAACAGTTAGCTTAGATATGAGTGCCCAACTTTCAATGCTGTCTCCATGCTCCCTCTGAACGAACTCCCCATCTCCTACTCTGAATTCCACAAATATGTTATTCGAGTATTATTATTATCCCGGCACGCCTGTGCAGAGACATGTATTTGTCTCATGACATCACCATCTCATTTAATTCCCTTTTGGTCACAAATCATAGAAAGTGTGCATATGGGGCCTTACATGTCATTCGCCCAGACATGTGCCCAGAAAAAGAATTCTTATAAGTATGCTTCTTTTAGAATAGCAAGGACACATCTGATATAAATGATAATGTGATTTTCTTAATCTAGAGGTCAAAAAAAGTCTGGACCTGAGATTTTCATGGAGGTATGAAGATAGTTTCTGTAGGAAATTAAGCCCTCAAGATGGCTTGTAACTCAAATGTCATTTTCCCAGACACAATTTCGCCCAGACAATTTTGGTCATTTTGGGCACATTTTACCCCCCTGGAGCCCAAAATATGCATATGGGACCATCAAAACCCATATGTAACATGAAGATCTCATTCAGCCTGACACTTTGACCCAATGAAATAGAGGGGGAAACTAAAATTCGAAGAGTAGGGGCTGGAATACCTCCAAATTCGTCATATGCAAACTTTCTATGATTTTCGACCTTTTCATTACTCAACTTTGTAAAGTAGTTATGTCCTAATCTAATATTCTTCTTCCCATTATTCATCATTAATCCCTCCAGCTCTACTGGTCCTAAACTAATTATCTCTTTCATTTTCAGATTGGATTTCGGGAGTTTATCTTCTTCATCTCTCGACTGGAGCCATCAAGCCTTCCGTCTCAAATCTCATTATGGACCTGAACATGACAATTTATACCTTAATCCCTGTGGAACACACCATCAACTGTTTTGTCTGTCAATAAACATTAATCACTTTGTCTTGCCTTACTGCCTTTTTCTTCGCCTTTCTACTAAATTGCTTTACATATCCTATCATTGTCAGCACTGCTGGTTACACATTATTATCCATTATGGATTTCTCTTACACCATCGTACACCATCAGTAGCCATGGGCAGGTAACCTACTAGAGGTAGGCTGCTAGAGGTAGGCTGCTAGAGGTAGCCTGCTAGAGGTAGCCCAGGATTATGAGCCTGCTATAGGTAGCCTAAGTAGGTAGCTTGGTATAGGTATAGCCTACGGTAGCCTAGGAGAGGTATGCTAACATAGTGAGCCTAGGGCTGGTAGCCTGATATAGGCAGCCTAATACAGTTAGCTTAGGACAGGTAGCCTAGGGCTGATAGCCTGGCATAGGCAGCCTAGGGCAGGTAGCTTGGTATAGGCAGCCTAGGGCAGGTAGCCTGGTAGCCTGGTAAAGGTAGCCTATGCAAGGTAGCCTATGCCAGGTAGCCTGGGACAGGTAGCCTAGGGCAGGTAGCCTAGGGCAGGTAGCCTTGGGCAGGTAGCCTAGGGTTGGTAGCCTGGTATAGGTAGCCTGATACAGGTAGCATAGGACAGGAAGCCTAGGACTGGTAGCCTGGCATAGGCAGCCTAGGCAGTGGTGGATTTAGAGGGGCCCTAGAATTTAGCCAAAGTTAGGGGCTAAATGAGGGTGTGCCCCCCCCCCCTTTTCAAAATCCTGGATCCGACACTGCTAGGGCAGGTAGCCTAGTATAGGTAACCTAGGACAGGTAGCATGACATAGGTAGCCTGATACAGGTAGTCTAGGACAGGCAGCCTGGCATAGGTGGGCTGAGGCAGGTAGCCTGGTATAGGTAGCCTAGGGCTGGTAGACTTGTATAGGTAGCCTAGGGCAGGTAACCTGATAGAGGTAGCCTTTGGTCGGTAGGGAAGGTATTCTGGTGCAGTTAGCTGAGGTAGGTGGCCTGATACAGGTATATGGGTTAGGTAGCCAGGTGTAGGTAGCCTGAGGGCCATTTACCTGGGACATGTAGCCTGAAAGCCTAATGGCAGATAGTATTTAGCTATCATAGCCCAACAATACCAGGGTAGGAAGGGAGCAGGAAGGGAGGGGGGGGAACTAGAGGGATGAGTGAATGGAAGCCTGAGCAGAGGTACCTGAAAGATGTGGTCATCCAAAAGATTTCACTCACATTTACATTGAGATGAATCACATGGATATGTGTGAAGTTGGTGCATTTATAAGCTGTAACCTGTCAATGACCTAGACACAGCTTGGTCTTAGTATATTGCATTACTGACATGCATAGAAAGTACTATAAAAACAGGTGACACTAAGAATGAGTTGTTCTCACCTACTGCCCTTGCTCCAATCACCCAGAGTGCCTGTATTATTGTTAGTGCTACCTACCACTTTGTTGGTGCAATGACAATAAAGTCCAAATACCTGTAATATCCATCATTTCCCTGCTGAAGTGGAGACCTGCATGGGTTCATAAATATGCCATGACAAATTTATGACCTCTTATGTCACTTCCTGTGCCAATTACTTGGGGTCACCTAAGGGAGGGTGCATGCAGTGCACACAGGTGTTGACTTCCGTGATTGCCATGTATGACTGAGCCCTTATAACCCCTAGATAATACCCAGGGAGTCTCCCTCCATCAAGCCGCCACCTTAAAGCACAACCCCTTTGGTCTTCATTCACTCTTGGTCTGTAATCAAGCCATCAAATTGAAATTACTGTAATTACAGTGTGAGCAGCTCACTAGTTGGGTGTGCCACTGTCTTTTGATCTTTTGGAGCAGGTAGCACAGATGATCGTGAACAGCTTGTAACATGTAAACAGTGTGTAAACTGCTAATCTGTACATGGTGATGTGCAAAATGGAGGGGTTTATGTGTTTATGGTGTGGTAAAGAGAGTGTTATCATGAGTAAGTGAGAGACAACACATTTACGCCTGGTCAGTCACATGGTTGATTAAGGGGAGGGAGGGAAAAGGTGTGTTGTAGGACCAGTGTCCAGTGGTTGTTGTTGTTGGGGTTGTGGTGGGAGAATGTTATAATGAGTGGGACGAAAGGTAAGGTTGAAACCCTCACATGTCTTTTGATCCTGGAGGACAGCTGGCAATGGTGGTGGTGGTGTAGCATGCAAACAGGGTGGTTGTAAACTACTAGTTTTTTTAAGCAGTAAGTAAACCTTACACCATCAATGCTCACAGTGTCAACTCGGTGGTCAGATTAAGTGGGGTAAATCATACTGGGAAAAGAATCTAACTAAGATTTAAAGGTAAACTAGGCTAACGTATGTAGGCATGTAAAATATGGGTAGGGTAAGTAAAAGGAAGCAGGGAGTAAGAGACATCAACTTGTTGATGGAGTTTAAATAAGTAACACATCCTAATTATATCCCCTCACCTCTTTGGGTGGAGGACAGGGAAAGGTGTAAAACCTGGGTGCATGGGGTTCACTCATACACTGTCTTCTCACTTACTCAGTGTCCAGTGCGTGTCAACAGCAGCAGCAACATTGAGGAGCTTACTGCATCATAAGTCAGCAAGGCAATGCTAGCCAAGAAGGGAGTAAGCCCCTTCAAATTCACGGACTGTGAAAAAAAGTTCATGGATTTACTAATAGGGGTAAACTCAATCCGATTGACCTACTTATGAACCAGAAGTGACCTACTTTTGAAACCGGAAGTGTCCGGAGGTGTCAGCTGCTCTCTCCTTTTGGTGGGTAGAGACAACACTCAGCTAAATAGGTTTGACTAATCTCTCCAGGTGGCAGGGTTGAGTAGTCAGGTCTTCTTACCCATAGAATACCAGCCTGATTTCTAATATACATATGGAGCGACTGAGCTAGTCTAATTAGTTTTGTGTTAACATGGAAAAATGCTAGAAGCATTTTATTTTTGCACATCTGTATCATTGGAATTAGCAGGGTTAAAGCTCACAAAAGCAAATAGGATTTAACGACCACATTCTAACAAGTGGACTTGTGATAGAAATGGAGGAAACTAAAAAATCTATATATTTCACGTTTTGTAGCAGCTTTAAGGTAGAGGAAGGGAGGAGTGATTGCTATGATTACATCAGAAACATTGACAAATTAGGGAACGTTCAACAATTATGTCACTGCTTAAAATAGGTTTCCTTTATATGTTCCATACAAAAAGGGGTGGGTGGGTCCTGGAAAATGGCTAAATACCGGTGACATAATTGTTGAACAATCCCTTAATGGACACTTCGATCTTGGGTGATAGGATTTACAGGACAAATTGGAGTTTGACATTATTGTTCCACGCTTTTTTTTTTTTGAGTGCACTTAGCCACGGTATTGACACTATAGAAAGGGTTTTACTTGAGGTGGGTAAAAGCACTGATGGGTAAATGGTGGTTTTGTTGGTAATGAGTATATAGGAACTGTGAGATGTAGTCTGAAAACTACATGTAATGGATGGTTTCTGCTATGTCTAAAAATAAAGACAATGCACACGTGGGGTGGTGAGGTGATAGCACAGTCAGTGATAACCAAAGTATCCAGCTGTGATACTTTTGTTCACAGCTGGAAAGTGAGTCATAGTAAGAACAGGTGACACATTTTCAAAAGCCTTGCACTCACCCACTATAGCATGTACCCACTCACTGTTTTCCATGCACCTGGTTGGTAGGTGTGTCTTACCCTTGGGCTCAATCATTTATGTTATGTCCTGCCCTGAATTAATTCCATGCAGTGGATTTCTTTCCCAAATGGAGAGACCAGGGACCATATTTACTACATGGGTGGTCAGCCTGAAGTGGTTGCTGGGTAATCATGTCAAGGCCATTAGGTTAAGGTGTTGCAGGGGCCAGGAAGCATTGTTTTACATTGGTATAAGGATCAGTTTAACCCAAATAGGTTTAAGCAGAAGATATCAACAATATCAGCCAAAACCAACACCATCAAAACTGGATAGAAACAGTTTCCAACTCAAGCCAATGCAAAACCTGCTAAAAACTGAACCTTACCTCTAGGCAAACAATTATCTGTTCCACCATGTAGATTCAAAGCCCACAACCATAAGTTTCCATCACACTAGGTCGATGCAGTAATTTAGAGAGAGCAGCAAGCCGCTGTAGCCGATGTAACATACAGGAAGTTGGGGATGAGTTGCATTATCTTACGAGCTTTTCTTTCTTTGCATCAGAGTGAAATACGTTTATTAACTACTAACCTTATTATCTACAAGGTGAAATGACTGAGAGGATCTCAAAGCTATTTAAAGGCACCAAGCGCAAAGATTTCCAAAAGCTATCTAAATTTGTACAATGTATCACTTGTCAGTATTGATTAAGTAAAAAAATAGCAAACAACTGAAAGCCTAGTCTCCAAGTGTTGGTATCTGACAATATACCACTATTTAAATGCTGCTAAACAGAAAACTAAGGTTATTGTATGGTGCTCATCAGAAATTTATGATCTATGCATCAGCTATATATTAAACCTGTATATGAAGTCAGATGCATAATTAAGGGGAAAAACCTTTTTAACAACACTGTGAAAAAATAACTTGAAACCCTTTTTTGTTTTACAAATTTACTCACAAAATTTCACTATGTACAACAGAGAATATGTGTTAAAACTAACCTTTAACCTATGTATTTTTTTACAAAATGGAAAAATGTAACATTTACCAAAATGCTATAAAAGTTTTCCAAAATTTCCAACATCTTTTTTTTTGATAATACCCAGGGAGTCTCCCTCCATCAAGCCGCCACCTTAAAGCACAGCCCCTTTGGTCTTCATTCACCCTTGGTCTGTAACCAAGCCATCAGCTGCTCACATTTAAATACAGTGTGAGCAGCTCACTAGTTGGGTGTGCCGCTGTCTTTTGATCTTTTGGAGCATGTAGCACAGATGGTCGCGAACAGCTTGTAACATGTAAACAGTGTGTAAAATACTAATCTGTACATGGTGATGTACAAAATGGAGGGGTTTATTTCTTTACGGTGTGGTAAAGAGAGTGTTATCATGAGTAAGTGAGAGTCAACACATTTACGCCTGGTCAGTCGCGTGATTGATTAAGGGGAGGGAGGGAAAGGGTGTGTTGTAGGACCAGTGTCCAGTCGTGGTTGTAAGGGTTGTGGTGGGAGAATGTTATAATGAGTGGGACTAAAGTTAAGGTTGAAACTGGCAGCTGGCAATGGTGGTGGTGGTGTAGCATGCAAACAGGGTGGTTGTAAACTACTAGTTTTTTTTAAATGCTGATGGGAACATTTTGATGAGTTAAGCAGTAAAGAAATATTGCACTATCAATGCTCACAGTGTCACCTCTGTGGTCAGATTAAGTGGGGAAAATCATACTGGGAAAAGAACCTAACTCAGATTTAAAGGTAAACTAGGCTAAAGTATGTTGGTATGTAAAATATGGGTAGGGTAAGTAAAAAGAATCAGGGAGTAAGGGACATCAACTTGTTGATGGAGTTTAAATAAGTAACACATCCTAATTGTAGCCCCTCACCTCTTTGGGTGGAGGACAGGGAAAGGTGTAAAACCTGGGTGCATGGGGTACACTCACACACAGTCCACTCACCTACTCAGTGTCCAGCGTACGTCGACAGCAGCAGCAACATTGAGGAGCTTACCGCATTAAGAGTCAGCAAGGCAATGGTAGCCAAGTAGGGAGTAAGCCCCTTCAATTTTACTGACTGGGAAAAAATTTGGTTTTAAGAAAAAGTTCATGGACTTACTGAGAAAGCAAGACCCAAATTCTAAGCGGGTTTTAACTACACTCCTGCCTGCTGATGTAGCATGTTGCCCATGAAGGCAAAAGGCTTGGCGTGCCCGCAATGAAGTAGGAGCTAAGCAGTGCGTAAACCTGGCACCATCAATGCTCACAGTGCCAACCTGGTGGTCAGTTTAAGTGGGTGGTAATACATACTAGGAAAAGGACCTAACTAAGATTTAAAGGTAAAACTGGAGTAGACTAACCAGGTAAAATAGGGGTAGAGTAATTAAAGGAGGAAGTAAGGGGTAAGGGACATCAACTTGTTGATGGACTTTAAAGTAACACATCCTAATTGTAGCCCCTCACCTCTTTGGGGTGGACAACAGGGAAAGGGATAAAACCTGGGTACTTGGGGTACACTCACACACGGTCCACTAACTTACTCAGTGTCCAGTGTGCAGCAACTTACCTCAATAATAAAAAAAAGGGTAGCATAAAAAAAAGGGTAGCAAGCAACTAGGAAATATGGCAAACAAATGTTAGAAAACAGCATTATTAACAACATGGGGGTGGGTAAGTAGGTAGGGTAAGGTAGGGTAGGGTAGCATAGGGTAAGGTAGGGTAAACTATGGGGTGGCAGGCAGCCCTTAAGTATTTTGGGGGGAGGGTCACACACACACACGTGTATAACACCCCCTACCTACTCTACTCCTACCTACCCCCTTACCTACTTACCTACCTACCCACCCCCCTGTTGTCAATAACGAATGCTCTCTAACACACTATCCGCCATTTTGGATTTAAACTCTCTCTGCACATGTCCAAAAAGAAAACTAGGTCATGTTTTGCATAAACTTGCATAAATTATCTCTCAACCAATCAGAGCTTAAGAAAGTAGGTCACATGCCCATATATGGACACTTCCGGTTTCAAAACTAGGTCCTAAGTAGGTCAATCGGATTTCAGTAGCTGTAGCTATTTGCTGAGTTTACCCCTATATACTACTCATGTGGATATAAATCACATGATGTAAATATGCTCCATCCACCAGAGGTCTCCATAGGCAGAGGGCTTGCATGCTTTTTTTTCAAAAAGGCATTTGTGAGTTTGATCCCTTTTTTTGTTGTTCTAGTTGTGTCTATTATATATTTATAATTCTTTTTAATAAAATCTATTTACATTACAAACACTTTGGTGAAAAAAAAACGTTACGTACCAGAAATAACAGGGGAGCATCAAACACATGTGATATAGAATGAGCATCCCAGCTGCGAATCACTAAACTACAGTACAGGTAAATGTGTATTTGGTGGCATACCAACATTGACTTATTCTAGCTATCATTAGGACTCTCTGGTCAGTTCATTGTTGAGGGTATTTTCAATACCCATATAGGTGATTCTCATGGCCGAATTGTTAAGACACCAGCCCTCAGGGGCTGGTAAGCTGGTATAAGCTGCCCCCCTTGTGTATCATACCGATCCAGGTACCTACACCTGGATTGGTATGACACACACGTAGGGGGGAGCTACCACCGGATGCCAGCCCCTGGGGGCTGGGATCTCCAGAAATGGGGCTGTTTGCCTTACGGCAGAGTTGGTCCCTACACTCCTCCCTACCAGATTCAATATAGGGTTCAGTACCCTATAGGTACCAGATACCCGGGACTAGTACTGAGTTGTGCCCAACCACCAAGTCTCCTCCCAGCACTAGCAAATTGAATCGTCATTCGTGTCACACTGGTGGAGGAACCGAGTTGGTCCTGCCCTGCAAGGGGGGACTACGAGAACTCGGAACCTGGGCTGGTGTGACACAGTTAGCGCTTCAACCTGCTAGGGGTAAACTAGTCACCTGCTGGAGGTTGGGTTGGAGGAGTATGCTATCTGTCCCCAGGGGCTGGTCAGCCAGTGAACACTGCCCCCTTGTGTCATACCAATCCAGATGTAGGTGGAAGGTAGAGAACGTCAGGTCTGGGGATGTAGCTCAGTGGTAGAGCTTCCGCCTGCAGGTTGGAGGGTCCCGGGTTCGACTCCCGGTTTCTCCAGGACATTTTCCGCCGACCTCTACATTGGTGGAAACACCGAGTGGCCCTGCCCGTGTAAGGGGGGGCTAAGGAACTCGGTGGCTGGGCCGGTATGACACAGTTAACGCTTCAACCTGCTAGGGGTAAACTAGTCACCTGCTGGAGGTTGGGTTGGAGGAGTAGGGTTGGCTGAAGCTGGTGGGGAAGAGTGTAGGGGCCAGCTCTGGCTGTGAGTCCATGGCGGTATGCTATCTGTCCCCGTTCCCTGGTTGCACCAGCCCCCAGGGGCTGGTCAGCTAGTGAACACTGCCCCCTTGTGTCATACCAATCCAGATGTAGGTGGAAGGTAGAGAACATCAGGTCTGGGGATGTAGCTCAGTGGTAGAGCGCTCGCTTGCAAGTTGAGAGGTCCCGGGTTCGAAACCCGGTGTTTCCAAGTACGTTTTCGCGACCTCTACATTAGTGTAGGGGCTAGCTCTGGCTTTAAGTCCATGGCGGTAGGCCATCTGCCCCGTTCCAGTTGCACCAGCCCTCAGGGGCTGGTCAGCCGGTATAAGCTGCCCCCCTCGTGTATCATACCGATCCAGATGTAGGTGGCCATGGTTGAAGCTGGTTGGGAGGAGTGTAGGGGCTAGCTCTGGCTTTAAGTCCATGGCGGTAGGCCATCTGCCCCGTTCCAGTTGCACCAACCCTCAGGGGCTGGTCAGCCGGTATAAGCTGGCCCCCCTTGTGTATCATACCGATCTAGGTACCTACACCTGGATTGGTATGACACACACGTAGGGGGGAGCTACAACCGGATGCCAGCCCCTGGGGGCTGTGATCTCCAGAAACGGAGCTGCTGGCCTTACGGCAGAGCTGGCCCCTACACTCCTCCCTGCCAGATTCAATATAGGGTTCAGTACCCTATAGGTACCAGATACCTGGGACTAGTACTGAGTTGTGCCCAACCACCAAGTCTCCTCCCAGCACTAGCAAATTGAATCGTCATTTGTGTCACACTGGTGGAGGAACCGAGTTGGTCCTGCCCTGCAAGGGGGGACTACGAGAATTCGGAACCTGGGCTGGTGTGACACAGTTAACGCTTCAACCTGCTAGGAGTAAACTAGTCACCTGCTGGAGGTTGGGTTGGAGGAGTAGGGTTGGCTGAAGCTAGTGGGGAGGAGTGTAGGGGCCAGCTCTGGCTGTGAGTCCATGGCGGTATGCTATCTGTCCCCGTTCCCTGGTTGCACCAGCCCCCAGGGGCTGGTCAGCCAGTGAACACTGCCCCCTTGTGTCATACCAATCCAGATGTAGGTGGAAGGTAGAGAACGTCAGGTCTGGGGATGTAGCTCAGTGGTAGAGCGCTCGCTTGCAAGTTAAGAGGTCCCGGGTTCGAAACCCGGTGTTTCAAAGTACGTTTTCGCCGACCTCTACATTGGTGGAAACACCGAGTGGCCCTGCCCGTGTAAGGGGGGGCTAAGGAACTCAGTGGCTGGGCCGGTATGACACAGTTAACGCTTCAACCTGCTAGGGGTAAACTAGTCACCTGCTGGAGGTTGGGTTGGAGGAGTAGGGTTGGCTGAAGCTGGTGGGGAAGAGTGTAGGGGCCAGCTCTGGCTGTGAGTCCATGGCGGTATGCTATCTGTCCCCGTTCCCTGGTTGCACCAGCCCCCAGGGGCTGGTCAGCCAGTGAACACTGCCCCCTTGTGTCATACCAATCCAGATGTAGGTGGAAGGTAGAGAACGTCAGGTCTTGGGATGTAGCTCAGTGGTAGAGCGCCCGCTTGCAAGTTGAGAGGTCCCGGGTTCGACACCCGGTGTTTCCAAGTACGTTTTCGCCGACCTCTACATTAGTGTAGGGGCCAGCTCTGGCTGTAAGTCCATGGCGGTAGGCCATCTGCCCCGTTCCAGTTGCACCAGCCCTCCGGGGCTGGTCAGCCGGTATAAGCTGCCCCCCTTGTGTATCATACCGATCCAGATGTAGGTGGCTATGGTTGAAGCTGGTTGGGAGGAGTGTAGGGGCCAGCTCTGGCTGTAAGTCCATGGCGGTAGGCCATCTGCCCTGTTCCAGTTGCACCAGCCCTCAGAGGTATATATATATGGCCTATGCATAACTGCGTTCGAATCCAACTCAGAGCAAGGTTTTATAAAGGATGGGAATCTGCATTTATAATCTCCCAGAGGGAATGCACATAGCCTCTGGGAAAACAAAGAAACGAGACACTAGCGGGTTTTCAGTCTGCTATAAACAATTTTGCTAAAATTATAATTTGAGCTAGACAATTTTGTCTGAATAATTGTAAATTTGACTCATGAAAGTACCAAGAGCCTTCGACTAGAAAATCCATTCAGGATTTATAATTTATGAACACTATGCAACAGTATATTTAGTTAATGTTAAGCTGGCTTAATTATGATAATCGCCCCAAGCTCTGATTTTTTATGGCCAATAAAGAAATCCAATTCAATTCAATTCTGGTAGATTATGTGTATAACCTCCTCCCAGATGCCCAACGGTCTCCTCCCACAGTAGAACATGAAAAATAAACCTCCACTAAGGACACTGGGAGAGACAACCAGACGTAGTATAAATCTACCACAAACCCCGAACACTATCCTCAGATTAAGAAAGGTAGGATTATGATGCAGATATTAGAAGATATAAATAGCTTATTGATACTGTGCAACAAACAATCAGCTTTTTTTCTTTAGAAATACATCTATTAGTCTTTGGCATTCAATTCAGACAACAAGTTGTATATAGATTGGACAGTGCTATTAATCTACATCTGTGTTTGTCTCTATGGTCTTGTCTGCCCATGTCGCCTTTACCCGCCCCCTTCCTCCCTTGCTCTCTGTCTGTCTCTTCTCTGTCTCTCCCTCCATCCCAATCTCTCCCCCTCCTCCTATTTTCTTTACATGTCTGATATCTGTCCTACCTGTTCTCTCCCTTCCTCCCCCCCCCCTCTCTCTCTCTCTCTCTCTCTCTCTCTCTCTCTCTCTCTCTCTCTCTCTCTCTCTCTACGTAATAATATTATTACCCATAATTATAGTAAAACTTGTATGAAACTTACCAAACTTACCAGAGGAGGGTTCAGCACTTGTTGTCCAGTGTATGGTTGGGCTTAATGTGAGAGCGCTTATACCTTGCCGCCGCTATCCTTACACAATGCTCCGGGAGACACGGTTTCCACGTGGCAGGCACTTTCTACACTGCTAAAGTAAAGTTCAATTATCTTTGTGGACACCTTAAATTAATGTCACACGTTCTGTAAAAAGTGGCCTTAGTGTAGCCTTAGTGCTTCTAGCCAAAATTTAGACGTGTTCTAAATGTATAGTTGAAGTGGAGCGATATGAAAGTGTGATGTATATATGGTCAATTCTCACGAAATTCGAGCGCAAGGGGCATCAAACTCTCTATATAAGTGCTCAAATAGGTCCAAGACAGTGTGTGACGTTTTTATTGGTTTAAACCGGCAACGACCTTTCTGTGGTCAGCTACATTTTGCCAAGGCCAAAAGAAATTGTGTGTTTCCAGTAGGTCGGATCTTTTTTCTTCTGATTTTGTATGGACAGACATGGCAATTCCTTTGATTTTAATACAAAAATATGAAAAAAAAACATATGAGAAATGTGAAGAATATGTAAAGCATATGAATAATAGCTATCAACTCTACACTAATAGATAATCTTCAAAAAAAAATGAATAAGACGTCATGGAAATTACGAAAAACATCCTAAAATTAAAAAGAAATTTTCAAAATCCTAAAAAGAAGTTCAGGGTTGGTCCTGTTTGGCTAGGGTCGGTTGGGTGACTGAAAACAAACCTTTTTTTAGGCCCCACCTAGCTTCCTCATTACTTATACTGGAAATATGGTATTTTTCTGTATTTACTGGAGGGAAATTTAATTGTGCATGTTATAAGGACTTAGCAAATGCTGAGATGTAATGTATGGTAATTATTATTCAAGACAGATGAAAGTAGCTGTGAACCTTTTGCATCACCATGCATGGGTACACTAATCCATGTATTGATTCTCTTGTATATATATATATATATATATATATATATATATATATATATATATATATATATATATATATATATATATATGGCTGTAGAAGATATAAGTGGTATTTAAATTCAGTATTTTACCCTCACTGAGCCTGTGATCCATTTTCGTGAGATGGCGCCATATATATTTTAGTGTTGGTGGAACAATTAGAGCAGAGCTACATAAGTAGTATATAGGGGCAAACTCAGCACATAGGAACAGCTACTGAAATCGATTTGACCTACTTACGAACCAGAAGTGACCTAGTTTCAAGACCGGAAGTGACCATATATGGGCATGTGACCTACTTTCTCGAGCTCTGATTGGCTGAGAGATAATTTATCCTAATTTATGCAAAACATGACCTAGTTTTCTCTGTTGGTTATTACGTAATTACATGAGTTTAGTTGCTATGGCAACACCACAACAGGGATGGTGGGTAGGTAGATAAGGGTATATAGGTGCAAACTCACCACATAGGAACAGCTACTAAAAGCCGTTTGACAGTTTGCGTGTTTTTTCTTAAAGTTTCCAGTGGAGTGGTAAAAGTGCTTACTCCATCTTTTACACACACATAGGTAGGTAGTAGGTAGGGGTAAAATTTAACGACTGGCATTAATCCTGGAAAACTAGTACCATTGAAAGTGGCGTTGTCCTATATGTGACATTGTGGTGTGTGTATATCAGTTTTGTGTTACACTTTTGGATGTTTAGGCCATGTTCCTGGTAAAGTAGGTTTATAAATTAATCCTAAATGTGAGTGAGCAGTGTAGAAACCTACAGGTTTAATTGGAGTGTTGTATCCTTGATGTTCAAATCCTGTATTAAGTACAAGGTAGTAGTAATAGATACAGTATATGGACGGTTAGAGAGCTTGCTATGTAGAGTGGATAATTTCCTCCAATGTACAGTGAAGTAGTAGTTCCAAAGGTCTGTATGTTGTATCCTTGATGTTAAATCCTGGATTAAGTACAAGGTAGTAGATACAGTATATGGACAGTCAGAGAGCTTGCTATGTAGAGTGGAGAGTCAGCGTAAGAAGAGCTTCCAGGAAATGACGCGCTTTGATTAAATGCAGGCTTGGTCACATGGTAAACAAAACCCACCCCACGTGGCTGGTCAATATTTTTGTAGTGAGTCACTCTTATGGCAAATTTGACTTGTGCTTTTAGCCCCTAGCTATGTGACCACAAAGCCATGTGCAAGTAGGTTTGTACATGGGTAGTAAACCTATTTACCATAGAGGCAAATGAATTAATCATTTCCTAACTTTTTCCTTTTCAAGTGACCAGAAAGATGGAATTGTAACAAAAATTTGGTGAAGAATTTAGTTACTTTGACTTCACGGGCATGAAATTTATCTTTTAGACGGCGCCACTACGAGACAAGGTGAAGCGATAAAATATCTTTACACTCAACTTTCTAATTCATTATCCAACTTTTTAAAGAAAGCAAAATGTAGAAGATTATGGAATACATCAACTCAAGCAGTTATAGGCTTTAAAACAAACATATGTTATTCAAACTAGATGTCAGTAGACTGACGGCGTTATGTGCCACACCTTATCAGTAGTTGCATTCAGACGATGGGGTATATAAACGCGCTGTTTCTCATGGATAATTGGGGAGGTCCGAAGCCCATGATATGTTGTTTTTAATACTAAAACTACTTACCAGCCTTAACCGGCAACTCACTTCTGGAGTTTACAGATTGTCTTTTCCTCTGCTAAATATAACATATCATGGGGGACAATTGACCTCCCTTTTTTAAAAACACGAGATATAGAACTCAATTAATTCACAAAATGAAATGCGGGCCTGATAACCAGGCAAACTTCAAATGGTTCACTTGTAACACGTCAGGTGGCAGCACCGAGCTGGCGCTGCACGACTGATGGCGAGAAAGGCGTTTAAGTTATGGTCGTTATTTAGGCTAGACTTGCTCAGGTTTGCTCCTACCTACTGACTTGGATGTTTTAAGACGGCTGAAGGAATTTTTCCTGAAGGGGGTAAGTGATTAGAGACGTGTTTTGAATTTTGAATGGCATTTCAAAAAAACATCTGAAGAGAATTTTGGGTGTGATGATTTAGGGAGCTTGTCTCCCGCGCCTCAGTGGACTATATAAGGCCTATGCCGACATTTTTATGTCAAAAGGTTACATAATCAGCAACAATGGAAACTGTATGAGTTTGACCTAGTTTTTCCAAACGGCACAATTCTCCATCTCACTGTCATCATGGTGGCAGGGAGGTAATTGTTTGATAACTAATTTTGGCTGAATTTCGAAATTTGAGGCTTGGATGGGTCATTTGTGATTTTGAAAGAAATTTTGTTTTATTTTTCAGCATTATACAAATCCAGTTCGCCATTACGCCGCCAGGCGCAATGAACGGCTTCTAAAGGGATCAGGTAGGTCAGTGCAAGTGATATCAAGATGGCGACCAGGCATAGCGTTTGGTGGGAAAGAGCATCCAGATGCTTGTTGAGCAAACAACGACCTAACTCCATGTAATGCGCTAGTTATGGTTAACCAATGGTGTAATCTAGTGCTAGGGTAAATGGTTAAGTGGCAGGTGCTAACTGATTCATTTGGGGGAGATTTTGGGGTTGTGGGGGTCACGGTGGGGGTTGGGGTTCTGTGGGGGGAAGGCATCCCGGGAGGGGGATCCCCACATCAGCGTTTCACCTATTTATCCAGCGCTTTATTCGGCGCTGCTGTGTTAGGGTTGCTGTCATCCCCACATAAGTGTGATGGTCCAGTCCTTCCTGACATTTAGATTAACCTTTGGACCATTCTATCTTATGGGCTAGCAGGGGTGGCCGGTGGTGGCTTGTGGGGAAAGGCGGTACGGGACCAGGGATGATCCCCACGTGAATCGAAACCAACGATTTTTTTAGGATTTGTGTCAAAGAAAAAACCTACCGTCAAGAGTGTCTATGTCCCTTTCAGCCAGTGTGTGGTCGAAGAGGTACATATCTTTTGGAGGTTGGACCTCCTTGGGGTTTAATAACGCCAGTTCCTTGGGATTAACCTTGCTCGTTGATGACATGGGCATCCTGAGCTGTCCGGATATCTCTCCAGGCGAGCTGTCCTGAGCCGTCCGGCAATGATCATGGTGACCTCATTTTTCCGGTGGGTGTCCAAGTGGCGGCTGATAGGTCTGGTTAACCTTGGCTTCGAGAGCTTGGGAGCTACAATGGAGGCAGGTCAGAGGTTTTTACCATAAGTCATCGGCTACTGGGAAGCTGTAGGTCTTTCCCCCTGGAGTGAATCCGAAGGACGAACCTAGGAGAGTTATCCGTGGGTTCCTGGCGGCCATAGGGACAGTGGCTTAAGCATCTCTTCAAGGCTCTGAGGACGTACAGTGCAATCAGAACAACTGCAAAAGGACATCATTGCATCATAACATCCCGCCAGTTGAATCCACTGATGTACCTTTATGGGATCAGTGGGCGGTGGGCTCAAGGACCATTTCTGATTGGCATACTTGATTTTTTTATTAAGTCTCGTCCAAGTTGCAGGATCCGCCATGGTTGGAGTACTGTGAATAGTGATGAGCTGCGCCAGGTGTGTCACACGCATGTGCACAGGGCACATGACTATGCAGCAGAAAATGGTGATGATTGGTGACAACAGGTGTAACCAGGGTGAGAATTCGAGCTGGTATCCTAGTTGTGTTATTGAATTGCTGGACAATATTGATGATTTATCATGGATACCCACTGCAGCATCCCTGAGGGTGAGTTCATCTTTAATTAGGGGTAGGATTTTTTTTATTATGAAGGTCCTTAAGACCCTGAACGTTGGCTGGCCTTAAGGTGGGGGGAATGGTTGCTATGGTTACACCAGAAACATTAGCTGGTGGGTTTTTTAAAATGTCGCCACAGTGGCAAATTAATGGGCACTAGGGCGATATGATTTAATGTGACATTCTGAATACAGGACAGATTGAAGTTTTACCATTATCATTCCATGTTTTTTTGAGTGTGCATTTTTTTTTTAAATTTTTTTTTAAATTTCCCTGAGTTAGAGCACTGAAGGATAGATGGTGATTTGTTGGTAATCAGTATATAGGAACTGTGAGATATGGGTTTGATCATGTGAGCATGCAAATTACATGTGATGGACAGCTTCTGGTATGTCTAAAAAATGAGACAATGCACATGTGGGATGGCAAGGTGATAGCATGGCCAGTGGCAGGTCACAGCTTATAAATGCACCAACTTCACACATATCCATATCCATGTGATCTATCTCAATGTAATGTGAGTGAGATTTTGACATGGCTATATAAGTGGGTAATGCCTGTACCAGTGTATACCCTGTAGAGTTGACATTGGTGGTGTCAAAGGGGGACTAAAAAATACCTCTGTTCTATTATAAATAGAGTAGGTGTTTTCCCCACAGTCCCTTGCACTCTTCTCTTGTAATAGAATACGATGGGGATGCTTAGAATGATGTGGACATTATGAAATTAGTTTGACAGATTATTAAGGCCCAGTTTCATTGTCTCATGGGGAATTAAATTTTGGGGGAGCTCACCTTCC
This sequence comes from Acholoe squamosa, assembly GCA_949317995.1. Taxonomy (NCBI): domain Eukaryota; kingdom Metazoa; phylum Annelida; class Polychaeta; order Phyllodocida; family Polynoidae; genus Acholoe; species Acholoe squamosa. Next base: position 102,470,382 of record OX439035.1, on the reverse strand, counting down.
ATCATTCCACTTTTTCTGTAGCAAATTATAACAGTCTCTCCACCACAGCATGAAAAAATAAACGAACTCATATCACCACATACAAATTAGCAGTTTACATGCTGTTACACTCTGTTCATGACCATCTGTGCTACATCCTCTAGGATCAAAGACATTAGCAGCAGCAGCAGCAACACTCCCTATGGTACCTGTGTTCCAGGATCAAAGCCAGTCTTCAGATTTTACCCAGTTCAATCATTTCAGAATTAAGAATATCTATTTCTCGCTGGGTACCAAGGCTTATTGAAGCTCTCAAAATATCACCGATTATTTGTCCTGGGGCTCCTCTCGGGCTGTGGGTTTTGGGGTGAGATAAAAAGTTCACTAACAATTTAAGTGATTTTTTGGGAAATTTGAAAACCTTTATAACATTTTGGTAAATGTTACATTTTTCCATTGTGTAAAAAAAACAAAACATAGGTTAAAGGTGTGTTTTAACATGTATTCTTGGTGTCATTCTGAGTCACTGTGTGTGAGTACTCACCCTGGTGCTGTATAGAAAAAAAATGCGCCACCAGGTGTGACTGATGACCCATACTGACGCATACTGACACATGTGTCATGGCACATGCAAACCCATACTGACACCTGGGCTATAACACATACTAACTCAGGCCTGACACATGCGTCATGGCAAATCAACACTCATACTAACACCTGAGCTATAATGCATATTGACTCAGGCCTGACACTTGTGTCTTGGCACATGCACACTCATACTGACACCTGGGCTATAACACATACTGACTCATCCTAACACATGCGTCAGGTTTTTTCCCCTGGAATAGGGATGGGGGTTTGGGGTTTGGGAGGGGGGTGGCGGTATGACTTTATTCATTTTTATTCTGAATCAATGTCATCAATTGAGCTGCATATCCATGTTCATGGAGGGGTTTCCTGTAGATTCGTTTGTTCATTTTTTCCATTCCTCAAAATGCCTTCTTTGTGCCTGTCAAATAAAAGTTAAACATTTAAGTTCAATAATGCATTGCACAAATACCTTTAATATAATCAGCACAGACAGATTTTTTACCCTCCTCACCTCCTCCCCTCCCCCCAAAATATGAGATATGTATTTTCATTTTGGAGGGGGGGCTAGAATTTCCCACTGAGCCAAGTACATACCCTCTCCCTGAATGAGATGATCTTTAACCTTTTGGTGCCCAGAATTATTTGAAGATTTTACATTATTTCACAATTATATTACTTAGTTGATAAGCCCATGTGTTATTTTGATCTTATCTTTTGATGTTGGCTCTGTATTGTATTTCCTGAATACTCATAACTCAGTGAAGACTTTTAGTTAAGGACATGGAATTTATTGGTCAGGTTTGGTAACCATAGTTACCAAAACATTCCATTTGTTGTCATTGGTAGTATTTGGTCTCTCTTGTGTACGATATAGACCCCCCCATCCATAATACCTGCAATTCTGAGGCCTCGTTCAATTCTGCATATTTATGTGTACTACCACTCAGGAGACATAATGTGCTAGTAACAATGCATGGATTATCTCTATGGATATGAACATTTCTTTTAGAATCTAATGGGAGTATGCGACATTGGATGTATATGATCTAGCATAATAATGGAGTCATGTCAGGTCTTAGCCCCCTGGAGGGTGGCCCTTTGATGAATCACATAATATGACACCTCACTTTCAAGTTTTGACTCCCTGTGTTTGATAGAGAAAAATGGATGGTTATATTGTGATGGGGAGGTCATGGCCTTTCTATAGAGGGTCTAACTTTGCAGATTGGACCAGTAGAAGTATCTGGATGATAGTTTCCTTCAATATACATGTATTTAAGCCCCATTTAAGCCCACAACCGCGCTTTAAAATGCGCTTGGGCACCTAGGGGTTAATGGGGGCAGGGGAAGATAAAATTATTTGGAGACAAAATCACCCCCCCCCCTTATACAAAAATAATATTCTTGCCCCTCAAACTGACCACAACCTAGTCCACCACTCTCCCAGGCCACCAAACCTGCAAGTTACTGACATATGCTATATCAACTGTATCAATACTGACTGTAAGAGACTCTAAAGATTAAGGTGGGCACAAAGAAGATACCATGATATATTACTGTAGGTTACTTGGAGTTCTGTAGGACTGTAGGATTACCCATCTTGTCTTCTCTCCTTGCTGTTCTGTGTCTGTGTGTTGTGAAATACTGAGAACAAAGAAACCAAGAAAAGAGCGGGAACTTTGAAATGGACCAATGAGGGACCAGGAGTTTGAAATCAACCGATCAGACATAATACTGACGCAGTACTGACGCATGGTCACACATGTGTCAGGTACTTCCTGGAGAGAAAATTTTAGGGTGGGTCACTGGTCAAAGTGTGTGAATATGTGTGGGTATTGACACATAGTGACGCATACTGACACATGTGTCAGAACCTGTTGTGTTTGTTGAAGTGAGACACTATGCCCCTATTATCACCCAAAACAACATTTAATTCCCCTTATATTATGAATTCTTACCTCCATCACCTTGGGCAGCATGCACCATACCTTCAAGGAATTACTACACCAAGACTAATCTAAGTCTGAATACCACATAGGAGGTTGATAATTGAAACTATGTTATCTCTCATATACAAAGAAAATTGTCTTAAAATACACCAAAAGAGAATCTAAACCCAGGTTTTCAGTCACCATTATATTCCCTATATACATATTGATAAATATCATCTATGAACACTTTGATTTATAAGGCAGCATCAATAGAAACAGCAATTCCCTAATTTGGCCCAAACCCAAATTGCAAGTATATAGTGGAACTATACAATTTCCCCAGTCTCTTTATGCTGACACTGATTCCATTTCGAGTCACTCCGGGTGAGTACTGACACATAGTGACCCATGTTCACTCAAGCATCTATCTTTTGAAAGATGAGTCACTATGGGTCAGTCCGTGTGACTACTCACACAGACTGGCTCATGCTCACTTAGTGTCACCTCACGCAAATGAGGAAATGAGTCACTATGCGTCACTCCCTGTGACTACTCACCCACACTGGCACATACTGACGCAATGTTAGCTCAAATGGGTTAGGAAATGAGTCACTATGTGTAACACTGTGTGACTACTGACACAGACTGACACATGCTCATGCCATTTTATGTCTTGTGGAGATGAGTCACTAAGTGTCATAATGAGTCAAACAGTGTGAATATTGACACCTTGTGAAACGAGCTGACGCACTGGTGTTATAACTCGAAAGGTGCTCACACATAGTGGCTCATTATGACTCACACTGACTCCAATTTGCTGGGTAGTGAAATTTTGTGAGTAAATTTGTAAAAAACAAAAAAGTTATTTTTTCACATGCATGCTTGTATTTTTAAAAAAGGACCAACGTTGGTATCATGTTAGAAATGTAGTAGAAACATAGTAGAAACCTAGGATAACATTCACATGAAAAATTAGGAAAAAAAAGGGATTTCGGGTGTGGGAACGCGGCTCAGCTCTTAACAATTATGGGTTAAAGTCAGCTAAGTGCCGACTACCCACAGTGCTGTGTTAGTCGGCACTTAGCCGACTTACATGCCTGAGGAGCAGTCTGGTACTTAAGGTTGCTGAGCCTTGCTGTGGTCCGAATCCAATCTCTTATGTTACATATTGGATCTATATAGCACCCCTTCTGCAGACTTCCAGAAAAAAGGTGTTTATAAGTGACAGCTCACAGGGATGGGTATAAAGTATCAACTTCTCATATTTTCCATGTAACAGGGGAAAAAGAGGAAAGGGTTTTTAAACATTTACTACCCGTTATGCCAGTAACCCCCACCCTTTATCCCCCCCCTTTAATCACCTCTCCTCTTACTTTGGTCCAGTATTTCTTCTATGCAATATCATTACTAGTGGGCAGCGGAAAAAGGATGTGACCTGGCTAACTGACCTATTTCCCCCCCAAAAAAAGCTGACATTAGTACAAAAGTAAGCACGCCACTTTTACTTTCAAGACCTGTCACAAGGAGGCGTGTAAGGATGTGTATATATGTTACTCACATTCTACTTTTAACATGTGTAAAATTCAACGTTTATCACATCATTTGGTGCTTGTGACAGGAGCATACATGCAAGGTCATGTGCTATTTTTATAGCATGCTATAGGACACACTAAATAAGAAAAATAAGTTCATGTCATGTAAGTAGACACCTTTTCTGTGGTCACATACTAACAGCCTACTATATAAGGTCAAAAAGGTCAGCTATGCATTGGGCTGAGCAACACAGGTATAACTACACCCCGAAGCTACAGTGACATGAGCGGCAGACTGATCAGTCTACTGAACTTCAGTGGCTGATTGGTCTCACACCTTGTTGTCCGACAGAGTAGTTTCCTGAGCACCGTCACTCAGCTCTATCTTTAACATGTGTCATATCATACTTCTTACTGTGATACATGTGCTTTAACGTTGTCAGAGGGGTTTAACTTACAGTAATAAATCATGCACATCCATTAAGATAATGCACAAAAGAAAAGACGAGAGACAAGGAAATGAATTGTCTGCATTTTGACATGTTCATGCTACCTATATCAACCCTTTTTTCTTCTCCATGTTGTCTCTATTAATAGGGGGTGTCAGTCATTACATGCATCATTACTGGAGTGTCCCTCATCCATGAACCAGTGAGAAGCAATGGGTGCGCGATGGTGGGAAAATGTTATGATAAGGGTATGCATGCTATGGTAGGGTGCAGCATGTAAAAGGTTAATTTGAACATGTTGATAGGGGTTATTTATTTTTGTAACATTGCAGTGGGAGAACGTTATAATGTAGGGGGACAAAAAAAACATGCTTGTTACTGGATAGAATAGAATAGGTTAGGTAGAAAGTATTGTAGGGTAAGGTAAGGTAGAGTAGGGTAGGGTAAGGTAGGCTATTGGGTGGGGGGCACCCCTTAAGTAATAAGGGGGAGGGGAGAGCACACACCATATGCGTGTGTATAACACACACACACCCTACTTACCCCCCTACCTACCCCTACCTACCTAATTTATTTACCTACCTACCTACCCACCACCACTGTTGTTAAAATAAATGCGCCCCAACTACAGCGCCACGAGAGTTTATTGCTACTGCCGTGTTTGCTATAGCAACCAAACTCATGTATTGCATATATGGTCACTTCCGGTCTCAAAACTAGGTCACTTCTGGTTTGTAAGTAGGTCAAATCGATTTCAGAAGCTGTTCTAATGCACTGAGTTTGCCCCTATATACTACTACCGTAATACTCCGCATATAAGGCGCATCTGACGTATAAGGTGCAGCCAGAGTGTTTGAATGTGCTAGAAAAGTAAGACAGGACATAACTTCTGTTCTACTCAATAGATTTTCAAAATCCAAAGACCTAAGCTCCCAACTCTTGCTTCAGAAGAAAAAGATAATCCCCTCTCCTATAAGGCAGACGTGAGGTATGTCGTACACTTATCTTCTATTTCCGTATTCTCCTACTTTATTTGGCTTAAAACTTAATTACAATACTTGATATCGTTAATTTGACCATCAACATGTAGAACCAATTTGAATGATTACATTTTTTATGTATACATGTATATCCACTGGCGATAATACTACTATGGCTTTGCAAAACCAATTATAATTCTATACCTTAAAGCTGCTACAATATAAAGATTTTTTTTTTGTTTTGGGTATATCTACAATCAGCCCACTTGCTTGTGTGTACTGTTCAGAACTCAAACGATTCTGAGAGTTTTAACCATCCTAATTTAAGAGAAATAGATGTGTAGAAATAGAATGCTTCCAGCATTTTATTTTTGTTAACAAGTACTTAATTGCATCAGCTCAGTAGGCCTAGTGCCACCTGTAGTTAGGAAATCAGACTGTTGTGTTCTATTGCAATGACTGCTTCCTAAGGGATGCTACAGGGTTGCAGACTGCTCAGTGCTGCCATGTGGGCATTTTGGTTTAAAGTAATTAACCAATTCAGTTTACCTTCCCACCAATGTAGTGAGGACAGTTGAGCATTGCATTTTTAACTGTACATATTAATCAGAAGAATTCATACCACGTCTCGTAGCAGCTTTAAGATCAATAACAGTTTGTTCCCCAAAGAAAGTATATGTTTGTATTTGATTGTATGGCTAGATTCTGAATCATTTACAAAGTAGGGTTTGAGGAGGGTATACACAGGGATTCTAATCCTTTAAAGTAGTATGCTGGCCTTATGTAAATGCAGAATCGATGGTAATGTGTAAGTGTTCTATTTTCTACCAAATCCACTTGAAAAAGGGCAGCTGCTCAAATAACATGTTAATCCTATGAATAAATAGTACCTCTGTCTTGGGAATGTTACTCAAACTGTTCCCCGGATTACTGCTTGTGTGAATATGTAGAATGGATTAAGTTAATCGATATATCTACATTCTAAAAAAACGTGTTAATTTGTCACACCCGGACATGAAATGGGGGACTTGAAGCCAGACCAAAGAAAAACGAAGTTCTGTTTTCTTAAAAGTTGAAAAGAAAGCAATTATTTAAGACCATTTTGGGACATTTTTGAGTTGGTTTAAGAATTTGTCCCAAAGAGTCTTTGCAATAGAGCAGTTAAGAAATCAAAGTAGATATCCTGGCAAATGTGGACCTTGGTTGAATAAAAGAGAGAGAATGAGAGAGAGAGAGAGAGAGAGAGAGAGAGAGAGAGAGAGAGAGAGAGAGAGAGAGAGAGAGAGAGAGAGAATAGATGAACGTCCGTAAGGTAGGAAGTCGGCAGTGGATCTAGGGCTTAACCTGCAGTAATGCCACATGTATACACGTATACATTGATGAACAATAGACTTACAGCTGGCCCGATGGGGGCAGGGTCCCTATGGCTCATGAGAGAGAGGGAGAGAGAGGAGGGAGAAAGACACTTGTACATATTAAAACCCAGCCATTTGTTCAACAATATCCATGTGAATACCCCAATCACCGATGAACATGTCAGGTTATAGGGAAGGAAATTGTTCAAGATCTGTTACATTTTCCACTTCCATTGAACATGGCAACAATACAGTTATTCCAGGAATCGCCACTAGTATGGGAAACTGGAATATTATCACTTCACTGTCATATGGTTTGCATTTTCTAGTCAATTAGAACCTTCAACCACTTTCTTGGAGGCATGCCCCAAAACCCTACAATGTATAAAATACTAAGTATTCCTTCCCCCCAGTGACATAGCATTGAAAAATACTGTGTCAAAATGCCTCAGAATGCACCACTTCAGTCTAAACCTTTAGTATTTTCCTCGTAGGGGGCATGACCCCCAATTCACTCTGGAATGTTGGCTGCGCCATTCAGGGCCATTCATTTGGATTACTATAACCTTTACACACTCCTGGATATAACAAGTGAGGGCTTATAAAATATTCACTGGCACGTTGGATGAATCATGGCCACATTATACTTGACTTTATGGCTATTTTGGCAAGAACCATATGTAGAGGCGATGTAGAGTGTTCCTGATTGTGGTATATTTATTAAACACCAGAGGATGCCATCGGACCACTAGAAGGCAGCTTGCCATCTGGTGAAGAACTGTGGAATTAGACCTGAAGGCCTACCTATACAAATACATGCTATGTTTACAAATATAGACAGCCTATGTACTAGTGCCCAGATACGGATAGGCTTAGTCGGGAATATAGTACATGTATCATTTGTCTACACTCAGCATTTCTCTATTGCCAAGCCCATTGCATCTGCATATAATACAACTACACTAGCAGAGTACAGTTACAACATAGGCAATTGCAAGATAGCTATGGGCATGACTGCACGAAATAGGCCAAGTCGTTGTGATTTCACAACACTGTGATATGATTGTGTCAGAACAGGATCCAAGTGCATAGGGAACCCACCACTGTATATACCACGAAAGCACGCCATAGCATGCTTATATCATCATAATGATAAGCTGAGAGGTTTTGAACAGGACCCACAACGGTTGTTTTACCCAGTTGACGCTACACAGATCTAGATACAGTACTGGCAATATTCCATATTCCAACTGACATTTCTAAACATGGCAGAGACAGAGAGGGAAGTGTTCACTCCTCAGGTGGAGACACAGGTGCCACAGTCTTATGAAGAGATTTGTGAGACAGAGGTACTGCAACATATGAACTTCCCTGACATTGAGGGTAAGTATACTACATCTATATATAAAGGTTCAAAGATACGCATGGCTTTCCGTGACAGACCTTTTGCCAGCTAACTAGCATATTTTATGCTAATTACCTAAATTAGCATAAATCTTTATTCTTCTGCCCATAACTTTTGATCTAAAGATGGTATTTTCATTCTGTTTTCACCATAGTAAACCTTGAGGAATGTTCCTTCGAATGGGGTCATTGATTTTCCTAACAGTTTTAGGCATATTTTTCCTATTTTCACCCATAGTGGTGCCCCTGGTGGCTAAATCTGGTACTAAATCCCGCAGGAACTGTCCTTTCTGCTTGCTTGCCATTAATTAAGTTTGCTCGCACTAATTATATATGGAACATGTGGCACTTATAATATATACTTGTCCCCTAATGGCATAGCTACTGAGATAGTATATAGACCTACATGGTCATGATGGAACAATCATCTACTTCGTCCTTTATTGCACGTGCAGAACGACCAGGTCTATAATTAAGCATAGAGAGGCTTATTCCTCTTTTTTTAAATGCAAAAATGGGAATTTTATTCACAAAAGAGCAACAATATGGGTAGGCAGAGTGCACTTTTGATAAAATGCACTTGGCTAGTCTGCTACCCTCCCCTAACCCTGTGGCTGAGCATCCGCTTGTTGTAGTAAATACATATAATTATGCATACTATATAGACCAATTGGAAATGAATGTAAAAATGATTACTAAAATAAAGGAAATTTCGTACTCAAAAAAATGATTACGGTTCACACTACTACCAAAGAGGGACATAATTTTCACGTTGCGATTTCCATTGCGACCAGGAGAAGGCTTTGGAGTTGCGACAGAACAAGAAGCCGTTCATGACTTTGGAGAGCAATGCTTCCTCCTCCAGGGCCTTCTGTCTCAGGCTGAGGCCGAGCACTTCATTAGGGATGGAGAGAGGCTGGGCTTTGGGGCCATCCTAGGGGCCACACCCTCCTACAGGAACTGTGAAAGGTGAGTTTCCGCAGAACCATGCTAGATATCAACTTGCTTTCTATGTATAAACAGGACTAAATTTCATAGTTTTAATATCACACCCCAAGTCCTGCAGCTTATAACAGTATTCAAAATGGCCATTATGATTATAGGATAAAATAAACTATTCACACCACTTGAATAGAACTTTGAACATTTCTGACTAAAAATTAAATGATGTAAAGTTGACTTGAATTGGCCTAAGGGTTATCTAAAAATCAAGCCCATTTACTCCATTCCAGAATCATGTTGGAGAGTGAATCTATAGCTGAGATGCTGTGGTCCCGTGTAAGGCCCTTCCTATCAGACATGAACATAGAGAGAGACCCACACCTCTACCATGTACATGGCGTTAGCTCCCTCCTCCAGGGTACATGGACACCACGCAGTATCAACCCGGTATGTTGAACAACAGTATGTCATTATGGAGAATAATGATTATATCTATCATTTATATAGTGAGGTTTCTTGTTTAGCGCCCCAGACAGGTAAAATCGACAAGGGGACAAGGCCACTTCTTAAAATCGACAAGGGGCATGGGGCTGGGTGACAAGGGACAAACCCACTTGTTAAAATCGACAAGGGGACAGGGCCACTTGTTAAAATCGACAAGGGACATGGGGTTGGGTAACAAGAGACAAGACACATTTCTTAAAATTGACAAGTGACATGGGACCCCCCTGTCTTTGTTTATGTGTGCGCGTGGCCATGACAGTACTGATCTCGGAATCCCTGGTGAGATTAAGTAGGTACCATACTTGCAAGGAAAATGACATGCCAAGAACAAGTCGGGTGCGAGATCAGAACCGGAAGTTGCTGATGTCAGCATACACATGCTGAATGCGGAAACCAGTACGGTCCCAAGTCAGCGCAATAGCTTTATATCAGGTATACTGTGCAAGCGGTATTCATTTATCTATCCTAGTAGTATACAGGTATTGACTGCATAAATTGTATTTATTTATTCAGATATTCCGGCTATGTAAGTACTCCCCAGGTGGACATTTTGCTCCACACTTTGACGGTTGTTTGGTGAACAGCCCCACCCTGAGGTCCATGAAGACCCTCATGTTGTACCTAAACAGTGACTTTGATGGAGGCACAACAAACTTTGTAGATGAATCTCAGCAGCTGTACAAGGTAGGTAGAACCATGTTACTATTGGTTTTCTAGCCTGGCTACACTTTCAGGGGTTGAGCAAGAGATGTTGCAAGAAAAACTGGCCAAGAGACCTACCTGTGCCTCATTTCCACCTAGTTGCATGTCAATAATATCACATAACACCCAATGTCCCAATATAAATGTGGCCAGATAGGAAAAAAGAAACCAGGGGGCAAAAGGCTGTTTAAAGTTTAAGTCACATGAGAGATATTTTGAGCTAAAATGTTCCAGCTGATTTATGAAAAAATACACAAAGAAATGTGATGATTTTATCATGAAATCAGTGGAGATGGAATAATTCCAAGCATACCACTGGATTCCCCATCCAAAATTGATCTTATGCAATTTTTTATATATTTTTCATCGTTTTACTCATAGCCTGCCCCCTGGTGGCCATTAGCAGAACTTAAAATCCCCCTGGGTGCATGTTTTCTCCGGACATTATTGGTCATCTACAGCTGATGATTGTTGCAATACAATGGGTGAAAGGGAAAATATTGCATCTTTGTATTGTCGTGTGTGACTATCATACATTTCCGTTATTCTGTTTTATGGTTGAATATAGGACAGTTCAGGACGTTTTTGTGCTGAGGAAAAGAACATAATTTGTAGGGTAAAACCAGAACCTGGTCTTGCCATCATCTTTAACCACCACCGACTACATGAGGGCCAGGCTATTCTGTAAGTGTAATCAGACATTAAGTACCCTTTGTGCTTTACAGAGTCCCTGTCATTTAGCCAAACTCTTATGGCACCATTATAAGGTCAATAATGGAAATACTCAATTATTGAGAATGTTCTACAGAGTAATGGGGTCCCATACCTACCAGCTCTCAGGTCATTGTATAAGCTTCTATTTCACAGTTGGCTCAGGATCACCTGAGCCTGTAGAACCGGGTCCAGAGGCTGATTTAAGACAATTTGAGGCCTGTGTTTGAAGCCTAATATGAAGGACAAAGTAGAGTAATAGGGAAAGGCAAACCATTCTGAGCCAAAGATTGATGTAATAAGAGAATAAAGGTGAGACACAGAATACTATATTTGCTCTTGTTTGTCTGTAAAATGCCATTATTTACCTGGGGGGTGAAGGTGGCCGTGTGTAGTCAGTGGTGTAATGTGTGTTCATCCACTTCGGATCCCATAAAGAGCCATAGTGAAGTGCTGGGTGAGAGCATGGTGACACGCCTCCAGCGTCATGCTTCTGTGTATCGGGTTGCGTGTGGATGAAGGTAGAGTAGATAGCCCAGTGTGTCGCACAATGGTTCATTGTAGCACCAGGTTAGGCTATTTATGTATAATGTTTATTGTACGAGTCTTTTTTCTCTTGTGCTTTTACTCTTAGATGCAATATATTATATTTTCACTCATTATGTTATCATGTTATGAATTGGACTCTCTTGTTGCTTTTCAAGTATATGGTCTTGTCCAAAATCAGTGCCTTCCAATGTGTCTGATGGCTTGCTACTTTGTGCCTTAGAGCAAGGGAAGAGGTGGGTTGTGCAATGACTTGCACCACAGTGTACAACCTGGTTTCCATAGCAATTCAGATAAGCCGCTGGGTGGTCCATCCCCTTCTTCATGTCCCTTCTATGGGCTATCCTTTCTGCTTGGCTGCTCTCAGATTTACAAAATGTCTCATATAAAATAGAAAAAAGTGATACATGTAAATTTTTAAAGCCACTCTCATCCTTTAGGCTCCAGGCATTAGTCAAATTTCCAAACTAATTTTCATAGTTATATTAAGGTATGTATTTGCTTTTTGTTGTTTATCTCCCTCTGTACACAACTTACAGATTTGTGCTTCATGTGTGTTCAGCTTCTGCTCCTTATGAACTCTGGACAGGTTTGGTGTCCACCATTATGATACATTCCTTAATAATTATGTGATTGACTAGACATCAATCACATACTTATATATACATAGACCGCTGCACAAAACCACATTGAAACAAAGAGGGGTTCTGACAGACATAGGAACAAAGAGGGAAATTTGGCCCATACTCTAGCTGTCTCTGTAACATTGGTATTGGTGTATATGTTTTTGGTATATAATATAGTTGAAGGTAGCCCATAGGCCATGTACATGGTACGGCTAGCATTTACACCTCAGACAGAGAATAGGTTATGTGCCAATAGGTACACTATAGCACAATAAGGGATTAAGGTATTTCTTCGAGCTTGCACGCACCAGTGGTCATTAACCCCTTCAGGGCCACCTAGCAGCATTAGAATTATTAACTCTGAGCATTGAACATAGAACATAGGATTCAATCCCACGTAGGCCTAAGGCCTAGACTTAACCATTTTAAGGGTTTTATTAAACCAGTTCTGCTTACCCCACCTGCCTCCACCACCATCCCTCTACACCCACCCCACCCACAGTGTGAGAATGTTTGTACAAGCTTGCCTTATCTTATCAGCAGGAGATAAGAGTCTGTGCACCTCCATCCATCCAGGCAACAAAACTGCCCCCACTTTTGGGGGCAATTTCACTTGTCTCCCACCAGGATAGAAACTGGGGCTATTGGGATCTGGCCACTAGGGGTGCTGTGTGGTAGCACAGCTCCTGGTGGTGGAGCTAGTAGTCTCTGCCTGTGGGCAGGTATCCATACAGCACACCCGTAAGCCAGTGGAGGAGTTACCCTGGTAGTGAGTCTATATACGTGTACCGGTAGTATTCATGAATATCATAGTGGCCAGTTGAAGTGCAGGGTGTAGACTATGACGCTATGAACTCAGTAACATTTCTAAATATGCCTACAGTATCGCTACACATGATGCATGAATGCAGTCCCACTGAGTCTGAGTTATAAACTTGTCCATTGCTCACCAGCACTTCATTGGAGCATCATGCCGACCCTACAGATTTGTTATATACACTCCCAGAGGGTCGGCATGATGCTTCAATAAAGTGCTGGTGAGCAGTCTTGCACTGTAAAAAATGTGTGTTGAAATTACACTGCCCCTCCCTACAATGTAAAAACAAGTGTTGAACTTACTGTCCCATCCTACACTGTAAAAAATGTGTGTTGAAATTACACTGCCCCTCCCTACCCTGTACGTAATGAGTGTTGAAATTACACTGTCCCTCCCTACACTGTAAAACATGTGTTGAACTTACTGTCCCTCCCTACACTGTAAAAACATGTGTTTAACTTACTGCCGCTCCCTACACTGTAAAAAATGTGTGGTGGAATTACACTGTCCCTCCCTACACTGTAAAAACATGTGTTGAACTTACTGCCTCTCCCTACACTGTAAAAAATGTGTGTAGAAATTACACTGCCCCTCCCTACACTGTAAAAGATTTGTGTTGAAATTACACTGCCCCTCCCTTCACTGTAAAAACATGTGTTGAACTTACTGTCCCTCTCTAGACTGTAAAAAATCTATGTTGAAATTACACTGCCCCTCCCTACACTGTATAAACATGTGTTGAACTTACTGTTCCTCCCTATATTCTCGAAGTCTTAACCTAATATCCTTAAGAATATAAAACTTTGAATCCTCGTTCCTATGTGGTAAGGCTATTGTCACTTTGCTTATCAGGCAGATTTTTAGCTTGGGAACAAAAGTCTTGGCCAAAAACGTGACCAGGAGGGGGGTAACAGGGGGGATCTTGTCAAATACGGTATGATTTTGCATGATGCATTTATGGGTGGCCCTTCTCTAGCCTGCTGATTAGAATCATCAGGAGTGGAGGTGTTGAAGCCTTCATCGCAACAGATCTAGATTTATCAATTGTTCTTCTAAGTTGTCATAAGTTGTACACTTTTTTTTAGTTGAAGCATTCAGATATAAGGGGCGAGTCATTTATTGCTAGGCAGGGAGAGGGCCAGACGGATGATAGATATGAATTCCTTGACCTCATAAACATATATTTAGAACTTTAAATCACTTTTCTATGTTGAAAATGACCAGAGATAGATGAATCTCTAGAAATTCTGATATTCTGTCGCCATTTTAGATACCCCCCTGAAAAAAGGTCTGCCCCTCTGAATTTTTTGGTATACTTTTAATATGTAAAGATACACCCAAAGACTAAAAAAAAACCATGGTAGGAAACTGTTCTAATTTGTTCTGGGTATATCTACAAATTGGCTGGACTATACCGCAGATGAGGGCATCTGGTTGAGTGGCTAGTAGCACATGTCAGCTGCTAGTGCTACTGTCACTGTCACATACTGACCTCACCCGGCCGCAATTGTTTTTTTTTAAAGATAGTGCTATAGGTTGCTATGGTTGCTATAGAAACCCAGGGGAGGGGATGCATGTAGGGTAAGTCTTTTTACAGCTCCACCTGGTGGTGGCATTGTGGGGGAATAGACATGCCTAAGGCTACTGATATTCACTTAATTCAAGGGAAATGAAAAAAGATTTTAAAAGGGAGATACACATTTGCATTGATACCTGGACAGTATTTGGGAGATGATGCACATATGCATTGCAAATATATACGTGCACATGCTGTGACAAGGTTGGTACCTATACATACATACATACACGTTACATACATAAGTTAAATATGTACGTTATGTATGTACGTATGTTACATATACATATGTTACATACATTATGTACATTATGTACGTTAGTTATGTACATTACGTACACTAATTATGTACGTTACATTACATATGTGTATGTATGTATAGGTACCAACCTATGCATATATCAAATGCATGCATACAGCATGATGCATGCAATAATTATGTTTGACATGTACATGGGGGTGTTGCAGAGGGGCGGGAGTGTCACCTCTTGGGTACTCCCACACATACAATACATCAATTCAGCGTTGAATGTATGACGTCGATATACGCCGATCAGCATTCTAGCAGGCAAAAGTACATGTATTTGACACTTAAAATTGATTTTTCTGAGTCCTGGTAGTGAAAAAATGTCTAGCTGTTGCTGTTATAGTCTAATAAGAAGAATAAAACAGAAACACCACTTCATGAACATACTAGTAGCCTTATGCCCGCTGTAGGCCCACAAGTGGCATGAATAAAAGCTCTTTTTCTTAGGAGATGGCCATATAATCACTTTACTAACAATTAAAAATTCCTCTCCTTTAAACCAACGATTGATTAAAAAAAATAGAATGACAGTAAAGAATCTTAAATTGCCCATACACAACCCTATTGCCGTGATCCTCAGCCTACTGTAACAAGTCACACATACAATTTTTCATATTAGGAATAACCATAAGTACATCTTGAGGACGGACATCATGTATGAACGTATGGGTGGTGAAGAGGTGGATGAGACAGACAAGGCAGCTCTCCTGCTGGTACAGGAGGCTGAACGACTCGAGGTGGGTCTTTAATTAATGGGCCTCTCTACCAAACAGCTATTTGATAACTCTGGGATTATGTCATTATGAATTACTTTGATGATTAGATTATTTTGACCATTGAATTCAGAGGTTGTGTGTGGGGTTTTTATACCTCATAAGGAAAAGTTCCAAGAAGACCAACAACAAAAACAACAAACAACTATGGTGTTTTCTAATAATATAGGATAGCAATTGAACCATCTGAAAACTTCCATGTTCTTCTAACTCTGCTTACCTAACAAAGAGAAAAAGCAAGCAAAATGTACAGTTGCAGATATAATCTCTAACCTGAATTATATGAAATGGCAGTAAAACAATTATGATATTTCCATTATCTTTCAGTGTCATGGAGACTGTATGAAGGCTATGGAACTCTACAGGAAAGCATTTAAGATGTCACCTTCTCTAGAACAGGCATTTAGTAGATGATGAATGGAGAGTCTTTGAACCTATAGATTTGATCCAGATGTCATCCTACATGTAGGAAACCTGATTGACTGACTAAAAAGTGGCATATGTCCAGAAGCAAAATTAAAAGATCTATACTGATAAATCAATGATGTAGCTCTAGAGTTCTAGCTCCCTTTCCTTCCAAGTATGCTCTGTAGAGGAGTTTAACTACTTCTATTCACATGTTCCAAAATGCCTACTCCTTTGTTGATAACCACATGTAGAGATTTTGACTTTCACAGAGGGGGCAGATTGGGTATTGGCCTACTCTCCTTTATGTAGGACCTTGCTTATCTCTGGATCTGTGATAGGTACAGCCCTGAAATTTGGAGCACAAATGGTGATATATGAGTCTATTTTTAGGTTCCAGCACTATCCAACAGGAATTGCCATTTCCATGGCAACCTGAAAAAATACTTTGATAGGACAGTAGTGCTTTGTCCTACTGCCCTACTTGAAGGACAGTAGACAAAAACCTCATATCTTTGGAGGTAGCATAGGTAGAGCTCCGAAATTTTGTACAGGGCATACTTGGTCATAATATTAGCCTACCTATCACTCTTCAACCAAGGTTGCCACTTTAGCCTTATCTGGTTTAAAAAGAGTTTATTTTGAAACATAGATCCTGATCTTTAACACAAGATAATATCTGTGACAGATTAAGATTTTTATATATCTAAAGCTACACAGACATATAAGACACAGAATTACAGAATCAGATACAGACACTTGCCTTAGAGAAGCCCATGACTCGGCCCACCTTAAGTTTTTTTTCTTTATTCTAATGATTCGAGAAATGTTTTAAGCAACAAAGATGAGTGGTATTCATTACTGAGCTATAGTGACATAAAGTAACGTTTGTTATTAGAATTTATGACGTCTTCGTGGTGAAGCCTGAGGGACACCTTAAGTTTTAATGAATCTCTTTTTTCTTTATTCTAATGTTTCGAGAATGTTCAAAGCAACAAAGATGAGGTATTCACCACTGTGCTATAGTGACATTTGTTATCAGAGTTTATGACAACTTCTTGGTGACATAAACAGTGTCACCCACCCTCATGGTTCCCTCCTGTATGACGTTCATGTAGATGCCGATGTACGGGTATTTCCCTCCTAAAAGCCGGTACCTGGACGGTGATCCATAAGTTAAATAGTTAAAGTGATATTTTTGGTGTGGAAAATATAAGCCTGGCAACCCTGCAGGAAGATGATGGTTTCCATACTCTTCACAAATGTTTCATCAAATGTGACATGAACCTTTAATATTAGAATCTCATTGAGAAAAGAATACAAAGTGCAATACTTGTTCCATCTTGTATTATTTCTCTATAGCCTGTGGTTTATGTCCATCACTGTAGCCTAGCCTACTAAAAGAGAACCGGGTGATGTATAATTTATGTAACCACTCTAAAGATAAAGTGTGTGTGTGTGGGGGGGGGGTGTATGAGAAATATCCGGATTTAAGATGTGATCTAATAATAGGATTAGTGAGTGCATGCCTACTTTTTAAGAGTCGCGTTCGGTTCGCCCTGATGATGTTTCACGCCTGTGTCTGGGTCCACTGTTGGGAGAGAACATCTGAAGGAGACAGAGTAATATCCAATTAAACAATGATACGAAATGTGGTAGTATTCCTTAATCATATGCCTTTGATACGTTAAATAGAGTCTCCTGGTAAAATCTCAATCTGTTTTGTTCTAACTATATATGTTGAATTCAAGCATACATTATCATGTGTACAAATAAAATGCCTTTATCCATTTTGAAAACAGTCTTTGTCCTATAGCTTCATTTCAAATCATGAAGCAGAGTGGTATTATATAGCGGTGGGGACTTTACCTTATTAGATGTCTAACAGGAAAGCAGACCACTCAATGTTATAATGTGCAGATAGTAATCAATACTAATTGACCACTGAACCTTGGTTCCAGTGGTCATTGGCGGGGACACCTGGCCCATAGACTTTGCCTTGGCCTCTACACTCCCATAAGAAAGTACTAATTGGACCACGGATCTATACATAGGGATATATCCTCTATAGTGTATGGTCTACAGTATGAGCCAGATGGGTTTTATGCTATTTATAGACCCATATACACTCCATGGTCTGCCTCTACGTCTGCTGTGTCCTGTATAGGAGAGTTGTGGGACCGGTGCACTGTCCTCATTCTTCCTATACACCGGCGCAAGTTGTTTATGGGCAGAATGCGCCACACTCTTCCAATCGATGACCGTGTTTTCGGCGGCAATGCACATATTTCTCCCTATAATGTTTCTAAATGATACATATCCTTCACTTTTAGATATGACACACATATTTAATATCATTGATTCAGTGGTCTTTACAGCAATGCTGTACAAATCCTCAAAGTCTGGCATCCTAGTTAACCAATTGATCCCCCCCCCCCACCAAAAAGGAAAGACCACCTGAAACTAAAATCCAGTGCCATGTATATAGACACCCATCAATTATCAGAATGAATAACACGTGATTTTTCCCAACTTAGGATTGAATGACCTTTGTTTTTTGGTCACATGCACGTAAGGCTGTACACGAATAATTCACTTATACTGCTTTCACTTACCTGTCACAAAGTTTGACGTTGGTGAGCTTTACTTGCCCAATGTAGACATCCTGCCACGTGTCCTGTGTGTTGGGAAAATGAGGTGGAATAACACAAACAATCAATCTTTATGATTCTAGTAAGCTGGTATGTGTTTTAGGGGAACTAGAAGCTTATGGGTAAATATATTAGTTCCAAATTGGTGTAGGTCCAAACTACCTGATAATCATGCACTCATGCAGTAGAATCCTATACTTGGACCCACTAAAATACTATATGTCCACCCAGATACAGATAAATCCAAGAAGTAGTTTTAGTTGAAGCCCTTTGTTCCAATGGTTATCACACATGCAATATTCAAAAACGTAATAGACACCCAATGATCTTTTACCTATAGGGTTTTGTATCTGAGACTCTGCACTCTGATGGTGACATTCACATACCGTACACAAGGGTATGGCACCATCTGATCTGGTTGGCCACACCCTTCTAAAGGTTTTTTTTCCCCTAGAAACTACCCTTTGTTTATAGATAGTCTTTTAAGTACACGATAGAGAAAGGTCCCATTGATGCTGTTGACTCATTTCACCAAATCCATTAGTCATAACCAATTTCTCAAAACCTTTCTTTACCAATTTGCTTATAGTGCATTTCCATAAAGGCTCACAATGTGAAGACCATCTGTCAGCATGGCAAGAGCTATTGAGTTTACACTGTTTACTAACTTTAGTGTCAATAATGTGCAATCCAGTGTTATACGATACTGAAGCATATTGATTTTTGTGTGTGCTTTTAAGTGAACTGATAAGAGGAATCATTCATATACACTACCTCTTTTACCTATACACATTTCTATACATGAACCATGCCAACTATGTTGTTTAGAAGATTGTGTAAATCGCATCCTGTGAAAATGTAAGATTGTTTTGTCGGTTAGATATAGAAATATTGGTCAGGCAGATAAGATGGAACCCTTTGCAGTATTTGAGTATCCAAATTATATCACTTGTTTATAACAAAAAGTATATACCTCCTCAAATGCATCAAGCCCAGTCACAACAATGTTGGGCCGGAAATTCCTGGTGGATATGTTGGCGCCCTCTATACGATCATTGACGTCCCTGACACTATTCTCAGACAGAAGTGAAATGGGAGCTATATCCGCAAAAATCACCTGGTACATAAATATTGTGATGATATTACGGTAACTATCCTTCATCAAATCGTCGGCCCAAAAGTACAGTATAGCTAGATCTTATTGAATCCATCTATATTATCACTACTACTATACTCTATAAAATGTTATATTGCTATAGAGGCTGTAATAGATGATCATTGAACCGTATTCGGACCTCGATATGGTTATAGTTATGATTAGAAAACTATAAAGTAGTGTTAAAGTGTGTCAAAAGGTTTGAAATTGAGCAATTACATTGGCATGCTCAAATAAACATCAGAAACATAGACCTGTGAATAGCTTGGCCGCTTATCATAAAACCTCACAATTGATTAGGTTTGATAATCACATAATAAACCCAATAATCTCCATGGTGGCGTTTTCTTCAATCAAAGTGCTTTTTGGACATTATTCCTATTTCTGTATACGGTTTAGATTACCCTTCTGTTCCTTACCCTTCGTGATTTATTTGAAGAAGTCATCATATATACTCCCTATTAAATCAATGAGATTTGGACAACGTACCCTATCCTGTTCCAGGAAGACCTTTCCATTTAGAGGGGGCTTGGACTCTCTTACCTTCCTCCCTGGCATATCAGGTGGGAGGTAGACAAGCCTAAACCCTGGACGTCCCAGGTACTTACAGAACCAGTCAGCTGCCTCCTGCCCACAGTCCACAGAATTCAGATGATGGCCCCACACCCTATAAGGAAGGAACCATGGAGGAAACAGGCCATTAAGGTAATAATAGCCGAGCTAATGTTTCATGCATTTTAGAGAGTAAATCTATGACTCATACAGCTGATATATTATCAAGGAAGGCCCGTTGATCCCTTATAGCTATTGGATCTCAGGACTCAATTCGTCCAGTGTATAATAGGGTAGACGCGATTCTCTTTTCCCATAGCTTCTAAGATTACACCTAGACATGCCGAGGGGAATTTGATAAATAGGTTAATGTAAGTTGATGTAATTGGCGTATGAGTATCAAGCAAACCCACGAGACATCCATGATATAAGCATTGCGGGAGGACAGGTACTTGTTCACCTTGAGGGTGTCAAGACCTGGTCCGTCAATGTGCAGTAGATCCCCACCATAGGGGATGCTTGCTTTCAGCAAAGCTAACTTAGGTTCTGCACGCAGAGACACGTATACATTCTGGGCATTTACCACCATCCAGCTCCTTTTAAGTAAAGAAAAGTGAGATGTGACCGACCTCAAACTCTTGGTTTCTTGCAACTTTAGGCAGGAACGGGAACCTGCAGGCCACTTTGTAAGAGGCCAATACAGTATAGCATGTGAGAGTTAATTATGATGGCATATTAGAACTATAGACGTACCGATCTTCAGCAAGAAATATACTAAATTTGATTTAAATTTAATTGCTTTACAGTGGTTAGGGCCTAGATACTCATCTACAAATTAAGCTAAGAATGGTAAACATGGAACCACATCCTCAAATGATAAGTAACAGATACCTGGACGCTGTTGAAGATTTCCTACTATATTCAGATTGTCTAATTAGCTGGTAATAGCACTCACCTGTCCCTGATATCTTCATTATCATCAGTCATGAAACCCTCCCGGATACAAAGTACTCTGCCCAACTCAGGCAAAGGTGGTAGAGTCTTAACGGGATAGATGAGGAGTTTGGACACCTTTCCTGTTGCCACAGCACCTGGAGGAATCTTAGGCCGCTGCACCCTGGAGTCTTTTATGTACCAATATACAAAATAAGCCACACACGCCGCCCCCAGCACCACAGCTGGTATGGTGGCGTTGTCCTCGTTCATATTCAGAAGCATCCTGATTTCTCCAATGATTGTCTAGAAGGGCAGACAGACCAGTGAGGAAGCGAACTAAGAACCTTTTAAATGTGTTTTAGGGCTTGAACAATGCAGCCAAACATGGGAGGTCTGGTCTCTAACGCCCTGGATCCTCTGTCCCAGAAATGCTGATAACTGTATTGTCTAGATCAAGTGGCCGTTTTTAGATAATTTATAATCTGTTTATATCTTGATAACCTGTATCATGGGCAGGTCACCCTGTTTGTGAAAGTAAGGGAGCGATAATGTTTTAAAAACAAGGGGGGTTGGTGGATTTGAGGAGGGCGGGGGGTCAGAATCTTTTTGCCCCCTCTGAGTTGCAGGGTGCCAGGCGTCAAATACTTGCACCTATTTTCAGTGAAAAAGCCTGTGTAACCTGTAACCCTCGAGAGGTGGCGGGGGCATCAAAATGTTTTGCCACCATCCACCCCTTCCCTTGTTTTTGAAAAAAAAAATTATCACTGCCTTTAAAATACATGGATAATTCAATTTGTTTTAAACCTAGACAATTCTTTTTGCATATTTCCCCAACCTTGAGATATATATGCGTTAGTGGGATAAAGACAAAATGTGCTTCTTGCTGTAAAACAATTCTTTTTCATGTCGAGGCTTCCAGAATGGGGGCCTCGTAACTAGAAAGCACTAGAAAAGGTACACTCCCCTAATGTCACATTGTGTATGGGATGTGACCCATCCTAACAAAGTGGTACTGAAGTCGCACATTTAGAAGCCAAGATATGGCCTTTTCAAGTGGGATAGTGTAAAAAAAAAAAATAAAAAAAAAAAATTCAAAATTGATATTTTAGCATTTTTCTAACATATGGATAGATATTCTTCAGAATCATTGCATACTTAACTGAATTTGAGCACCAAATGCCTAAAAGACATAGCTATAGTTTTCATGGTTATAAATATAGAATTACATAGGAATTATATATTATTCATAAATTATTATATGTTTAATATGTCAATTATCTCAGTTCAATCAGCTTTTAATTGATCTGACTAAATTAACCGGCAGAAGATCTGCAGAGGACCACTTGGTTCAAATATGAAAGCCCTTGGTGAGCTGTAAATGATTATGCCAATAACTAAACATTTTGTATATGCGACTTCCGAACCATTTTGTAAGGATGGGTCATTACAGTCTAGGGCAGAGTAGGCAGACACGTGGCGCCATCTGAAGTGTTACAGCAGAAGTAACGAATCACACAGAATGGATAATATTTGTTATCTCAGCCTGCATATTTTGTGCAATTAACCAATTTTATGAACATACCGGGTTCCAAAGTCATGGAGTGATTATACTACTATAAACAATGGATACAATCTTAACCCAAACGTATGTTTAAAGAAGTAGAATGACTACAGTATTATGATAACCCCATATCTGTGTGATTCCTTCACAATTCTACTCATTGCATTTCCTGAGCGCTGTTTGCATACATTTTAACGAATCACTGCCGGCGCCTCTGGCGTTTTTACGCTGAGGGCCATCCCCAAATGACGTCATGCTGGAGGGGAGGAGGGGCATGACGGAATTAATTTTCTATAAACTGTCAACATTGCAAAATTGGACAAAAAAAACACGATGTGGGGGAGGGAGGCTTAAAAAATGGTCAAATTGTGCATGACATCATTTATTAATTGCACCGTGACAACATTTTTTGAATGGTGGTCACGCCGAAAACGACCACCTCATACTAGACAAACAAAATCCTCCTCTGTGGCCAGCTTATACTTCCCACTTCTGGATGCCTGGTAGTGGTAAATAATATACTATCTGTGATTAACCTAGACTCGGGCACCAGTCTCGATAAGGGAGGTCGAGTATCTGGGCTGGTGGTGGGAGACTAGGATTAACCCAGATATGGTTAAGATGACAATTTTAGTTTCAGAGTGCTGAAAATGATAAGTTGGCCAACATAATATGACCAAATATGCCCTGTACAAAATTTTAGAGCTGTACCTATGTTATGTTGAATCCAGAAATATGAGGGTTTTGTGCTTTGGCCATAACATCCTAAATGTAGGACGGTTTGGCCAAAGCACTATTTTTCTATGAAATATTGATTTTCGGGTTGCCATGGAAATGGCAATTCCTGTTGGAGAGTGCTGGAACCTGAGAAAAGGGCTTATATGACCATTTATGCTGAAATTTCAGGACTTTACCTATCATGGCTCCAGAGATAAGCGTCGTCCTACATATAGGACAGTAGGCCAATACCCAGTCTGCCCCCTCTGTGAAGGTCAAATTCTTTAACTAGAAGATGGTAGCTTTATTTGAGTTAAGAGCTGTTTGATATGTTTTGCTAAGGCGGTGCGTTTGTAACAACAGGGGGAGGGGTTCAGGTGGGTTTGAGGTTGTGTGCATTCTCTTTGGCCCCTTGACCGGTAGGGGGGGGGGGGCAAAAAAATGTAATGGGTGTGATGGATGGGGAAAACACACTTGAGTTCTACAGGAAGGCAGAGTGCTTTTTTCTAGTCTGGAGCATTCATGCAGTGTTCAATAATCGTAGGGGGAGTAGTGGCGTTTTCCGAACCTGAGTCCAGCCATTACTGTCCAATGTGTATATCTAATTACAAAACTAAAAAAGATAATCTGATCTAATGTGTGTGCCATTAATGTAAGTAAAACCTGCCTGCACAGAATGGGTAGTAAATAGATTCATGCTGAATCAAAATCAATACCCCCACATCTAACACATGAGCACTAAGGGAGTGGTCATTATTTATCAACAGGGGGGGGGGTGGTCGGTTTGAGGGGGGGGCGTAAAAATTTTAGACCCCTCCTGAAGGGGGGGCTCAACAAATTTTGACCCCTCTTGAGGGGGGGGGCTAAAAACATTCACCCTGTTTTTAGCAAAAAAGCCCGTACACTACTATAGATCAAAGAGGGGCGCGTAAACTTGCCTGCCGTTGAGGGGGGCGTAAAAGATTTCCTCGTGTTCGAGGGAAAACCCACCACCCCCCCCCCCATGTTGATAAATAATGACCACTCCCTAACCTGATGACTAAATACCTTGCGTGCGTGTAAGGCAGGTATTATATGTGTACGCCCTTGCTGTCCTCGTGGGCCTTAGAAAATCAGTAAAGGTTATAATATGCATGAGGATTTCTATGCTGTGTCACCCTGGGCGAGACAGGCACACATTGGCTGAACCGAACATTGGTGTAATAGAAAACATTGATAGCAATTTCTCTCCTTTATTGTTTTACCCTTAGTCAGATACACACTTTGGAAGTACTTCTGTGATCTATTCCTCCACGTACACAGGATCACCAATCCGGATGAGACCAGGATTTGTGACCTTGTATTTTATCCCTAGGATTGGTCGGTAGCCATGCTCCTTTTTCAATGGACGATACCTAGGGAGAAATGAATATGTCTATTAATGACACTTTTAAAAATTCAAAGGAGTTAGACAGCACTGTAGAACATATGTAGCTATAGTCTTACTAAGTCTAGAAATATGTTCGGCTTTATTGGATTATTTGTTGTAATGATACATTCAAGTGTTCATCCTGAAATACCAAGGATCACTCTTACACACAGAACCTCATTTCATATAAAATTATCATGATAAAGGTAAAAATGGGAAAACAAATGTCAACTATAAAGTTCTCATTTAAACACAGCAATCCACAGATGAACCTACTTTCTGAGTATATCCAGTGGCCCCGTGCCTTTGCTGTATCTTTCTCCCTTGCTAATATCTACATTGACTGTACGGCATCTGAAAAAAAAAAGTTTTTTTTTTTTCTATCTTTCTCTTTTTTTTTTGCAAATCGGCGAGGAGATGCATGGAATGGGGGGCATTGCGTTAAATAGCATTATCTCAACCACATGCGTGAACAGGTCCGGTCTTCAATCTCTTGCCCTAGATGTGGTAGTAAATATAGATGAGTGTGAGAAATTTGTTCGCCCTTTTGTTCCCCCTCTCCCGTGTAAAATGAAACCACAGATATTAAAACACATGGCTACTTTGAATATGAACCATTATGTAGGCTCATGAGGTAAGCCTACTTCTGATCTGTACCTAGAAATGAGGTACCAAAGCCTACCCAGCACTCACTTGACTAGGAAGTTTCAGTAGTATATATCTCCACTAACCACATCCCCCATGTGGCTCTAATGATTTAGCGTAAGGGTACCTAACTATGTGTAATCCAGTCATGGACAGTGTTTAGGCATATTCAAATTAGCTTCAAAGATCCTTCAGGTGCGCAGTTTGTTTGTACAGGGGAGAGGGGGACAAAATGGTGAACAGGTTTCTCACACTCAACTATATATACTATCTCACCTAGATCAGGCGATTCAAGACCTAGCCTGTTCATGCACGCAATCACGACCTTGTTGGTTAATGATTATTGATGTTAAATAGTATACAAGTATCTATATCAATCATGGTTTTTGGTCCTTTCAATAGCTATTCATTCAAATGTTAACCCGAGGTCCGCAGTGTGGCATCCACAGTGTGCTCTTGAATTGAAATGCCAGTACCATTCAATGTTGAAGAAGTTTTTTTATACTCTACCTATCACATAATTTGGCAACTTCAAAGGTCACAGGTCCAATGGTAGCTTTGGTCCAGTTTTCCTACAACAGGGCAAGCAAATTAGATGCACCCAAATAAGGTCATGGTTTAATATATCTGAATTTGAGAATGCATTCATGTCTATGTCGACGCCGATTCTTTTACTTAAACTGTGGGATTTAATAGCTGGAGGCCTACTTTTATTCTCCCAAATGTGAAGAGTTGTAATTCGAAGGGTATATCAAAATACCGTTTTCGGGTTTGAAATTGATCTGAAATATAACTTTATATCTGCCCATAGCAGTCATCCCATTTTGATATACATAGACAGGTTCATAGCATACCTCATCATATGGAATGGCCCCTTCAATAGTAATATTTGGTCTCATTGTTTCCATGGTGGTAGGCTCAGGTAGCCTTGTGTTCAGATCCTGCATGGACTCCTCGGCAATAAGAAGAATGGGACAACTCCATGCATAGGCCACCTGTACTAGACAGAGAAAAGAAATGCGGTTGTGACCACGTAAAAAAACGCCTCCCGGTTTGGTGATTCTGTATTGTGACACCTCATCACATGGGGGAAATGCAATCATCATAGCGCCTCCCATCCCGCTTCGCGGGACCGTCGCTACGCGGCATGGGGAGGCGCTAAAAAAGTCCAATGTGCTTCAGAATATACTGATATAGTGAGATCATGATTGACTAACATAGCAAGTGGCCAGGAAGAATGAAATTCCCAGTGTTTAAGAACAAAGACCACATGAAGTAACACTACAAACCCCATGCTGTGGTGACAGTCTATCTTCATATTTGACCCTAACTTTAGGTCTGACATCCTGTGGGTAGTACACCAGCCGTGCTCCTTCAACATCTATTGCTCTCTCTAACCACTCTGCTACAGCATCCCCACAGTCCAGGCCTGCCACAGTATCATTCTGGATGCTGCCCAATATACAATAAGGCAGATTTTAGATGCAGGTACATTTGTCTTTAATATAATTGTTTAAGTTTAAATTCAATACTGATAATATAAGAGTTGTGTCACAAGGTTGCACTAAGAGTGATCTAATTATGATTCAATACATATAGATTAAAATTAATAAAGTTTTTTGATGCATTCTTAATCTGATCCCACTCATTGCTTATACATAGCTATAAAGCATCCGTATAATTATGATATATGCACACTTACCTCACTGCTACCTGTCGAGAAGACGACATGCCAAGAGGAAGATTAAATGGCTCCTGATTGGGAGCTGACATTATGAGGCAATCCGTAGATACTGCAACTGACACTAGAGCCACCTTGGGGTAGTCCATGAGTGTCACAGGCTCGTATTTGTCGGTGGTCACCATCCAATATCTGGAAGTGTCAATATGCAAGTATTGATCATATTTATTATTCATTTTCCTTATCATTTTTAACAAAAAATTACTTAGTGGCATTGCGTATTGTACACATTTATCATGTGAAATGTATTAAAAAAAAAACACACAAAAAAACATGTATGTTTCATTTTGCGGTCCTTTTCTAATTCATGGGCAGCAATTACAACTCAACAGACAAAGTCACAGATATGTTGGAGACCTAAATTGCCATGTAGGGTTTGATCTTATGGGGGTCAATAGAGTAGACTCACCTATCAGCTACAGGTGGGTTGTCCCTGATCATCTTTAACCCAGCATGGTCACACCGTGCCTCCTGTACATTAACAGCTCGGGCAGACTTGATGGGGTAGATGGTGAGCCCTGACACTCTGCCCACCTGTCTACGGCTCCTCCTGGGTGTGCTGTACTTGTAAGCTGCCAATAGTTTCACTCCTGCAGCCACAGCCAAGTAGGCCAGTAGTCTACATTCCTCTCCTAAACCTTCCATGGTGTGTTTGCTGATGCCAATATAGGAATATTGCTGGAGGTAAACCTTCCTTACTCACCTCATGGCGGTTATCAAGGGTTTGTGAACATGAACACAGAAGAGACAAAGTTCATTCTATCAGATTGTGCACATAGCTCTGATAACAAAGTTCTGAGTGCGGGAAAAGGGGATACTCAGGGAGCCAAGGGGGTTCAGGGGTGCAGGGTCTGCTGTGAAAGGTTGGCGAGTCTTTCAACAAGGGGTCAATGGTTAGGAGATTATGTTAAGGATTCAATTGAAAATTTAGGATCTAAGATCTATGATCAAGAGGCCCGTGTTAAGGATGCAATTGAGAGGATTCAATTTAGGATCTGTCATCTATGATCAAGATATTAGGATTTCATATTTAAATTTGACGATCAATTCTGAGTTTAATATCAATTCTAAAAGCAGTTAAATTACAGTGCGTTTCCCGGATTAGAAATTTATCCCATATTTTCGGCAAAGTAAACAGAGCAAAGCTGTAATGCCGTGCATATTCATATCATGTTCTAAGAAGTATAGAATTGATTTACAACATTTTTAATATGATCTTAGATCAAAATTTTCAGAACAATTATTATTTTAATACGGAATCTAAAAGCCCTTCATATGTTGTGTGTTTTGCAATTTATTAATCTATAACATACTTTCAGGAAAGTAAACACAGCAATGCTGTAATGCCGTGCATATTCCTATTATGATCCAAGGAAAAAAGATCATTATATATGAACTCTATCGCCTTTGGAATGGACCTATACTTAAATATATGCTCTGATTGTGGTGCTTCCTCGCTCTCAATGTAAAATCCTGTCCCATTGCTATAGTATGGAGTAACCCTATGCCTGGATTAAAATATGCAAATAAGGAATGTGTGTGAGGGTTGGGAGTAGTGTGGTGGTGGTATTGGTGGTGGTGGTGTCACAATGGTCACTAACATCCATCTGATAACTTTTGAAGATCAAAATTGACCATATATGGCCTGGATCCCTCTGATTCCTGAAACCAAGATGGCCGACACACAAGGAAAACAAAAGAATTAGGTAGTTGAGGTGTCCCAATGGTCACTAACATCCATCTGATAACTTTTGAAGATCAAAATTGACCACATATGACCTGGATCCCTGTGTTTCCTAAAACCAAGATGGCCGACACACATGGAAAACAATAAAATTGGGTAGTTGAGGTGTCCAAATGGTCACTAACATCCATCTGATATCTTTTGAAGATCAAAATTGACCATATATGACCTGGATCCCTGTGTTTCCGAAAACCAAGATGGACGACACATATGGAAAACAATAGAATTAGGTAGTTGAGGTATCCCAATCACTACTAACATCTACCTCATAACTTTGAAAGATCAAAATTGACCATATATGAGCTGGATCCCTGTGTTTTCTAAAACCAAGATGGCCGACACATATGAAAAACAATAGAATTAGGTAGTTGAGGTCTTTCAATGGTCACTAACATAAATCTCATAACTTTTGAAGATCAAAATTGACCACAAATGACCTGGATCCCTGTGATTCCTGAAACCAAGATGGCCGACACACAAGGAAAACAAAAGAATTAGGTAGTTGAGGTCTTTCAATGTTCACTAACATCCATCTGATAACTTTTGAAGATCAAAATTGACCACATATGACCTGGATCCTTGTCTTTCCAAAAACCAAGATGGCCGACACACATGGAAAACAATAAAATTAGGCACTTCAGGTGTCCCAATGGTCACTAACATCATCTGATAACTTTTGAAGATCGAAGTTGACCATATATGACCTGGATCCCTGTGTTTCCTAAAACAAAGATGGCCGACACATATGGAGAACAATAGAATTAGGTAGTTGAGGTCTTTCAATGGTCACTAACATCCATCTGATAACATTTGAAGATCGAAATTGACCACATATGACCTGGATCCCTGTGTTTCCTAAAACCAAGATGGCCGACACACAAGGAAAACAATAGAATTAGGTGGTTGAGGTGTCCCAATGGTCACTAACATCCATCTGATATCTTTTGAAGATCAAAATTGACCACATATGACCTGGATCCCTGTGTTTCCTAAAACCAAGATGGCCGACACACAAGGAAAACAATAGAATTAGGTACTTGAGGTGTCCCAATGGTCACTAACATCCATCTGATATCTTTTGAAGATCAAAATTCCCAGGTAGCAAACATGGTGTGGCCCAAGTCTGGGCCATAGCGGGCTCCTGATGTGGGCCACACTGGGTTAACACAGTGGGCGCCCGATGGGTTTTGTCCTCAGCAAATGGTCTGGGCCACACTGGGCTAACCGATTTGGGCACAGATCTGTTTGAAAGTGGGCTCACCGATTTGGGCTCAAAGTGAGTTTAACATGGGTTTTTGGTGTGGCCCAAAGTGGGCTGCCCGATTTGACAAGATATTAGTGGTGACATGGTAAAAATTCTCTTTGAAAAATTTATCCAATATTTTTTTTTTTCCAAAAGTCAATGAACAACAAATCCTTGAGCTAATCTCACCCCCCCCCCCCAATCACCAAAGCAGTAAATGCAATATCTACCTGAGTGGAAAGCCAGAGCAGAACCATCCATTTGAATCAAACTCATTCAGCCAACAGAAGGCACTTTGATTCATTAAAGTGACATTCTGGCCTCAATCTTCCCCCACTACTTCCCTATGTAGGAGTAGAGAAGAGAGCCTTCAAGTTCATAATGACTGTACCTCTGCATATCTGCTCTTGTTCCAAGTTCAGTGCAATAGAAATGGTGTTGCCATTCCACTACTACTCAGATGACCTTGATTTGCACTTTTGACTAGAGACATCTAAGTATTTCCAGACTATGAGAAAGTCTGCACATTATTACTTCATATCGAATATAGTAGTCTATTCCAGTTGTCCTATGTCTAAAAGAAATAAGTTTTGTATGGGTAGTAGAATTCTGCCTGGAGTGCTGTGAAACCACTTTGTAGTGAGTCTGCCATGGACTGGCCTACAGGGGCAGGGGATATTTTTGGTTTTTCAATTGCCTCTATATATAGTCCTCTTATACCCTGCCAGGTGTGGGACCTGTTTGCCCCCACACCACAAATACAACTTGCAAGCCTACTAGTATAAAGAAAGACATGAAGCTGTTATTTAGTCAGTGTTGCATTTTACATGAAATATCTGGATCCCTACTATGAACCTACCTGTGTATTAATGATATAGGGAAAGGGGGACTACATATCTCCTACAGCAGTGGTGGAGGGAGGGGAGGGGGGGCAGGGCAGGGCAGGGTAGGGTGAGGACCGGGCAGTGTGAGGGCAGGGCAGGACAGGGCAGGGTGGGGTGAGAGCAGGACAGGGCAGGTGAGGGCAGGGGATGGCAGGGCAGGGTGAGAGGAGGACAAGGGAGGGCAGGGCAGGGTAAGGTGAGAGGACACCAGGGCAGGGCAGGTGAGGGCAGGGGAAGAGAGGGCAAGGGAGGGCAGGGCAGGGTAGGGTAAAAGGAGGCCAGGGCAGGGCAGGGCAGGGTGAGGGCAGGGCAGGACAGGGCAGGGTGGGGTGAGAGCAGGACAGGGCAGGTGAGGACAGGGGATTGCAGAGCAGGGTGAGAGGAGGGCAAGGGAGGGCAGGGCAGGGTGAGAGGAGGGCAGGGGATGGCAGGGCAGGGTAAGGGAGGGCAGGGGAGGAAAGGACAGGGCAGGGGAGAGCAGGGTGAGAGAAGGTGAGGGGGAAAGGGTAGGGCAGGTTGAGGGGAATGAGGAGGAGATGGAAGGGGTAGGGGATGGGTGGGGAGGGCAAAGAAAAGAGGGAGAGGGAGGGGGAACACTCATCACAGAGTTCAGAACAGTCCAGAATATGAGGCTGCCCTGTCCAAACCCATTCTCACCCCAGACTGAGAACACTTTATGCAGCTAAGCACCCATCTTGGGATGCCTATTTTGAAAGCATCCTGGGCCCACTGTGGTTGCCCATTTTAAAGCTGACCAGTGCCCAAACCGGTCAGCCCAATGTGGCCCAGACCATATGCTGAGGACAAAACCCGTTGGGAGCCCTACGGGCTCAAGTCGGTTTGCCCGATTTGGGCTGCCCTGTGTGGCCCTGACTGGAAACCCAGCATCTGCCGAACCTAAAACCCATGTACCAAATGCTGCCCACTTTGAACCACCTTATCTCTGGTTAAACCAATTTGGCCCCGAGTGGGCTTGCTACATGGGTTGACCACATATGACCTGGATCCCTGTGTTTCCTAAAACCAAGATGGCCGACACACAAGGAAAACAATAGAATTAGGTAGTTGAGGTCTCCCAATGGTCACTAACATCCATCTGATAATTTTTGAAGATCAAAGTTGACCATATATGGCCTGGATCCCTGTGTTTTCTAAAACAAAGATGGCCGACACATATTGAAAAAAATAGAATTAGGTAGTTGAGGTCTTCCAATGGTCACTAACATCCATCTGATAATTTTTGAAGATCAAAATTGACCACATATGACCTGGATCCCTGTGTTTCCGAAAACCAAGATGGCCGACACACATGGAAAATAATAAAATTAGGTACTTGAGGTGTCCCAATGGTCACTAACATCCATCTGATAACTTTTGAAGATCGAAGTTGACCATATATGGCCTGGATCCCTGTGTTTCCTAAAACAAAGATGGCCGACATATATGGAGAACAATAAAATTAGCTAGTTGAGGTGTCCCAATGGTCACTAACATCCATCTGATAACTTTTGAAGATCGAAGTTGACTATATATGGCCTGGATCCCTGTGTTTCCTAAAACAGAGATGGCCGACATATATGGAGAACAATAAAATTAGCTTGTTGAGGTGTCCCAATGGTCACTAACATCCATCTGATAATTTTTGAAGATCAAAATTGACCATGTATGGCCTGGATCCCTGTGTATCCTAAAACAAAGATGGCCGACACATATGGAAAACAATAGAATTAGGTAGTTGAGGTCTTTCAATGGTCACTAATATCCATCTGATAACATTTGAAGATCAAAATTGACCACAAATGACCTGGATCCCTGTGTTTCCTAAAACCAAGATGGCCGACATACATGGTAAACAATAAAATTGGGTAGTTGAGGTGTCCCAATGGTCATTAACATCCATCTGATAACTTTTTAAGATCAAAATTGACCATATATGGCCTGGATCCCTGTGTTTCCGAAAACCAAGATGGCCGACACACATGGAAACTGGTCCCAAGACTCCAATGCCACGCCACTTAAAACTCCTAAAAAAGTGCATCATACTTATGTGTACATGTATACATAAATATACATGTAGGTGGCCTTTAGTGGGTTAATAGTCAGTGGTGCTGAGAAATGCACCACCGAAGAGAACCACATGGTGCTGGGGGAGGTGGTGCCAGGCAGGTATGGGGCCACCCCAGGAGCACAGCCACCACCATTCAGAGGTGGGTGGGGGGGGGGGCTATATATACTATATACCATGGCTCTGCCTGAGGTGTCCAGGGCTACCACCACTCTGTCCCCAGTGTCTACAATAACAGGTCCACCAACACCACCACTGCCACCACTTCTATGCTTGACTGATTTGCAGATTTTAATCCAGGTATAGGCATACTCAATACTGTACCTATGAGACAGGATTATACATGGAGAGCGAGGAAGCACCACTATGAGAGCTTGTATTTAAGAATGGGTCCCCTCCTATAGCCGTTCATTCCTAAGAATGAACGGCAATAAGTAGGTCCCACAACTAGTTGATTCTATCTGGCCAACATTTCTGGAAATCCACATGGAAGATACTGTGGCCATTTTGAATTTTCGGTATACTTACGCATAGAATAACTAAGAAAATTGATATCTCTGCTTCTAATCAACACATAGATGCAATTTTTGATTCAAAAAGATTATGTTTTCTATGCTCAGGAATTCAATAGGATCAAGAAAGTTAAGGTAGGGGCAGCCATTTTGAATATTCAATGAGGTCAGGGGTAATATTTTTCCCTCATCGGCATAGTTTTGTGAGAAAAAACGGATATCTCTACTCCTAGTCAACATAGATATGCAGTATTGCATTCAAAATATGACAACTATATTATATGCGAAGGAACTGTGGATATATAGGGGTATATTTCTCACCAGATGGACCCACTCCCACCTGAGTTGGGTGATATTTTCCCTGCCGCACCAGGTGGCGCCTCACAAATTTGAACAAAGGGCTCATGGCAAGTCTAGGGATAACTACCTCTAGACCCCCCTATCTTACCAATAGGCTCCTAATGAGACTACTTTCAAAACCAGGACCCCCCAGTTTTCCCCTTTTTCTAAAAAGAGAAAACACCCAGTGTACACAGTTGCAATCACCCTAGACCTGGTGGGCCGCCAAGTACAAGTGTGTACCCTCACGGCCCTGAGTGGCAGAATACCGATGACAGCGGTTTAACTAGTCCTCAGGACGAAGGCGTCTGCTGCGTCTGCGCTGACCTATATACGCGGAGGCTATGCGGACACTGCCGCACTGAGCAGTAGGTGCACGGGTGGGGGGTCATAGTCCTCAGGACTAATATCCTGTACTCAGGACTATAAATTCATTGATGTCTTATGTAGTTGACACACACTTGCTCCAGAGGACTAATTCTTCAGGCAGAAGGACTACACCTTTAGTCCTAGGGACTAAAATATATATATCTAGGGACTAGAACATAGTCCTCGGGACTATAGGTCCTACTTGTCAAGCTCCATATACAGTCAAATGGGTATAGCCCTGAGTGAAGAAACAGCCTGGGTTTCATAGTCCCTGGGAGTAAAAACCTAGTCCTCAGGACCACAGTATGGTCCTAAGGACTACTCAATCTATAGAGTCCCAACGACTGAAGAACTATTCATGGACTTGGGACTAGATCACTGTCCTAGGGACCACCTATTTGGTCCTGAGGACTAAAGATGCACTACCCTAGTCCTCAAGATTAAAATGTAGTCCTCAGGACTACGCGTATACCTCTAGTCCATGAGAGCCTGTCATAGTGGAATGACACAGTCCTAGGGACTAAAAACTAGTCCTTATAACTAGAACTTTTGTCCTGGGGAATAGAAGCATATTGCCTAGTACACTATAGACATCAATGCTCTGACGGATGCATAGTCTTGAGGATCACATATTAGTCCTCAGGTCTAGGTTTCTAGTCCCAGGGACTATCTCTTTAGTCATGAGGACTAAAAATATATTAACCCAGTCCTCAGGACTTGTATGTCGTTCTCATGACTATGAATTCATCTATTGATGTGTAAGGAATTAGTCCTGAGGAATACTTCTAAGTCCCTGGGTCTATTATTCCAGGCTTAAGGACTACACCTTCTGTCCTAGGGACTAGATGCTTAGTCCTGGGGACTTTATTTTAGTCCTTAGGTTTAGGCACATATTTCCTTAGTCCTCATAACTAAACAGGTAGGCCTAGGGACTAAGAATCTAGGCTTGCTTTAGTCTCCAGGACTAAGGTTATAATTCTGGAGACTAGATCCATAGTCCTAGGGACAACCTGATCACTCCCCAGGACTAGAAATGTAACTGTCCTGTCCTCAGGACTAGAAAGAAATCCCAAGGACTATACCTCTAGTCCCTAGGATGAAAGGGGGGGAAGTCCTGGAGCCTGGAAGGATAGTCCTGAAGACTAAAAAAAATAGTCCTCAGGACTAAATTCAAAGTCCTGGGGACTACATCCCTAGTCACAACTACATTAGACATCAATCAATTAATTAGTCCTCAGAACTGCATGCATTAGTCCTGAGGACTAGGCAAATACTTTTCTAGTCCTCAGGACTAAACAAGTAGTCCCTGAGTACGAATTAGTCCCCAGGGCTAAAAGCTTAGTCCTGGAGACTAACAGCACAGTCTTATACAAAGTCTTTGGGTCTAGAAGGTAATTCATGGGAATGTACAATTAGTCTCTAGGACAATATCCTCATATTCTTAGTCCTGGGGACTAGGCTTTAGTCCTTAGGACTATGCTTTCATCCCCAGGACTTGACCGGTACAGTTTAGTTGTGGGCTAAGCTATCACCATATCTAGTCCCCAGGAGTAAGGATGGCCTTACTAGCTAGCATTAGACTTAAGCATCACATTATTAGCAGTAGTCCTGAGGACTACCACTACATCCGCGCACCTATGATCACCGCGGGAGGCTCCGCGTAGAGTCCGCGTATTTAGGTCAGTGCGGAGGCGCCAGGCGCTGTAGCCCTGAAGACTAGCTAAACCGCTGTCATCGGTATTCTGCCCCTGAGTGGGGCCTACTGCCAAGCCTGCAAATGGGTACAGTGTCCACTTGCCAGTCCTCTCATGTAGCAATAACAATACTCACAATAATAAAGCTTCCACTGTGAATATCCTAAAACACTCCTTTCTTGCCTTGCCTTTTCATTTTATACTAATGAGTTCATAAATGAAATACTTTGGGACAAGTCTTCCCAGCCAGTGTGCAACGTTTTGTTTTCAAACCTTCAGCCTCAGGAAGTGGCTCACTGCCCATGTGCAGAACCGTGACATGTGGGGGGAGAGTGTAGAAAGTAAACACAAGCACATGGTTGGCCTCAGCCTCAACATGAGTGAGGTGACAGGACCGGCTGGCCAGGTGGGCTGGTTGTGAGTTGTTGGAAACATGAATGGGAATTTTTTTATTTGAAACCAGGCATTTGTCAAGACTGGCAAAAACTACAACAGGTACGGAATTGGTGCTTTATGTAGTCAAGACACATTCCTCAAGGTCTTCCCTCTTCAGGACAGGTGAGCAGCAACTGTTTGCATGCAATTCAATTTGACCATGATTTGACATTTTATAAGGGAGTGATAGTAGCGAGCGGGCTGTTTTGCTAAAATAATTTTAAGCCCCTTCCCCTTAAGAGGGGTCAAATTTTTCTTAGCCCCCCCTCGGGAGGGGTCTGAATTTTTTACGGCCCCCCGTCAAACCCAACAGCCCCCCCCCCCGTTGATAAATAATAACCACTCCCTAAGGAGTGGTCATTCAGTATGGGAGGGGGGGTTATGGGGATATCTTTTGTTCTGCCATCACAGAGGTACATGAGGGTTAGGCGAGGGGCGAAAAGTGAAACGAGTCTACCGCGAGTGCAACGGGGCTCCGCAAGGGTTAGGTGAGGATTAAGCGAGGGGGCTATAAGTGAAACGAGTGTACCGCGAGTGTGACGGGGCTCCGCAAAGGGTTAGGCGAGGTGGATAACAGTTAAATGAGTGTACTGCGAGTGCGACGGGGCTCCCCAAGGGTTAAGCGAGGGGGGCGGGAAGCAATACAGAAAAAAAAAATGTGGACACAAAAAGGGTAAAAAATATTGTCACATTGTACTCCAGTTTAATATTCATTATAATTCCCATCAAAAACTATGTATTATTGATGAGATTTTAACATATTTTACGTTTCAGTTTGCACAATTCAGTCAATACTGATGACTTCTTGTGCACAGTATGTGTCGACTACCTTAATAAGAAGACCATTCCTGACAAGGCTAAACAAGCAGGGAAAAGGTCAATTCGACGAGTGTGGCCAGGAACACCACCCAATAAGCTTTCAACCAAGGAACATGATGCCTCTTGTTCACATCTGTCACGGAAGCGTCTTCATCCTGACTCGCCATCATCTGCTCGAACATCCACCCAAACCGTCATTCCGATGTTCCCCTAACCAGAATAGATCTAACTGTTAATGGTGGTTTCACACAAAAGGCTGCAGACTACATCACTTCACACCAGTATGAGAGAGGCTTTTGCCTTCTGGCTGCTTGCAGTAGGAATGCCAAGAAAGCACTGATTAAGGTAGTGCAGTGCCTCATCAAAAATGAGGTAATTATGTATTAACATTATTATTATTACTTTTCATTTATTCCACCTATTTAAATACACTATAAAGAAAACCACTTTCTATCAATATTTTCAATTTCTTATTAACTATTTCATGTCAATATCGTTTATCATAGAATTGTATAGGATAGCGTTAATGATTTGCCAATTTTATTTGTTAAAACAAAATTTCTGAATAAGGGAGTTTTGTTATGACAAAGTTTCAATGTATAAGTCTCATTGCTCTTGACATTACCACACATCACTTAAATCACTGATTTTATATAGAAATGGCACATTGTTTTGTCAAAATATGCACATATCAGCCAATGATAGATATTACACTAGATTTGAAAATAGCAAATATATATTGTCATATTCTGTTGGAAAGCTCGAATCAATTAGAATAATTATCCTGTCAATAAACCTACATCTTTTTTTTAATATACAATTCAACCTACCAGGTTATACAATTCTTATATATCAAATTGTTTTCAAAATCAACTCAACAATCACAATGATTATTCAGTCTCCATATTGATTTTCATTCATTTAATACTTTTCAGCGAAAAACTCTACAAGCCAGCAAAATTCAAACTGGTTTCGAGAAAAATCTGACACCCGAAACCATAAAGAGTTTTGATTGGGATGATGCACTCTCAGAAATAACAGAAGTAGCTCCAGTCACCGTTTCATTAGTGGTCAACGGATCATGGGAAGCAAGAAAAAAGAAGGTATTTGTCCATAATTTCATCTGGCTCAGATGAATTGACAATGCACTTTTAACCTTGTAGTTACATAATCTCACACACCTGCCATACATATGGCTTATGATTGTGAAATGTTTTGATATCAAATTTGGCCCTTCTACGTGTCCCCTCCTAGGAAAACTGTTTAAAATCAGTTTTAATTCATTCCATCGGGTTGGTATAGGATAGTGCTTTGCTTGCATGTATAGTTTTACCTATGCTTGGTCTATAATAAGTGTGTCAGAGGTTAGGAAAGGCCTAAAATTACACGTTTTCAAAATATTTTCAAACAAAATTAATAACATACAATGGGAAATATGATGTGTGCATGACATAGATGAGATTTCTCATTGTTTTCAATTACAATGCACACACACGGAATAGTGTAGGTGATTTCATTACATGCTTAGAGCTACCTAGATTGCCACATTATTAATTTGTGTACTT
Source organism: Acholoe squamosa (assembly GCA_949317995.1). Lineage (NCBI taxonomy): Eukaryota > Metazoa > Annelida > Polychaeta > Phyllodocida > Polynoidae > Acholoe > Acholoe squamosa. The sequence continues at coordinate 102,431,216 of OX439035.1, read as the reverse complement.
TTTTCCTGGCAAAGGATAATCATAAGTAACCCACTCCCAAACCTCTTAGAATTAATGTATCAGCTTAACCTGCCATTTCTCGGTAGTGGATTTTATTTGAATACATATCCACCAAAAGTGAGATTGGATAAAATACAGTACAGAGAAAGCTGTATGTCCAATTGAACAATATTATAGATTCTTTGTGTAGTTTTCCCTGGCAACGGATGATACTTCATATCAAGTCATAGTTCCTAAGTTTTCTGTATTTAACTAATTACCTTCTACATGAATTCATGAATTACAAGTGAATTAAGGAGTATAACCTATAAAGTGCATTCATACATGATAACAAATCACAGGGGGGTCTACATTTAATTCTGGTGTGTAGACTCGCCAGGACTGCATGAATGCATTAGCCAAATGTGGCTCATATTATTGTGAAACCTTTCATTTTCAGGCAGGAGAGCATTTTTGAAAAATATTTCAGATGGAAATCCTTTTGCCTGTATGCAGTTGAGGTCCTAGGCTAAACATATGCAGGGTTGGGAATCTTAAATCAGAAAACTGTTGTCATAGTAACTAGCCAAATTAACTATGGTCATATTATGTCAATAGGGTTTCTGGCAACGGATGATACTTCTTATAAATGGCTGAAATATTTGTTTTGGCTGAGTAGTTCAAGCCAGATGTTGCCCGACTCAAGGTACCTGTCCGACTCATGGTGCCTTTACCCTAGGAGAAATCACATAGCTGATAATGGGTATACTCACCAGAATTACATGTAGGGACCCCCCTATGAGTTTGAAGGATGCATGAATGCAGTCCTGACGGGTGTACAACCACAGTTTATTGTAGAAACCCCCTATGATTTGATATGATGCATGAATGCTTTCCTAGTCGATATACTTGCCAGAATTCAATGTAGGAACCCCCTGTGAGTTGGCATGAAGCATAAATGCTTTCCTAATGGGTATCCTCGCCATAATTCAATGAAGGAACCCCCTGTTTGCTTGCTTTTTTTTGTTCCAGCTTCACCACATCATTTTCATGATTTTACGTGGCTGCTGAACCTTTATTTCCTCAATTAAATCTTGGCACAATATATTCCTGGAGTTTACATACAATATATAATTTGTCATGCAGATAGAATTCAAATAATATAGAATAGTAGGAGAAGGAGGTTGGTAGGATAAAGATAAAAGTGTGCACTGCTGATGCCATCCAGACAGTGAGATAGGAGATATTTGGAAGAGTTAAGGTGAAGTAGAGGTGATGATAATGGTAGTTATTTTACCTGCAGTGTGGGCATTTTCTACATCTATGGGGCATTTGTAACTCTCTTTAGACAGGTCAGGTCAGCTCAAAGCAGAATGAAATATGAAATATGTTTGCGTTACTTCAATGTAGTTGTGTCCTTACCGGTGCATAGTGTATCACCAGAGTTGATAGGTGGCTATAAGTCAATGATTAGCCAGTAAGACAAGACAGGAGCCCATTGACTCATTGTTTAATTCTTAGCTGTAAGCCAATTAGAACTGGGGCAAGGTTATACTTGCTGTATAAGGTTTTAAATTCTGTGATAGTCTTCGCTTTCTGGGCTCTGGAATCAATTCTGTTCCACAGTTGGACACCCCTGTAATATGGACTTTTCTTGAACTTTTCAAGGTTTGGTTTCTTCTGGGGGAATTTTATTTTCGAGTCACCTCTGGTCCTTTGGGTCTCAATGGCCCTTAGGCAGTGGCTTGCTTGTACATAAAAATTGCCAGTTGTTTTTTGTGTCTGATGTCTAGCCTATCAACAGCACACCGGGTGTGGAGGACCTTTGTGCTGGTTTTAATGTTGAAGGTCTTTGTAACAATTCTAAGCTCCCTGTTTTGCAACCTCTGGAACTTTGTGATTTGATCAGCATTTGAGCCATCAATCACAAAGCTGCAGTGATAAAAAAATGGTAAAATGGTGTGTCTATAAACTATACCTGCAACCTTCCCTGTCATGAGGTAACAAAGTTTACCGAACATGAACAATTTCTGCCAAATGACTGATCTAGTATTGGCCATTTGGGCATTTAGGGACAAGGTAGAGTCCATTTTGACACCTAGGTATTTATACATGGTTGGGCACTCTAGAATGGTTCGGCCAATAGTAATGTTTTGTAACCCTGCAACATGGGCTTTCTCTTTCCCAACATACCAAACTACTTGCGTTTTTCTGGCATTAATGGTGAGGCCACTGTTGGTATACGAACCAACTATCTTATCAAGGTCAGATTGTACATGCTCTTTAATCCGTATGGAGTCACGGTTTTTAGACATTATAACTATGTCATCAGCATATAACATGACTCTACAGTGATCCACAATCGAGACTACCTGGTTTACATATAATATAAACAACAGGGGGCCTAGAATGGACCCTTGGGGGACTCCAAACGAGACATCCTTTTCACTTGACCTTGAGCCATTCAGCAAGGTGGTTTGCTTTCTATGTCCCAGTTAACTCGCTAACCAGGCTAGTAGGGCCCCACCAATCCCCATGTCTTTTAACCATTTCAATAGGAGAGTGTGATGTATACTGTCAAAGGCCTTGCTGAAATCTATATAGGCAGCACAGGTTAGCTTGCCTTCATCTCTGGCCTCATATAGATAATTTAGTAGATCATAAACTGCGTCTGGTGTTCCTTTATTTTTGACAAAACCGTACTGTTGGGGCGATATCCAGCCTTTGTCTTCTGCTAACTTTGTAATATGGGCCTGGACTACTCTCTCCATTAGCTTACCAGAGAGGGGGAGTAGACTTACTAGTCGCCAGTTTGACACCTCATTTAAGTTTTCAGTTTTTGGAAATGGGATTATTGTGGCAGATGCCCAGCTCTAGGGGAAAATTCCTTGTCTGAAGCTGTTATTGAATAGTGATGCTAGTTGAGGTGCTAAAACCTCAAAGGCATCCTTTAAAACTCTGGAGGACATATTTGGTATGCCAGATGATTTAGTGGTAGTGGCATGATGCATTATAAATGCTTTCCTAATGGGTATACTTGCCAGAATTCAATGTAGGGATTCCATGTGATGCATGAATGCAATTTCAGCATTGCTAGCCTTGTCGCTAGAAATGCTGAAAGAGCAGAAAATGCAAGAAAATTAAATCTGTTGTGACATTGATATATATATATATTCATGGTTTATGAGTTTATGAGTTCCAGCCACATAAAGTTCAAAGCTAATGCCTCTGTCTTTTTCAGGAAACAGACGCTGCCAGATCTCATTGAATATTCAAAATAGCTGCCTCTATAGTATTGCCAATAACCTCATTGACCTTCTGGACCTTAAAGTTGTGTCTCTATGCTGATAAGAATAAGCGATTTCAATTCTTTCTCATACACAGAATGATACTAATCAGAGCAGGACCTTAGCCCTGCCCTCATCAAATATTCAAAATGGCTGCTCCTACATTACTGTTAATGATCCTATTGAATCCCTGAGCCTTGGAAACATCTATTTGTTTTTCTGTGTTGAATAGTAGCAGAGATGACCAATCTTTCTCACAAACTATACCGATGATGACCAAATATTAACTCTCACCTCATTATGTATTAAAAATGGGTGCCCCTACCTTAATTTACTTGATCGTATTGCATTGCTGGCCATTGAAAATATATATATATATATATATATATATATATATATATATATATATATATATATATATACAATAGATTGCATCTTTATATTGATTAGAAGCAGAGATATCAGATTTCATAATAATTGTATGTACTGGTATGCTGAAAAGTCAAAATGGCTGCCATATCTTCCATGTGGATTTCCAGAAAGTTTGGCCAGGTAAATACAACTCATTATGGTCCTACTTATTGAAAAACAACACCAATCTTTCACAGCAGACCCTGCACCTCTGACCCCCAAAATGGGCCTTTGGCTCCCAGGGTAGGACATGAGAGATTACATGTATATCAGTTGAGGTATAACCTTTCAGCGATTAAACAAAAGTATTTCTTCATGTGTAATTTACTCTTCCAAATAAACGATCCTTCAAATTTGGGGGTTTAACGTTAAACTTTAGAACTTTTGAGAAGCCTTATCTACTGGGCTTCACAATGGTGGCATTGCAATGCCATATGAAACAGGAGTTCAGAATCACCTGTATGACCAACCTCGATTTTGAATTAGAATTATTCAAATTTGTAGCCTGCTTTTCAGTGAACTGTGATACCAATTGATAGAATGGACCAGGTAATAAGGCTTACTTTTTTGTATTCCTGATAGCATTGTAATCAATCACCGTAAGGTTATGGTGATATCACGTTATCTGTTATCTTTTACAGCTGATAGATAAATGATGTACCTGAATTGTGATGAACTTATTGACCTACAAATAGTCTATCAGTTTAAAGTGCTATACAGGTGGTGGTAATGGAAATCGTGTCGCTATTTCCATATACCTTTATATATTATTAGTTATGGGTATAAGCAAGTGAGAAATGAAAAGAAAATTATATCTTATCAAGCTCAATTCTGTGAGAAAGGCATATAGAAAAAGTTCATGTTCATGTTCATGTTCATTTAAGGAATGTCATAGACCTCCACATATAAAGGTAGATTTTAGAGTATACTAGGTGAATGCGTAAAGTCCACAATACCCATGATCGTGCTTTTGCCTCGATTATATAGAGACATATAGACACTAGTTGATTATATATGAGAAATAACCAGTAAGTAGAGTCGACACAGCACATAAGGCCACATTTTACTGGTGTCTGATATACAAAACTGGGTTAAACATGGTCTATTTACCCCATACACACCTTAATGGTGTTCACCTAGAGAGATGCACTGTAGGAGCCAGATTCGACTGTTGTAACATTTACTTATCTCAGAATTTTGTAGCAAATGAACCAACTTTGTGGCTTATAAAGATACACCATTTTTGTCAGGTATATCAATATCAATTATTTTGCAATTACCTGTACCATGTGAAATTCCATTATGATCTGTCTTTACCTTGGTGTTCACCTAGTGAGATACACAACTTTGGTCTATTAATGTACCCTTATCTAATTATTTTACTGTAAAAACTACTACTATTATTTGTTTAGCCTATTGGTGTTCACATAGAGAGATACAACAAAAGGTTAGATATTTTTTGTTCCTTAGTATGAAGTTTAGTTAGTTAGATAGTTTAGTTTAGGACACTGCCCCTACCTGAGATACTCGTCAAAGGACAGAAAGGGAAATTGATCAGCCCACTGACATTAGGTCCTTTTAGGTAGTCTGCCTTAGTCCATTTTGTTTATACCCAGAGGCAACCATATCAGAGACAACATGTTCCATTTTGCCATAGCGATTGCCTCCCAGAATCTTTTGTGGGATGCCCCCATTCAAGGCGCTCTCTGGCTGTGTTTACATGGTCAATTAGATTATAAGTTTACTTATAACATCTTGTGCTTAAGTTATTGTTCATGCACTGAATCCCTGAGCATCATTTACATGTACATTGATAATTCTGTTAAAATCTATACATCCTCGAATCTTGGCAGATTGTCTGGTGAATCACATATGTGATGTGTTTTCACCAAACCAGTCATATCTCGCACATTCTAGACCTGAGATAATGAGGTCTAAAGAGTGAAAATAATGATTTTCACCAAATCAGGTTTATTTGGTGTTTGAATAGATTGATACCTCTCCTGCAATATTGTAGAGGATTCTATGACAAAAATAGAGTGAAAATAACTGAAACTAGCCATTTTATTTGCGGTGATCGATTATTGTCACAAGAATTTTGGTCAAAATTTAGTTGATATATCTAAAATGGGTTGCATATTACAAAATAATCCTTAGTTAAAACCATATAACTCTTAATGACATCAGAAAGCCACACCTGTTTACTTTAGTTTGGTACCTAGGTTATTAGGTTTATGCTTAATACATGGCAATTGAGAACTAAATCCACAAACCATGTACTCTTGTGTCTCTTGGTCGGACTGATAAAAGCCCTGCCTTTAGGCCTGTATATCCAAGATTCATCTTTGCCCGATTTAAATTCAAAAATAATGATATGTAAATGAATTTAAAAAGTAAAAAATAGCTTATGATGTATTCTATATGGATACACAATAACCCAGGATTCCATTTTTGCGACTAATGACTGGTTAAGTGAAAACATATCACATATTTGCTTACTGCATTGCACAATCCTGACAACCAAAGTAAGTTGCTCAAATGACCACTGATTATAAAGATTTCATAAAATTGAAAGGTCTAAAGATTGGTCATTATAATATTTGGAGTCTTCACTAAAAGTTCAGTGAACTTGTGAGACTTTTCGACATCCTCTATGTAAGTGAAAGCTGGCTAACTGAGGAATATTCAGATCATAAGCTGTATGTCCCTGGATATAGATTTTTTAGGTATGACCGAGTAATGGACAAGACTGGTGGGGGGCCACTGATCTATGTTTGTGATAGGATGGCACCCTACTGCAGCATTGTAAGCCCACTCTCCAAATCAGATGCTAATATTGAATCTATGGTAATTAACTTTACCCAAGAAAAACATAGACTGACATCATTCATTCATTTGTACAGGTCACCTAATGGAAGCTATGGCAAATGCATGGATTCAGTGGTGGAAATATGTGAAAGCCCACTCCTAATTGGTAGAGAAAGATGGCTGATAGGTGATGTTAAAGTCAATCTTTTCGAACCAGATGACAGCAAAATTAGACTTTGCAAAAAGTGTATAAACAAATTAAATCTTACGGATCTCATTTATAATATCACTAGTCCGTATACAAACAGATCAGGAGGTACCTGTATTGACCTAATAGCTTCTGAATGTGACGTTGTATTACACCATGGTACCCTGCCTCCTTTTGCAAGTGACCATCTTCCAGTCTGTGCTGTGAAGAAGAAGCCCAAGGAGGAATTTGCTAACATAATAGTCTCTGGTCGTTCATATAAAAACTATGATTACCATGATTTCGCAGACTACCTCCTTGGCATAGACTGGTATGATTGTGACAAGATCATGGATGTGGATGAAAAATGGTCCCTTCTCCTTAGGTATATAACTGATTACTTAGATGTACATTGCAGCATCCGTAAAATGAAATTCAAGGATCGTAATAAACCTTGGATGTCCCATGACATCTATGAATCCATCTATGAGCATAATCGATATTTGCTGGAGTACTGTAAAGCAGGGAAGTCCAACCCTGACCTATTGGAAATGGCAAAACAGGTCAGAAGGGACATAAATGCAAAAACTAAAGTTGCTGAAGAAACTTCTTTAAAAAGGCAATCCAACTAAATTTTGGCGGGAGCTTAACATTATACTTGGAAGGCGGGGGGAGGGGGAGCCTGAAATTATTCTGAATCACCATAACTCTGGTGAAGAGATAGGTGGGGGCAAAGCTGCTGATTATATAACTTCTTTATTTACCATTATCGGAGGACAGTTCTTTGACTCATTAGGTAGTATACCCAAAGTATCCAGTAACGTTTCTCCTGAAAGGCAGCAATATAAATTTTCAGAAAGCACAAAGGTAAGCTATGCAGCTGTCATCAATCTCATAAGAGGTATTGAAGTATACAAATCCAGATATACAAACTGCTGACCTTAAAGATGCCCTACTAATATTCGCACCCCAATTAACAGACCTCATTGACATGTGCCTTCACTCTGCTTCCTTCCCAAAGGAATGGGCCTCCGCCACAGTTGTCCCTCTTCCCAAATCGGGGGACCTCCGCAGAATAGCCAATTGGAGGCCCATCTCCTTGTTACCAGTCCCAGGTAAGATTATGGAAAGGACAGTCTATGAGAAAATCTATAACTTTCTTGAGGGAAATTCCCTACTTTCTGATAGTCAGTTTGGCTTTGGTACATCCAGGGGAACAAATGATGCTGTATTTAAATTTGTTAATGATGTCTATAAAGCCAAAGACGATGGCGAACTCTTGCTGGCATGTTTCCTGGACGTGGCGAAGGCTTTTGATAGTATTCACCATGGTAATTTGTAACAGAAGCCAGCGGGTCAAGTGCAATGGCACCACATCTAACATCTTACCTGTTAGATATGGTGTCCCCCAGGGCTCCATATTAGGGCCCTTACTTTTTATCTGTTTCGTAAACAATCTCCCTCTAGTGTTAATTTAGTGTAAGATTATAATGTATGCAAATGATGTGGTGTTCTATATTCAGTGTAACAAGCTAGCTAATGCTGTAGAGTGTCTTCAGTCTGATGCTACCAATATCTATAATTGATTTAGCGAAAGTGGTCTCTGCATCAATACTAGCAAAACAAAGATTGTAGTATTTAACTCTGACTCCAATAACCAACCAGTCTCTATAAAAATGGGTCCTACCACATTGGAAGTCTGTAAACAATATGAATATCTTGGTGTAATTATTGATGATCAACTATGTCTTGATAAAACCATCAGCAAAACTGTGAGTACTGCACGCTTGGTGTACAAACAGACTATCCTGCCTGTATTAGAATATTGCGGTTTTCTCTACAATGTGGTTGCTGACTACCAACACAAATGTCTACAACATGTCCAGAATAGGTGATTAAGGATATGTCTAAATGTCAAAATTAGATACCCTGTACTCAGTCTACATATGGACATGGGTATAAACTATCTTAATGTCAGATTTGATATCTAGTTGCTCACATTACTTCATAAATACATTTATGAGCAAAAGCATGATACTGAATCATTGGGTATACAGTAACTGTTATAGGCAGCAATCACCTGTGGTCGTATCACCCGTTCCACAAACACCGCACTCCTAACTTACCCCCTTGCTGCAAAGCTAGGTTATAGGAAAAGCCCATTGTATAGAGGGGTGGAATTGTGGAACCAACTTGATGCCTCATGTAGATTAACAACCTCTAGAGACGTGTTTAAGACCAAGGCAAAAGTCACTGTGTTAAAGATTTGGGCCAAAAAGCAGCAGCTAAAGTAAGCGATGAAACTCTGTCACGCAGGACTCCTAAATATTTGGTGTTGCATATGTAACAAATGATTCATCATAACTTGTAAATTGTACAATTACTATCTGTGCCTTTACCAGTGGTCTGAGATGCTCAGGGACCAACGAGATACATATATTCTGTTGACAATGCTCAATATTACTAACCTCTCTCTACTATTACTTGAATTTCATCATTTCCATATATTTGAAATAATACTGTTCATACTTATATTGTCAAAGTGAAGAATTCAGAAGAACAGTGCTTGATGTACATTATCATTATTTGATATTGGCTAACCCATCGCACTTAAACATAGAAACATTCATTATTAGTAGTATACCAAATGACAAGTGCTTGATGTACAGTCTTTTACTTCTTTCAAAGTTAACTCATCGCACTACGGATTACTGTTATGCCATGCTAAGTCAATTACAAGGACTGAGTACCTATCTCATTTTGAATGTATTGTATTTTGAAAATCACTTTGTGTAATAAATACATTATAAATTCAAAAATCTAATGAGGATTCTATTCTAATCACTGAAAACCAGGCCTAAAAGATATTAGTCTGTGCAGACTACCTTACATAGTCTTTGAGAATTGACTACCTGAAGTCCTCAAGTTATAGACCTGGCCATCTTTACAGATACAATAGATTTGGCCACTAGGTGGTCCCATTATGATGCATTCTAGTATATTATAACTGTAACTTAGCTCATCCACACTTTATTGATTTAGAACTTTCTTATCTACATCTATGATATTGCAGTGAACTGTTATGAGCATGTAGGGCATGGGTACTATAATGACATTTGACTTACATGATTTTAAGGAAGCTATGTGCTACCTGAATGCATAAATACCTTTTTTGTATCTGAAGTCGGCACATTCCAAGTTAAGTCTTGCAAATAGGGAGAGAAAATGTCTAAAATCGGATATATTCACAGAGGTAAGTGTGAGGTACCAACAAAAACTTTCAAGAAGTCATCCTGATACTTCAAAAAAAAAGAAGTGAACATAAAAGTTTCCTGGTTATCAAAATATTAACCCTCGAATAGAGGTTGCGCAATCCAATTTCAGCCCCCCCCCAGGCAACTTGCATGAAGATTGGACATTTTCCTCTGCAATTATCTTCTCCCTTTTTATCAAAAAATCCCTTTTTAGAATAAAAAGAAATTGCATCTGTCAATGGCCCCTGATTGCTTCTTGACTATTTGCGCAAAATGGGACCCATCTTATAAATTAGCATACTTTTTTTCTGGAAAGGCTGGTTGCCATGGCAACCAGCTCAAACAAAATGAGAAATCGAGGATATCACATATTGAGCCATAACATTGGTTTAAATTCATTTTTTAACATACTTTGATATTTAAAAAAAGAATTATCTACTCCTTGAGTACCTTTTCAAGGTTATGACATGTTGACCAAGGTCAAGGCCACCATTTTCAAGGTCAAACACTAAAGTTTGGCAGAAATTAGCAAGGATATCATATTTATGGCCATAAAATTGGATTACATTCACTCTTTGACATGTTTTAAAATGCTAAAAGAGTCAAGTCTTTGAGTCCTCTTTCAAGGTTCCAACATCATTGAAATTAGCTTAGGTCAAGGTCATCCTTTTTAAGGTAAAACCTCTAAATCTGATTGAAATTAACATGAGAATTAAATTTGTTGTCATAAATTTGGTTTAAATTCACTATTTGACATGGTTTAAGATAATAAGATAGTCCACTCCTTAAGTTACTTTTTACTAGAAATGGCCACATCTAAGTTGGTCAACTCATTTTTTGACACACCTTGAAATCCAAAAATTTACTACTCCTTGAGTACAAGGTCATGACACATTTAACCTTGGCCAAGGTCAAGGTCACCCTTTTCAAGGTCAAATGCCTTAATTTGGCAGAAATTAGCAAGGAAAAGCTGAAGGACTGGACTTCTTTATACCAGTGTCCAGTATTTTAGGGTGACCTCCGTTACCATCAGCCTTTAGTGGCCCTGGGCACAAAATAAAAAGTATATTCTGGTCAATGTCAGACTAAAATGAGGATCAATTAGGAACATAGTTATGTGCCAGATTAGGACTTGCCCCGTGCTAGATGCATTTCCCTGCCAAAATCTGAAGTAGTTTTTTTAAGGTGAGTAACTACTGTTACCATGATTAAGCATGTATAATTAAGGTGGAAACAAAAATAACCAGTACTAGTACAAAGATAATGAAAAAAAAGAAACTGTATAGCAAAAATCAGATTGATTGATGGTATATCCAATTTTATAGCCATACACATGATTTCCTTGCTATTTCTGCCAGATTTAGGTGTTTGACCTTGAAAAGGGTGACCTTGACCTTGGCCAAGGTCAAATGTATCATGACCTTGTACCTAAGGAGTAGCTAATATTTGGATTTCAAGGTGTGTCAAAAATGAGTTGAGCAACTTAGGATATTAAAGCTGACATTGTGGCTTGTCTCAGGTGGGTGGGCAGGCTATGGAAATGGAGGTAACTGAAAATGGGGCTGGGCGGTAACGGAGGTCACTGGTAACGGAGGTCACTTTTTTACAGTATTTCCTCTCTAGAAAATTAGATATCCCATCAATCAATCTGATTTTTGGTATACAGTTTACTTTTTCATAACCTTTGGACTAGTATTGGTAATTTTTTTTCCACCTTAATTATACATGCTTAATCATGGTAACGGAGGTCACTCACCTGAAAAAAAGACTACTTCAGATTTTGGCAGGGAAATACATCTAGTGTGGAGACGTGAAGAGATATCAAGTCATAATCTGGCACATAACTATGTCCCTAATTGATCTTCATTTTAGTCTGACATTGACCAGAATGTTATTTTTATTTTTTGCCCAGGGCCACTAAAGGCCGATGGTAACGGAGGTTACCCTAAAATACTGGACACTGGTATTTATAAAGAGGTCCAGTCCGTCAGCTTAATGGGTAAATTTAGGGGGAAATCTTTTTTTTAATTTTTACACTATATATAAAAATGGGTTACTAGATCGCTGGTTAAATATTTACCCAGCTAACAGAGGCCCAGCAATTGATGTCCACTGGGTCTGCAGAGGGCTCAGCCTAGTCTTCCTGGGCCCCAGATATCACGTTACAAAAAGCAAAGGCTTGGCATATGATTTTACATTTCAAAACAATACACAACAAGTAGGTAGGTCCTAGAGTTGAGATATCAAAGACCAACCCCAGTTAAGACTAGGGACCCAGTTTTCATTGGGGGCTTGGGAAACTACTCTGAAAGTTCCACCACCACAAGACCAGTGCCACCGCTTACCATCGCTCCTTTAGCGATGGTTCCGTCTAGTTAAATATTCACAATTTATGACTGCTTTAGCCCAGGGTACTTGTGGGGTACCAGATGAAGCAAAATTGTCAGGCTATGAACCAGGTAGGAAAGTGCCGGCTAACTCGACCTATTCTATACACATTTAAACTAAAATATTTTCATAAATATTCAAAGTTTAACCAACTTGATTGGCCCGAATGTTTCACTGTTCAGGTTCTCTTTAGTTAAGACTTTGTTACAATGTTTTGTAGTCTCAAAAATTGTCTGATAAGCTGCAATGGTGGCCATCTTTGATCTCTATTCAAAGAGATCGCCTCCTTCCCCAATGTAATTTATAAAGGAATCTGTGCATTGGTCAACGATCTGAATTACACTCTCCGGGACCCAACCTCTCACCATACCATTCTTAGACTGAGCTACATGATAGGGTACACTTAATGATTGGTTCTATGTAGGCCACTGCGGACAAGCAATCCAATCAAGTACATTGGCCTTTGGGTAAGTGTCTGCCATACTAGGGGTTTTCTAAGTACATGCAAAACATAACATTGAAGGGTAAGAGGGTAGAGGTGACCACTTGAGGCAATTATAGGGCAATTAGTTACTCAGTCATAGAGACTTTAGAACTGTATATACCACAGGCTGAAACAACATAGAATAGTAGACTGCTGTTTGAATATGTTTGGTGTAATGTTGAAGGCAAGACACTCTGGTCTGGGTTAATTTGTATCACAGTAGGTGGCTCTACTGTCTATGCATAGTGGTGCCACCTAGTACTGTGAAGATGATGGTGGATATCCACCGTCATCTTCCCTTCATATTTGATATACTTAAGCATGTACTAGCAGTCTATAATTCATGTTGTCTCAGCCTGTAGTGTATACAGCATGTTTGGACCCCTAGGAATAATGCATATGCAAAGTAACCATGTGGAAAAGGTGGGTTGTGTTGATGCGGGGGAGACTGGGGACTTTGGGGAATGTCACACCCTGGTGAGCAAATAGAGAGAACAACGCTGACTAGTTTCCAGCCCATGGCCTTGCCAAATACGCTAGTCTTGTCAAGTTGACTAGAGTACCTGTATGACATGGTTGAATGTATTTTAAAAAGATATGCACCCCAGTAAATCAATGGTTTACTACTTGCACCAATCAAGCAATAAAAATATCCCTTTATTAGTGTGAAATAATTGATGTCTTGCCATATTTCATTACTGCTTTTCCATGTTTTAAATTCACCAAGAATTTTAAATACACGACAGATAAAACCGTGTGTCCACAGGGCGACAGAATTGGTGAGCAACAGAATTCCTGACAACAAACCCACTTTTCTTGTCCATTGCTGATGATAATATCTAACATGTTTGATTTTTTGTAGGGAATGGAAGACAAAAGTGGATTTGTCGTCAGAAATTCTGTCGCTCACCAATTCTGTTGCCCTGTGGACACACGTCTTTACGTGTGTGTAATGAGCTAATATTCTCACATCATAGACGTGAGCAATATCAGGTCTAATATACAGACAGCAAGAGGTACACAGGACATAGATCCCTGTTACCTACCCTTATTCTTATATATCTAAAATCTATATGGGATCCTATTAATATGAATAACCTATTCAATATTCTGTTAAACATTTGGTTGCTAAATATGAATAACCTATGGTATCTAAGATTCTATGGGATCCCATCGATATGAATAACGTATGGTATTTAAAATTCTAAGGGATCCAATAACCCATAGTATTTAAAATTCTATTGGGTTCAGGAAAATATGAATGGGGCATGGGGCCCTGGGTATGATATTATAGGGTCAGAGGCCCTATATATCGAGGGCCCCCATGCCCCATTTATACCTTAAGTAACCACTATTTAGCGACCACCCATTAGTGACCACTATTAAGCGACCACCCATTAGTGACCACTATTTAGCGACCACCCATTAGTGACCACTATTTAGCGACCACCTATTAGTAACCACTATTTAGCGACCACCCATTAGTGACCACTATTTAGCGACCACCTTTTAGCGCCAGCTTATCTTTTCTATCATTGTTTTCGTGACCTAATTACAGACCAAATAACCCTTCCCAACCGTTCTCCAAGTAGTGAACAGCTAGTGAGATGGGACTTCAGACCTTAATTCTATCAATCATTTTATTCATGAAATCACACCTTACATACAGTTATCATACAGATTTGAGTTGTTTGAATGGTAATCCAATAATCAAGAAAATATCTAGATCATCCCATCTTTGTATGGGAATGTGGTCTAAATTTATAGAAATAAATACCTACCTAACCAATGATCCTCACTACATTTGAAAGAAATAATGAATTAATCTTCATATTTTGGGAGGTAGAAGTAGACATATATTGCAGATATTCTGATCTCATTTTCCAAATTATTACATTATTCTAAGACATTCTCTTCATCAATCATCATTGAGAGCACAACACAGAGGCATCTGTAACTAGTTATACTGGTTTGTCTCTCTTACCTCCACAAAGCTTAATGATACTCACACTGTGAACTAGCCTTCAGTATTGCTGCGTTGATTTATTAGAATAGAGCTACTCCCTGAGTGGATCTAACTATTTATCTCAAGTTGAATACGCGAGCCCCATAGGCTTAACCAAGAAACTCTGTATCACACCCCCCAGTGTGATAACCCTTCCCCGTATCACACTCCTGGGGAAACATCCAAAATGGGCAAATAACTGATGATAAAATCATTTCTAATGCCAAATAAATGGAACTTTGAACATATCTGACTAAATTAACTCGAATTGGTCAGCACTGAGGATTATCCCACTCGGCTTCACCTCATGCGATAACCCTCAGTGCTGACCAATTCTCGTGCACCTTTGTCTATATATGTCACGTAAAGTGATTATGAGTCTCAACTTACTGTAGGTTTGAGACCGATGGAGAGTATGACAAAGGTCCAAAATTGCAATAGAGATAATGAAGGCATGGAAAATTCGACTGTTAAAATCTCCTATCATGGTCTATCATGTATTATAGTGACAGCTTGGCCATTGGAACTTGTATACATGTATATGGCATGCACTGATTATGATATAAAATCAGAAGGTAGAATTCAACTTTGTGATCTATGCTGGAAGCCTTTCGCAATTTGATTTTGTGCCTACCATTTAAATAACGCCAGCTACGTGTATTCCCTACTCAATTGTGGCATCTGAAACAGGTTCCAAATTGCAGAGTTTTCTTGGATATGGTCGCATTCAGGGATACCACCTTTTAGTGTGTCAGGTTACTCCAGTGCATAAACGGGATCGCCAACCTTGATTACACCTGGGTTCACAATCTTGTATTTGTTTCCCATTACTGGAGCATAGTTGTTCTCCTTTATCAGTGGCCGGAATCTGAAATGATATGAATAATTTTTAGCTGGAATATTTCACTAAAGACCCGCCGCTATTGGAAGGTCGTCATCAGTCATATAATTATGACGAGTTAAGGGTCAGAGGGTTGTCAGGACATTGTGACTACCCTAAGTCGTCATACTGACCACCTTATCTTTACTATTAGTCTGTGTGTGCCATAAGAGGTCCCCACTATGTATTTCTTGAATATATATGATGTGCCCAGGTTTGTATAGTTCATATTATCTAAACATCATACTTGTTGTATAGTCGACTATGAAAAGGAAATATGTAGTCATCATTTGATACAAAACAGTAAGTGGTCAGACGGGAATAGTTTTGAGAATATCGGAGATAAGAGATAAGATAAGGGTCCAATTGAGGCTCCCTACATCTGACCCCTGGTTTACAAATCTCTGTATTTTTTTTAATAGGTAATTTCTATCACTAAATTGACTGGACTTTTCTACATTTTCTAAGGTTTAAAAATTCCTGATTTGTTTTCGATTTTTCTGTACAATTTTCTTATAGCTTTTAATGATTTTGTGACTTTGTTAAAATTTCTCTCTCATTTTCTGATACCCAGGTGTTTAGAGCCCCACTGTCTCTGCCCACATCACCCTCCCCGCTGGGGACGTTTCAGAAACGTCTGACATAGGCCTGCAAATATACCTTTAAAAAGATATGAAGGTTTAAGTCGGAATTTAGAAAAAAAAAAGTAGATCATTTTGGTCTACACCTCTTCTATGGGTTATGCCCCATTATATCTACTAATTTATAGAGTAACTCTAACAGCAGTGGCGGATCCAGGATTCTCTAGAGGGGGGGGGCCAAGACCTGGTCAAAGTGGGGAGGTAATGCATGCCTTGAAGCACCGCATTGGAAGCGCAGCGATGAAACTAGGGGGGTTTGGGGGCATGCCCCCCAAGAAAATTTTGTTGGTTTAGACTTGAAATGGTGCATTCTGGTGGATTCTAATTGAACCCGTTAAGTCTCATGACCATATAATTTGAGGTAAATCCTCAAATCATTTTTCATGTTATAGATTATTGGTGGTTAGGGAACATGTATATCCTCCCCATGTTGGGGATCTCTACCAGGGAAATCTTGAATGGAACTTACTAAGATTGTGATGCCTTGAAATTTTGGGGGGTAGGGGGCTTTGCCCCCCAAGAAGCTTTGCCCCCAAGAAAATCTTGAAATTTAAGACAGGAAATGGTGCATTTTGATGCATTCTGGCACACCATTTTAATGCAGATCAGCATGTACTCTTTTACCCCAGCCCCCAAAGACTGCAAGTGTCGATATTTCACTTGTTCCCATTATGCCAAAATAGTCATATTGTCAGAAATCAAAATCTTTGGAAACAGATTAATTGTTACACTACCCCCATATAGCAAACATGAATTGCTTTTGGGCATAGGTATAGATCATTTATACATGAGTGGTTTGTCTTCAGATGCAAGGTGGTTGTTGAAAGGTGGAAGTGGGGGAACTAGAATAATCTTACAAAGTTTTAAGGGAATCAATCAGTGAGAAGTAGGTATATATTCAAAAGTTATGTCAAGTCAAGGTATTAATCTATTATATTGATACCTGTACCTGAGTAGCCACTGCTCTCAGAGCTATTAGAGACCTAAAATATCCCATGTAAGACATGCACAGTTGTCCTGTATTTGTTGTCCCTAGGTTAACCTACATTGCCCTCAAATTAAATTAATACCCACTCTCAAATTTTAGACCAATATAATCTTTGTACAAAAACCTTCAGTGCAGCCATGCAAAAAGTGACTCCTCCTGCCACCTCCCATCAATTGGTGTCCTGCTACCTGCAAGTTAGACCTGAGGGGCCAGACATGGCAAGGGTGAGGGTGGGTAGTCAGCGAAGTAGACTGGAACTTGTGACTTTTAACCTTAGTAATGAGAAATATTTCTCTTTTAATTGTGAAAATTACAATTTTTATCCTACATCTATGTGAGGCCAACAGTGTTTTTCCTCATGATCTAAGCTTTGCAACGATATATGGAACATCATATTCAAAGAATTGCTTCCCTCCCCCTTTCCCTCTCCTCTCCTCTTTCTCCTCCTCCTCCTCCTTTTTTTTTTTTGCAGGGGGGGGGGCAAGGCCCGTTCGCCCCCCCCCCCTGTATCCGCCATTTAACATATAGTACAATTAGATGAGTGTACTCACACAGTGCTACATAATGTAGACTGGAACCATGATAATTGGTTGGGAACATCCCTAATAAGCATTGATTGATGGATAGCACGATAAGATATATCTAAAAGAGAATTCTAATATGTGGAAAGACGGATATATATATATATATATATATATATATATATATATATATATATATACATATATATATATACGATATCTACACAGGATGATATGGCCTTTAAGTGCAGCCTAAGTGTCGACTTTAGGTCGTCAGTGACGACTTGAAGTGACGACCTCAAGCTGTAGATTTAGCTATTGTCAGCCTGAGTACCTAAAGTCGTCAGTATTGACGAGTTCCTGGCCCCGTAGGTTTTCAGTGTAGGAAATACACCCGTCTTGAAAAGGAAAGTCTTATGATTCAAACCGCTAATTAATGTAGATTGTTACATCTTAAAACCATTATGCGTGTTAACACGGAATATTTCAATTCGAGTATTCCCTATACTCTGATGCCAATACCCGCACGTGATGAGACCCATACATCATGGATTATTTATAACGCGTGACGCGATCGTAATGATAAGTTATGAGGAGAGACAAATGCTGAATTATAGATAGTGATCATATCTTCCGAGGAAATAAGCATAATTAGCCTTCAGACAAGTTTGGTCATCAGTTCCTGTTATGTGACCCTGGCATATGATGTGTTTCCCCCACCCCCAATACAGTACTAGGCGCTATCGGTCTTTCCTCTCTATTTTACATATTCTTGAAAATTATTGGCAGAAGTATTCCATTTCACTACAGAGATGATAATATGTCAGACCCACTGCTTATCGACCTGGTTATCGTTCAGTTGAATATACAACGACACTGTAGTGCTCAAATCTTGTTTGGGGCCTGTTATCAGAGTCTCCATGCTAGATACACACTCCATAGATGGACCCTGACCCCTGTAGACCCTATTACACCTGGCTGTGTTATCAGTGCCCAGGTGAGCTATCTACAGGTGAGAGTCATAAGGTGGGTGACAGTGTGTCACTCTGATACAACCACACCCAGACTACAGCTACTGACTCACAATCACAACCACCCAGTACACATATATAGTAAATGTCCTGTAGATTAGAGACCCCATTAAGTTGACAGACCTTGGATTACGCTGTCTACGGATAGGTGAGTCTTAACCTGGAGTCGTAACATTGCCTCTGTGAGATAAAATGTTGTGTTATATGGGAGGTTGGCCAGGAACCATTCCCTTTAAAAGCCACTGCATGGTTAGATACTTACTTCCCTGAATGCTACCAATTTTGAACTGACATTGGCCAACTTGTCATTTCAGATAACGGTTATACACAATGGAGACTGGAGAGAAGCAAGGACAGGTGGCAGGAGGGGAGCCTCCATCCTACCCTGCTGCTATATATCCTAGCTCAACACCAACATATTCAGGTCCAGCTGTAGACCCAGCCATGCCGACCACCTACAACACCCCACCACCCACCTATGTACAACCCACCCCATCAACAGTCAACACAAGATTTCTACTCTCTCCTGATGGAATCCTCATAGCTTTGGGAGGGGTAAGTTGCCATCTGTTCAATATAAACCTGGATCTTCCATGACATAACAATCACAAAGATAATCATTACAGCTATGAAAAACGACAAGTACAAATGGACCATCTTTCCCGTTCCATGATACATATATCTACAAATCCAATATTGAAAACGTTCATTTAAGGCATCTAGCAACATTAGAGTCGATCACCTGAAGTCCTCTGACTATGATCGAGTGCATTCATTGTGCATGAGATATTTCAACTGTGGCCCATTATTCCATTGTTTACAGTTGATGAGTTTCCTGATGTTTGTGTGTGCAGCCTCTCACAGCGGGTTTGCATCATGGGGAGGAGGAGGGTGGGTTATATTTGTTGGTGTCTTCACATGGCTCATTGCTATCATGTTGTTCCTGCTCCATCTACTCAATATCACCGAGAAGATGCCCTCCTATCTACCAATGGAGGTCATAGTAAGTACAACTATACTTTAGTACAAGGGTAAGCTATTTGATATAGATCTACTATCAGTGATATTTGTGATTTCATTTAATATTTTTGATGTCTGGAGGAAATCAGTGTAATATAGCAATTAATCAAGGAGCGGTGGTTTGATACATGTATTACTAATTAAATGGAATACAAATGATATTGTGCACCAATAGTTCACTCTTTGAACATATAGACTGGTGGACCAAACAGTGAAAATAATTGTTAAGGTCATGGAGCAGTAGAGCTATGCAACACAGTGATTCTTCACCTTTGGAACATGCTGAATCTGAATATCAATGTTGCCCTGCCTGAATTTTGGGATTTCTATGTTAATTTTTAAATTATAATAAAAAGAATCTCAGAAATTAAATAAAATACCTAAAAGAAATTTTATGCACCAACCACTCCCAAAAATACTAAGTATGTGTATCAACAACAATGGATAATATGATGGCCTTCAGTAAAAGGTCATGGTCATTTAAGTCCTAATTATGAGATGAATGGCCTATTTTCACAGGAACCTTTCAATTATCTCTAACTTTGGATTTTTGAACCTCTAACTAAGATCAGTCACTCTCATATGCTCTAAAATTTAGAATTGATATACAGGGATTGCAGGGGTAGGGGTCAAACCCATACCCTACTGATCCCAAATCCAACTCCCTATGCATTGCGCCACAGGGACTGACGAGAAACAGTGTGTGTTTGCCTGGTTAGAATGCCACCAGTAGCTGTCTGCGTTCTCACCAACCCATCCCCAGCACTACTGCTGCTGCTCCCATGACCTCGACAACTGCTGGAGGCATTTACACCAAACCAATGGCTGCCGGGTGGCGAGGTGTGTGCCGATGGTATATTAGTTAGCGTGTTGTGCTCAGGCCTGAAGCTTCCACAGGTTGGTGGGATGAGTCCTGGTCATGGCGTACATTTTATTTATGGCTGGTTTGGGGTTGGACGATTTTTTCAACTTATATTTATTGATTTTCCATTGATTATCTATTGATTAATCATGTAATAAAATAGGTAGTTAATTACTTATTCAATACACACAAGATATTCCATAGGCTTTTTTGTTGCCTTCTTTGTGGTTTGCTTTCAGACAATGCATTACATTGGAAGGGTCTGTATCCACAATGAACCATAAAACACAACTAGACACTTGTATATTATTCAAAAGTATGATGCTATCAGACTTTATAAGATGTGATATCCCAGTTTAAGGTTAAAATTGAAAATTATTAGCTTAAAATCTTATCCTTTGGAAATCGCGCTGATTAAAATATGTTGCTCAGACCTCAGAGGAGTCTCTGTCTCTAATTTAACATATCAAAAGTACTGTATCACAGTACATTTCTTAGGAGGGTAACACTCAGGAGTTGAAATGAGTGATACTCAGCAGCAACCCCGTCACATTCCCAAAGGATATCTATCCATTATGTTAACATGCAAAAGCCATTTATGAGAATTTAGATTAATTGCAATGGATCCATATCAAATTGGTATCATTGGCATTGTTACATTGTTTGCAATAACACATGTATTATCCTCAATCATTGCTGCACATTTTTAAATTCTATGTTATAAAAACAGAATTTGCATCCTCCAACAGTTTACAATAGTGCTTATTGGATGACAAAGAGCTGTAGTGGAAAAGGAAACATTTGGTGCCAGTTGCTATGGAATATTTCTGTTGCTAGGCACAATATCTCTGTTGTTGAGCAAACTCAGGATACTGATTAATTTGCATTTTATGATGCCTCAATTCAGGACAATGCAAAATTCCCTATGTTTTGCCAGCTACTGTAATTGGTACATCTGCTTTGGCTAAATCACAGGGTAGTGAAAGTCTCATAAAGGTACAATTAGCATAATTTACATAATTAGCCTAAAAATAGGTCAAAATCTAAAAATAAAATATCTCATGGTATCTTTTCCTTTTTCAGCACCCTTCACACTATAGATTCCACTTGAGAATCTAGCATTTAACACAAGGTTCTTAGGGTGGGTACCTTTCAGTACCATTGCCCCTTCACTAATAAACCTCTGATCACAGCCCCATGCCTCCAACTGTCTCTGTAATTCTTACATAATTTGCAGAGCATTATAACTATAGCTACTAATATGCCTTACAAGGATGTATGTAGTAAATATTTGAAGTGCATATAGGTACCTCAGACACATTATAAGTAGAGAAAAAAATCTGTGAAAATAAATAACAATTAGGTAGTAACATTCACAGCACAAGTTCCAGTACTTCACTTCTACCCCATGACCTTGACCTTGATAACACTGTACAACAAAATTTCACTTTTCGAAAAAAACGGAGCTGAAACCCACTAATTCCTATGTATTTTGACCTGGGGAATTCAAAAATAACATCCATTTTTTGCTGGCGGCTCTCAATTTTGAGATACCCATAATGCCTAGAATTGCCCATTTCCATCCTTGGTAGCCAAATCTATATTAGAGCAAACTGTACAAACACTAGATTTCACATCAAATCTGGTTTATTTATTTTTGATTACCATTTAGTAACATAATGAATCATTCATCCTTTGACACAGTATTATGCAGTAAAAGTAGTATATATGCTCGAAATGTTAGCTAGACGATACTTGTTCGGGACTGCCTTGCCTGTCTCTTGTACACAATGTTTGGGACCCCAATACTAGCCTGCTAGAAGAAGAGGTAACCACTATCTTTGGTAGCATCTTTCTATCTCTGAGAGGTCCCTCCTCATGTATGTCACTTACTGAGCCACAGTTTTTTTTAAAGGATGGGGGGTCAGATGCAGAAGGTGGATCTTCAAGGACATCTTGCATTTGAGTTTCTGCTAGGTGGTAGCAGTGTATCCACACACTCTACAAAGTCCCCAGCCTCTTGTTTCCCAGAAATCCTGTTATGACTGCACTGAGGGTAAGCCATGACTTCCATTTACTATGTAGCCTATTTTTGGTTATAATATCAAATTACCCTCATTTCAATCTCATGGTTATGGATAATCCTGATGTTTAGATGCACCTTTACTCACCATAAATCATGGTTGGATGCTCTAAATGATCCAGAAGCCAATGTTTCAAGGAAGTAAATATGGAAATTTGGCTCTCTTTTTAAGATGACTGGCCTTGTACCAAAATGAAGCAATATATCCCTGAAACAAGTGTTTATAATGCAATGTACATGATATCGAACCTATTTGTTGTGGATATATTTACATCTTGACCCCTTTTGGCATTACCCGAGATGGACTCTTGCTTCTGAACTACCAAAACTGTTACAACCAAACACGTAATATACCATAAAACTGGTTCCGACGCTTGGAATGATAAAGGCATAGGAGCCACTTTTGGGTGAAAGATGATTTGCACAAGTGTCAAACCTATTAATATTATCCAGACAAAATGCCAGGAATGACATAAGAAAGTTCTTGTACATGTTTGGACTACACTATATAGGTGAACATATTGAAATTATTGCCCTCGGAGGTGATTTTCAGCATATGTGAGCAGATGAGGGGAAAGGGCCCTCACTGTGGGATTTTTAGTACTGGATTAGGTCACTAGCGGAGCTGCAAATGCTAAAAATGTGAAAAATTAACTTTCATATACTTTTTTACACAGAAAAAGGTGGTTTTCTCAAAAAAGTTCTATTACCTGACACTTCCTGTATATTTGGAATGTAAATGGAACAGGTTTTAGAGAAATGTGTTGCCATGGCAACCAAAATTTTATTCCAAAAATAATAGAAAAAATAATAATGTCAAATGATGGCATGATTCGTGGAGATTCATACGCTGAAAAAAAGCATAAAGATACCATTTCTAGATCCAAAACTATGCCCAAATGTATGGAAAGGGATGGACATTTTTTAATTGATTATTTAAATTATTATCCTAAGTACATGCCTGATTTGATTAAAACAATGAATAATAGATCTTATTGGCTGTATTGATACAGTCATATCATTACATTTTCGTGAAGCAATATCTCCAAGACTAGAAGGGCTGTGTACAAGTGTAAAACCTCATTTTAAAGCTGATAACATCAATTTTAAATTTCATATTTAACCTCAGAGGACCCTTTACCCTCATACGTCCACATATATGGCACCCTATGGATATTTCAGAATTGAAAGCCAATAGGCATTTTTTAACCTCATTTTCAGATTCAGCAGCCTCAAATTAGGTATAATTGGTATGTTTGGTCTCCGTTTTTTTTTGCCATTGTACAGTGTAATAGGGTCGCTTACTTTTTTTGGGTTTACTCATGGGATACCAAGTCACATGTATGCAAGAGTTTGGGTGCTCAGATTGCATTCACTTGGATCTATTTATTTCAAAATATTTACTTTTGATTTTTGGCAGTTTTGTAACTTTTTATTCTATTTTTAATTCTTAACATAGCATACCAAAAATTCAAGCTGGGCAACATTGACATTCCGATTTGCCATGTTTCAAAGATCAAACATAGCCATGATGTTTAGCACTACTATCTCATGCTCTACTATCTCATGCCCAGGCATCTTTTGGGCCTTGGTCCACCAGTCTAATAGTATTATATACGTATTACATCTCTATGCGCTTAGAGCCCAGGCACATCACATTGTATCCACAGAGACCACCTTTATATCTTCCAGGAAATGGGTTATATTGGTGTGGCTACAATTCTCATCTTCATCAGTGCATGTGTAGCCAGCTCCAAGTGGACGGTTCTTTACGGTGATGCTATTAGGGCCTCTGCTGTGAGTATTGAATCAACCCATCTTGCATCATTTCATAGTATATCCTTATCGTGCCCAGAATTCAAAAAGTGCGCTCTAGGCATGTATATATGTTCAACAGGCTGCCCTAGGACCCCCACTGGTCAGATTGAGCTGATTAAAAAATGGGTAGGATCGGCATGAGAAGGGCTTTCCAACGATATCAAATACATAATGGTACTATATGCTAGTAATTTTATATGAAAAATATATGAAGAGTTTGGTTCCAAAACGCAATAAACACCATTTTGGAAAAAAATGAAGTTAATATGAGAAAACAATAGGTTGGAGTAAGTGAAAAAATATTGCAAAATTATTTTTTTCCAAAACAGTCATGATTTGGCACCTAGGGCCCATCTAAAATCCACTTTTTTCCAAAATGACATAAATCCCACACCTGTTTTGTTCAAACACAATAAATGCACTGAGGCAAACATTGTCATGATATATATGTTCATTAATAACCTTATTTCCATGGATTGAATGATCTGTTAATGTCATATCATTGTGTTTTGTAGGTTTCATAACCTTTTTCCCAATAAAAACAAACTTTGCTGGTGATGAGAGAGGTATATAGATGGGAAAGCTGTTGTGATGGATTTATTGCATTTTGGAACAAAACAGCGTGGATTTTTTGCATTTTGGAACAAAACAGGATTTATTGCATTTTGCAAAGAAATATATGATAAATCACCTTTTGTTGGTGAAAATACCATCAGTGTTAAAAATGTTCTTGAAAATGTTTCATTTATATCCAAGTAAATGAGGAAAGTCAAACATAGAGAAGAAAACTAACTTTTGTGGCTATTATGTGGATACAAAAAAGAGTAATGATGGATTTATTGCATCTTGGAATAAAACAGTTTGTGGATTTATTGCATTTTGGAAAAAAATGGGATTAAACCACTTAATTTATCCATGAAGGAAGACTCAAGGATTTCAAAACGAAATGTGGAGGTGTTTAATTTATGGTCCCCTAGATATTATAAATCACAAAAATGGCCACCCCCTCTTCAATTTTTTTGAATGATAAATGTCTCATTATCTCAAAACACCCAAAATGGATTTGTTGCGTTTAGGAACCAAACTCTTCATATAGAATTTAATGGTTTGAAAGGTACATAAAGGTGCGCACTCTGGGCATGTGGGAAAGCATAATTAATTGAGGAAAATCAATAAAACCCATCATAAATCCTGGTTTAATCTTGATAAATATGCATATAATGTGATAGATATCGATTTTCTCGATTTTTTCTAGATATTTGGATTATGATATTGATCAGTCTTTATTTCAATGAGAATATTTACATTTTAAATGTCAGAAAAGCATTATTTTAACCGAATTTTGTATTGCCAGTTTTGACATTTACCTCCCATTTTTATTCTCCCCCAGATGTTTGGCTGGTTTGGCGTTATTGTGTATGGCGCTGATTTTGTGAGGAGGTTGATGGTGTGGCGCAGTGCTAACCAACAAGGGCTACCAACAACAACCGCCAACACCACAACAACCAACTCACCCAACATCACTACTGAACCTCACTACTAAACAGCTGATATCATTATGTTATATATAGGTCCTCCATGGAGACACATCATTTTAGATGTGAAGTGCTCTAAATGTGGAACATTTATGTATCTTATGTTTAATAGACTCAAGCATTGATAAATTCAATGTGGTCTCATATTGTGGTTGAGGGGTAACCTGCCTCCTCACCATCTGTGCCGGGGCTAACAAATGTAGGCCCTCGTCACCAAATCCCTGTGTCTAGTGCCCGGACACAAAAATAAGACATGGTTTTGCCTATACCGTATCGTCGTGTTTAAGCGCCGGGATTTGAAGAAGCGCCTGTCTCAAATAAGTGCCGGGGGTAATGGGGTGCTGAAATATCTCTTAAGCACTAAAACTGGATCTTAAATAAGCGCCTGTCTTGTAGAAGGGCCGAAGGTAATGCCCTGTCCAAATCTATAAGCACCGGGGCGCTTAAACATGACGATATGGCATGTCAGTGGATGCATTAGCAGGAATTAAAATTGCCGAGCCCTTGTTTTAAAGTGCTGCTTTTTATCACTTGAAGAACTCAAGTGGTAGGGCTTGACCCAAAGTGTTGGTATAATGAATGTAATACCAACAGCTAAAATTTGACTGTTATTTATGAATTTTGAAGATTGGAGATAGCATTGAGACGATCGAAAAGAGTGATAATCCCATGGCTGATGCAAATGGCCCTATGGGAGTCCGATATCCCATTTGTCCATTGAATGCTGTATATTTGTATCACATGGGTTCAGATGACATGTGCTGAATTTCTGTATTTCTATGTCATACGGCCATAGTGATAAATACAAAGGACCACTAAGAGATGTATGTGTATCATCTTTCAGCTAATTGGTAGATCAGGTACAATTGCCTTGCGTGATACAGTCCGTATCACAGGCAGTAGCAGTACAATTGTATGTTAAATTATGTTCGACTCTTTCCGTGTATGTATTGTATAAATGTAATAGAATACATCGCAACTGCTATGTTTGTATATATTTGAGAGTGTTACCTATGTTGGTAATAAAACATTGCACTGTGCATGTTTATAAGAGCAATGCAGTGTTACTTCCTTATTAACACACAATTCACTAATGCAACTATGAGAAAAGCCAAGATTGGTTATTTAGTTTGAGGTCACTCGATGCCATGAGGGTAGCAAAACTGTTGCATAAGCATAATATGCTCACAAAACCGTGCAGTATGATGTTGTTCAAAATAATGGCTTAGACTAGGTCAGGACATTAAAAAAGACTTATTTCAAGTCTTTCTCCTGTCCTTTCACTATATTTTTCTATTCGACGCAAAATAGCAAAACCATCATATAATTAGGAACTAGGGACCATTTTCCTAGCCCTAGAAGACAAATATCATGCTCAAAATCAACTACAATAGTTATAATCCATGTGGCTACGGCCTTGTAACCTGAAGCAAACCTTTGTATGACATCATACACGATTATTTGAGATTCAGCTTTTATAATTAATGCTTCTCCAATGCCTGCACTAATTTGAGACCCTGAATTATAAAAGCCATCATAGTAGATGTAAAAGTAAAACTTACTTCCTGAGGGTTTTCATTGGTTCTCCATCTGGGTACCGCTCACCCCTATCAACATCTACCAATGTAACCGGACACCTGGTGGAGAAAAGTGACATTATTAAAGATGAGCTTAAGTACACAATGTCGTTTTTGTGGCCCTTTAGGGTTTCCAAACGCCCAACCCTGACTAGTCAGGTGCTAGATAGTGAAGGCCATTATAAGGGCAACGGTGGCACCATAATTCTATTCCTTATGGCCGTCCCGGAACAAAATGTAGTAGAAAAGCAGTACTAAAGCAGCTGGGAAATAGTATGGTGTGTCAGTAGTGATTTAGTGTGAAAGCAGCATCAGAAACAGTATTGTATGATTGTATCAACATACTGGCATTCTAGATACTGCTCAGCACCACAGAACCTGCAGCAGAGGTACAGTTGTATCAGCAGCCTGCAGGCACTATTGAATCAGTTATCCCAGTTATGTAAAATAGATGGCAGCATTTACTTATGCTGTATGACCATGGGGTTGGGGCAGTGTTCAATCGGCACTACTGCATCACTGCTGCTATAGCAGTGTGTAAGCAGTAGAGCATACTGAAAACTACTGCTGGGGGCAGGTAGAAGCATAAAAGAAGCAACTACTGTGTTAGTACTGGCACTGCTAATGCTGTTCTAGGTGGTCCTTGCTGGACTTGAACTTGGGATCTTCTAATTACTCTATTAATTCATTAGCCCCCTGAGCTACCTCCCCTTCAGCTATGGGGAGCTATGATTACTTCCTAGCAGTACATGCAACTCATATAGGAGGGGGCTAGGGCAGTATTGATTCAGTAGTACTGGGTAACTTGTACCATGTCTGATAATGTGCTGCTATAGTAGAATGCCATGCACTTTACTGATGTTAAGGTGATAAGACAGCAGATTCATGATTATCAATGAAAAATGTATAAAGAAAATGTCATGGTTGTGACTAAAAGAATACTTGATGATTCAATACATCTATGCCCTACATGAAGTCAGTGAGTAATTCCTCGCTTTTTAACACACCCCAACATCCATGTGTATCCAGTACTGGCACTCAACATGATAACATGCAAAGCCTGGATGAAGTATGCTTTTCTCCACAAACACAGGTTAGTTTCATAATTTCATTACTTAATCATTTGATTGTTGTTCTCAACCATACTGACATTCACACTATGGACTGTCTCAGCAGCACCAGGTAAGAAGCCCAGTAAATAACCAATGAATAGAGTGATACCAGTAGATGGTCAGTAGACTACTGCATCTATGCTGCTGTGCAAAGTGTGCCATTTTTGGTATCTGGTAACATTCAGTTGAGGGTGAGTAGACTTCTGATTCTAGACTGAAAAAGCAGTGCATATTCAGTTTAGAGTCAGTACACTACTAAGTCTAGACTGAAAAGGCAGTGTAGAGTCAGCTGTTTTGGAAGCATTTCAGCAGGGTCTACTGAAATATGCACCAGTTGATCAGCATATTCTCAGTAGCCACTGATATAAGGAGTACACTGTTAGTAGTAGCCAGGGTTATTTTACAGCATATATTGCTGGCAACTTTGGTTCCAGTATCTTTTGCTGTAAATCTACAGGAGTTGAGTCACTGTTATTTTACAACACAATCCACAGTAATCATACAGTAACAGCTACTGTAATTATGCAGCAAGGTCATTTAGATCTACAGAAACATATGCTGTAAATTAATAGGAAAATATGTTGTAAAATTACAGAAAAATGTCTTGTGAAATAACAGTAATATTTTCTGTGAATAAACAGCAATTTTTGCTGTAAACGAACAGCAGAATATACTGTAAACTTACAGAAACTTTTGCTGGCAACTGAGGTTCCAGCGACTATTGCTATAAATTTACAGAAACTAGAAGTTTAGAATTCCAGCAATATGTTCTGTTAATCTACCATAAATGCATTGTATATAGGTAGGCTACAAAGGACACTGCTATATATGCTATCATTGAGGTCAGTTCATGGGGATCATTCCCATATTATCATTCATGTGCACTCCATGCATGGATTGATACTATAAACCATGCATGCCTAAGGAAGACAACAATGTCTCCAATCCCAATGAAGTGGCATTATTAAGGGTGAGAGAAGTAGAGAACCATCTCTCCCAAACCATTTCATGTTCATTCAGTTTCAACACTGAATGGACCTAAAGGCAGGTAGGCCTATGTTAGCTACAACCTCCTGGTCCAGACACTTATATTTCAGCTCTAGACATAGATATGGTGTCATCTATGCATATTATTGGTTGTTCCTAGTTTCTTCACAGATAACCTTGTACACTCTCATTTGTGCACAATGCTAGATTGAACCCATTGAGGGCATTATCATATTGCAATTGATTGATAAGCCCTGGGGACAATATTGGATTGAGATGTGCATTATATGAATATACACTGAACAGATGGTTATACTACTACCCTCTAGTGGGAGAACATCCACAGGTAAGGTTACTTATGTAAACCCTTCGTAGGGTCAAGTAACTGCTATAATTATGTACTCCTCATAGCAGGGTGATTGCCTGGCCTAGGGCATAGTGTATGCAGTGTAACTATACAGGATCACCTACTGTACATATGTATATACTGATACAAACCTGTGCCTGTACAATAAGACTCACACTATTTGAGAATACTGTACTTTCTGCTGTGGATCTACTGGAAACGTTTCTGTTAAAAAACACAAACTCCTAACAGTGTAGATACTGGCTTCTGGTCTGGGGTTATAACATTTATATCACTTGTCAATGCCCACGCCCACCCATACATGCCGCTGAAAATTGATTAATTATGCCGTGGTTAGACAAACGCACATTTGTTTAAATGTCACTGATTCCATGTCTGGGTCTTTATTTACTGCCTACTTTCTATCATGGTTAAACTGTGTGTTTGGTTGACGTTACCTCGCAGTACCTGTCAACCATCTAAGGTTACAAACACAGGGCCACCTGTCTGATAAGGCTTGATTGATCCAAGTAAAGGTTAGTGTTCATTATAATGGAATACCTAAAAGTCATTGATAGAATCATTGTAAAGCATAAGTTACCTTGTACATGGTTTCATAAACGTAAATTTCACATCACTGTCTCCTATCTGTACATCCATCCACGTCTCCTGTGATGGGTGAAAATAAAGTTTGAACAGCTTACTTTGTAACATTGAAGGAGACTTTAACTATCTAATGTATACCAAC
Source organism: Acholoe squamosa (assembly GCA_949317995.1). Classification (NCBI taxonomy): domain Eukaryota; kingdom Metazoa; phylum Annelida; class Polychaeta; order Phyllodocida; family Polynoidae; genus Acholoe; species Acholoe squamosa. Next base: position 102,400,264 of record OX439035.1, on the reverse strand, counting down.
ACCTCTCACAAAATCTGCAAACCTGTATACATGTATAACCACAAAAATAGATGCACCTAGAGCATTACCTACTGTATCAACATCATGAATTATTTCATTCCATTTCATAATTAGCCTGTATGTCTAGTACAATAAACCTACATTGTGCCCAGAGGCAGCATAAGTGGAGAGTAATTCTCTGATGAGGGACACACAATTCTGACAGGCTGATAGGCTGGATACTATATATTATTTTGAAAGTACCTCACTTGCAACACTGGGTAATAAATTGTTCCTTTCCAAACGTTGTTTTAACGTTCAAAGGACGTTTGCAAACGTTCATTTGAAAGCTTCCTTTCACCCAAGCCTATTTCAAAACGTTCCCAAATACCATAATACGTTTTTGCCAAGTAAATACCCTGTATCAAACATGTTTAAAGATATTCGATTTAATCACTGATAGTGAATAATAATCCTATACCCAGCCTGTTGAAAAGATATTTGATTTAATCACGCTTTAAAGAAAAAAGACTCCTACCTCGGCATAGGGAGCACACCCTGAGATGATGATGTTAGGACGGAGGGTGAGCATGGACATGGGGTAGGGTAGACGACTGTTGGCATCAGCAAGGCTCTCCTCAGACACCATCATGTATGGGGCAGCATCAATAAAGGCTACCTGTAATAAGATTGTGGAAATGATGGGATGAGTGGTGCATTATCAGTAATAAAAGGGCAATGGTAGCAACAATACAAGCACATAATTATGATGAAAAGATGCACTCTAGCAGTTAACTGTATCTTTATCCTATTATGGCATGCTATAAGGTCATTTACAAAGAACATAATCATATCATGAGAAAAGGTTCTAGACCAATGTATATACAGTGTTTATATCAACTTAAGTGCTAGAACTGTCACATTATGTCATGTCAAAGAGTCTAGGAATATCAGAAATTCAAAAAGAAATATAAAAAGGTTCTGCTTACGGCGTTTTCTTGTTCCAGTTTGGAGACATATTTGGGTCTGACCACGTTGGGGTATTTGTTGAGGTGGTGGAGGAGGCGGGCACCTTCCATCCTCATGTGACGACTCAGCCACTTGGAGACCACCTCCCCACAGTCAACAGCCATCAACCGGTGTTCCCAGAACCTGCAAACAGCAAACAGAAAAAAAGGATTTTTAGCAAGTGATGCCGATCACTCACATGATATTATGTGCTTTAGAAGATTAAAAAACATTAATTATAGCTGATGCTAGCCAGGGGTTCCAAGGGTCTTTGATCTAATTTTGCTAGATGAATAATTAAATTAAGAGTTAATGCAGGCTATGTAACAGAAATATTTGTCAACATATCGCTCATTTTTTTCTTTTTATATGTGGCCCAACGGGGGAGAACGTGCCTCCGGTGGGGATTTTTAGTACTGGTTTTGGCCACCAGGGGGCAGTATGGGTAAAAAACTGGCAAATATGCTAAAAACGCTTTAGACCAATTTTTGACAAGGAATCCAGTGGTATGCTTAAAATTATTCCATCTCCACTAAAAATGTTCCATTTTTGGAATGTTGGTTACCATGGAAACATAGAAAATTGGTAGATAAGGTGATTTCTGGTTGCTATGGAAACCACTCTCCTATTCCAATTGGGAATTTTTGCCACAAACTTTCTTTGAAATTTCTTCAAGAAAACTGAAAACAGAGCTGAAAAAATCCCTCTATAACCAATTTTATTACAAAAACATCACATTTATTTGGTTATTTTTGCACAAAACAGTATTTTTTCATTTTTTGTGTTTATGATAGGATATAATGCATTTGGAGCTTATTTCTCATTTTCAGTTGTACACACCAACCTTAGTTTGACAAGCAATTACAGAAAAACTACCAGGGATATTTTAGCTCAAGATATGTCATTTTAAAACCCATGACTTAAACCTTAAAAGCTATTTCCCCCCCAGGAGGCACCCCGGACCAAAATGCAGTAGAAAATCAGTATTTAAACAGTAGAAAAACAGTGTGGTGTGACAGTAGTCATTCAGTGTGAAAGCAGCATCAGAAACAGTACCATATCAGCATCTACTGGCTTTCTACTGCTCAGCACACAGAACATGGCAGCGGTGGTTCAGTAGCAGAACAGTAGTATTAGCAGCATGCAAGCAGTATTGAATCAGTTGTCCCAATTATGTAAATGAGATGGCAGCATTTAAACAGTATCTACTTATTTAATGCTGCATGACCATATATGGGGTTGGGACAGTGTTCAATCAGCACTACTGCATGACTGCTGCTATAGCAGTAGGTGAGCCGTAGATCATACTGAAAACTACTGATAGGGGCAGGTAGAAGCATAAAAGGAGCAGCCGCTGCTTTAGTACTGGCACTACCAATGCCTTTCTAGGTGGTCCTTGCTGGATTTGAACTTGGGATCTTCTGATTAATGTACCAACGCATTAGCCCCCTGAGCCACCACCCTATCAGATATGTGGAGCTGTCATTACTCCCTAGTATTGCATGCAACTCATATAGGAGGGAAGTAGTATTGATTCAGTAGTACTGGGTAACTTCTATCATAGCAAGAAGGTAAGAGTAGGCATGTCTGATAAAGTACTGCTATAGTAGAATGCCTTGCATTTTAGGTGATAAGACAGCAGCTTTGTAATTATCAATGATACATGTATACAATGAAAAAAAGTGGCATGATGGTGACCAAAATAATACTGGATGATTCAGTACATTTATGCCCTACATAAAGTCAGTGACTAATTCCTCGCTTTCACACACCCCAACATCCATGTGTATCCATTACTGGCACTCAATAACATAATCATATGCAAAGGTATAACTATGCTTTTCTTAACAAACACTGCATAGTTTCAGAATTTCATAACTGAATCTTTTGATTACTGTTCACAACCATACTGACATTTACACTATGGACTGTTTCAGAAGCATCAGGTCAGTAGCCCAATAAATAATCGATGAATGGACAGAGCGATACTAGTAGATAGTCAGTAGACTACTGCATCTATGCTGCTGCACAGAGTGTGACATTTTTGGTATCTATTATGATTCAGTTGAGAGTCAGTAGACTACTGATTCTAGCCTGAAAATGCAGTGTATACTCAGTTGATAGTCAGTACACTACTGAGTCTATACTGAAAATGCAGTGTAGAGTCAGCTGTTTTGGAAGTATTTCAGCAGTACCTACTGCAAAATGCAGTTGTTGATCAGCATATTCTCAGTAGCTACTGATAGGAGAAGTAGATACTGCCTTCTGGTCCGGGACGTTTTCCCTCACCTGGCCACATATATCCCTAATGACAACATAGGCCAGATATACTCAATATAATGAGGTTGCAGGTTCCTTATTTGATATAAGGGGGCACCATTGCTTGATCTGGTACCCGGAGACAGCCAGCATGATAAGTACCACAGCAGGTGTTATGTAATGCACCCTAAGGGAGTGATCATTTTTTAACAACAGGGGGGGGCGGTGGGTTTGAGGGGGGGTCAGAATTTTTTCAACCCCTTGACCAGGGGGGTCAGAATTTTTTCAATACCTCTGATGGGGGGGGGTCAAAATAATTTCACCTGTTTTCAGTGGAAAACCCTGTGCGTTACTATAGGCTAGAAGGGGACATTCGCGCACAATTTTTGTCCCTTATGGGGGGGTTGAAAAAATGTTACCCCCTCGAGAGGGGGGTCGAAATTTTTTTTGCTCGTCCGCACGCAAACCCACCAGCCCCCCCTGTTGTTAAAAAATGATCACTCCCTAAAAAGGCTGCGCTGAATGAAGGGAATTATCTCACTGGTCAATAATGTATCCCACTAGGTCGGTATAGCACTGTGTTCTGTTCAGGGATATTAAAATAAGCCCCAGACTTCGTTCCCTGAACACAGACTTTAGAATACAGTCCCCCACAAGAGTCTCGCTGACATCTATACATCCGAGTAAATCATGACTTCATTTTGAGCGGAGCTGCATCTTTGATACCCATTATGATTATGAAATAAAAGAGGTTTTAACAAGTTTGTGAGGGGCGTTGCATGCAGGGTGCGTCCTATACACGAGGTGCTCCTTATACACCATGTTTTATAGTATTTGTACGTCCTATGCTCCCTAGAAGGTATGATTATGAAACAACCAAATATGAACCTAAACTGGCACCCTGCTCAAGTTTACTATACTAGAGCTAGCTACTTTGATACGCAAATACAATCACAGTATAGCTGTGCTCTTGGGATATCCTTCAGTTACTGCCAAATATATGCATGCTGCTGTGGTACCATTCTTGATTTTGAATTTTCTAATGGTTATAGTGAGATAGGATGGGTGGGGTCTAAATTAGAAATTTAACAGCTATAGCAGTCACTGAGTGAGAATGATGGGTCTTGTTAGCTGCACTAAGATGTTCTTTTTTCATTTGTATAGTTCTCTTATTCTGTAGAATTTCATAATCGTAAACCATCAATTATCATTAAAAAATCTTACTGTGCATCGATCTCCTTGCCACTGGGGTCATAGATAGGGAACTTGCAGGTATCCATGTCAGGTGCATCAAGGTGAATATAATCACCATGAAGGCTAACAGAGATAAGGGACAGGCGGTAATGCTCCCTCAAAGTCATCATCTTGTAATCCTTATCTGTCACCATCCAACACCTAGAGGAAAGAATACAAAGCCTTATGAGTGAGTAATTAAGAGAATTGTAGGTCATAACCATGTGGAGCAAACCAAGCCTTATAGTATACTCTAGAAGGTTAGGAAACGTTCAACACTCCTTTGAAGTCTACTGCAGTAATGTTCACTGGTAGTTCATTAGCAGATTGTTTTATGGGAAACGCAACGCTTGAACCTTTGCCTGTTTTGCCAAATTATGGTCACACCCGATGGTTTTATATCTCAACAAGAAACCCCCATATATATCAATTTTACGTATTGCTTGGAGAGATTCTTCGCTGGGCTGAATATAAATAGAGTATGATATAGCTGCTGCAGTATAGCTGCAAAGGATCACATGTATGAATGCCTTATTGTCTGTGCCATGGCCCAATCATAGGCCAATGGGGTAAAATATTACTCTCAGTGTTATGTATATTAAGTCATCTACAAATTACATGTGGAAAATACAGAGATGATGTGGGGGAATTCGCTGTCTTCCTGGTTCTGTATGAATTAAGCTATCAATACATCGATATTATAAAAAAAAAAATGCCTAATTCCCATTGTCCATCTTAAGAAATCTCCCTATCTATTCTATTAAAAAAAATGTCCATCTGTCGTTATAAAGCAATTATCCTGTTGAATATATTGTTCGTCGTCTCAAACATAGTACATGTATTCATAATTGATTAAAAATGCCTCAAGGCTATAGATCTTAACCCTTTCACCCCTGAATTTCTGTTACTCTATGGGATTTGCGTGCAAATCCTGCTTTATGGGGTGGAAGGGGTTAAATCATCAACAGTAATAATTTCACACTTCAAAAGTTTAAGTTTAAGGGTCTCGCGATGCTTCCAGGTACATGTATGGCCTTTATCATCAGAATGTATACAAATTACAATAGTGTCGTTGATTCTGTTATTACGATGACCCTTCATTAACCCTCTAGGATCGGCATGATGCATGAATGCAGTACGTATCTAGCCATCAAAGGGTTAAATTTGATAAAATAGAAATTACATAGGTACCTGTCCCTGACATCAGAATCTGCAGTGTCCTGAGGCCGCTGAAGACGTAGCCCAGACCTGAGACATTCAGCTGATGTGGTATCCACCCCACGACATGACTTCAAAGGGTAGACCACAAGCCCCGTCACGTGCCCCACCAGCCTCTTCTTCTGACGGGATCTCCGAGCACTATATACCGACAACAAACCAACACCAATCGCCGTCCCCGCCAAGTAGACGAAAAGCTGTAGAGGCTCAGATACAGGCATCTTGATGGTTTTGTTTAAATGTGTGTTACCTTGTGGTCTCCTGTACGTTAATACCACTCTAGTGAGTCTAGATTCCTGGCTGTGTATGATACCGTGCCTGGACCTGCTGCTGTATAAAATGTACCAATTAATACCTGACTGAGTGTGTTAGTCCCAGGAGAGCTCAGGAGGAATCAATCAGGAATGTGAACACCTGTAATGGGTGTACAGTCCACTTACAGTTACACTACCTGTGTCAGTGTGTGTGAGTGTCAGTAGCTCTCCTGGTAGGCTTTTGCCAATTAAGGTATAGTGATAACAACTATACTTCTTTAGATATAGCCCAAACATGTATGTTACAGTATGTATAATGTACATGTAGAGGTCTGGGAAACACTGTAGGTCTATATATACAGGTAGAGGACTGGACTCCAGAGGACCCCCAGTATTAACCCCCCAATGGCAGGCACCTACGTCAATGCTACGTTTGTAATACCTTTAAATATTGCTATATGCGTGGCCCATACGTGTAGATATACACCAGATATATAGCCCCGTTGGTTAGGGAGTGATCATTTTTTAACAACAGGGGGGGCCGGTGGGTTTGAGGGGGGGGTCAGAATTTTTTCAACCCCTTGACCGGGGGGGGGTCAGAATTTTTTCAATACCTCTGATGGGGGGGTCAAAATAATTTCACCTGTTTTCAGTGGAAAACCCCGCGCGTTACTATAGGCTAAAAGGGGACGTTCGCGCGCGATTTTTGTCCCTTATGGGGGGGTCGAAAAAATTTTACCCCCTCGAGAGGGGGGGTCGAAATTTTTTTTGCGCATCCGCGCGCAAACCCACCAGCCCCCCCCTGTTGTTAAAAAATGATCACTCCCTTACCTTATCTTACAATGAGGCTCTGTTATCTTTATCTCCCATATAGATTAAGATATCACAGAACTACTGGAAAATTACAAGCTGCACATATAAAGGGGTGTTATAAGGGGTCTCTCACGATTTCTGGTCTGTGACCCAGTTTAGAGACTGGGTATTTAGGCCACCTCTGTATCAATCTGGTCCCAGCTCGACCACTAGTGTGAGTTGTCTCTGGCATTTGTGGGTAATAGAACTTTTTCCCGCTGGTTGCTGTAGTGCTTATTTGTAGGCAGGTACCTCACATAGTAATCTTCCCCAGAAAATGGGGACCATTATCCCCAAACACGAGAGAGGGAGTTCCCTGAATCCCAACTGGACGAGACTGCCTCTGTATGAACCCAGCCTCGATCACCCAGTCCCTACTGGACTGGACCATTCCTTATTAAATGAATACAATACCTTTTCAAAATTATCCAGGATCCCAGATCATTTTCCATAAGGTCAAGGCTTAGCTGATTGGTGTATTACCACCATTCAGTAATGAGTACTGTTTTGGCCTGTGTAAGGTTTGGGGCGCTCATTGATTTCAATCAGCTTTACCCCTGGCCCTTATTTGAGACCAGCGCTTATACAAGACTTAAAATGTAGTAAATTCTCAAATTTCAACACCCTTAGGGAGTGGTCATTATTTATCAACAGGGGGGGGAGGGTGGGTTTGAGGGGGGGGGCGTAAAATTTTCAGACCCCTCCCGAGGGGGGGGCTAAAAAAATTCTGACCCCTCTTGAGGGGGGGTCTAAAAAATTCACCCTCTTTTTAGCAAAAAAGCCCGTGCGCTACTATAGATCAAAGAGGGGCGCGAAAACTCTCCGCGCCGGAGGCGCAGGGGGCGCAAAAAATTTTGACTGCTGTCGAAGGGGGGGCGTAAAAAATTTCCGCGCGTCCGCGCGAAAACCCACCACCCCCTCCTGTTGATAAATAATGACCACTCCCTTATACCCCCAGCGCTTAGTCACGACCGGCGCTCTTTCAAAGACCTGGCACTTATACCGGCCAATACGGTGTATATGAATGGAGCTGTTCCTCTGAGACTGTACCTCATCTCTAGAACCAGCATGCTCATTACAACTACAAAATGTCAGCTTGACCACCAAATGTTATACAGTTTGCTCAAATAACTTCCTAAAACACTTCCCTGCAAGCCTACCTTGTTGTCAGCATGTATTATTAATCCCTTTCAATCATTTTTGAACAGTTATTGTCAGAATGGTTTTCAAACTTTGTTGTGGGAATGGCCATCAGAGGAAGTACTGCTCTGCACGCATGCAAGGGGAGATTTTGCTTTTGGGGAGTTGTGCCTGGAGAGTGAGAAAGCACATGGCAATGTTTACATTCTGACCAAGGTCACACATGGGCCAGGTGGCATGGCCATGGGTCAGTGTTGGCAAGGTAGACATTGTTGACATCTGAGTCATAGTTGACATCCCCACATGTGGGATCACTCTCCTAACACAGTAGGTAACCCTTGCCAGTTACCAGCATAGGGACTCCCCCTTGCACATGCTCCCTGAGGCACACTCCAGTCAAAACAAAATGGTGGTGGATTTAAAAGGCAGGGAGGTGATACATTCAACTTGGCTTCTGACCAGCTACTAATTCAAGGTAGTTCCAGGCATTTATTTGATAATACCAAGCCCCAGATTATTATTTGTAGATGCCAACAGTATAAAGAGAGAAACTGAAAAGGGGACCAGCCACACTTTACAGGCTCCTCAATTGTCAGCCCATTACCCAAACCAGAACCCAGAAAAGCTATTGTCTGGGTTCATAACAGAACTAAGTGGTAGCAAGTATGAGACATGTGAAAGGTCCGGTGCTCAAGGCTTCACCAACGCACATTTTTCATGTATGTATTTTTTAAGTAGATTTTCACTAGTTATAAACATTGACAAATGTATTTCTAATGTCTATGTCTGCAGAACATATACATCTGAAAGTTTGAATGTTCACATGCCAAGCTAATCTACAGGGTTGCCACCTAAATTTTACATAGATCCCTCTCTTAAGGTGAGACCAGAACACCTGCCGCACGCCATTGCAACAATTCTCCCAGATATAGCAATCAACCCTGCAGGGTCTGTATGACATAACAATTCTCCCAGATATATTCTGATATAGACTATATATCAATATATAGTACAGTCTGGGAACGTCCCTGCCTCTGACCCCCAGGCGGTATTGGAATATACCGCCTGGGCCAGCCCTGTACTTTTGATCACCATGCCCCCCCTGCTCCCACCCTGCTAACTACCTGTGCATTGCAGTAAAGGGCCTGGTCACAGCTGAGTGCACAATACTCCAAGAGCCAAATGAAGGGGGGCTGCACTGTGCACCACCAAAGGCAATTTATTATGTCACTCTGATACCTAGGGCCTATATATGACTTTGCTAAGACACCTGCAGGAAGTATTAGCATGTATTGCCCTTGGCTCCTCATGATATTGCCTTCTGGGGCTGTCAATAAATAACGTCCCACAGGAGGGGGTGGGGGATATTTTCCGATTGTGACCAAGTGTGACAGGGGGATGGGGGTTTTTCAAAGATTGTGTGATGTCACATTTTCAAAAAATAATTTTAAAGGGGGCCTAGCATGCTAATGCATGCCCGCATTAAAAAGTCACATGACCACCCCTTGACCAATTAGATCGTCGCAAATTTGCCCTGGTACCCATGTTGTAATTTGCTGTGCTAGCCCCCCTTTAAGACCTATATCAAAGACATTATATGAAACAAGATGTGACGTAATATTTGAGGGGGATGTTGGTGATGTGTGACGAAGTGTGACAGGGGGGTAGGGTGTTGAAAATGGCCAGGTTTATCTTGTACACAACATGACTAAACGTGGAATATGTACATGGGTATGATGGCAGCATACAATGGGCAAACATCTAGATGCTTTTAAAAGGTGTGATTTAATTTATGGATGGCCCCTCTGACCCCATGGAGTATATCTCATGTATAACCTTGTAGGTGACACATACACAAGGCCTATGCATAGATCAGAAGAGTTTTAACAGATATGATTTTAAATTCCATTTCAAACTGTAGGTGGCAATCATGTTCTTCTCTTGCTTCAGTTTCTTCCAAAACCTTTCAACCCTACATGAACTAGGTCATGAACAAGGTCATTTCCTATCACCTGAGGCTGGTTCCCTATTAGAACAAAGAGAAAGAAGGCAGATATGGCTGACTTAGATGACAATGACGATTGTGCCTATTGGTCAGCTTGATGCATAATATAGCCTAATCAATGAATGCAGCTCTAGCGAGTAACTAGCCAGTGCTACATTAAAGCATCATACCGACCCTGCAGGGTTGATACAAAAACTGCCGTAGGTATGTAATCATACATAGAGCCCTACCATAAATCCTTGCATATAGGATGCACCCTGAATTAGGCTAAATCCTAAAGCACTCATCTGGGGTCAGATTTTGGTCATTTTAGTACTGTTCTACAGTGTAAACTCCTCGCCACGGGCATGTACTGGTTACCAGGTTGACTCTATGTAAGTGTTATCCATATAGATGGATGAGACAGTAAAGGAGCGGTGCTGCCATCTGCCAGTTCTATTTGCTATGTAAAGACATTGATTACGGAGGTGAGGGGTGACTTTGACAAAGTCACTCCTCACCTCCTTAATCAAGGTCTACTCTATGGGAAATAAAGCTGGCAGAGGGCAGCACCGCTCCTTTACTGTCTCACCCTTCTATATGGATAACACCTACATAGACTCAACCTGGTAACCAAAACACGCCTGTGCTCCTCGCCTTTAGGACGCACCATGAGTTCAGGTAAATCCTATAGGACGCATCTGAGGCTATTCTTGTGTAAAGGTGTGGCCTATACAGAAGGATTTACGGTAATAACCATGTGTTATAACTGGTTGTAACCTTTGGCGATTTACACTCTTGTTCAGAATGATGTCAGAGGGATATTTTACCAGTTTTACACTGGTGTCCTGCCTCCTATGACTGAAACTATAACTTTTTACTGATGATAAACTTAAAACTGAAAATAACAACCGAACCAGTCATAAGGATGTAGTTACAAGTAGTGTTTCTAAACAGGCAGCAAAATATGACTAGTCATAACAAAAATATGTTCGGCGTTGAGAAGCAAGCTGTTACTTTCTTTTTTGTGTGGGTTGGGGGTGGTCTATTCAATAAAAAAACTGCACAGTCTGCCCTGTGTGGTGTTTCACAAGCCAAAGATAATAATGGTCATACAATAGCCATTTCTAAAACCATATTATGAGTATTGTAAAGTTACAACCACTCCTATCTCGGTCAGGTCATATAGAGAAAAGAATTAGAATATACTGATGGCCTTTGTAGAAACACCTGCTAGTGTAAGCCTACAACCAATTTTAAAACTGCTCTCTCATCTAGTTATAACTATAGTTGTAAATATTGCCATCTTATGAAACACCACACTGTTCCTATACTGCATGCATCCTTTAATCAGTTGTATATAATAGTTCTCATATCTGATATTGGTTTCCTATCAGTAACCAAATGTTACAAAAGAAAAGGGAAGCTGAGCTAGCCCTTTTAGTACAGTACTCACAGTTGTATTACTGATACTGATAGAGAGGGGATAACAACAATTGATAATACTTGAAGTTATAAATCTGATATCCGCCAGCTATCACTTTTTGTCAAAAGCAATAGACTGCATTGATTATAATGTAGATCTAGTATGCATTGGTGAGTGTACATACTGTATTATGGGTATGAATTTTTACCAGAGGGTAAAAAGGGGATCAATGAGCACAGGTGGGAGGGGGTGGACAGCTATGTCCAGGTATAGTGTGGAGGGGTTATGTAACATGTTGTATATGTAACAAGTGGAAATAGAGTAGTAACCACAGGGGCAGGGGCTAAGGGGATTAAAGCTGTATCCAATGGGAAGACCTGAAAGAAAATGAATGACAGCCTCCAGGGTAGACTGGAGTGGTTATATCCTATGGAAAATAAAGAATGATTCAGAGTTGACTAGAACCTGTCTTGGTGTGCACTTCTTCCTATATACATATGGGGGGGGGGCTAGGCCCACCTCTTAATATCTCTCTCCGGTCGCATAAGCTCCTCGTTACAATACTTTTCCTCATTAAAATGCTTGGGAGAGGTCTAATTCCGAAAGTGCGAAAATAGATTTCACATTAGAAACGGATTTGAAAATACATGTAGATGTGTCATCGGGGAATATAGCTCTGTTGGATAGAGATGTTATTAGGCAATGCTCTAGGTCCCTGAGATGAGCTGAGCATTTTCAAGATTGCTTAGTGCCCAAAATCTCGTTATTGCCTGCATTATAGTTTTCCAATAAAACTATCCCTCTTCCACAATGTACATGTATCAGAATATTTGATGTCCCCAATCCTAAATCTTTAAGGGGGCAAATCTAATTAATCATAGATAACCTTTGGCAAAAGGTTGAACGTTTGCTAGATTGGCCTCTGTATGCCTCAGGAGAATGGTCATACAGCCTCACACTCGACAAGATTCCATCAATTACAGCTCTAAATCTTCCTCGAGGCATTTTTTTCCCAAGTTGGCTACAACACTATTCTGGGTAATTTTTGGTATGTTGAACAAAAAAAAAGTTAATGTAGACGAGCTCAAAAATGGCTGTTTCTGGGTAAAATGCCATAAAATAAAATGGCTGCCAGTCGGTTTTGAGAAATATCATAAAACACAAATATATCTAAAGGGAGTAAAGAGACCAGTGCATTTCAAGGACCTTCCAGGCTGTTGATTCAATTTCCATTTTCAAAAGTCCCAAAAACAAAATGGCCCCCTTTACTTTTTGAGAAAATCCATGAACCACATATTGCTCAGCACTGCCCCTCATGTAAAACCTCAAAAAGAACACATTGAAGAGCCTTGACCAGTTTCTTTTATTAACAAGGTGCTAAGCCATTTGGTGATGTCAAAGGAGTAAAAAATCTAAATGTTAAATGCTCAGCCCGCTCATTCCATAACAAGGAGATATATTTAGCAAATGGCATTTTGATATATAATAATACCAGGATCGATGAATATATTTGTGTTTTCTGATATTTCTCAAAACTAACTGGCAGCCCTTTTACATTTAGCATTTAGATTCTTTACTCCCCTGACATCACTATATGGCCAGACACCTTGTAAATCACCAGAATTTGCACAGGCTGTTAAATTCCTTCATTTTGAGGTATTGTACTGTGTGTTTACTCTATTAATTTGATGTTATTTAGACCTTGCTTTCTAATCGCTGCATATAGATGTAGTAAAGTGCATTTTGGGGTTTGAGCTAGCTCCTTATAAATGGCAGAGTGTGTCACTACCACAGCCCAGTACACATATCAGCCGCGCAGTGATCCTACTCAAATAAAACTAGTGAGAGATACCTCCTGACTGAAGACTTTTATTGTTCCTCCTCCTCGGCTACTAACACGTCAAGCACAACAAGAGCACAACAGTTCATCAAATACTCCGGCACCCTTCGATGATCAACACTTCATTATATCCTCTAGTTCATACAATGGTGACACCATAACTCTATCTCCTCTTCACATTAAGTCTCATCAGCAATAACTCCCAATTATTAAGATCGCGCATTATCACACAGTAGGCAAGGCAGCAGGCAAGTTTGGCCCAATTCAACTCCTAATTAGACAATGCAGTGTACTCACATGGAGAGTCCTAACTGTTGTTATGATGACCCAACTTTAGTGTGGATCCTAAGTCCATGCAGGGAGGATCCCTGCATGGAGAGGGAGAGGCCCTTCCCAGGTCTGGAGTCCGTTGATGTTAGTTACTGCTGTTAATTGCTATCTCCTCTTTGTAATAAGACACAATTTCACAGAGTGGGCTAGGGAGGCCCGTTATGGAAAACTTAACCAATACACATTTTATCCATAATGAAACTGGTTGTAACTTGTTGATACATAGAATATATATACATTTACTAAATTATATGTACAATAGAACTAGGTCTGATGTCTATAGAGTTAACAACAGAATGATTATCAACTCGCCAACATGATGCCCCTTTATGTAAGATCATCACCCCAAACTGTGCTTCATATGCAAGAAGTGTAGAGTTCTATGGTGCACACCAATGGAACTTGCTTCCTGTGGGCAGAAGAAAATTGTGGATCAACACGGTAAAAGGTACGCCCAGTAGGGGGTGCACCGGCGGACCTTTTACCATGTTGATCCACAAATGCTGAAACACATGATATATTTAATAAAGAAAGCTTAGAATATCTTAAACTGCTACTGCCCTACGGATAAAGGTTACCATTTATTATTTACTTTTCTAATATCGGGGATAATGTGAGAGGCAAATAACGTAAATTCAAACAAAACAAAAGAATATGGATCATTGCTAAGATAAGCGCTGCTAAGTTAAGCGCTTCTATTGTAAGACATCAGGGGGCTGCACTGGGAGGCCCTCAGTCAGTTTCTATCGGCCAGCAGAGCCTGAACTTACTATGGGTTATGGATACCCCCCTAGTGCCGAAGGCACTAGTTTTTTTCATAAAAAAGGAGGCACACAATATTGAATTAAGGGTCCTGACCTGCAACTTTGTTTTGGCTGGTAGGCCAATGTCCCCTCCTATATTTCACATAATTATTTCACAAAGGATATTAAAACGTGTTTGGAGCTAGTTATTCTCAACATTAATGTATCAAGATCACAAATGGTCATGGTGCATTAGTGATTTATGTTTAATTCAGGAAGAAGTTATTAAAACAAAGACCAGACAAGGCCTCCAGTTTCACAGCAATGTGGACAATACTAGGCTGCTTTAATAACTGCAAAGAAATTACAAATTTGTGACATCACCCTTCCGGTAGACTATGGCTATTGCTCATAGCCCATGAAATGTCATGGCTACATTATGTTGACACTGTTATAGGCATTAGGCCCATGCATTAGGTTCCAGGCCTATATCTGATTGATATTAGGCCTACATCTACTGGCAGGCCTATTTAGAATTTTAGATATGATCAGGCAATTGTCACTGTGAGCACTGCGACAAGGTAGGCCTGTTCACAAGTAGCCAAGGTTTACTAGTCCTATAATAATTATAGTCCTAAGGTAATATCCAATCAGCTAACGTGGTCATCTGAGTGTGGATGTTCTTGGGATCCTGTCAGTGGCTGCTTATCAGGTGCAAAGAACTGCCCAGTGTTATCAGGCGGACCCCTCTTCCCTCGGAAATAAAGCAGTCTGAAACAAGCAGAATGTGTACATTAACAATACTGTGGGAACCCATCAATTAGATTCAAGTTATATGCCTTTTAGTTCTGTAAAGACATGCATAACTATGTATAACACAGACCCTATGGTACCTATGGTGGCATCAGAATTATGTATTTTGATGTCAGCGTAGGAAAAAATTAAAGATTAACAAGTGTACTTAATTATTTCTTAGTACACACCACAATCTAGGGACTATCATCCAAACGTGGGGCGTACCAAGACACTGGTTAGTGTTCAACCTATTAAATGGGTCTACTTTTTTGTGGTGGTTCTACTTACGTAGTTAGTCCAAATGGTATCACATACAGTATAGCTGCTATCAGGAAGACAAGACCAGTGAAGGTCACAGAAGCCCCATAGATGGCATTAAAGAACACTGTGCCAACCATGGAAGTGACCATACCCATCCAGGCGTGGCTGGCAAACAGGGCCCCTGCAGAATAGGAACAGGAATATTGTTAGTTGTGCCAATACAAATATGGGCACTCGTGCCCATGTTACATGGGTGTGATCTATAGATATTAAGCAAAGCTACTGGCGCAAAAATAGAAATGATCAGCATGAGAGAAGAGAAATGTTCCTGGTCTTTTTACCCTTTGCCTTACAATGCAATTTCTCTTCCATATTTCATATTTGGGGGAAACTACTGTTATAAATCTGGGTTTCTTATAATCACTTGCATTGTGAGCTGTTTAGCACACAACCTATATATTTTGAGTAACTAGTTATAAAACTAATTTACCTTGGTTGTCTCTGCCAACTAACTTTGATGCGATTGACCTGGTCATGGGGTCTGCCATCTGTGCAGCAAAGCCTGCCAGTGGTGCTGCAAATGAAAACTTGGTAGAATTGGGACTTATGAGAATCAAGATAATTGATGGCATAAAGGAGAACAGAATATCTGAAGGTTATTTCAATATTATGTTGATTTATCACTTTTTAAATGTCCTTCAAGCTTACTTCTAAAAGCTCTATGGGAGATCTGTCTCTTTCATTTTCACTTTCATTTATAGAATTTCTAAGGGGTAAAGATCATGCTTACTCAAAAACTCTTACCTAGGAACATGATCCATGTCTGAGAGGCCAGTGCTATAACAATGTCATAGGCAAAACTTGAAACAATACCACCCAAGGCCAGCACAGCCTCTGGCAGCCGACCTGTGAGCAGCTTCAAGAGCACGAGTGAGCAGGTGAATTTGACAGCAAGTGCCACAGCTGCGTAATAACCCACTAACTTGGAGTCCCAACACAGGGGTCTGTTGACTAGGTATAGGGTGATGGTCTCATTATTGACCATGTTAGCTGCTGCCATCATTCCCATGGCCCCAAGTACAAGACCCAGGCTAAGCCTCTTTCCATACATGGATGACCCAAAGTAGAGCCTGAATGAACGCTTGTAGTTGTCACAGCTGAATAGTGTAGCATTCGGCATTCTGTACAGGGTCTCAGGGAGGATAAATAAAATGTATGTTAGGTTGATAATTTGGAGAATTAGGATGGCTATGAATGGGTAAAGGTAGCCAAAGTTAGCAATGGCTTCGCCTATGGCCACTTGGGCCAAAATCTGTCCCACTCCCTGACACAGCTCTACAATGAATATTCTATATCCTCTGTTCTCCTTTGATGTCACATCAGCCATATATGAGTAGCATGTCATAAGAAAAGACCCCACCCCACCCAAGATGCCCTGCATGAAGAGGGCAACACAGAAGAGTTCCAGTGGCAACCGGAAGCCAGTGATGAGAACTGAGAAGAAGATGCGCAGGATCTCTCCACACAGTGGCGGGACAAGACCATACTTCCGACCCATTTTGTCACTATAGGAACCAATCAGGAGGGTAGTGATAAGACAGGGTATAATCCCTGCCATGGTCATGTAGGTCATATAGGCAGAAGCAGCAGCCTGGACCTCAGCTTGACCACTATCAACCTCTTCCCCACAGGTTGTATCTGAGGTATTGGTGATGTTAGCCCCTCCAGTGGTGTTAATGCCCAGGTCCTGCCCCAGGCGGTAGTTAAGGTATTGGATCTGTAAGGGTGTGGAGGCATTAAATGCCACATTGTAGATGATAATGGCAGGTTCTACTGTCACCCACCTGGTAACAGGACGTAGACGGTTAAACGCCCCATCTACGGTGTCACCCTTAGTCTTAGAAGATGCAGGAAAAGACTTGTATTTTGTCTCTGACTCTTGAGCAGCCATTGTAGATGTCTACTGTGTGCAATCTGTGCAATAGACTGAGAGATGACAGTGTAGTCCTCTATACCATCATATGACCCAGTCATATAGATCCTTATCTGCACACAGACAGCCCTCCCACCTGTTATCTCTAACTACAAGATACTCCGGACAATTACTCAATATGCCATCTTGTGCTACAGATCTATAAACCATAAACAATTTATATATAAAAAAAGAACCAAAATCCTATGGGTCACATGCGTACGATATTGTGTACATATGATGACTGTTCTCACCTCGTCTGCCTCGTGCATGATTCATAGGGTAGATTAACCTAAAGAAGACCGTTCCTGTGCAGGTCTTCAATAAGGGAAATGCAATAGCTAATATCTTTGAGTCTAATAGGTCCTTAGGGTTCCCCAAGGTACTAAGTGAAAGACAATTATTTGGGCTTTTTGACCAATTACCTTTCTCAAATCTATTGTTTTTCATCATTTCTAAGACCATCTCAGTTAGTCTATTTTCACTTTGAGATAGCCACTTTGCACCTTGAGCTGACCACTTGATAACTACCCTTTTAATGGGGTTATGTTCATTAAACTATCATTTGAAAAAGAAAAAGTGTCTTCTATAGATATGCAGTAAAACGGCATAATTAAAACTATTGCATCATAAGAAAATGTATGTTTTTACAGTGACTCAATTAGAATGTAAATTTGAGGTAATTTTATGGCCATGGATATTGTAAATCTCATCAAAATAGAAGTGGTATTTCCAACCCTGCATTATAGAGGTTTTATTTTTAATGTTCTTGTATAGACCTTCAATATGGACTATAATAAACCATTCCTTAACTTTATCATCACAATCTCAGTATCAAATACTTCCTCTACACAGTAATAACCATAGCATTACAGTAAAGATTGAAATGTATGCATCAGAGCATAATCTAGTGAAGAGTTCTATCCCAAACTATTCTGGCCATGAATCGTGTGATGTAATCCTACATAATCATTGGTTTCTATTCAATTAAATGTACAAATAGGTGTATATAAGGAGTGGTCAACTCAAGGTGAAATGGTGGTCATCTCAAGGTGAAATTGGTATGTTCTAGGAAATAAGTCCTATACAGAAAGCATTTAACATTTGTGAGCCAGCTAGCGAAAAGGACCGTCCATGGGGGATTATTACCAATTCTGGCCACCAGGGGGACACCACGAAGGCTTAAAAAGGGGAAACTAGACCGAAAATTGTATTATACTATATTTTCATGAGGATTCCAACAGTCCTACAGGGAAATTTCCATTTTTGGTCCACACTTCCAAATATGGAATGCAAATAGAACGTTTTTAGGGCATTTCAGGGCATAAATCAGTGTATTTGTTGATATGTGTTGCCATGGAAACAAGA
This sequence comes from Acholoe squamosa, assembly GCA_949317995.1. Classification (NCBI taxonomy): domain Eukaryota; kingdom Metazoa; phylum Annelida; class Polychaeta; order Phyllodocida; family Polynoidae; genus Acholoe; species Acholoe squamosa. The sequence continues at coordinate 102,381,602 of OX439035.1, read as the reverse complement.
TTTCCACTCAAAATAGAGGAATAAAAAAGCCCATTGACAGTCCCACTCACAGGGATGAATATACTCAAAAAATGGTAAGAATCCTATTTTTAGGTCAAATTCTATGAGAAAATGATTTTAAAGAATATGATAATTTTCCTTATTTGCATAATTATGCATACTTATACTTATCTCAAGATATAGCAGGAAATATGCAAGTTAGAACTTATTTGGTATATCAATATGTTACTGACCACCCAAATTCATAGAGCCATAACTCAAAAACTAGCAGAGATATTTTCTAATTTAAAAGCTCATTAAAAAGCTCATGACCTGAATTTAGAAATTGACCTTTCCCCTTGGGGGATCCTTTAACCTTGGCTGGACACATTTCTGCACTTTTCCTTATGCTATCATTTAGCAAATATATTTATCAATTCCTAGAATCAAAATGTTGTATATGTGAGCACTTGTCATCTTCAAATTATCGAACCAAAGTATGAGAATTCTGATGAAATGGCCAGCTGGTCATGGTATAAAAACCATTCAAACATGGGAACTTTAGTGTATTATCATGCAATGACAATTACTTCATATATTCCAGGACATCATTCTATGGGGTACTATAACACCTCTATTTCAATAATATTAAGGTTCAAGACCAATGCAGTACATGTGAGAGTAAGAAAATCTAGCTGACAGGTGGTCGACTCTAGGTATGTGGTAGTCTTTAGGTTAATCTACCCTACTAAGACAAATATGGATATCTGGCTTTTTGTATGTTGTGTGAACAGGAAATCGGTGTCATGGGTTCCAACAGGGGTCGAGTTCGATAAATGTCCTGATGGAGGATTTGGTCTATTCTTTTTTCGCCCTATTTTTTTAAGGGTGTACGACTAATACAAGGGGTTTTGCGTGTATAAAAACAAGCTGAGGCTCCACTATGCAAAATGTTGGTACATTCTCACAAAAGGCAATACAGACAGTGTACATTCTTAGATTGTTAACATGAAATTTTGGGGGCCACTTGAAACATAGATGAAATTCTCTACAGTATTCACATAGTCAAGCCTCAGCCATATATGTACATGTATATGGACTGCACTGCAAAACCAATATCGTCAAAACACCTAAGGATTCCTCGTCCCAAAGTTGCCAAATATCCGTTGTTATTTTCACAGAGCTGTCATTATTTTCACAGAGCTTCCTTTGTAACACCATGCTGCCACCTGGGGGTTCTTGTTGAAACTACACTGGCCCCCTGCTTTATAAGTACAGTTAACTCTTCAGTTTTACAAGGATCCCTGGTAGATTAAACTGTTATTTTTTTGCAGTGTGTAGTAAGAAAAGGCTACTTTCAGACTCAAAATGCGGTTTATAGCTCATCTACAAATTTAGGCTGTGACTTGTATATGGGTGCCAGGAAAAAGACATAGAGGTGTGCTACAGGTGTTTTACCAAACTGAAATTTTCCGTATTAGACCGTTTACTTACATCTCAAGAGGATTTATGTTGGACATCGCAGAAACCACAGAGGAAAGAGCACTAAATCAAATCTCAACTTAACTTTGTTTCAAAATGTGCATAATTATCGTATTCAAAGAACAATGTTAAAAAACACTGAATGTACTACATTGATAATGTCTCAAAGGTTTGTGGGAGTTATTATGACCTTGTACGGAAGTTTTGACCTCCGTATGGTGGGTTGTCTGGAGGTCAATTCAAAACAGTGCTTATTTACCAGTGTTTTGAATTAACCTCCTGGTCTTTAACTGACAAAGGGGTACCTTTCTGTCAGCAAAATCAAATGGAATGCATCAGTCTCACTGATGCAGGTCTCTGTGGATTTGTTGTGTGTAATGGTGACTGATGCAGGTCTCTGGGGATTTGTTGTGTGTAATGGTGGTACTTGTATATATGGTGCTAAAGGAAACACTCCTATCTTATTTTTAGGAAAACCTTTATTGAGGCATTGTTACCGTCTTGAGAAGTAGACTTTGCACGAAGGCAACAGTAGAATGGCTTATGCCATGGATGTCTGTAACGAAATTAGAGCAGTAGAATTTTCCCAACTCCTGATGAACTATAGTAGTTCCATTTGATTTTGTATTACTTATTTTGCTTGATCTACTTCAAAACCCAGCCCAGTCTTCAATGCATTCAGAGCTTCGACAGGGAACTTATGGGTCACTGAAATCGTAAAGATAGTTTTTAGTCAGCAGTCCCCAATACTCAAACTCATTTTCATCAATCTTTAATCTCCTATAATTATTGGTGTATAATATTGATAGACTTGTGATTGATTAGACGAATACTCTGCGCCTAGTAAATTAGTTATCAAAAGAAAGTTTGTTTAATGGTCGATGAACCTGTATAGGCTAAATCAATCATAATTCTAGTTTAGGTTATCAGAATTACCTGAACAGAGTGTTGTTTATCCCAATGAATGCATCTCCAAACCTTGCCTTCATCCCAGCTGCAATCTGCAATGTACCAAGCATAATATGAAAAGTAAAGATAGACTCTATGTACCTCATACAAAGAATTACACTTGTCCTTTAGAAGGTTCATAGTGATATATAATGCAAAGCTTAGTGACCATAATTATCTACTGGAGGGTATGTTCTTCTATTGTCTTACCTTTCTAGACAAATCCTGACTGATTCTCAGATATCTTTCAGACTTTTGGTCATTTAGATCCTCACTGTAGTCCACATTGAGAATGGTGTACTTCAGCTGAAAACGCTTCCCTCCAACATCTGTCTCCTGCACCTGTATAAGAACTTCAGGTGTCGGCTGTACTGGAGGACTGCTCTTAGAGGTTCTCTGTTGAGGATTTTCAGTACTGGTCCTGGTGGAAGAATCTGTAATAGCATTATCAGTGGTAGCAAGTTCAGTCTCCTTTGTGGTGACGTCACTGATGTCCCCCATGGTGACATCTTTGTTGCTTTCTGTAGTCTCCTCTGTGATAAAGGCCCCCGTGGTGACATCTTTGATGGCTTCTGTAGTCCCCTCTGTGATAAAGGCCCCCGTGGTGACATCTTTGATGACTTCTGTAGCCCCCTCTGTGATAAAGGCCCCTGTGGTGACATTTTTGATGACTTCTGTAGTGACTTCTGTGGTATCAGCTTTAGGTTCAGTGGTAAATTCTGTAGTGCCTTCCGTTGTTGTAGGACCTGTAGGTACATGAATTACATTAATGGAAATATATAGACAAATATCATATAAGCAATTCTAGTGTAAATGTTCTTTAAGAGACTAGGCTCACATCTTTGATGCCTCATACAAAAGCAGTGTATTATGAGCTTGGCAAGAATTTATTTCTCTCCAGTATCACTAGGCCACTTAAAAGAAACTTGATTCTGATCATCACCAAAGAAGTATGTGATAATCGTTCACGGTACGTTGTCGAAGAAGATAAGTCCAACTAGCGTTTATGTATTAAAACCGTGAAAGTCATCATGGTTTTTACAATTCCTGAGACCATTAGGCTATGAACAATCTTGTTCCAAGCATGACCACTTTGATTCACTTCAGATTGTATTTTGATAACAAGATTTTCAACTTAGAAAGAAAAACTCAAACGACCTTTCTTCTGGCGAAGGAAGTAATGAGACCAAGTTCTCTTTTAATATTTTTTGTTTTGCTTTTGAGAGGCATGGCTCTTGTTAGTTACCTTTGCAGATACCTCCTATATGGATAACGAATCTATGATAATCCCCTGATGAAGTGAATCCATTCCTAGCCCACTGAAAGTCTGAAGGCCACATTACTTGTGTGGCAATTCTCAGAGCCTCAACGGCAAACTCTATACCCTCAGTGTCCATGCTAGGTGTGGTGAACTCGGCACAGGATCTCCCAGCCTCAGTCTTACACACCAGATATCCTTTAGAGTATTCCAATGTCACCAAGCCTTGAAAATAGCCAGTGCTTACTGTGACTACATGAGAGATATTTTCCACCATTCGCAGTCTCATAAAAGAGTGATTCTCAGAGTGATTCGCTGTGAAACGCAGCCGTAGATTGGTGTGAAATTTAAATGATGATTCGCTGTAGTTTGCTAGCATGTTGGTCAGTAGTTGTATTGAGTCAGTTGACATGAGTTCCCAGTACTGGACCTGCTCTGATCCTGATCTATACTGCCAGCCATTTCCAGTCCAATAAGATGGCAGTACTAGACTGACTCCAACATCACTTGGCCGATATTTACCCATAATTAGGGTAGGTTTACCACTTGGGAGACTGATACTTACGAATTCATGATCCTTGATGAAGCAGATATCTTCCATTTTAGTGTTCGGACCTAAATACGTTTTTGATATAGAAATACAATTGTTATGTAATTCTAATGTCTATTATATCCTATGGCTGATCAATAGTTTGGTGGAAAATAAACTGATCGATATGGGTTGGAGGCTTTGACAAGGCGAATTTATGTGGAAGTCATGTAGATGTTCCCGCAATTAAAATTCAAATCTTATTGCCAGGATGGGGCCTTGTGCACCTTATATGCAGGGTGAAATTACTGGTGCACCTTATAGGGTATTACTGAACTCAATGTGTATCTTATTATCCATACCTTATACATGGGTGGGCCTCGTATACAGAGCATTCCTATTTCAATGTACCACATAAGGTAAGCCAAGATACAGATACGTATTCATTATGGCTTATTAAGACAACTGGTCTGAGGAAGAGCTTTTTTCAAAATCGATCAAGCAACACAACATGAGCTCTAGCTCATGAGGATCTGTTATTCCCTACCTTGGCATTGTAGTGTACGTACATCCTCCGACCAATCCATCCCAGGCTGTGGGCATTCAAAAGAAAGTGATTTGGCTTGCCCCGTGTCAGTATGGAAATACAGGTCACTCGGACAAGTGTAGACTATGTGTGTTGCCTTCTGTTCACGATTGGTTTTGATGACGGAGGGTGCTGTTGAACACTTGTCATGATCTACATGTACCAAAACCAAAACTGCATTATGGTAGTTTTCTTTCATGCTTAAATTAGATCTATGTAGGTATTGTTGTATTTTGCACATTTGCTGTGGCAATTGATGATTAGAATGGGACAGGAAACCACTACTAAAGACAAACTGGAGTGGCTGCCTAGAACTATAGGGACCTTGATTCGTGACATAATCAAGGATAGTATAGGTTCCCTAGGATGTGTTACTGAAAGCATAGTCTACGGGAAGAGTGTAATAGGCCATCCCCCTCTACCCTCCCCCCTTAAAAGTAGGCTGCTTTGTGTGTTCAGTGCTGATTCTTATAGAGGATTAGGTGGTTTATGGAGCTGTGTTAAGCCTTTATCGGGTTGATACCAGATGATAAGAAGGAACCAACTGAACCAAAACATTCTGCTGAATCCAAAATGTATAGTTTTGATTCTCATAAATTGATCCAAATTTTTCTCAATCTGACAAGGACTGTGCCTGTACATCACTCTGCCTATATATCATACTGCCTATACTAGTCTACCTATCACTCATACTGCCTATCTCTTGAATTCAAAGCACCTTGAGTTTAGTAAGGCTATCACCAAAATGCATAAAGGCTAAAGCTGACTCCTCACCTTAACTAATCCTCTCTGTGCCTACTTTCCCTTAGTCTACCTATCCTCAATCTGCCAATCATTCCTTTTACCTATCCCTCATGGTGACTATCCCTCAGGCCCTCATGTCTAATCTATAGTGTTCATCTGAGCCCTAATGGTTCATAACAGTACATTCCTTATCTTGTCTACTATTTTAATTCTACCTACCTTAATAATGTCTATCATAAAGCCTACCTATCCCTCATTGTGCCTATCCCCCAGCCTGCATATCACTCATGCTTCCTTTACATATCCCTCAGCCTCTTGAATTACCATGCTTATCTTTATATGCAGGACCATGCTTATCATTATGCTAGCTTTCTATGCAACTTGCTTCACATCCCTCTTGATGTCTCTTCCTCTCTCCCTATCCCCCATGCTGCATATCACTCATGCTGTACCACTTGGCAAAAACATTTTTTTAAGGTTAAAAAAGTTCTCTCTAGGTTCCTAAACTGATCAATGTTTGATTTAAATGTCAAAATATCAAAACATGAACTAAAAAACGTTTTTTAATGTTACATCAAAAAGTTTTATATTAGGTCAAATCAAAAACAAACATCAAAACACATTTTATAAACATTAAACAGATGTTGAAAAAACAAACATCAGAAGATGTTTTATCATGTTGAAATGTACATATTTTCAACTTAAAAGTCAAACGTTTTCCTTTTTGCATATTTTTGTACCCAAACCTATTTCAAACATTTGAAAATGTTAAGGAAACATTTTTTGCCATATGGGATTTATCCCACTTAGACAAAAAAGATTTTCATGTGAAAAAAAATGTTCATTTCAGCATCTAAAGTTTTTTGTAAAAGTAGATAAACATGTACTCAAAAATTAAACATTTTTAAACCTCTACTTGGTTAGGTAGTGTAAGGGATCCCACTTTGCATAAAACGTTTTTTACCTTTAAAATAACATGTGTAGAGGCAAGGAGAAAGGGTGCTCCGTGCTAAAAGTCAACTTTAAAATTCAGATCACTAGCTTTACAGTGATATTTTGATAGTTTTGGAGGAATAGCTTGCTAAATATGGGTAGGTATGACCATTTCGAGAATGTCAATAAGCCCTATGTCTCCATGGTCATGAGATACAATTATAATTAGCATAATTTATGCTAATTAGCTAAATTATCATAAATTTTCATCCTTTTGCACATAACTTTTGATCTAGAAATAATATTTTCATTCTGTTTTCACCACAGTGGACCTTGTGAAACGTTCCTTCAAATAAGATCAGCGATTTTCTTATTTAGAACGAATATCATGTTTCCATGGCAACAGAAACCAACAAAAATGCCTATTTTGGCCCAAAAACATTCTTTTTAATGCCAAATATGGAACCTTTCCCCAAAAAATAGAACGTTTTATCAAAAATCTTTGAATTCTCCACATAAAGTAGCCTATAGCATTTTTAGGCATATTTTTCTTATTCTAGCACATAGTGGTGCCCCCCTTTGGCTAAAACAGGTACTAAATCCCGCAGGAACCCCCATTTCTGCTTGCTGGCTCACACATTTTTTATTTGGTTCCTAAGTTTGTCAAACATTTTTTCAATGTTGAAATAACTTCAAGACATGTACTAAAAAAAACATTTTTTGACATATTATAAAAACGTTTTTTTTTATAAATAATGTAACATAAAAACATTTATACAAACATTTTTTAACGTTGAAAACAAATTCTGAGAATCAAGATTGCAAATTTTGGATTTGGCAGGATTTTTTGGTGTAGGTGGTATCTTGTTTGCATTTAATATCAGTCTGATAAAGATTCCTTGCATCTCCATAAACCCCCTTATCTTACATAGGACTCAATCCTGAACATAAAAGGGACCCTACTTTTAAGGGGAGGGGGGTAGAGGGGGGTGGTCTGTACTATAGGACTCTATGAAGTAACACATCCTAGGGAGCCTATACTATCTTTGACATAATTCCAAGCACTATGGGAAGTTGCTATTGCTTAAAGAAATTAGAATATTCAATTTGCCCAAATAGGCATTAGCAGGATAAAAAGAAATCATTACATATCCCTTAAATAGCCTATAACCTACCTTGACGTATCTGACAGAGACCTGGATGGACCTCAGTGTAACAAGATCTCCTTGTCCACCCCTTTGTATTAGCTGTAGCACAGTGTCCAGAACCTTGGGGCGATTTGGCCCAGTTTGTCCACATTAGGTTGACTGGGTATTCTCTGTCCACCCATGTCCACATCCTTGTATCATTTGACCCATATTCGGGATGGCCCAGACCAATCCATAAGTCTGTTTTGCTGAAAAGTCATGTTTCAAGTGAATTTCTCATAGTGGAAAGCGCAGTTGTTATCATGGTAAACCTGAATCTGGCCATGGGAAATAGAGGTTGTAAAAACTAACAGCCAAATGATTATGAATGGGATATATGCTACATGCTAAGATAGCATTGTTAACTAGGTGGGTGTGGTAGTGTACATACCTGCGTCTTTTTCTACGATGTCTATAAAGGTTGTAAAAATGAACAAGAAATGATTGTGAATAGGATATATTGCATTCAATGAAGGAATTGAGAGCTAGGTGTGGTTTGTAGTGTTCCTACCTACACTGGTGTTTATGTGTGTGGTAGTATGCCTACATGGTCAGTACACTGGTGTCTAGGTGTGGGTGGTAGCGTACCTACATAGTCAGTACACTGGTGTCTAGGTGTGGGTGGTAGCGTACCTACATGGTCAGTACACTGGTGTCTAGGTGTGGGTGGTAGCGTACCTACATGGTCAGTACACTGGTGTCTAGGTGTGGGTGGTAGTGTAGCTACATGGTCAGTACACTGGTGTCTAGGTGTGGGTGGTAGCGTACCTACATGGTCAGTACACTGGTTTCTAGGTGTGGGTGGTAGCGTACCTACATGGTCAGTACACTGGTGTCTAGGTGTGGGTGGTAGCGTACCTACATGGTCAGTACACTGGTGTCTAGGTGTGGGTGGTAGCGTACCTACATGGTCAGTACACTGGTGTCTAGGTGTGGGTGGTAGCATACCTACATGGTCAGAACACTGGTGTCTAGGTGTGGGTGGTAGCGTACCAACATGGTCAGTACACTGGTGTCTAGGTGTGGGTGGTAGCGTACCTACATGGTCAGTACACTGGTGTCTAGGTGTGGGTGGTAAAGTACCTACATGGTCAGTACACTGGTGTCTAGGTGTGGGTGGTAGCGTACCTACATGGTCAGTACACTAGTGTCTAGGTGTGGGTGGTAGCGTACCTACATGGCCAGTACACTGGTGTCTAGGTGTGGGTGGTAGCGTACCTACATGGTCAGTACACTGGTGTCTAGGTGTGGGTGGTAATGTACATACATGGTCAGTACACTGGTGTCTAGGTGTGGGTTGTAATGTACCTACATGGTCAGTACACTGGTGTCTAGGTGTGGGTGGTAGTGTACCAGCATGGTCAGTACACTAGTGTCTAGGTGTGGGTGGTAATGTACCTACATGGTCAGTACACTGGTGTCTAGGTGTGGGTGGTAATGTACCTACATGGTCAGTACACTGGTGTCTAGGTGTGGGTGGTAATGTACCAGCATGGTCAGTACACTGGTGTCTAGGTGTGGGTGGTAGTGTACCAACATGGTCAGTACACTGGTGTCTAGGTGTGGGTGGTAGTGTACCAACATGGTCAGTACACTGGTGTCTAGGTGTGGGTGGTAGTGTACCAACATGGTCAGTACACTGGTGTCTAGGTGTGGGTGGTAGTGTACCAACATGGTCAGTACACTAGTGTCTAGGTGTGGGTGGTAGCGTACCTACATGGTCAGTACACTGGTGTCAAGGTGTGTGTGTGTGTGTGGTAGTATACCTACATGGCCAGTATCTGATACCTATGTATGCAGTAGTGTACCTACATGGTCAGTACACTGGTGTCTAGGTGTATCGTAGTGTACCTACCTAGTCAATATTGTAGGACCTATGTGTGTGCTGTAGTCTTCAGAGAGCAGCTCAGCGAGGGTCCCACCATGCACCTGACACTCCATCTGCGCTTGAATAAATGTTAGCTCTTCTGTTCGCCAGAAGTTGAAATCAGTAGGAGGGATAGCTGAAACATATGAGATTTCAATGCAATCATAATCAAAGTCTGGGCATTTCTCCTTAGCCTTTTAAGGACGACCTTTCATGTTTTGATGTCCAGCTAACTGTGCTACTCGTGAGTTATATCTTGGGTATTGTAGTGTATCCCACTCTTCTTGGAAAAAAAACACTGATTAATTGTAAAACTAGGAAAATGCACCACCTGCCTACCCCCATGGTAGGGGAAAGGAGAAAGGAAAAGAAACTAGGACCAATGCTACAAACTCATAAACAAATTATATGCCATAGCATTGTATAGGTTATGCTTACGTCGGCAAACATCTGCGTCCGTTAACATCCAGGTTGGTTTGAGGTAGTCTTCACCATGGCTGCTGATAGTGGTTACATTACAATACACTTTGTGTGAGGCCCTGTTGTCAGCAAAATTGTATCTAGGTGGACATAATACCTCCAAGAAACCTCCATGTCCAACGGTGTCCTGAGCTAGACTGTAAGTGTAGTCTCTTGGTAGGTCGGAGACTGGGCACTTAACCTCTGTTAGGAAAGACCATGACCATGTACATACGTCTAGCCACTATATAGAATGCAATAGTGAATGCTCTAGTGAAAGTACGATAGACGAAATAAGTGATTCATTTTTCATTCACTAATTCATTTGCTTTAGAATTGGATTGGAACTTCTTTTATTTACCCTGTAAGGCTTAGCGCCTGTTTTCCTTTTATACAGCTCATGGAGTAGAATACCCTTAAATACTATTTTCCATTTACATCTACTGCCTCTCTAGATTACACCTTTGATGATTTAAGCCTGGGGGTTATCTCACATAGTAATGTGACAGCTATAAATAGCAATTCTGACTGCGACCTATGAGATCATATAGATTAGGGCTTGATGGGATTTCCTATTTAAATAACTCACTTCTTGAGAAGCATTGCTTGTATAATGCAGTTTTTCTTACTTACTTGTGTCTCCTTTACTCATTATGATACTCACCCTGGCATGTTATATTGTGTGTGTCAGATTCCCAATTGTTGATTCCACATCTGCAGGCCACATCTACTGAGCGCCGTACATTAGTCATTGCTGTAGACTCCCCCTGACATGTATATCTTATATGTAAAGGCAGTGAGGAATTCCCCTTCACTGTGCCAGTGATGTCAGGGGCTAAGGCACATATGTTATCTGTAGAAGGCAGTTGAAGCAGGCATGAATTATGGGGGAAATATTTGAACTAGGAATACTTTCTCAAGTTTATCTGAGTGCATCAATACATAAGGCCCATCGTATGTGTATCGGGTTTGTAACAGGAATAGCAACTGTGAACATTCGAGAAGATTTGAGGGAATGCTTCAAATGACATTATTTTCCTTGATAAGGCTAAATATCATTAATCTATTGAGAACTGCCCTCCTGGTATATTGTATTGAAATAGCCTCTTGTGTTGTCTACACAATTAAATAATGGTTCAAATTGAAATTTATTTTATGCATACTCAGAATTACACATACCAGCTTCAATTTCGCAGATCGGCAGGGTTTCCCATTTCTTGTCCCAGTCGTACCACATTCGGTCAGTTCCATTAATGGTGAGCCGCCTGTTACGTAGGTTATCGGAAGGTGTGGTATCAGTATAAGCCATGAATGCCATCTCCATGCCTTCTGAGTGGGTCCATCTCAATGTGCCTGTTGTAGCTGAATATGTACCACCTAACCACCCCTTGCCTTTTGTGGTATTTCTGGATTGTGGAGGAAATAATATTCCTATTAGCTGGCGCTAGACTCTAAGTCTTAGCTGAAATACCTTTAAAATAACTTATTCGTCAGTCACAAGTGCTGCAAAGTGACCTAGGAATCATGTAGCCTCTCAAGAACTGGATTGTCGTTCACACATACAAGTGCTCCCACTTACCTCACCCAATCACCAGGCTATAGATTTATCATAAGCCCTCAAGCTGGCACCCCACTATGCATCCAAGAAAAACAATATGGGGGTCATTAATTGTCTTTATACCACGATTCTGGCACTTCCTGTGCTGATATGTGCATATCAGCCGTGCATTATACAGCATATACCACCCATGTGCATTTTTGAAATTTTTGGTATATACTTTTTCGGGGCCAATTTGGACTTGGAAATTTTTGGGAAATTATGGCAGCTATACAAAGTTAATCTAGCCATTTTTCCATTGTGAAAAATCATCCAAAATCGTAGGAGAATTGAACCCCGGCTGCAGTGCTGGTTGGCGAGGACGTTAGCCATAGCGCCACACTGAACGGGGAGGAAGTCAAAGCAAAGGTTGAACTGTACTAACCTGATAGTGAAAGGTCCGTGTGTCCACTCAGTTTTTGTATCAAATCCAACCATGACATGTCGAGATATTAAAAAGAATACATCCTTAGATAGTCTACATGATCCCTCCATGCCAAATGAGTCCATAATATTAACAATAAAGAAGAATCCATTGATTTTTCTATCGTGTGCGAGTCGCATTCCGCCATTCCCACCTGCCTCCTTGTCCGACGAAACTATGTCAGTGGCCCGGATGTAGATATAGGTCATTTTCTTGTCATACGAGGCAGACACAGACAATTTCGGACCGGTTTGAAAATTCAATGGATTCTTCTTCATTTTGAACATATTGGACATAATAAGTATGGAGGGATCATCTAGAATGTCTAAGGATGTGTATGTTTTAATATGGGGACTTGTCATGGTTGGATTCCATAAGAAAAGTGTGTGTAAACACAGCGGTACCTCTCCCGGCAAGGAACAAAAACAATGGCTTCGCACAGAGCAACCCGGGCCATATCGCTTGCACTTACAAAATGTCTTCTCGTGGCTATATTCTATAGATATCAGGTGAGAAATTAATACAAAATGGAGGAAATGGTGGCATAAACGCAATAGATCATGGATATCGGGGCCCACGGGCTGTACATTCTGTATATACCCTCGCCCCTGCACTGCTCGGCTATATACAGAATGTACAGCCCTAGGGCCCCGATATCCATGATCTATTAGCTTAATATCATGTCAGCGTAATTGATATTGCTTTTCCGAGAGGTAAATATTGACCTTGCTGTCCCCTAACCCCAAACCTGAGAAGTTCACTGATCCTGGAGTTTTCAGCCTCATCCAAGACTTTAGCCAGCTGTCCACTTAGTCCATTGCAGTACGCCTTAGCCTCCTTGTATTTCATACTCGAAAGTCCAACCCAGAAACACCAGTCCGAGGCATTCCTCACTTAATAAAATAAACGAAATGATTATGAGCAGTTGTTTACACAAGGGACAGAATGTGCGTCTACTTAAGGCATGTTGACGTCTTAAGGCTATTAACCTAATCTACGTTAGCACAAAAGGCCCACCGGCAATGGACTACATGAAACCTCCTCCTTCATTTTATGGACATTTAGTTTCTCAAGCTGTTAAACTAGATAGGATGAACTTTCCTCGTCCATCTAAAACAAATCTCTCACTCACTCTCTCGTTCTCTCCCTCTTCTGTACACTCTGTTCTTTGGTGCCTATATGCATACTCACGGACACATAACTTTATATGTTGAACTGTGTAAAAAGTAGTTTTCCCTCCTTGAATATAGCCTCAGCATTCGAATGTCATTACCATTACTCACTCACCTAGTGGGGTGCATCTTTGAGTAATCCTCACAGGCTCACAGGAGCAGTTAACAGTGAGACTCACAGTCTCATTCTCCATGGCATATCCAGGTATACAGGTGAAGGTCACCCTCTGATTCTTTACATTGACTACCTTCACTGCACCTTCCATGTCCGGGATGTCCCAGCAGCGGATCACTATTTAGAAATACATGGTGACAGTGCCGTAAGACATCAAGGTGAAGCAATTGCCACATATACCCTGACCTTGGGAAAATGCTATAAGCTGCACATGAGGCATGAAAAGTTTGTCTTCCTTTACTTTAGTATGAATTGTGTATAAGCCATATAGAGATGGCCTTGAGTTTTCTATCATCTGTTCTTTAACAAGATCTGTCTATAAGGCTGTACCACTGGTCCTAACACAATGTGAGTCTTTAATGAAAAGACTTCTATAATGCCAGCACTGAGAAAATATTCTTACTCACATGAGTCTAGATCCAGGCTCAGGCAATGTCGCCAAAATGAGTATTGCTTGAGACTCAGCCTGATCCTTGGATGATACTCAGGCAAAGCCAGAGTATTTTCCCAGAATCAGCCTCAGGATCTGCCTGAGTAACATCCAAGGATCAGGCTGAGTCTCAAACAATACTCATTTTGGCGACATTGCCTGAGTCTAGATCTAGACTCATGTGAGTAAGAATATTTTCTCAGTGAGGGGCTTATTTCAATACCCCTGACGACAACATAGTGGCTACATTGATTCCATGAAGCCTATGTCGTCTTTGTAGATATTGAAACAAGACCCTGGAATATAAAATTATGCCACACTCACACATCTATGTGTACGCTGCACACCAACTTTGTCATACGCCGCACATAGACATGAAAGTATCAGTTTTGTTATTGTGTTATGGTCTGGAAATCACACCTATACGCGACCCCTGCCTCCCACCAGATCGCACCTGACCATTGAAATGGTCTGGAATTTTACAAGGGGTTTACAATAGATTATAAAGAACTTGAAGGTAGAATATTGTTGTAGTCGCGCACTTATCTAAGGTCCCAGTACTTATGACATGGTAAGCCTTTTTCAACAAGTATCTTGGTTACAATATAATGTACATACCTTTTGGTTGCATACAGAGTGAATTCTGTGCAATATTAGCCCAATGCCATATCATCTCTCCTCCTACACTCTTTCCAGTTAGGTATAATGGAGTGTTTTCACCGACCGATGGAGACTGAGAAAGCTCCACATGTGGAAAATTGAAGCTATTACCATCCGTTAACCATACACCAGTGTTACCATTCTCTAACTCTCCACCAAAGAAATATGTCTCTGATTGCCACTTCCCATTAAGGATATAGATCTTTGTTGACCTGTAACAAAACGGTTATTAATTAGTGAATCGGGTCACTAAAGTGGCCGAGGTGTACCCCATCAGATAGCACACACAATCCCACACAGAAATCTAACTATACTATTATAAGAAATAACTGAAAGATGAAACAAAAGGGAAAGGAAAATGTCTCTGGAGGGCCTTTTGAAAGTGCACACAGTGGTCTGGAAGGATTACTACTTTAGTCCCTTCTGAAACCCCCTATTGGAGTAATTAGTGATAGTAACAGTATTATCCAGTGAGGATAGAGCATGCTTGCTGGTTCACCCTGAGTGGTCTTAATCATACAGCCCTAGGAAACCCCTCGATATACTTACAGAAAATTCTGAATTCTCTTCACATAATCCTTACTGTACACCTCCATGGGTACAGCATCCTGTATTGTACTGCAGTTTGGCCTTGTAAACGGCCCAGGTACTGACTCCAAGCAATACATTGAATTCCTTACAGTATTGCTCACTGCAATGGTGAAAATAAAGCAACATTGAAATGTTTTTGACTTTCCATTTCGCAGTTCATTTAGCCTTTAGTTTCAATGAAGATGAATTGGAGAGTCAACGGTATACCCTGCAGAAATTCTACCGAAAAACAACCTATTTAAAAAGGACATTCAGAGCTGGTATCAGCCATCATGATCATACGTAGAGTTTGAGTTTTTGGTCAGTGGATCCAATTGTATTCTACCAATACTCGCTGAATGTCTTCATAGTATACAGCAATACAACTCAATATAGCTTTTTCAACCAAGTGGCGGATTTAGAGGGGGCGCGGGGGCGCGCACCCCGCTTTTACCCAGTACCAAAGAGTTTATTATATATTTTGGACCCCAAAATTTGGTCAAAAATAGGGAGTGCGCCCCCTCCCTTAGGGCCACGCCCCCTCCTTTTCCAAATCCTGGATCCGCCACTTCACTGCAACAATAAGTATAGCTCTTAAAAGCTTTCACCAAAAGTCCTTGAGTAAAATGTAACAGACCTCTATTATTCACATTAGACTATAAAAATCATCAAATGAAATGTCATTCACAGTTTAGATCTAACAATGGATAGTGCAGCATTAAGAGTAAGTTCAAAATCAATGAAATGTGATAAAATCAAAGAGTACTACTTTAATAATGCATCAATTTGATGATAGAGTAGATAATTAAGAAACATTTCTTTATTCAATTTACCCATGCAATAGTTGTGTCCTAATACATTGTTCCATGAGCCGAAGAAATCACAGTTAATGGCCTTCTTTGTCCGTCCATCCGGAAAACGCATTCCTGGTTGACAACTGTATGTGACATTCTCTGTCCCAACCCTCCTGATTACATTTTCCAATGGTGCAGGTGACAACTGGCACACCCCGGCTTTGGTATTTGAACCAATAAAGGATTAAGTGTCTATGACATGAGAATTATTGACGAATACCCTCTAGGTGAGAATGCTCATTCCTTGTACAGTTGTGTGTATGCAGCGATACACAGTACAATTAACTGATGACAGAGGGTCTTATATGGAAACACGGGAAAACGAGGATGATATGTGCTGCAAAAGGGTTTTCAGTTGTTCTGGAGGCTGTTGCGAAAAGATTTGGAAACACTTCTGTCGGAGGCACTATTCCCAAGATGGAACTGACTAACCTTAAGGAATCATTACACTGTTGGGTTACCAAAAGATAATTGGTCATAAAAGTGATTTAGGAGTGGTCAGGAATCAGTGAATGCTTCCCAATTGAGAATCATTCCCAGACTAGTTGCTTCCTCTAATTCTCTGGCCTATCTATTATGGGAAGTGTTCAGGAAGTCATTTCTCAAACGCTAAGTTTTGGGCGCCCCCAAATCGTACCAGCCTGGGCAGGATCTGAAGGGAATTCTTTATTGGTCAGGGTCAAACACTACGACTGGTACAGATAGAGAGGGAAAATCCATGCATCTGAATAGCCAATAGGTAATTAGGGTTCACCCACTGCACCCACTACGATTGGACTGGATCATAAGGGGTGAGCAATTTGTAGTGGGCAGACTGAATTCATAGCGTTTGAGAAATACCTAGCTGGGGGAACTAATCATGGAATCAGTTCCCCCAGCTTTTCACAATGCAGTCTAATTCAGAGGAGTCAATCCATCACGGTATGACCCACAGTATAAGGTGGGAATTGGTCTCTCTGAGTGGATAATTGAGGGGGAACTGGAATGTGCGTTAGCTACAGTGAGAATCGAATTCCCAATCTTTTAGCAACAACCTCCAGGGCCCTATCATGTAGGCCTCTAAGATAGTAGATTTTCAGCTGGGCCGCTGCTTCTCTGGGGACTGTAAATCAGACTAATTTATTCTAACACCCTCTATATTTTCGTACATTTCGGACGGGATTCTATGGAAGGCATAATATTGACTGTTTGTTAGATAAACCTCTGATCAAATGGGTTTGGCCCATAAAAATAGAT
This sequence comes from Acholoe squamosa, assembly GCA_949317995.1. Classification (NCBI taxonomy): domain Eukaryota; kingdom Metazoa; phylum Annelida; class Polychaeta; order Phyllodocida; family Polynoidae; genus Acholoe; species Acholoe squamosa. Next base: position 102,364,512 of record OX439035.1, on the reverse strand, counting down.
AAGAAAAGGGCCACATACTTTTGAATTTCCTCTAAACCTTGGTCGCAGATCCATACTTCATATCATCACAATATGAAACAGAATGATTGTTGCGGGAGAAGGCAACAATAAAGAACCACTAGATTATATTGCACATCCAAAATAATGAAAGGAAGGAGAAATACTCACGTTTGTAAACCTCACAAATGGGATTCCGTTTGTAACTTTGGGGTAGGATGGTTGTCAAATTGTCGGGTGCCATGCCTACATAAACATGTCCTCTTACGGTATTTAGAACCCATCCACCACTGGAAATGTTGATAGGGTTGAGATTATCATTTCTTACCTGCTTGACTATATACCTGCAAGACAGATCTTTAAACATTCACTTCTACAAGGCCTTTATCACCTTTGGTGATTTCTAAGCTACTTGGATCTAATCATTGATTGTGTAGGGGTTCGTTCCCCCGTCGGGTGTGCAGAACCTTCAGAGGGACTGTTCACTTGGTTGTGTCACTCCCCCTATGTATACCATACCGATCCAGGGTAGTTGGAAGGTGGAAATGTCAGTGGGGCCATGTTGGTCCCAGGGTATGTCAGGCCAGGGGATGTAGCTCAGCGGTAGAGCACTCGACTTGCAAGCGAGAGACCCGGGTTCGAATCCCGGTGTCTCCAGAGACGTTTTCACTGACCACTACAGTGGTGGAGACACCGAGTGGTCCTGCCTCGCAAGGGGGACCTTTAGAGAGCTCGGTACCTGGGCCGGTATGGTATAGACAAGCGCTTCAACTTGCTAGTGCTGAGGGACTTGGAAACAGATGGGCTGTGTGTGACTCAGTACTGGTACCATTCAGACTGGACTGGAGGACCGGTTCTGGCGGGATACGGTTGAAGCTGGTTGGGAGGAGTGTAGGGGTTCGTTCCCCCGTCGGGTGCGCAGAGCCTTCAGAGGGACTGTTCACTTGGTTGTGTCACTCCCCCTATGTATACCATACCGATCCAGGGTAGTTGGAAGGTGGAAATGTCAGTGGGGCCATGTTGGTGACAGGGTATGTCAGGCCAGGGGATGTAGCTCAGCGGTAGAGCACTCGACTTGCAAGCAAGAGACCCAGGTTCGAATCCCGGTGTCTCCAGAGACGTTTTAACTGACCACTACAATTGCATTTTAGGGATTGGTTACTTTAAAAAAAGGGAGAGATGGTGGGCTGCATATGGGGACACTTGAAGCTTCCAATTAAATTCCTGGATTTTTTCCCTTGACCTTAACTGAAGTTTAGATATGATGGCATACTTACATCATGCTTTCATCGAGTTCAGCAAAGAGGTTAAGTTGTCCATATGAGTTGCAGTATTCATCGGCTTTAGCATACGACAGTCGACGATTAATTCTAAAATTGACCATTGCTGATCCTAACTCTGGAGGCACTGGAGGCGAATTGAAACATTACCATGAATATTATACATGCTTACGTTGCAAGAAAGAATTCAAAATGATCAAATCTTATTCTTTTTGAATGTAATATATGATGATTAGACTTGAACGAATGCCTTTTGGGGCTGATAGAGCACAACGCGAAGCGGAGTGCTCTTATCAAGCCCCTAAAATGCATTCATTGAAATGTACTATAGCCTTTTTCATTTTGTGCCCAATGGATACAACTGGCAAATAAGGCTTATGTATGTGCATCGAGGAAAAGGGCTGGCCACACATCAATTGCCTGCTGGACACAACATCGCTTTCCCTCTGTGCCCGATTGGTGGATTCAAAACTAATTTGTTGACCCCCCATACTATAGGCCTATATGAAGAACCAATAAAGATTGTAAGTGTGACTTGTGCTATCATGGGCAGGTACCCTATCCCAAGTTGGGTCTGTGTATGTGTTATTCACATACTAAGGAGAGGGTAAGACAGTCAAGGCCCTGTGTCGCCCTCTGGCTAAATGTACTATAGCCATTGATGGCAGAGGTTAGGGGACTTTGCCAAAGCCCCCCTCACCTCTGTCACGAATAGCTAAAGCTATAATGTATCCATAGGAAATAGTACAATGTGTATCTGACAGAGGACAGCACAGGGTCTTGAGTGTCTTACCATCTCCTTAGTATATGGCCCGGGTATATGGGTAAGACATTTTATAATGCAGACTCAACATATGGTAACTAGTATATATACATACCCATACTATGCTTTTTACTTACCCACACACTGTGGCCTTAATGCCTCTAGAGTGAGTTCCCTTGTTTCCCTCATGTTCTCACAGACCTTTTCGGCTGTGACCATAGTACCACGTCGACCAGTAGTTGATGATATAGTTCCTATGTCACAATTGTATGTCACATGTTCCAGCCCCTCATCTACCCTCCTGGTGGCATTAAGTGTGTCCTTGGAGGCTAACAAGACGTCCCCTGAGGGCATTAATTAAACCTCAATAAAGCCCTGTTGGTTATCAGACTATTTTATTAGAGAAAAATAACATTGAATCTAATTTGAAAGACAGTCATAAGTCCAAAGTGTTGTTGCCGTCGTTTTAATCGCCTTGGATCGCCATATCACTTTCACGGAATAAAATAGTTCTAAATATGTCAACCTAATTATATGAAATAGATACAGAGGTGCACTTAAGTGCAATATATTTCCCAACTCAATTTTACTTTCACCAAGTGGAGACGAGTTAAATAATTATGAGATGGGAACTTTCTTTGTGAACCTCAGTATGTATATGATCATACCTCTTGGTATTTGGCAGATATAGGGCATAAACCTATTGCAAGACGTGGTTCGCCAATCACGTTTATGGTCCTGGTAAACGCATTCGCTTGGTTGAGGATAACCCTGCACCCAGTTATTCCATGAAACTGGATAACCACTGTCCAACATAACAGTGGAGCCCATGTTCATATCAACACCAAGACCAATCCAGCCCTCCCTGGAGATAGATGTAGATGTAGACCTTAGGGTAGATTAACCTAAAGACGACCACATACCTAGAGTCGACCACCTGTCAGCTTGTTTTTCTCACTTTCATATGTACTGCATTGGTCTTAAATCCTAATATTATTGAAATAAAGGTGTTATAGTACCCCATAGAATGATGTCCTGGAATATATGAAGTAATTGTCATTGCATGATAATACACTAAAGTTCCCATGTTTGAATGGTTTTTACCATGACCAGCTGGTCATTTCATTAGAATTCTCCAACTTTGGTTTGATAATTTGAAGATGACATAAGTGCTCACATATACAACATTTTGCCTCTAGGCATAGATAAATATCTTTGCTAAATGATAGCATAAGGAAAAGTGCAGAAATGTTAAATACTTTCTGTATAGGACTTGTTTCCTAGAACATACCAATTTCACCTTGAGATGACCACAATTTCACCTTGAGCAGACCACCCCTTACTGAGTTATTTATGCATTTCATTTAATAGGTACCATTTATAATATAGCATTACATCCAAAGATTCATATTTAGAAAAGTTTGGATACAAAATTTCCCTGGATGATGTCCTAATACACACATTTCAACCTTTATTGGAATCCTGCTACTAGTAGTATGTAGAGTAAGTTTGTGATACTGAGAGCATGATAATAAAATCAAGAGCTGGGTTATTATAGTACATATTTCAAATTGATTAAAGCACAGTTAAAACAAAGCTTTTTTAATGCAGGGTTAGCATTATCACCTTTGTTTTGATGAGATTTACAATATCAATGGGCATGCCATTGTTCCAATTTTCATTTTATTTTAGCCACTCTAAATCATATATTTTCCTTACGGTGCAGTATCTTTAATGATGCCATTTTATTTCATATATATTTAAGGAACTTGTTAAATCTTTAATTTGGTGTTTTAATCAAAAGGGTTTATCAAAAGGGTGGATATTAAGTGGTTGTCTCTAGGTGCAAAGTGGTCGTCTCAAGGTGAAATTGAACTAAATGGAATGTTTGTAGTAAGGGTGATAAACTAGAAATAAAATATATAAATGGATTTTCAAAATATAACAGGTACAAAAGCCAAACAATTATCTTTCATTCAGTGTATTTTGGAAGTCTGAAGACCCAAAACTTCCAGAGATATTAGCAACTGCAAATACCTGATTGAAAACCTGCACAGGAACGGTCATCTTTAGGTTAATCTACCCCATTTCTTATTCTGGATCGTGAAGTGTCTATATTGAATGAAGTGCTACACAACTCATATATATTAAATTTAGGAGTCACAAACAGAGTTTGATACACATGCATGTCTGTGCATATATTGCTTGAAAGTCTTTGATAGTATTATGTGCAATTTGAGGAATGGACCCTACACAGAAAGCCCCCTGCTTATTCATTGACTCAAATGAAAAAAAAGAGAGGACATAGATATCTTCAAATGCAAAAACAATGCCATATGTTGAATCCTAGTACAAAAAATATGGTTTTGAAATGTTTGTGAAGTTGGATATTGGCTTCATTAGAAGGGTGTAGGTGGTTTTTTTCTATGGCTTTCGTTATTTTGGTAATTTTCCTCAAGAATACCTCAAAGATATCTGCAGTGGTATCCCTTTTAATCTATGTCTGTAAAATTGCAAATCAGTGATACACAGGGTTTCCATCAGAATGCGTTAATGCATTTATCCAAGTAATGAGAGTTTTGCCAGGCAGCTTTATCAACTGCTCTGGATAATTTGCCTACATTATTTTACACTTCTTTCTGTTTAATTCTATCAATAATCATCTTTAAGATATCTTACGATTTCGTCATAGCCTTTGATATGTTTAGTGAGGTGGGCTGGGCTAGCTGTGCTCCTGGGAAGAAATTCCTGCACCTCTCACCAGCTTCAACTCCAGTACTGTAATTAGTACTACTCCAATAGCAGAACATGCCAGGGTGGGGCTCTGAAAGGAAACTCATAGTATAAGGGAGTGGTCATTTTATATCAACAGGTGTGCGGGCGGGGGGCGTGGCTCAGACTCCTCTGACACAGACTCTTCATGTTAACAATTTATCTGCCTATGTTGACAGCCTATCACTCTAAGGGCGTCAGATAACCATCTAAAGTTTGTCAAGATGAAGAGTTTATGTCAGAGCTGACAAGGTAAATCTTACAGGTTTTGACTCGCTTATTTTATGAATTGATTATAGAAGACCCTAGCGACTCTATGTGTTTTTGTGATACACATACACGATACGTGTTCTTATAACAGGGTTGACCTTAGGTGTGTCAAGTTCGGGGTAACCGAACCTGGGCCGTCTGATCTTTAACGTACCTTGCCTGACTAAACCTATTGTATGAATTTTCAGGAAATATGGAAAGTAAAATTGTTTAGGGTGGAGGGGAACCTAAAACTAGTTATCCTATCCATCATGTATATTTGGGTCGACAATCTGGCTGATATACTTGGCTATCTGATAAATACAAAAGCTATTCACCTTGACACTGCAGTGACAATACAAGATCTATTGTGTCAGTTTTGCAGCTGCATGTGATGGTGTGTGTTTTCTGACCAGATTGAAACAGTAGTCCAGGATTGCATTCATATGTTACTTTTGTTTTATACTCCCGGCGAACTGCGTTTTCCACATCAGGCAAAGTTCCACATGAGTTTTCTGTTAAGTATGAAAATTGGATGACATGAAGTCGAACAGTGGAAGTACTTAATCATCTCAGAAATAATCATGAAGCCATCTTCTGTTTCTGAAAGGTTTGTTTCTAAATGCACGAAGAGATAATGTCATCAGATTTTATGAATCGCCCTCCAGTGTTAGTATCACTTTCAAACCTACCTTCGGATACTTCACAAAGGGTCTTGGCGTAGGTCACCTCACCATAAGTTGATATCATCTCAGTGCTTTGGTCACCAAAATTGTAGTAGAATTCTCTGACTAGAGACTGTTTGGCTACACCATTACATTTTGCTCCAGTCGTCCAGTAGAATTCCCCATCCACATTGTTGTTGCTACATCCTATCCATGCAGCAGTGGGGTTCCCAGCACTGGAAACAAAGAAAATTGAAAAAATTAGCACTTTGGCGGCTCAGGTTTGCACCGTAGTGTTGTTATGTTTTCATCCCTCACATATATTGTGGCCTCATAATGACTACCCAAAATTATGGTGTTCACAGTAGATGTTTCAAAGGTATGGTTTAAAGGACATGGTTTTCTCATGTACACGAGGGTAGCAGAACTGCACCGGATGCATACTTACATAGATAATTTCTGTTCTACTCTGAGCTTATTTTCATTTGTTATAACAGCCTCCCGCCATCCCTTGCCACAGCCTCTTTCAGAAAATGTGGTTTCCTGTTCTGATAAGGATAAGCACATGGCTCCTGTCTCTTTTTCTGTCATCAAAAGGAAATCAATAAAATAATCAATGAATAAGGGAATTATTGGTACTGCTTAAAAAGAGGACTGGTGTCATAAAAAGTGTTGCATCAGACTAACTTACGTATGATAATCATGTGACAAGCACTGGAAAAGGGGGCCTTATTTTACCCTGTACCAAGACTCCTTTTCACAGATCGCACCCTATGTTGCATAGTGGACCCAGAGCTAAATGTTATGGACAAGCTGATGGGGAATAATGTGCACCATCAATCGAGAGCTAATCGATTTTTTTGAGGGGGTGGACTTGTCAGAATGATGCCTGAAATAGGATTGCAAATTCTCTTTCACTTTCAGCTTGAATTAACCTTTCAGTCTCGGTCATTGAGGGTATCCAAAAAACTAAACTAAGACTAAACTAAGACAGAGAGTTCCGTAATACGGAGCCCCTAATAGGACATACCAAAAGTAATTTTTTCACCAGAAAAAATATTCTTGCGGGTACTGAACAATTCTTGCGGGTGCAGAAACAATTCTTGCGGGTACTGAACAATTCTTGCGGGTACAGAAATAATTCTTGCGGGTACAGAAATAGTTCTTGCGGGTACTGAACAATTCTTGCGGGTACAGAAATAATTCTTGTGAGTACTGAACTATTCTTGCGGGTACAGAAACAATTCTTGCGGGTACTGAACAATTCTTGCAGATACTAAACAGTTCTTGCAGGTACAGGGATATTCTTGCGGGTACAGGGACATTCTAACATATACAGTACTATTTTCTAGATGAATAAAAAGAATACCCGCAGGCTAAGTCTCTGCATTAGGCAATTACGGAGCCCCTAATAGGACATACCAAAAATAAAATTTCCACAGAAAAAAAAATCTGAGCAATTCTTGCGGAAACTGAACAATTCTTGCGGATACTGAACAATTCTTGCGGACACTAAACTGTTCTTGTGGAAACTGAATGATGATAAACTCCTCAAGCCCCAACATGAATGTTTCTGTACCTGCAAGAATCGTTTCCTGTACTTGCAGGAATCCTCCTGTACCAGCAGGAATCCCCCAGTACCCGCAGGAATCCCCCAGTACCCGCAGGAATCCCCCAGTACCCGCAGGAATATTTTTTGCATGAAATTTTTTTTTGTATGTCCTATTAGGGGCTCTGTACTATTACGAGAACCACCTCTTTAGAATACTTACCTTCACATGAATAGGTCTCACTATTTCCTTCATTTAACCATTCACAAGTACAGGAGACAGTCTTTTTGTATTCTCCACTGGGAAAGACGTAGCCTTCGTCACAGATGTACGTCGCTGACTTAGTGTCATACTTGACGGTGACGTGGCTACCCTTACGAGCCAACCCCTTGTCCTTGCATAGCGATTCTAGTGAGATTTTTAAGAATCTGACAGTGAATTAACCCGAGTTCAGACTCTATTTTCTCTTTATTATATGACTAGGCTATATTACCGTGATCCAGTTCAAACATGTTAGAACTTAAAACTAGAGATTTTCTGGTCTTTGAAATAGGCCTAAAATGGGTAAAGGTAGAATAGGATATTCGCCGTAGATGGAAATAGCTTCACTTCTTAAATGAATTGTTTACATGTCGGTTTATTAGAAATTGACTCTTCACTTCATCGCTTATATCATATGTAGTAGATAATCATACAAGGAGTTGGTCACTTTATTCAATATATTATTCACACCTATATGACAACCTGTTGTGTTATGCTGGCTACACTGACTAAACAACGTGTATATCTTACATAAGTTTCACATATCTAACTGACATAATCCCAGACACACACACCGAGGAACACTGGAAAGCTTCCCACCCATCATCCCAATACTCATGATTAAAGCTGCTACAAGACGTGAAATGTAAAGAATTTTCGTTTTGAGTATAACTACAATCAGCCCAGTTGCTTGTATGTACTGTTTACATCTCAGGCGATTATGCAAGTCTTAACCATTCTTATTTCAAAGAAATAGATGTCTAGAAATAAAATGCTGGAAGCATTTTATCTTTTTTGACAAGAACTTAATTGCATCAGCTCAGTAATGCCACCTGTGGTTAGGAAACTAGGCTGTTGTGTTCTATTGCAATTACTCCCTCCCAAAGGAAGCCTGCATGGTTGCAGACTGCTCAGTGCTGCCATGTGGAGACTTTGCTTTCAACTAATTAACCATTGCAGTGTACCTTCCCGCCAATTTAGTGTGCACAGCTGAACATTGAATGTTTCACTGTATGTATTAACACCCACCCCTTACTAGATTAAATACCGTGAAATAAATTGGAAAGTGATGTACATCCTTCTGAGATAGAAGTAAGAAGAACACGACCACATCTTGTTGCAACTTTTATATACATGTACAATATAGGCCTTTCATGATTAGATATCTTAACTGCGCTCTTAATATTGTAATAATATTTTAAAAGCCATTACTCTCATCGCCTTTTTCTTGACATACTTATACATACCCGTTGTTATCTCGCATACGGCATACTCTGACTGGTCACAGGCAGCATCCACTGGTACAATCAGTCCTGGCATAACCATCCTAGCCTGTGTACATAACACGTTGTCACTGCTGGCTGTGTATCCAGGTGGTATCATGGTCTGGTTCCTATGAGGATACCTTACTCCAGTGTTTTCCGCGAGCATCCCCATCCAGACTTTTGAACGTGACCCTAATGCTGAGCTTAAGGCACTGGGTAAAGTATGTAATTGTATGCAATATCCAATGTTCACAAGGCATGGATAGAAAAGTCTATCTATATGTTGACAGGATGACAGAGGGCCATGATGAAAATCGAGGTTGTCATAGTTATACAATTAGCCCACTGAGCCTACAAAGCCTACAACATGTAGAAGGCAGTACTTAGCCCATTGGATAGGTGTAATGTCATCAAGTGTCTCTTGCCGCCAGTAACAAAGTTTTAATGCAACCTTACAAAGTTTTAGTGATCACAGTATCTAGTTAAAGTATGGGACACCTAAGGCTTTAAAGCAAGGATGTACTCACCTTAGTTCATATTCAGAAGCAATTGTTGCGAGATTCCCCTCTGCATCTTGACACATCTCCTCGGCCTTTCTATACGTGAATCGTTTGTTCAAAGCGTCTTTTGGTGTGAAAAAGCATATGTCTTCTTCCTGTCTTCCTATTAGATGTGGAAATTAAATCTTATATTTCACTGCTGGTAAATAGAGTAATAAAATATTGATGATAAGGTCTACATAGCAAAAGTAAGCCTCCAATGTATTTGCTGCATACGCTCAGGAAACTGTATACTAGTAGCTTATAGGGTCACCTGGATGTTAATTCAAAAGGTCCTGGGATTTCTACCCCTGCTATCTTAGCGTAGGCACATATCATAAGACCTAGCCAGTCTACCCTATCTAATGCAGTGGTTGCAGGCCAGTCAGGCACAGCAAGTCCTGAGATCCCTTCACTTTTCCTTTTCCAGCCATAAGATTACTGCAATCTTAGTGAAATAATTGCATAGTGGTTTCACCTGAGTACAAGAGCATTCACAGAGAACACTCCTGCTCCCAAGAGTGAATGTCCCTGCTGTATATATATAGAGGGGAGGGAGGACATTTTCTGAGAGTCCTTGAGGGCTTTTCATGCTACTCAGGCATGAAGTGCTCTTGAATACTGGTCTAGGTCAACTGCACCCTATACTCTATACGTAGCTCACATAGAGAAGGGGAACACTGGTGTAATCACTCTTGTGTTTCCACTGCTATTCTTTCACTATGGGCCTCTTGCCCCTGTCCACAGTGTGTTCTACTTGAAATGGTGTAGGAGCGCTGAGGCTAAGATCACTGCGATCTTAGTGCTGGCTGTGAAAAGGCAAGACAGTCTAATCTTAAGATTGTTTAATTGGATAAGGCAGAATAATTCCTAAGATCGCTGAGGTAGCAATCCTAGGACCTTTTGAATTAACCTCCAGGTTCCTTTAAGTCTCAAGTGTACTGGAAAGCTGTTGATTGATTAAGCCATATAAATCCTACGTAGGATCGGAACAATCGGGGTCCAGTGGACTTCGATGGTGGCCTACATAGAAAAAAAAACAAGTTAAAAATTGTAAATTCGGCAATATCCTCAACTTTAGGGTAACATCGCCATGTAGCAAAAGAAAAGCGTCGGGATTCATGAGCTGTGCAAAGTCTGGTAAATCTTTCTATAATCTGTACTTCCAACCTGTGACAGTGTGGGGACGCTTGTGCGTTGTCTCCGACCGTGCCACTGACAAGGTCTTGTCAATTAGGGAGTGGTCATTTTTTAACAACGGGGGGTGGTTTGTTTGGGGGGGGGGACAAAAAAAATTCAGACTCCTCTTAGGGGGGCAAAAAAAAATTCCCCCCTTTTGAGCAAAAAAGCCCGTGCCACTAAAGAACAAAAAGGGGACGAAAACATATCAGATCCCTCCGAGGGGGGGGGGGGGCAGCAAAATTTCAGACTCCTCTGAGGGGGAACGGAATAATTTTCGCTGCACATGCATGGAATTTTCGCTGCACATGCATGGAATTTATCAGAATTTCCATGCCTCCTACCTACAATTTCTGGCATGTTTGGTTCTCTAAACTTGAAGACTCTGCCAATTGAGTTTGATGTGTATTAACTCGTGTCTTTGTAAGAAGGCCTTTGCAACCCTACATATTTTAAAGGATCGAGCCTTTACTCACCTGCACAGTGGAGACCATTGAGTAGGGAGTCCCAGTCGCCATCACATGGACATTGGATGTCCTTCGTCCACACCCCACCTTGCATAGTGTATGGGGCTTCACAGGTATAAGTAAACGTAGTGGAATTCTTCTGAGACCAATAGGCATTGCTGTAGGAAGGACGGTTTGAGCACATCGTATCTGCAAAAAAATGATGAAAACACATGATGTTGGAGATATTTTAATCTATGTTTTGTAGCATAGTGGAACCACCATACAGTCCGCAGTGGGCTCCTAGGGAAGGGTCTACATTAGCTAATTATAGATATGGTGAGCAGCTCAGAGAGGAGCAGCTCAGAAGGTGCTGAGAAGGCAGCAGGGAGCAGCAAAGAGAGGGTGATAGCGGAGATAGCAGGAGCTGTGTGTATTTTTCAGTGGAGCAAATAAATAGAACCTGGATTGTCTCAGCGTGATTAACATCCATCACAAAAACACAACGAGAATAACTCATAACATTCCAGTTCCTTGTTGATCTAAGATTGCAAAATGTTTATAAGCAAATATCCAAAACCAGTGAACAATTTTGCATCGTATTCACCAAGGGGACGCCTGTCAGTATTCAACGATGCCTTATAGCCTCGTGAATATGATGCAAATTTATTCAAGGGAGTGGACATTTGCATTTATATCATGGCCACACAGGTTTAATTTGCTAGGAAATTATCAAACTTTGTCCCGTGATCACTTGCCATGGTATACAGGCATTTTGTATTCCATCCCCACACGGCGGTTCTAATACTAACCTATATAGTGACGATCGTATCTGCCACAACATAAAACATTTTCAGATTAAAATTCTAACGAACATTACGTAGAGTAATCGGGCCATACCTCTTTGTTTCTCACAGAGTGTGTGGGAGCCGCTATCGGCAGTAGAAGGGGTAGAAGCATGCATACCCTGTGAACTTGAGAACATGATGTACTTTCCTATGGGAACACTTTGATTAATTACTGGATGAGTGGTGACGTCCCATCCCTCTACTGTTATGTATCGTTGTGAGCTATGGTCAAATCTTGCTGAAGTGAATAGTGATCTTCCCTGCAGTGGCCTGTGATGTAAGAAAATGATGTGAAATTGAATGTATTCACCAGTCTACTGTCTGATTTGTGTGGTTTAAAGGGTAAACTAAGCAATTGAGTTCTAACCAGTTAGATAAATGGAATGCCTCTTTAATAGGTTGCACTACACTACTAGGTATTGGTATAAGTAGTATTGTACATACAGTCTGGAGGCTAGAAAAACCTCTCGGTCGGTAGCTGGAAAGCTGGCTTTGTAGCCTTGGGGACACGTTGGTGGCCAATGGTCGAAGTGTGTTAGCTCCTCTGATATGGTGAAGCACACATCTTCTGCTGTCCTAGCTGAAGGTTCACGGATATGACCATGATTAACTAATATGGTCTCTATTCATATTTAAATGAACAATTATAGATGAATGATAGAGGAGGTGACTGTAAGACAATTATGTTGAGATCAATAGTCACGGAGGTTTGAATAAAAACAAACATAGGCTAATGGAAAATAGAATCAGTAAAATGGGTTAGGATTATAATGTAAAGCATCAATCATTTGTTTAATGATGATTTTATATGATGTCCACTGGATAAGAAAGAGAGAAGGAATAAAGAAAAGAAAGTGGAAAGACGAAGGAAATTAATGTCCAATGCGAATATGCCATGGGATGACCAATCCTACCTCTGCATGAAATATCCAACATTTGGAGTTGCTCGTGGATATGGTCTGAGCAGCTGATGGAGGCATTTGAAATCTTGGTAACACCTTGAGTATACATCTGGTAACCCGGACCACACAGGTAAATGAGGAAGTTGTTCTCCACTAACTTCATTGCACCAGTCACCTCAGGTGAGGTGAGCTCACAGGACGTACCTTGGGACAAAAGGGGTATAAGCTAATGTTGTAATCTATTGGAGCAAGATCTCTCATTGGATGAAGATCTGATTTTGGTACATATGGAAGATTCAACAGAGTACTGGTGTGATCTTTATTCAGTGTAGTCTTAGGAAATACATTTACATAATATGTCTAGATGAAGACTAATCCTCTCGGTCCCTTAAACATATATATGGATAAGCCCTTGCTCCTGTATATTAGGTTAGCCTGCTCAGCATGATAGCTCAGACTTTGCTCCAAGCTCATGCTCTAGCTTTAGTGTTTATTCGTTCCCCTAAGCCTCAACCATTTCTAAGAAAATAATGATGATACGATGTTAAACAAAACCAATGTTACCACATTTTACAGCAGCATTCTCTTTATCTTTACACCACAGAGGCGTAGATGTGCACTGCTGGAGGTCATATTCATGCCCCATACACTCCGGGTATTCAGGCCAAAAGGGATGGTCCTCAGATGTAGTGAAGCTATTACCATTCCTAAAAAGACCATCTGAAAGCAAAACCATGAAAATTCATTAATCAAGTTTCTGCATGTACGTATCCTTTATTAAGCAAGGTAATGGAGCAACAGAGAAAGATGAGGGGTAAGTTATGAAGAGTAAACAGAGGAGAGAATAATGCATGTGTCTAGGTCTCTTTGATATTTTTGTAAGACGAAATTAACAATTCTACAAATAATAATGTTTAACATCCAAAAAAGATGAATCCCCTACTCCCCCACATCCAAACCAAGGCTCCGCTGCAACTGTAAAGAGATTTATATTACTTACCTTCGTAGCCAAGGGTCCGACAGAGTACCTTGGCCAGGTTATTATCATCAGAAGTCCTACATAGCCAGTACCAGCCAGCACCATCAGAGACCTTCACCAATCCTTCATGAAAACTCGACCCACCCACCAGGGTAAAGGTTGGTTGAGTGGGAATGTAAGGGGCAGGTGGAGTGGTTGTAGTAGGGGCAGGTGGAGTGGTTGTAGTAGGGGCAGGTGGTGTGGGTGTAGTAGGGGCAGGTGGAGTGGGTGTAGTAGGAGCAGGTGTAGTGGGTGTAGTAGCAGCAGGTGGAGTGGTTGTAGTAGGGGCAGGTGGAGTGTTTGTAGTAGGGGCAGGTGGAGTGGGTGTAGTAGGAGCAGGTGGAGTGGGTGTAGTAGGAGCAGGTGTAGTGGGTGTAGTAGGAGCAGGTGGAATGGGTTCAGTAGGGGCAGGTGGAGTGGGTGTAGTAGGGGTTGGTGCTGTGGGTTCAGCTGTTTTTAATGAACTCTCTGTAGTGGGGATAGCAGAATTCTTTGGAGTCTCCTGCGCGGGGTCAGATGGAATGGTTTCCATTCCACCTGTTTCTGTAATAAAAAGTACCCTTTGTTGCACCGTTTTTGTAAATCTGGTTAAGTGTTATGATGGGAGTATGTGTGTGGTGCACATATGCGCGGGCACTGACACATTCCCCTGTGAAATTGTGTAATGTAGTTCTCGCCATGAATATGACCTTAGCTGTTGAAATGGCGTTAAACATCTATTACTCACTCACTCACTATGATGGGAGTTCCTCCCCCCAACCCCGAATTTGTAAACTTTTTTTGAAAAGTGATCAAATGGGAGTACCAATGTTGTGTGACAACTAAATTGAGTTAGAGTCCATCCAATGAGTTATTGTTAGTAATTCCCCGATTTCTGGGATTCTCAGTGCTTTTCCTAGATATTCCCATGCACATACCTGTCGATATTGCACACCATGAAAGCTATAGCATCAATTTTGGAAGGCGTGCGATTATCCAAGGATAACAGGTACCCCGTGCGGTTATCCATGGATAACCTGCATGCCTCACATGTCCTTACATGTCATATGTTACATGTTAAAACCCACGAAATTTTCAAGGCCAGGGTAGGGATTGAACCAGCAGTCTTAAATCCCAAGTCCAACTCCCTATGCAGTGCGCCACAGGGACTGACGAGAGGTGGTTGGCTAGAACCAGGTCTGGATACGATACAAAGCCCGGGGAGGTCACTCACATATAACTACTATACATTCAAAGTGTGAAAATCCCCAGCATTCTGGGTTGTGACCCCCCTAGCAAGCCTAGCCGGGCGCCGAGATGTGTGTACCGATCGTGTATACATAACTGCGGGACGCATTCAAACAAAGCCAAGCCGAGACGGGCGCCGAGGTGTGATACACGGTGGTCTAGTGGTTAGCTCATTGCGCTCAGCCGTTAGAGGTAGGCGGGACGAGTCCCGGTCCGGGCGCATCTTTTTTTTCGCCGTGTGCCTGCTGCCAGCCGGGCGCCGAGGTGTGTGTACCAATTGTGTATACATAACCGCGAGACACATTCAAAGCAAGCCAAGCCAAGATGGGTGCTGTAGCTGTCCGCTGCCGGGTGACGAGGTGTATTATACACAAACATAACCGCGAGACGCATCTTTTTTTCGCCGTGTGCGCTTTAGCTGTCCGCTGCCGGGTGACGAGGTGTATGTACCAATCGTGTACACACAATGGCTGGCTTCAAGTACCGGGGAAGGGGAACAATTTTTGTTTTCAACTTGAATTTATTGGTATTCTATTGATTATCTATTGGTTTCGTGGAATAAAATAAGTAGTCAATGGATAATTCATTAATTGTGTGTGTTAGCAAAGGCTAATTACACTCGGGCTACGCCCTCATGTAATTATGCTTCACTAACACACACTCATCATGAATTATCCATTGATTACTTGTTCACTTTTATGTAATGGGTTATTACTGGGATGTATATACTTGGTATCAATAGTGTAACTATTATTTCTATTTTCCTGTTTTTATTGGCTTCTCAGATAATCCTTTTATATAATGACTATCTAGCCAAATTAACAAACTCAAATTGATTTGACAAAGGACTATCCTAATTATATAATCAGAATTCTTGACATAGATATGGGGTGAGGTTTTGTCACATACCCTGTAGTTACGATTATATTCAAAGGATTTTGAGTGTTTCATTAAATAGCTCAGTGACATTGATACAGACAATTATCATTATTATTATAAGACCAATTATCCACATAGTGGTTTCTGTAAGGGAAAATAATAATACATGTACCTGCTGTGTAATTGGCACTCTAGAGGACCTTACTGGCGAAGTGCTACATGTAGGGAAAAAATCATGAAGTATTGATAACATTAATGCCTCTAGTGAGTGAGTAATAGAGGTCTAAAATCCCAAGTCCAACTCCCTATGCAGTGCGCCACAGGGACTGACGAGAGGTGGTTGGCTAGAACCAGGTCTGGATACGATACAAAGCCCGGGGAGGTCACTCACATATAACTACTATACATTCAAAGTGTGACAATCCCCAGCATTCTGGGTTGTGACCCCTCTAGCAAGCCTAGCTGGGCGCCCAGATGTGTGTACCGATCGTGTATACATAACCGCGGGACGCATTCAAACAAAGCCAAGCCGAGACGGGCGCCGAGGTGTGATACACGGTGGTCTAGTGGTTAGCTCATTGCGCCCAGCCGTTAGAGGTAGGCGGGAAGAGTCCCGGTCCGGGCGCATCTTTTTTTTCACCGTGTGCCTGCTGCCAGCCGGGCGCCGAGATGTGTGTACCAATCGTGTATACATAACCGCGAGACACATTCAAAGCAAGCCAAGCCGAGATGGGTGCTGTAGCTGTCCGCTGCCGGGTGACAAGGTGTATTATACACAAACATAACCGCGAGACGCATCTTTTTTTCGCCGTGTGCGCTTTAGCTGTCCGCTGCCGGGTGACAAGGTGTATGTACCGATCGTGTACACACAATGGCTGGCTTCAAGTACTGGGGAAGGGGAACAATTTTTGTTTTCAACTTGAATTTATTGGTATTCTATTGATTATCTATTGGTTTCGTGGAATAAAATAAGTAGTCAATGGATAATTCATTAATTGTGTGTGTTAGCAAAGGCTAATTACACTCGGGCTACGCCCTCATGTAATTATCCTTCACTAACACACACTCATCATGAATTATCCATTGATTACTTGTTCACTTTTATGTAATGGGTTATTACTGGGATGTATATACTTGGTATCAATAGTGTAACTATTATTTCTATTTTCCTGTTTTTATTGGCTTCTCAGATAATCCTTTTATATAATGACTATCTAGCCAAATTAACAAACTCAAATTGATTTGACAAAGGACTATCCTAATTATATAATCAGAATTCTTGACATAGATATGGGGTGAGGTTTTGTCACATATCCGGTAGTTACGATTATATTCAAAGAATTCGGAGTGTTTCATTAAATAGCTCAGTGACATTGATACAGACAATTATCATTATTATTATAAGACCAATTATCCACATAGTGGTTGCTGTAAGGGAAAATAATAATACATGTACCTGCTGTGTAATTGGCACTCTAGAGTACCTTACTGGCGAAGTGCTACATGTAGGTACAATCATGAAGTATTGATAACATTAATGCCTCTAGTGAGTGAGTAATAGAGGTTTAACGCCATTTCGACAGCTAAGGTCATATTCATGGCGAGAACAACATTACACAATTTCACAGAGGAATGTGTCAGTACCCATGCATATGTGCACCACATAACCCTGAGGGGATAGGAAAGATGAGATATAGACCCTTTTAAGTGGGCAAGGGAAGCCCGCATTAATGCCTCTATTAACGGTTTTTAATTGGCATGTTCTCAGTGCATGCTTATAGTATCATGTCAAAAATCCTTAAAATGCTGTTGTCCAGCATATGAGGCATCGTTTATGCTATTCCTAAATTACAACATCCCATTTTATTGAAATCGGGAGAGCACCGACTGCAAAACTCACCTGGTCCAGCAACCTTAGTAGCAATACATGTAGGCCTATTGAAAATAAGACATGCTAGAATCAACAACGACAGACCATGGCGCTGCCACCCTGTGTAGAAAAACAAAAGAAAGGACAACGATTGCAACGATTAACCTTTAAACTACAATATGGAGGACAGACCCGAAAGGGACCTACCCAGGTTCGTCATTCAAATTTACTATTCAGCAATATTGATCCAGACCAGAAGAATAATATAAACTCAGCTGCCTTGTAAGAATAATGCAGTATTGCAAACTGCAGATCACATTTAAAAAGAAACAACAGATATATGTTTACCTGGCCGTCCAAGGGCGTCCATGACTCCAGGGTCAGACTCTGAGTTCCAGAGTAATGTGCAGCATCACCTACCATCATCTTCCTCCAGGGCTATATCATTGACCAATGGATATTCAAGACGTGACGTTGGCTGGGGTTTATAGAGTCCACACAGACTTAGAATAAAGGAGAGTATGGTAGGCCTACATGTTTATAATGATGGCTCAGACCACCAAGAAGGAATATTTGCAGTGAGAATAAAGGTCTTGGTCAATGGCTTAACATATTGATGCTTGGCAGCATTGACTGGGCCATCATACATTTATAATACAATAGTCAACAATCATGTGCTGGCGTACAGATGACGTACCCAGTTTCTATGTGCATATTGAAGTCCAATGGTGCTTGCCTACAAAGTTTTGTAATTGTGGATCTAGGGAGTCTACTCAGGGAACAACGAGCATTTGTGAGATTGTTTCTCTGTGTACATGAAAGGCATACATTCTTCATTGTCAGTTATTAAAATATAAATGAAATTCCAGTTCTGTGATTACCTACGTTACCTATGAAGGTCAATTCCATAGCATTTGAGCTTCGACAATTTCATAATTACTACGTACAAGGACAACGAGCACTCCTCTAAGGTAATATACTATATATAAGCCATCTTCAGACACTACAGATTAATCTATACAGGACAAACACACCCCTGGCACAAACCACACTCCGGATTCTGATAACACGATCGAAATAAGCCTTTTGTTTTTGTCAGGTGCCACATCATAAATGGTATATAGGCAGTTATAAAGGTATAGGAAGGTGGTTTGTGCAAAATTAAATATCAGTATTTATCAATTATATGGCACTATTGAGAGTGCCATCCAAATGCCTCTTGTGAGCAAATTGAAAAGTTCTATGAAGCGACAGGTGGCACCAAATGTCTAGATACCTGGGGCCTGGCCCTGGTAGGCAGTAGTCACCCAGATAGTAAGGATACATTGGGCTAATGTTGGCTTACATTGGGCCATTGTCGGCTTATATTGGGACAAGCATGGACAAGCATGGCCCAATGCTCCATTGCTGATTGGGAGGGTTGGGAGGGGAAAGTACTCTGGTGGTCTGAAGTATAAACCCCAGCGTGTGCTGGTTGAATCTAGATGCATTGTGGAAGTTTTATGACCACTATGTACCTCTTCCTCTCATCAAAACCAGGACATACCCTTCACTCCTAAAGCAGAGTTTTTACTTTTGTAGTCAGAAACATACATATGCTTGCAGAGTGACAAGTTAATAATCATGCTAGTGCATATACTAGTGTCATAATATCGCTCTAGGTATATAGGGGCAGGGGTTACTGTTGAAGTTTTCATATTGCTAGTCACATCCGCTATTGGTGACCATCCATGGTCATTATTATAATGGCATTTCAATAGGGTCTGAGATTAAAAATGATTTTATTTGCAAGTCACAGGTAACTAATTATGATGTGCAATCCCGTGTGACTCATGTCTTTCACAAGTCTTGTAACAAACAGGGGTGTCAAAATGATCCAATGAGTACATGCACAATCTGAAAATAATTTGAGCAGGTACTAAAAGAAAGAACTGATAATAGCCCAAACAGCACTGTCTGAGATCTTTGATACCGGCCCTGTGGTAAATATTAGAATAAAATGGCCACGGTCTACATCCCTCGCATGGCACTGATAAAGCTTTGGAACTGTAATATAATATATGCTGTATAGCTACCTCTGTTATTAACCATGTATTTAAGGTCTATGGTGTTGGAAATGTAGGCCATACATGTCATGACGTCACAGTTCCCTGTATCAGTATACAGGAGGATTATCCCTATGTAGATAACGGGATTCTACACTTCAGGCAGGTACAAGGGTCGAGCTCTGTGTATGCACGATTTGATCGCTGTGCACTCATAGTCAGGCAATAGGGAGGTGGCATCGGTAAAACCCTGTTGGAATTTGGTAAGTTAACATGTTAAGGTTATCTTTATACGGGTATTGTCGATGGGCAGTGAGGGATAATGAACAAGTAATCAATGCCTAACATGTGATGAGTCACATGTTAGGCATTGACTACTTATTTTATTACATGATTAATCAATAAAATAATCAATAAAATATCAATTTGTAATTTGGACTCAAAGCCTGCCATAGTGGTTTGGGTAGCCCCACAATAAATCCAAGTCAACACAGGTAAAACCTGGACCTGGCTGAGTCTTGAACACTCAACCTTCAGATGAGAAGTTGAGGATCTTACCACTAGACCAGCAGGCCATGTGTAAGAATCCAGTGTTGAAGGCTCTACACATACACCACTGAGCACTGTTTATTACTTTTTTACTTAGAATGCCAAAAACCTTTAAAATATGCCTGGGACCATATGGTCAAAACACTTTTTTTTTTTTTGGACCAGTAACATTACAAGCTATGTCGTGGTCAATTTATAGAGATATTTAGTTACTCTAAGACATCTTTTTCTAAACATTTGTGCCAACACTATGTAATCCTATGACAAAGTCACTCAGACTTCAAGATTATATATCTTGGAAACTAGCCTGGGACCCCTCTATATACAGGCAAACACACTCTGTTTCTCATAAGTCCCTGTGGTGCACTGCATAGGGAGTTGGATTTGTGATCAGTAGCATATATGGGTTCGACCCCTACCTCTGGCAATGAAATTCTCGTAGCTTTTAACATGTGACATATGACATGTAAGGTGCCTGATAATGAACAAGACTAATCAATGGAAAATTCATGACGAGTGTGTGTTAGTGAAGCATAATTACACGAGGGCGTAGCCCAAGTGTAATTAGCCTTTGTTATACCACGATTTCTGTGTTACACAGTGATTTTAGGTGTCTATTCCCATCCACATATCTGTCGATATTGCACACCCTGTATGCTTTAACATCAATTTTCTAAGGCGTGCGGTTATCCATGGATAACCCCCACCCCTTGCGGAGAATGGAGAAATTAGGCATGGCATGTTCATCTAGGATATCTAAGGATGGTTCTCTGTTAATAACTCCAGCAGGCTCCATTGAAATCTATGCTAACGAGGTCTGCAAACATCAGGTATGTGGGAAAAAATTTTCAAATACTGGATGTACTTTGCTTTCTATCACCGGTCACAGCGGCCGGGGAACGATTCCCCATTGAACCATAAACGGTTTTAACTGGAAATGTATGGAGGAGTTGACTTTGTATATTCCTCAATTTATTAACATGTCCAGATTGAAACCAGCAGCTTCTTGAAGATGAAGAAAAGGTCTGAGAGTGCGTTATGGCTGGATAAGGAACTGGGGTTATGAGCAAAAAGGCACTGTTGAGGCCCAGATAGTTAGATAAACATGTATAATCATAAGTATATCTATAGTTTTTGCTTGAAAAAAACATACGAAAACCATAATATGACTCATTACTAGTTGTGATAGATTACTACCAGAGACTGTATATACATATATTCCGTCTCCATTCAGTGTAGACTCGAGTAAAGCAAACTTCAATAATTCTTTTAATGGGTAAACCAGAAGAAGGGCCATAATAATCTCCATCTACTCTTTAATGTCTTCTCGTATTTCCTCTAATATCATATGAATATTATATTAGTCTTTTTATCATATTTAAATTTATTTCAACAAGTCTGCCTTGTTAGACTATAGGGGAATAGAGTGGTAGGCGTGGCGATATGAACCACTCCTGACCCATGGAACGGGGGATTAGATTTAGAGTCTAATCTGAGATTGGCTGATAGTGAATGATATTTAATGCATCACCCAGTACGTGTGTTAAACATTCACATATAGGGACCTAGCACACGGTGCATAGAGGTAGGTCCTTCCTAGTTCAACTCTGCCACTTGACATGGATAGTTTCTAGGTTATTGGTAGTTCATTATTACCAGTACGCCAGGAAGTCATTTCTCAAATGCTAAGTTTTGGGCAGCCCCAAATTGTACCACCCTAACCTGGATCGGAAGGGCATTCTTAGGTTGAAAGGAACAATCACTACGATTGGTGCAGATATAGAGGGGAAAGACATGTACCTGTATAGGCAATCGTAGCTAATACAGGGTCACCTGCTCCCCCTTACTACGATCTGACTGGATCGTAGGGGGTGTTCAATACGTAGTGGGGAGGCTCAGATCGTAGTGTTAGAGAAATACCTAGCTGGAGTAGGCTGTTGTAAAGCAGGGGTAGAAAGTGTAGGCACATAATAATTATAAGACCTGGCCATTAGGTTAATTCAAAAGATCCTGGGATTTCTACCCCTGCGATCTTAGTGTAGGCACATATCATAAGACCTGGCCAGTCTACCCTAACTAATGCAGTGGTTGCAGGCCTGTCAGGAATAGCAAGTCCTGAGATCACTTCACTATTCCTTTTCCAGCGCTAAGATCACTGCGATCTTAGTGAAAGAATTGCATAACCTGAGTACAAGAGCAATTACAGGGAACACTCCTGATCGAAAGAGTGAATAGCCTGCTGCATACATCTAGAGGGGAGGGAGGACGATAGCTGAGTGTCCTTGAGGGCTCTTATAGGGCTACTCATGCCTTAAGTGCACTGTAAGGTAATTCTTCCCTTCTCTCTCTTTGTCCTGGGGGGGGGGGCAATGCTTCTAATAGGCAAGCATAAATCATACATTCATGGGAACAACTCTTGAATACTGTACGGGGTCAACTGCACCCTGTGCTCTTTTGTTAGCCCATATGGGGATGGGGAACGATGGTATAAACACTGTTATGAAGAAGAGTGACTCCACAGCTATTCCTTTATTTTGGGACTCTTACCCCTGTGCCCAGTCAGTACTTGGAATAGTGTAGGAGGGTTGAGGCTAAGATCGATGCTATCTTAGTGCTGGCTAGGAAAAGTGAACGCAGTCTAATCTTAAGATCGCTTAATAGGTTGCTGAGGTTGCAATCCCAGGATCTTTTGAATTAACCTCCAGGAGTTTAATTCAAAAGGTCCTGGGATTTCTAACCCTGTGATCTTAGCGTAGGCACATATCGTAAGACCTAGCCAGTCTACCCTATCTAATGCAGTGGTTGCAGGCCAGTCAGGCACAGCAAGTCCTGAGATCCCTTCACTATTCCTTTTCCAGCCGTAAGATTAGTGAAATAATAATTGCATAGTGGTTTCACCTGAGTACAAGAGCACTCACAGGGAACACTCCTATCCCCAAGAGTGAATGTCCCTGCTTTATACATATTGAGGGGAGGGAGTACGTTTACTGAGAGTCCTTGAGGGCTCTTCAGGCTACTCAGGCATGAAGTGCACTTGAATACTGTATGAGGTCAACTGCACCCTATATTCTGTAAGTAGCTCATATAAGGGGGGGGGGACGCTTGTGTAATCACTCTTGTGAGAAGGAGTGTTTCCACTGCTATTCTTTAACTGTGGGCCTCTTGCCCCTGTGCACAGTGTGTTCTACTTGGAATGGTGTAGGAGGGCTGAGGCTAAGATCACTGCGATCTTAGTGCTGGCTGTGAAAAGGCAAGACAGTCTCTTAAGATCGCTTAATTGGATAAGGCAGAATAATTCCTAAGATCCCTGAGGTAGCAATCCCAGGACCTTTTGAATTAACCTCCTGCTAAAGTGGTCCAATATATAGGCCTAATGCGCACAATAATCACAGTTTAACACATATATGGAAATAGGATATACCTATTATACATTTATACGTTGGTCATCATCCATGTATACACTGCAAAAATGGTGTTTAGATCCTAAACACAATTCTAAACATATTCTTGCAACGTTTTTGTTATCACATTAATTTCCTAAACATGTTTAGCCAAACAATGTGCTTAGCTCAAGTGTTTAGAAATGTAGATGTTTAGGTTAAAACTTTGTGTTTAGATATATGAATTTTTGTGTTTAGGTGTTTATGAATTTTTGTGTTCAAATAATTCGATGGTGAGTTAAGGTTTGCAGATATGTATGCATTAAAAAACAGAGATATATTTTGTTTGTTTTCTCATTTACTGGGGGGGGGGTGCATCAGCAGGTATTTACTTGTCAAAGTCTCCAAAGATGTCAGCCACAGCTATATACGTGTACATATATTAGACACTGCATCAGAATGACAGACTTGAGAAAGTACAACAGCTTGGCAGGAAGGACATTGCCTTATCTATTCCAGAATTACATCAAATAGGTGTCAGTCATGGAGTTTATTGATTATTTTATGGTAATGATAGTGGCATGAGGTGAATCTAGTCAATTTTCTATTGCCCTTTCTATTCACATGACATTCTATGAAATGAAACCATGATAAACATGGGATTTGGGGACATTTGTCACAACAATTGATTATAACTGTGTGCAGATAGTCCAGTCAAAGGTAGTGCTGCTACCTGGTGTGGATTCAACATCCAAGTATCTAAACATACTGATGTTTAAATCTAAACACCTATTATTCAACTGTCTCAACTCTAAACATCTAAACATGTTTAGCGTAAATGTGTAGAGGCAAGGAGAAAGGGGGCTCCGTGCTAAAAGTCAACGTTAAAATTCAGATCACTGGCTTTTCAGTGATATATTGCAAGAGAAGATACTCCTGTTAGTTTTAGAGGAATGGTTTGCTAAACTTAGGTAGGTGTAACCATTTCCTGAATGGCAATAAGCTCTATGCCTAATTATTCATGAGATACATATATAATTAGCATTATTTATGCTAATTAGCTAAATTAGCATAAATTTTTATTCTTTTGCCTATAACTTTTGATCTAGAAATGGTATTTTCATTCTGTTTTCACCATAGTAAACCTAGTGCAAGATTCTCTCAAATGGGAAAATTTAATTTTCCTCTTTAGAATGAAAATCATGTTTCCATGGCAACAAACATCAACAAAAATGCCTATTTAGGCCCAAAAATGTTCTTTTCACATGCCTAATTTGGAACCTTTCCACCCAAAATAGAACGTTTTATCTAAAATCATTGAATTCTCCATAAAAAAGTACCCTATAATAGTTTTAGGCATATTTTTCCTATTCTAGCCCATGGTGGTGTCCCCTGGTGGCTAAAACAGGTACTAAATCCCGCAGGAACCCCCATTTCTGCTTGCTGGCTCACAAATGTTTATGTAGTTAGAATAAAAGTGTTCATTTCCTAAATGTGTAGTCGATGAGACACCTAACTGACCTATATGTTTAGGTTTTAAACGTGTTTAGACCTAAACATGTTTAAAATCTAAACACCATTTTTGCAGTGTACGTGCCTGTTGGTGTTTCTGTATACATGCACTTGGTTGTATCTATCTTAAATATTATATAAAACCACGATGTCAATTATTCTGTTGTCTTGCTACCAAGGGATTGTATCAATGTAGTTGTCTATCTGTTAACCTCCTCACATTGCAGCATTAGAGCTATCCTATATGAGGAACACAGGGAGGCAGGGTGGAAGAAGTGGGATGGGGAGGGGGGAGGGATTAGGGGAACAGGGTCATGGGGAGGGTTGGGGAATGAGGGGGGGGGTGTCAGAGAGGAAGGCGGTTAACTAGGGATAGGGGAGTAAGGTATAGGTGAATGGAGGAGTCGGGGGCAGGGGACTCAATAAGCAGGGAAGGGAGGAGGAAAGGGTGTAGGCATGGGGTCTAGGGGAGTCAAGGATAGGAGGATGGGGGGGGGGGGATCAAGGGAGGCATAGGGAATGGGAAAGTTGAAAGGGATAATGAATTCTGAAACGTGCAAATGAGGGTGTAGCAGAGTAAAGACCTTACACATTTGTTCTACATACTGTAGAAAGTTTATGCTGACTGTGAGATCGGATTGTAGGAGGAGTGTCCTACGAAGCCCCTAATAGGACATACCAAGATTTCTTTTTCCTATAAAGACATATTCTTGCGGATACTGAACAATTCTTGCGGGTACTGAACAATTCTTGCGGGTACTGAACAATTCCTGCAGGTACTGAACAATTCCTGCGGGTACTGAACAATTCCTGCGGGTACTAAACAATTCTTGCGGGTACTGAACAATTCCTGTGGGTACTTAACAATTCTTGCAGGTACTGAACAATTCTTGCGGGTACTGAACAATTCTTGTGGGTACTGAACAATTCCTAAAGGTACAGCAACATTGAGCAACATTCTTGCAGGTACAGAAACTATTTAAGCGGATACATAAAACGATTTTTGCAGGTAAAGAACTATTCTTAGGGGTACATACGGAGTCCTGGATAGGACTTGCAAAAATATTTTTTACCCATAGAAATTATTCCTACAGATACAGGAACAATTCTTGCGGGTACAAGAACAATTCTGACTGGCACAAGAAAGATTTTATTGGAGGAAAAAAAGACTTTTTGGTAGGTGAATGCATAATTCTAACACCCACAAGGATAATTCTAGCACCCACAAGAATTCTTTGTGTAGCTGCAAAAATGTTCCTGTACCCACAGGAATCTTCCAGTATCCGCAGGAATCTTCCAGTACCCGCAGGAATATTTTTTTCGTGAAAAAAATCTTTTTGGTATTGTTCAGTATCCGCAAGAATTGTTCGGTATCCGCAAGAATATTTCTTTCTAGTGAAAAATTATTTTTGGTGTGTCCTATTAGGGGCTCCGTAGTACGCCCTTCCCACCAACCCAGATATCTCATATGATCCCTTCACGTGACGAAACCAAGGATAGAAACTAACTCTAACCAGTCATTCTTATGTTAACCTTTGTACATATATGAGTGAACCCCGGATCTGAACATAGAGGAGGATATAACAGAGGATATAATTATAATAGGCCTACCAGTGTCAGCCTGGATCATTGGCCTCAGAGGATAGATCTTCTAAATAAGAGGTAAATTGAATAAGGTCAAGTTTGTAACAGAGGTGCGAAAAAAGAGCCTATAGGCCTAGAAGTTGTGCATATATCTCTCAATATGAGCATAGTAAGGGTCAGCAACAACTATGGAAATGAAATATTTGCCATATGTATAGAGACTGCATTCCTCAATATGCCACATGTATCGCATATTCAATATTTTTAGTTTGTTTTCCGAAATCAAAGAAAATCAAAAATTATAAAACTGCTCAAATTACCCACACCTGCAGGCAATATGAGCACAACTCAAAGGTGGACAGGTGCTCCTCACTACTCGTACCCAGAGTTAGGCCCTACGTCCAACTCAACTCTGTTTATACCAACTGAACATCAGTAAAGATTGATCAGTAGGAACATGCTCATATTACTACACTAGTGAACAAGATGAGCTCAAACCTAGTATAGATCTCTGGATTGGACATGCACAAAAAATCATATACCGGGTAATATACTTGCAACCGCAAGAATGTTCTTGCGGCCCCTACACATGTTTCTGCGGCTGCAAAAACGTGTTCTTTTGGCTGCAGAATAATTATGTTCTTGCAGGTGCAAGAACGTTCTTGCTAGTTCAAAAACAAAAAAAAAACTTTTTTTTTTATCATGTCCTTTCCAGGGCTGCGTATTACGCCTGTAGGCTACTACGTAGGCCCTACGGAGGGGGTAAGAACGTCATAACGTCATTATTCTACACAGCAGCGTTCTATGTGACATTTATACATCTAACACTTTGTGTTTGTGACAGAATGGGTGGCAAGATGTCGGGCTACTTCTTCATAAAGTCTGAACTAAACAACTTGGTTTTGGACGTGGAGGGTGGATACCAAGCCCCAGGTACCAAGGTTGTACCCTGGAACAAGAAACATCATGATAACGACAACCAGCTCTTCTATGAGGATGAGGCTACCGGCACCATCAGGTCCAAACTCAACCAGTACTGTCTCGACGTTCAAGGTGGGATTTGTTTTTTTATTGATTTGAGTTAGTGCCATTGATTAGGATTACCTTTATGACATGACATCGGGTATATTTGAAACCCAATCAACGGAATATTTTTTAATTCATTGCTTACACAAAACTGTTTTACGATGGTCTGGACCAAGGCCTCTTCGGAGGGTCATTTCTTAATTAACACATTTCGACCGAATCCTTCTAGTCGTACCGAAAAATCCCATAGAAATAGCACAGATATCTGTAGTCGTACAGCTGGGTGCGATCGTAGTACATTAAGAAAATTACCTCTATAGTCCTTGAATTGGAATAAGATGGCAAAGCTAGCTGTTGGCAATTAACGTCGACTTAGACTTAGGTATCGAACTATAAATCATATATGTAAAACGGTCCGGGGGAACTTCAGAATCGACTTATAGTGAAGATCTTCAAAATACCGGCAGGATCTTCCAATACCGGCTTACAGGAAAGATCACATTTTACCTTCACTGCTACTGGATCCCTAGTAGATTATGGATCGATATATAATTGATGGCAGAAGCTAGGCTATACCTATGATTGTACAGGTTGATTTTGCAGGTTTCAATTAGTAGTTGTCGTCAGCTACAATAGACCATTCTGGAAAAGCTTGATTCATGCATAACTAACCATTCTTGTATACATGTGTCACAGGTAGCAGTCATCCTTTTGAATAAACAGGAAGATGAAGATGCTCATTTATGATTGCTGCCATGCTCCTGGCCACATCTTTGTAGTTTTTTTTGCATGCATTCAATTTTTATCGTACCCTCAAAAACTTGCTTCCCGGGGGGGGGGGAGATAACTAACCATTCTTGTATACATGTGTCGCAGGCAGCAGTCATCCTTTTCCACACCCCTCCAGGAGCTTAATTCAAAACATCCTGGGATCACGACCCCAGCGATCTTAGGAATAAATCAGCCTTATCCTATTAAGCGATCTTAAGAGTTGACTGGGTTCACATATCCTAGCCAGCACTAAGATTGCATCGATCTTAGCCTCAGCCCTCCTACACTATTCCAAGAAGAACTGACTAGGCACAGGGGTAAGAGTCCGAAAATAAAGGAATAGCTGTGGAGTCACTCTTCTTCACAAGAGTGCTTATACCATCGTTCCCCATCCCCATGTGGGCTAACAGAAGAACACAGGGTGCAGTTGACCCCCGTACAGTATTCAAATGTTGTTCCCATGAATGTATGATTTATGCTTGTCTATTAGAAGCATTGTGCCCTCCCCCCAGGACAAAGAGAGAGAAGGGAAGAATTACCTTACAGTGCACTTATAACATGAGTAGCCCTAAGAGCCCTCAAGGACACCCAGCAAATGTCCTCCCTCCCCTCTTTATGTATGCAGCAGACTATTCACTCTTTCGATCAGGAGTGTTCCCTGTAAGTGCTCTTGTACTCAGGTGAAACCACTATGCATTTCTTTCACTAAGATCGCAGTGATCTTAGTGGTGGAAATGGAATAGTGAAGTGATCCCAGGACTAGCTATTCTGGACAGGCCTGCAACCACTGCATTACATAGGGTAGACCAGCCAGGTCTTATGATATGTGCCTACAATAAGATCGCTGGGGTTGGGATCCCAGGATGTTTTGAATTAAGCTCCTGGTCATATCGACTGGGGGGTTGGAGGAGAGTGATATTCAAAGAACTGGACATCATTTTAGTTCATGGAAAATTGTACACGCAACCAGCATAATCTTCTTTCTGTGTTCTTGGTTTTCCTATTCATGTATTATGTGCTTGTCGTCGAGATGATCTATGTCGACCCTTTTGAATAAACAGGAAGATGAAGATGCTCATTTAATGCAAGCTTTAGTACAATAATCTTGCAATATAAGAACTAGGCTATACATTTTAGGAAGCCACGTATGCACAATCGAAACTCACAACCTTTTATCAGATTAAGTATACTCATAGATAGTGTTGAATCTATGGCAAATATGTAAAACGTGGGTACATGTCCCGTATGTATAGGCCTACATAAAAACAGCAGGTAATCATGAGTGGACATGATTGCACTTATAAAATAATAATTTTATTTCCGACTGGCAGGGACAATGAACTGTGCTTTATCTTGCTTCACCTTGCAAAAACAATTTAACTTCCTCCATGCGACTTCAAGATAAAGTAGGACACTTCAGATTCTGCACACAGAAAAGAATTCTTACTCACTTGAGGCTGCAGGATTAGGCCTAAAAAAAGGTTTTATGTTCAGGTAACGCTACCTATCCTAATTTTTTGGCCCTACCCTAATTTTTTATGGCCTTTTTGGGGGGAAAATCCGATAGTTGGACACTTATCGAGACGTGGAAAGTTTACAGCCAACCTCAAAAAGAAAATTTACCCCTCCCCCCCAAAAAAAAATGAATCCCTACCTACCTACCTACCTACCCTAATTTTTCTCGACCCCGGTACCTGAACACAACCATTTTTTTAAGGCCTTAATACTCAGGCGCCAAGATGAGTTTGATTTGATATTCAGCCTGATCCTCGGCTGAGACTCGAGTATATCACCCCAGGATCAGGCTGATTGTCAAATTATACTCATTTTGGCGATATTGCCAGAGTCTGGATCCATCCTCAAGTGAGTAAGATTTTTTCTGCGTAGAATTATAACTTCTAATGTCTCTGCCACATTGTATTTTCTGCCATTGATAAAGAATGATCATGCATTATAATACAATGCTGTTCCGTTGTTGTTCTTTTAGGTGACAGGCTGGTGCTTAACCCCTTCCACCCCGGTAGCCACAGTCAACAGTGGATGTTTGTAGGACGTCACATCCAGAACAGACTCAACCACCATGAGGTGCTCGACATAGCCAACAATGATTCCAGCCCAGGGGCCAGGGTCTGCGCCTACTCACGTAATGGTCAGTCCAATCAACACTGGACCAAGGAACATGCGTAAGTATATTACCAGCTGATGAAAACGGCATACTCCTGTGAAATTCTGATCTCAACATACAAAAAATGTAATACTTTAAAATGAAATAACTCAGAACGAAGAGTTCTTACATTATGTCAAGTGTACTTTCTCCTGTATGGCAATGCAATACAATGGAGGAAAATTCATAGGTCGTATGATTATCATCACTCTATAAAGTTAACATTCCTCATGTTCAGTAAATGCAACTTTCATTTGATATAATTTCATATAATTCCAGAGGTGGACATCACCACCCAGGACACCACCCAGGACATCACCCTGGACACCCTGGGGGACACTTCCCTCCCAATTATCCTTCAGCCCCAGGCTTCCCTCCCACTCCAGGCTTCCCTTCCATCCCAGGCTTCCCACCCACTCCAGGCTTCCCACCTCAGCCTGGATTCCCTGGAGGACCTGAGTACCCAGGTATGGGAGGCACCTTCTACGTTAAGAGCCAGCTGAATGGTTTGGTGCTGGATGCTGAGGGAGGCGGCAGGAGCCCTGGAACCCGCATCATCATGTGGAACCAGAAGTATGGTGGAGAGGCTGATAACCAGCTCTTCTATGAGGACCACATGTCTGGTACTATCAAGTCCAAGGCCAGCAATCTATGCCTGGAGTCCAAAGGTAAGGCCACGCCAAATTAAATAGTTGGTCTATGGATTTCCCGCATCATATTTTCAGAAATACAAATTTTTTTTTTGAAAATTATTTTGTCTATGGATTGCGCCCGCACCATTTTCTGAAAAAATCTGATTTTTTTTTTGGGGCCATAATTTTTGAACAAACAATCATTAAAATGTCACAGGTAGAGGCTTCAATGTCAAATGTCAACTGTCAAGTGGTCAGTGATAGTATGGAGCTACTGATATATTTTGACTATTTACTAACAAATAGTGACTAAGTATTGATATATTTTTGCTAATTGCTGACAAATAGTGACTAAGTACTGACATGTTTTGACTAAGTGCTGACAAATAGTGACTAAATACTGACATATTATGACTAATTGCTGACAAAGAGTGAGTAATTATTGACATAATATTATATTGACTAATTTCTGATAAATTGTGAGTAATTACTGACATATATTGACTAATTGCTGACAAAGTGAGTAATTACTGACGTATATTGACTAATTGCTGTTATATAGTGACTAAGTACCGTAATCTCCCGTGTATAAGGCACGTCTTATACGCCAAATAAAATGCTGCTGAGTCTTATACATGGGAGGGACATTGCCTTGAGTTTGGGGTGCGCCTTATAGGGGGGTAATTTTACTATAGAACAGTACTAAATTAACAAAAATCTGCCCTTAGAGGTGCGCCTTATACATGGAATTGCATTCTCTTAGTTGGGGATGCGCCTTATACGTGAGCTGCGCATTATACGCAGGAAATTACGGTACTAACATATATTGACTAGTTGTTGACAAATAGTGAGAAATTACTAACATATATTGACTAATTGCTAGTGAGTAATTACTAACATTTATTCATTAAAATGTGAGTAAATACATGTCAATAATAACTCACTCTTTGTCAGCAATTAGTCAATATATATATACCGGTATATTTGTTGGTCCACCCTAGAAAATGTGTCATTTGACATGAAATTGAGGCCTCTTCCAATAATGGCAGATACTAGCTTTAAAAACTGGCCAACTCCTCTCAACTCCTTTCCTGGGAAATCTTTGGTTATCAACCAAAAGAAATCGCCCTCTCCACATCTGTGATGTGCAGAATCCATTGACAAAAAAAATTCAAAAAGAATTTCGCCCTCCCTCTTCATTTTTTCACACCAGGTCCTCTCAGCACTAATGATATTTTGAAAGGAGATATCTAAAGATGAATACTCAACTCAACAGTCTTTTTTCTATTTTTCTGCAGGGGGCCATGTGATTTTGAACCATGTGCAGTCTGGTAACATAAACCAGCAGTGGATGTTGATGGGTGACCAGATCTGTCAGAGAACCAACCCCAACAACGTGCTGGACATTGCCAATGCCAACTCCAGCCCTGGCGCACACATCTGTGCCTGGGCCAACAGTGGAGCACCCAACCAGAGGTGGACCATTCAACATGCATAACAGCCTCTGACCCCACAGACGGTATTGGAATATACCGCCTGGGCCGCCCATTGAGTTTCAGTCCATGTTGTAACTGCTAATTACCCTACTCTTTCAGCTGGAGTTACATCATTACCCTTTCCTCGTACAAGATCACTGGTTCCAGTTGGTTGACTGTTCAATGAGCCCACATGTCAGTACCAGCTGAAGTATTATAAATATTCAATGCCACCTGACCAATAGGATCTCTAATATCAGAATGGGCGCCCTGGATTGCCCATTTTAACTCGGTCACTACTCACAAGTAAAAGTCGGTCCAGGCCCATAAATAGAGGCAGGTATGAGCGGAAGTAGGGCCTGGATAATCGAGGCTGCATGCATAAGGGATATGGGAGAGAATGGCTTGATGAGTTCAAAGCGGAAATGTGTGGTTTGAAAGAGAAATATGATAAAACTGTTTGATGAATAAACATGCTTTACTAGAAACAAATCTGTGTTGATGTTGATGTTCTACCCGGGTGTGCTAAGATACCCAATGAAATTAAAACTCGAATTTGGTGTACATGTTCGCTAGGCTCTGAATTCATAGCTATTCATGGCCTACTTCTATTCAGATGGCCCTCTGACGGATTGCCTGAAGATGTTTATTTTGCCACAGTAGGCCAGTAAAGTCTGTTGCAGTATTTTTCAGTAATTAGGCCTTATTTTTCTCTGCTGAATGGACATAAACTGCCTGTTTTGCTGCCCAGTTTTGGCGTGATGCCTACATCAATAGCATGGCATTAGCAGGTTCCAGCAAAGCTGAAATAACCTACCGGTGTGGAAAACCGCTACGGCACCAAATCACACGTCACACCAGCCTGTGATTTGGGGGTGGTGTGTGATTTGGCATCACTGCCAAAATAACCATTTCAAAGATGATTTTGACCAATCTGATTTATATTCTAATGGATATAAATCATGGTAATTCTTGAAACAATTAGTCTCTGTTGTACTTTTTCAAGTTTTACCCTTAGAGTTAGTTTATAACAGAGAAAAGTCGATTTTCCCTCTGGATTATGTCCCAAATTCATCACAACCCATTTTGTATCTAATTTGCTAATCCTTTATGCTTTTTGCTAAACGATGTAATGTGTATCAATGATTGAAGGAACATCCCAGTAAGCTACTCACAAAAAAACCAAAGTGATCTAATCAGTCATTAATGATAAAAGCCATTTTATAATACACACTTGACAATACGAGACAATGCAGCATAGCAGGATTTCCTACTGGTGCCTTTTCTTGCACTGGCAGCTTTTTTTGCACTGACGCGGAAAATCACATCACCACCTTGGGAGAGTGGTGTGTAAAACGACAACAGTGTGTAATTTCCTACCGGGTTGTAATTAAGGTAGTTGCTCAGACCTGATTAGTATGCAAACTGCATGTTTGAGAATAGATGAATGAAAGATATGATAATACAAGGAAGTGAATAGACCACCTCCATCTCAATATCATTTAGGAGATGTTACATGACCCTGCAGCATAGGTCTCTAGGTCAAGGTCAGATATTTGTGACATGTACTGGGAAAGGGGCCCTTATTCCCCCTGTATTAAGGGCCCTTTTCGCAGATCGTGTCACATTTTATAACCACCAAGTAAGTAACCAATAAACAAGTACTGCAAATAGTCTACACCTGCTGAGATCAGTATGGGTAAAGAGTACACATAGATCTAGGAGTGAAAAATATGTTTATGGATCACATCTTTCAAAGAAAAAGGACAAATCATTATACAATGTGAAGTAAAAGGAATGCACAAAAACCTTTTACATTTTTATTGTTTGTTTGCTTTTCGGAAATATGAATTACTTGCATGGTAGGTCTCTACTTCCCTTCCCTTATAGTATCCGTGACCTGAACATAGCCTCAGAGAAGTCTCTTTTCTCACAGTTTTCATTCACAAAACTATCCAATTCTTCAGTAATTAATGAAATACTTCTGTCTGTCATCCCAAAGAATACTATCACACTTTAAAGTGGTGCCCTATTAATTTTGTCCACAAATCTGCAAATTTGTTGAACAAATCAGGAAAATTGGCCTCCGATGAGAGAGACAACACAATCTTGAAGCAGCTTATATTTTGCATCCCATAATAGTATAGGTGTTAAATTGTCTGACACACTCTAGCTGGCAGCATCGTGGTTAAAGGTGCTACATATGCCAAATGTGCATGCTAAAGGCCTTCTGTAAATCGTGTTTTATTGTTATAGATCCTGAATATAATATCAGTAACTAGTATAGGACTTGTTAGGTACATCACACATCATCACTGTTACAGTGCCATATGGAACCAGCTGATACAGAGACACCCGTTTTAAAGGGACATAGTCCTATAATAATGCATCCGTTGTGCTGTTGATTGTCGGAATGGCTCGTTTAAAGGATTCCGGCATAGGTAATTTGAGAAATATTTGTCACTATAGAGGAGAGCAGCAGGTTTATTGGATGCATCTGATGATGTCATGAATGCCAAAATGCATCAGGTGCTGCATTGTTAAATTATAGAGGGTTTTAAAAAATGATATTGTATAGGAAACTTCTGTAGGGTCATTTAGTGCTGTTGTCAAAGGAATAGACAAATCCTGTCAGAAGGACTACAAAGAGCAAAGTTTGTGAATTTCAATTACAAATAGCATTTAATTGCAACTTATCGGCGGTATTCCAGCACTACTTGGATGCATTTTGCCAAATGGTGACGTCATCAAATGCATCAGTCGAGCCTGCTGCTCTCCTCTATGATAAATGATATTTCACAGATTATGTCAGAATCGTTTTATTTGATATAGATGCCATGATAATCATAAAAATAGGTGCTGTTTCCTTTTAAATGCTGGGGTCTGAAATAAACACCAGTATCGAATAGGGACCAGTGGTACATGGGTACTGAAAACAACCATAAGCATTAAAAGCAGTATTCGAATAAGACCCTGTCTCAAAATTCTGTACGGGCCCCCCTCTCAAGAGGGGCCAAAACCTTTTACGCTCTCCTCACGAGGGGTCGGAAATTTTAAACGACCCCCCCTCCCTGTTGATAAATAATGACCACTCCCTAACTGTGTATCAAATGTAAGTCAGGCTGATGCAGAGGTGACATAATTTGACAACAGAGTTGTCCCCCTGGGGATCTCATGATCTCTTCAAGAAAGAACGAGGAACATGAAGGAAGATTCAGAACAGATCAATAAACAAACATATTCCCCATCGAAATGTACAGCCATCCATCTAAACAATTGGAGAAAATGTATTGGTCTAAACACCTGGAAGTTTAAGAACTGCAGCTAGGTATATTGCAATTTTGGACGATGCTATGGAGAGGTGACTAATTGCTTGCACAAGGTGTCACGGTACTAATAGGGCCAAGGACGTTCTGATTTCCCCCCATCTTCCACCATAAAACTGGCATCAATCAGGTTCTAATTTGATGGCATTCATAAATAAAGGCTTAAATTAAAGCTGAAGTCATTCTTGATTTTTTAGCATGGTCAACCATAACGGAGTTAGATCCGTTTTTGCACCAGTTGCCATGGAAACTACCATGTTGAATAAATTAAATGATATAGGCACCCCAGACAAGTCACAAATGTGACCTTGGACCCCCTCTCTGACACAGTAGGTTTCCATGGTGACCAAAGATTTTTTGCAACGTTTTCCCTCCAAATTGTTACCTTTCTTCTGGTACCAAAATTATTAATCTGCGATAAAAATAAGGTCCCCTGGCACTGATTATACCAAGCAAAACACTGTTTTTTGTTGGGACTATTTAGCTGTCCTAGGTTTACTGGGGCGGAATACTACTATGACACCATGATGCGACCACTCAGAATGACGATTTGCCCAAGGGGGCATGACATCATAGGAAACACTGTTGCTAGGCAAGATTATTTGTGTACACATCTCCATGAGGAGGAGGTTACAGCTTCCATGGTTACCAGTAACCAAGGGGGTGGGGCCCAGATACTGTTTCCAGGCCTTTTAGAGCAGTTTCTTCCTTTGGGGAATCATCAGCCATCTGTTTGTGCTAAGTTAGACAATAAATATTGCCTAGAGTGGCCCCAATCCCGAATGTGGGGTCTGGATTTGAGGTATTTTATTAACTAGGTAAGGCCTTAACTCAAGTGCCATGTTATGGCACTTGAGTTAAATTGTATTTAGGATATATAGTGTGTAGCAAACATTTTAATTTTTAAGCTTATTTGTGCAGAAGGAAATTGGCTCTTGATCAGGCAGTTGTGAATAAGGAGAGGGTAGATTTCACACTATAGATGTACGACTATCACCCAAAGCCATACATTCTTATCATAAATTATGTCCAGGCAGATTTATTGTCACTTTCTAGGGCTATATGGGGTGTTTTAGAGGACTTACCCTTGATTAAGGTATGCTCCAAGTCTTTTTAATTTACAATCTTACCCAAGAAAATATACTCGATATGGGTACCGTATTCATTTATGAATATGGTGCTATATTGTTGGAAACAGACCATAACTTAGTACCACCCTCCTCCACCAGGGGAGATAGATTCATATAGGATTCAGTATGGAGGCCTTGTGGAGCCACCATCTTGAATTTCGCTGGTTGACCTAAAACCCACTGATAAGATATACCCTGATGGGTACCTTGTCCCTGGTTAACACCCACTTCCAGGGACATGCTGGTCCCATCTTTTATCAGTTCTTATCAGTGTGTGTCACCGGAACCAGCTCCAGACCAGCTAGTGGCCAATACACTAAACTCCTGTCTCCAGGCGTCTTTCTACGGTGTCACCCCGACTATTCACACATTCAGATTTTTTCCCCTTTCTTCTTTTCATTATTCAATTTATTGTTCACTGTTTAATTGTTCACTTGTAATAAAGTGCCTCCCCACTCACTGGTTCATGGGCCTTAGGGCAAATGTATTTCAGTATCTCTGTCGTGGAAATATATTCTAGAATCTAGTTATGAAGACATCTCATTTGCAATTTACAGTCATCTTGCCTTTAACAAATAAATCAAGTTTAGAACAAATCTTGAGCTGATTAAGTTTTTAAGATTATTCTCCTCATCAAGAAAATTTCTGAAAATGGGTCGTTTTGTCCACAGTCAGGATAATTTATATTAGGGCCTATAGGTCTTGTATCTTGAGAACATCTAAGTACTTGATATAAGAGATTTATTTTATCAGACGTGTTTCCTTACACCTAGAAAGAATGCGAACTAAGAATTTTTTTAGAATTGGCCAAGGAATATTATTCAACATGCCACACATTGGTTTGGCTTACTGTGAAAAGCTCCCCTTGTATGTGTTCATGTTTAGCCAAATGAAATACTATTTAACTGAAACCCTGGGCCCTGTTTTTTTCCTAAGTTAAAATTAATTAAAATGATACAAAATAATATCAGATACGGACAATACACACTGAAAACCTAGAAGATCCGAAACTATTCAGTGGTGACGACTTTAGGTCCACAGGTTGACAATACCTAAATCAACTCCCTTAGGTGGTCAAAATGACGACTTTAGGTCGTCAACCTGATGACCTAAGTCGTCAGTATGACAACTCTGTATTGTCAGTATAGTCAACCTGAGGACCTAAAGTCGTCACTGGGAGGTGTTGCTCCTATAGTAAAAGGAGGAGCTGGCTAAAAATGCCCTCATTTCCAGTCCTTTCTTTTCATGTCACTATAACTTGTCCCTTTTGTTGCTCACAAGTGGTCATTCAAGTACGGAGCTAAAAAAGGGGGAATTGAGTAGGTACCTAGTTGGGAGAAGTCAGTCAGTATAATAAACTATAGAGCGTGTGGCATGAGTAGGTACCTGGCAGTGCAGCTCTCTCTATTTTAAACAAGGCAGGTGATTTTTCAGACTAATGTGGTGAGTGCAAGTTGAATGGTGAAGCAGTGCACGACTTGTTTAGAAAAGAGGGTGCATACTCACAGCTCTTTTTACAATAGGAGCAACAGCCTCTAGACTAGTTACGGATCTTCCAGGTGTTGAGTGCATACGGACACATGTATACGGACGTCCATATGGGACATATGGACGTCTATATATCACATACTATTTGATTTATATGAATAAATCGTAATATGAACAGTCTTTAATGAACGTATATCAGTACATAAAAAGAAAAGAGTTCAAAAACTGAGGACAGGTTTTGAACGTTATCAGCTATGTGCAATCTGATAAACACAAGCCCATGACGCACAATACCTAGATATCCGGTACTTCTAATCCAGGATACTGAGGTATTATTATGTAACTACCCTTATCTTAGAACTCCAGATAGGACTGGATATATATACCATTGTCAATGTTGTGTTTTGCACATATCAGATCGTCACTACACAGCCTACATCTAAGACACCAGTACAGAAGCACTCTTCCACGCCCCTCCATACCAAGGACATGGCAAGCAGGAGGTTCATGAAGTTAGGACGTAGCGTTCTTAGCCACAGAGCG
Source organism: Acholoe squamosa (assembly GCA_949317995.1). Lineage (NCBI taxonomy): Eukaryota > Metazoa > Annelida > Polychaeta > Phyllodocida > Polynoidae > Acholoe > Acholoe squamosa. The sequence goes on along the minus strand of OX439035.1, from coordinate 102,325,177 downwards.
CCTCAGCGTATCAATGCAAACACGTGTAGAAGTAAGTAAAAATATTATGTTTAACAGGGGAGTGAAAATAAATATCTCCAGCTTGGTTATTGAGGTATTTTCAACTAATATTGAGCTATTTTCAACTAATATCCTATCAAGAAGAAACTGGCATTCGCACCTCGACGTTATCCTGAATATGAAAAAAAGGTCCTACACAATGATGGTTTGAGATGCAAATATAGGGGGTCTAGACGGGGGGGGGGTGCAATATCACTACACCTGTCGATTTTAAGAAAATGCCATGTCACATGTCCCTAAACTTTTATTTTCCCATGCCCTTTTTTCGGCTTTGAGAAAAGGCCATGTCAACTGTGGCAACTATTTTCCCCTTTGTCCTTGTCATTAGGCCCTTCCGGCTTTAAGGGACAAGACCAATAACACATCCTTTCCATTGTTTATTCATGAATTGTGATCGGGGAGAGTGATTTATTTTGCTTATATATCAAGCGATGTGGCCTTTTCTAGAGGTGTCCATGTGGACTGAATATTCTGTTAGCCCTTATTTTATTCATTCAGTAGATCAACCACGTAAGTATTTGTTAGGCTCTAAAACGCCTCCAGATATTACAACTTGGCAGCTTTTTCAGCAGTGCAAGTTTTTACTGTGCGAGAGACACACCTTAAGGCCAAAAAAAAAAAAGGTTTGTTTCCGGTCACCCGACCTACCTCAGCCAAACAGGGCCGACCTCAGATTTTTTGGGTAATTTTTGTTAATTTTTTTGCATTTTTTCACATTTTTTTTTATTAATTTTGAATTTTTTATCAGTTTAATAAGTGATCAAAGATATATGCCCTTGTTTACTGTTTGTTATGGTATTTCCGAAGAAATCCTTTATTTCCCATTATAACAGGAAAAAAACTTACTTATGATATCCTCATTTCAATACAAATGTATACCTTGATAAGGTCTGAGGTAAAAAAAAAAATCAAAAAAAAAAAAATCCGACCTACCTACCTCAACTTTTTTGGCTATGTTACCGGAAACATACAATTTATTTTTTTGGCCTAAGCCTAACTTCTATCAAGCTTTTCTTTCCTTAATTAAGAATATCAATGTTCCTCTGGACCTAAGCCATAGCAGCATTCCTTCACGTAGCAGTGCGAAAACAGGTTATGAAAAGAAATAGGACTGAATCTCAAACTCTGTCTAAGGGCTTCAGCATCATGCTCTGAGCTCTGACATAGTGACTCATATAGAGAAGTGGATAAAATGTGCTCAATATGCAGTGAATATGAAAATTGCCTACAATTAGCCAAAAGAAATCCATATGTGCAACATAAATAGAAAAAGACATTTTGTCCATATTCTATTTGACCCAAAGTGTATGAATGTTTTTCAATGGGACCTGACGAATGGCCAAGTCTTTGTGGACACCAGTATATCATTATTTCCAGCAAGTGAAAATAGTTTTCAGGTATATAAAGAGAAAACCATAGCTTTGTAAAAGAATAACATAAGAACATTCATGACTGGTGTCAATATCACCTATTATCTCCTATTACCAGCATCAATAACAATAAAGCCAGGTGGTATCTATACAGGATCCACCCATATCATAATGGTAGACGTACCTTGGTAGTAGGCGAGGATTAGATGATGATATAGCCCTTATCTCTTCATGGTCTGATCGGATCAAACCATAGATATACTCGTGTTATGGTCCTTGGCCCTCTTTTTGTATGGATCTCATATATATCGACCGTTGGTTCCTAGATAGCCAGCCTTTATCTTTTGTAGTCCAAAATATAGTGCATCCATAGGAGTGTAGTCACGGGGTTGGAGGACACGTGTATTGATGTTATCTATACATTGGAGAAAGTGGTTTTCCATATAATGCTATCTCCATTACATAACCCACACCTTCAGGGCTTAAGTCTCATGCTAAACTGATGACCATATGCCCTGTTACCTTTACCACGTGTGTGCAGATGTCGTGTTGAAATCAGACGCTGCACCAAAGATTAGAACGGTCTTCTAATAATGTTCAAATTGTACTAAATTCGATATTATACAGCAAAGCGAGAACCACTCAATCCCCCCCCCCTTCGCCCTACAATAGCTTGTGTGTCACGATCCTATAGGCAGGGAGTATTTAGAAAAGGAGATTCGGCTTAAAGTTACCAATACTTATTATGGTTTTCATTTTTAGTTAATCGTCAGGCCATCCTCTATCTTTCTACAAGACCTGCTCCTGCAGTTCATCAAGCCAGGTAAGGGCATAATACTAGAGGTGTAGACCAATTCATTTCCATATCATCTCCCCATTGAATTAACACTTTCAAAGACATTATCAGGGAAAAGGACTTATAATGATTTAACATAACTTGTAAACACTTCCAATTGTACCGACACAAAACATGAGCAGATTGTACATCAAGATAATTGGCCTTACATGATTGCATTGGGTATAGATAGGAAAAAAACATTATCAAGTTCTTTTTTTTCTGAAAAAAAACAAACAAAAAACAAACAACAAAATATTGTAACATTGTTTTGTAGTAAGACTTTGATATTTTTTGTTCAGTGCACCAGAGATAGAGATCCGCGCCCTGAGGCGTCATGAGGTTGGCTTCATGGACCGTCTTTGGGCCGACCATGGGGTAAACGTGGGGGAGGATCACATGTACAGTGTCCTCTCACTCCTAGCACCTGCTGGCTACTATGTAGCATGTGTCAACGGCAAGATATTGGGTAAGTTGCTAATAGCCCTCAGAAAGGATAGGGTATGCACAGGGATATAGAATTTGTGCACAGTACAGTACTTATTCAGTATTCACAATATCCAATTAGGTATACGAAGTAGAGAAGCGTTGATTTATAAAATTATTTTTAATGGTTACTTGTCATGGGTATATTCATTAGATGCCTCTGCTATTTGATAAATATTTCAATTCTTTTATAAATTATTTCTTACCACAGGGAGTTGTGTCCATGTGGCCATCAATGATGAGATAGGACTCCAGGGTGGACTTATCGCCCTGGAGGAGTGCAGATCCCTGGGTATAGCTCGTCATGTGTGTGCTGCAGGCCTGGAGCTCCTGGGTGACCGTAATCTGGCTGCGGACTCTGTCCCCTTCATGACTGATACCTACAGGAGGTGGGGCTACAAACATGAAGCATTCACCAATGTCATCTATGGGGGAACCTTAAAGAAGGAAGGTTTCCTAAGTATGGCTGGCCCTTCACTCCCACCTGGCTACTCCATGGTGAACCAAATGGATGTAGACTTCAGGAAACTTGATGAGTTTGATGCCAGCTTCCACCCAACAGGGTACATCAGGACCACTTATATGAAGTGGTTATTAGATAGGGAGTCCACACTGGGCTATGTTATCTTAGATAGTGAGGGGGAGGTGCAGGGACTGGGGGTGAGAACATCTTCAAAGTCTGGTACCTACAACATAGGGCCCATTTACTGTAGGGACACTATGACAGCTGAGCGGCTACTTAGGCAGTTGGTGAATGAAACACCAGAGGGCGCCCCCTGTGACATGATGGCCCCAGAGGACAATAAGAAGGCCGTGGAGCTGATGAACAGTGTGGGATTGGAGGAAACATGGAGATCCGTCCGAATGTACACAAAAGGTGTGGTCGACCAACCTCTGCAGCAGATCTATTCTTTTACTAATGCAGGTTTTGCAGGGTTTCTCCTGTGTTAGGTAGCTAACACTCTATTTGAAGGACTCAATTATATTGTTAGTGTTTCTCATCATTAGAACTACATTTTATCTAGTAAATTATGCAAGTACTTGTTGGTGTTGAACAGTATCATAGTTAATCAGTCAGTAAGTCATTCATTTGTTAACTAACTATTTGCTGTCACGATAGATACGCACCCCATTGTTTGAGTTAGGTTATAAATTGTTTCATATGTCACCTTTTGTTGTATAATCATATCATTTTATATTCTACATCATGAGGTAGCTAGCACATTATCTGTTGAAGTAACCAGTTGTCAGATCATTTGTGTGTGTGTGTGTGTGTTTTTTTTTAATTTGAACAGATCCTCTTTCATCTCATCATATCATCAACATAATTTGTTTCATATACAGGTATTAGTTAAGTGGGTGATAATAGATTAAGATATCATCCTTTTTTATCACTTGTTGTTGCTAGCTTTATTACCATATAGCGGAGCACCATGTGTCACATGTGTAGTGTAGATCTCCACCTTATTATGTACATATATATGAATAAAAATATTCAGAATTGATAAACGGCTTTTTTTCTCTGTCCTCAATTATAATTAGACCATTCAGCACACTACTCCAAAATATGTAGCTCTTAGATTAGGATATAGGAACTCGTAGAAAAAAAATGGCTCCAGAGGAAAGATTTGCCTGCTATAAAACTGCATTTCCTTATACTACTTACAGTTTGCTGAATGGGATTGCTCTGAGACTTGTGACCATTGTTTGTCCTAAGACAACTATAAGCAGATCTTTGCCATGAATAAATCGATCAATTCTAGATTGAATTGGATCTAAATTGAATTGGAATATGTAGCAAATGATGAAAATAAGAAATACACTGCAAAAAAGGTGTTTAAAGATACACACCAAATTTTATCAACACCAATATTTAAACATCTAAACACTTGAAGTGTTTAGGTGTTTAGCTTTTAAACACTCATTATCAAACACCTAAACACTGAAGTGTTTAAGTGTTTAGCATTTAAACACTTGGTTAAACACTTCCTAGTAAACACGTTTAAAATTAAACGCGTTTAACACTTAAGAAGTGTTGAGAAAAGTGGGACAAATAAGTGTTTAACCAAGCGTTTAACTTCTAAACACTGGTGTTTAATCCCTAAACACTGTTTTTACAGTGTACGTTCCTTTGTGTACTTAACTATTTGATGGGAATTGGCAACTAATGTAATGGATCTGGCACCATCTGTAAATACTATTTTACTCGGTAAGGTATATCAGCTAATATAATGTATGAAGCGACCAACTTTGATCCATATTGGTATTGATATCCTCAGGTGGTTGCTAATGGACTGTACATTCTGTGGGGACCAGTGAAGCTTTTAACTTACTTGGTTTGCAAGATGTCATATGGTAAACCATGGACGCTGAAGGCTAATAGACCAAGGCTGTAGTAAGTGTAACTAACCAGTTACACAGTGTATCTTAATGTACATAGCATACATTCAGGTGTTAAATGACTTCCCCACGTCTACCCATAATAACAAAATGAGTGTAGGACACTGCACATAAGACCCTGAGATCGGTAGCAGAGGACAGCAATTTCCCAACAACTACATTCCCCACAGATAGAGGTAAGATCAGCTTCTGATCAATATAAAACTCCAAAACCAACACCTCCTTGGCCTGTTTTTTCTCTAATGGTACTACTATTGGCCGGCCTTCTGGCTAGCAGTTTTGAATTTGATAAACTCTTTAATTGTTGTACTTTGTTTGAAGGAACTGCATCTGAAACATATTCAGTTTCTACAGGGTCCATTAAAATAGGCGATTGTGCTGATGCAATAGTATAGTATTACATGGTGATTAACTCTCCTGCACTGATTTGAAAGTGTAATGCTGCACGTACTACTGCTTTGAAAACATCATCAATTAGGGAAATATCTAAATGTTTTGAGGTTAGCCTTTATGAAAATCACAAGAGATCTCAGAGTTAATACAGTGCATATCACTGCTCCTATATTTCTAAATCATAAAGATATTCCAACTACCTTAGCATGCTGAAATGTAACCAGTATGTATCCAGTTTTATTCTTGCATTTGAATGCATTTTACTTCACTATATATGTGTGACTCAAGAAGAGATAACACCTCTCCGTGGTTTTTTTTTTTTAATTCCCCATTTGGCCACCAAGGGGCATTGGAGGGGCAAAATAACTCTAAAATGATTATAAAAATATATTAAGATAATTTTTTATGTGGAATTCAATGGTCTCATTTAAAATGACCCATTTTGGGTAGAAAATTTAATGTCCCATATTTGGAATGTAAAATGGACGAATAATCAGCCTATATACCTGTTCCTGATTGCCATGACAACCATTACAATAATCTAAATTTGCAGATTTTTATGACAACTTTTGAGCATTTTAACCGAAAAACCCAAAACTGAAAACAGAAATGTAGATCAAAATCTATGATAAAAATCACCATATTATTATGTATTTTCTATTAAAAAAAGGGTGATTTATTGTGGTGCTTTAGACATTATTATGGTCTATAATGTATTTAGAGCTTAATCATTGATTTCTGATATGGATAACGACCTGTGTTCAAGGCAGGGTTCTAACATAACTACATTGTACTAGGAATATCTAAACCAGTGATGTCTCATTTTAAAGATCTTGAGATTGACTTTGACAATTAACTTCCCTGCAGAGGGATGTTTTTGCTTGCCTGGTCACATATACTGTACTTAACTTGTAGTGACAAGACTTTGGACTTCACTAGTTGCGTATTGTGAAACACAGCCACAATGGCAACAACCACTGGAACTGAACTTACTGTGTCTGTAACAACAAACATTACTTACTATGGTGAAAATGAGGAGGTGAATTTACCAACATGGCTAACTGCTTTACAACTTACGCTCGCCATAATTGGTGTATTGATGAATTTAATTACCTTCATTGTGTTGTTTTCTATGAAGACTATTTCTGTTTCCATGTCCCTCCTACTGAGGGATCAGGCCTTGGTGGACCTTCTAGTGTGCCTGTTTGGATTTATCATATTGGAGCAACCAATTATGTGGACAACTGGCAATGCAGGCTTTGATATCATAATCTGCCATGTATGGCACTCACAGGCACTCTACTGGTTTACAGTTTCTGTTGCTTCCTGGAATCTTGTTTTATTAGCCAGGGAAAGATTTCTGGCCATCCGTAAGCCACTTATGCACATTAAATTAACAAAGAATAAAATGATGATTTCTATGACCATTGTCTACATAATTATGTTCATCTCCGTCATCCCAATAGGATTTGGAGTAGCTTTTATGGATGGGCAATGCCAGAGGAGTGCCTCAATGATGGTAGTTTTGAGTCCCTTTGGTATATATTATTTTATCGCCATCTATTTCATGCCATGTGTGTTTTTCTTCAGTCTATATGGAAAGATCATCTTGACCCTACAGAAAAGGCTGAGAGATAGAAATAATCTTGGTCAATTCAATGCTTCTGTAAACAAGGCTGCAAAACACCTCACAAAGGCAGCTATCATTGCCACTGTTGTCTTTATCCTGACTGTGGGCCCAGACTTTTGGTATGGTTTATTAGCTTCTTTTGAGGTTACAGAATTCAAGGTAAACTCACCTGAACAGAGGATCTTTATATTTCTAACACTACTTAACTCATGTGCCAACCCTGTCATATATCTGACCACATTGCCATCTTTCCGCCGACATGTTATAAAGCTGTTTAAAAGAAAGAAAAATCATATTCATCCATTGACAGAAACAAGTCAATGTGGAAGAGAAAACACACCAACATCGACTGCTTAATCGTATATACAGACCATTGAAAATAAAGTTTACCATCCATCTTAGACTATATGGTAACATTTCTATTTTGATTGTGGGTGCACCTTCATATCAATGGCAGATCCAGGATTTGGAAAAGGATGGGACACCCCAAATAGTTGCCACTTCAAAGACAAGAGTGAGCCAAGAATCATATCCCTGTACACTGAATTGCACGGAAGGAAGCAGGTGAAAATGTGAGTGACAGTCCACCTGCAGCTATGGTTTTGACCTTGAAGGGACTCCAAACTGAATACATATGATACATTCGGAACAGTTATCCCCCAAATGGATGACCTATCATTGTAATCTTGTTTTAACTCGGTGCTGGCCATGAGATTGTGCGCTCCTAAGTCAAAGTGAAAAAGCAGTTGTTTTCTTTAATTTTGAAAAAAAAAAGAAAAATCTATAATAAAAAAAACTTTATCTTCCATATAAACATGGCTTCGAGTCTTACAGTCCCCCGTATGTATAGTTCCTCATAAGGTCTTGCTAAGTTTTGGGGGGTTTCAGATATATATGACCCCCCCCCCCCCTCCCGCCATCTGTGATTGGGGAGGGGCGGCGCACCCCGAGCCCCCACCACCACCACCCATTTTCCACGCCTCATGTGCAGATCAGTGATTTGTTAGGGTCATTACTCTTAGTATAGCACTGTTTCACTAAGGTATTGATACCAACTGGGCACTAACACATGCTGAAAGCTAATGCACCAAGGTATTGGTTTTGTGTAATTGGGTAGTTACACAGTGTATCTAGCTCCGTCCTAATGGACAAATATGTACATACCAGTGCCGAATGAATTCACCATGCCTGCTCACAGGAAGGATACTGACCACTAAGACACTACCTGTGTATCGCACGTTCTCATCAACTACTGATATCCCACAGTCATATAGGTAAGATCCGCTTATCTATGAATCTAAATCTAACCAACACTCACTTGGTCTATCGTTTATAATAGTACTTTGACTGGCCTCCCAGCTAGCATGTGCAATATTGGGTAATAGCTGCATGTTTTGAAGAAATGCATTTGCATCTGACATATTATATCAATAGGCTACCGTTTCTACATGGTTTAGACACAGACGATTATTGTGATGTAATACTATAGTACTGCAAGGTGAGTAACGCCCCTGCACTGTATTGAAGCATAATCTGACCCTTTGGCACTGCATCAGCTTGTGTAGTATCAGTATAGGCATACTGTAGAGCTCTAGCTGATCATACATGTAGTCAGAGCTGCATTCTTCAAGTAAAATACACACCCTGCAGTCTTATCTGTTTAGTGGGAAAAAATCATAATGATGCAAACCCCAATAAGAAGGTCATATCCCACTACGCAAAATAAAATGGTGCAGAAGTGTCTGGAATTGAGGTTCCTAATGATAGGGTCAATGTTACCAATATCCAAAACTCACAAGGGTTTCCACCAGGTTTCCAGGTACTCCATATACCACTATGCTAGTAACTGCATATTGCCTAGTGTATCTCTTTGATTTGTAATCATTTAGGGGAGATGTTTACGGGGGGCACCTACCATTATGAATTTGGCGGATTATTATGGTGCACCGTCAAGGGTATCTCAAAGATATCTGTAGTGGCCTCCTATTAAAATCATTCCATTGTGACAATATATAGTACAGTTATACCAAGGGAAATATCTAAAAATTTTGATTGTTGCTTCTATCAAAATCACAAGGGTTCAGCAAGTATTCTTAGCCAGTATAGGGGCTCCTTAGACGATGTTACTCCTCTAATATCGGCTAAGACTCATGCATTTCTAAATCACAAAGATTTTCCAACGAATTTTTCGTAGTGGGATTTGACCCATATAGGCTCCCATCCATATCATTGAATTTAATGCATTTTTCTTCACTTCAGGCTTCCCTTGAAGTGAAAGATTTTGGAGATCGCTATTTGTGAATTATGAAACACAGCCACAATGACAACGACCACTGGAACTGAACTTTCTGTATTTGTAACAACAAACTTTACTAACTATGGTGAAAATGGGGAGGAGAATTTACCAACTTGGCTAACTGCTTTGCAACTTACACTTACCATAATTGGTGCATTGATGAATTTAATTACCTTCATTGTATTATTTTCCATGAAGACTATTTCTGTTTCCATGTCCCTTCTATTGAAGAATCAGGCCTTGATGGACTTTCTAGTGTGCCTGCTTGGAGTTATTATATTGGAGCAGCCTTTTATGTGGACAACTGGAAATTCGGTTATTGATGTTATAATCTGTCACATATGGCACTCACAGGTAGTCTACTGGTTTGCCGTTTCTGTTGCTGCATGGAATCTTGTTTTATTAGCCAGGGAAAGATTTCTAGCTATCTGTAAGCCACTTATGCATATTAAGTTGACAAAGAACAGAATGGTGATCCATCTGATCATTGTCTACATCCTTTTGTTCATCACTCAAACCTTAACGGTCTTTGGAGTAGCTTTTGTCAATGGGCAATGCCAGAATAATTCAAATACACTTGTGAATATCATCAGTATATATTATTTTTTTTTTGGTTATTTGATGCCGTGTGTGCTTTTCTGTGTTCTATATACAAAGATCATCTTGACTCTGAAGAAAAGGCTGACCGATGGAAATAATCTTGGCCAATCCCATACTATAAACAAGGCTGCAAAACACCTCACAAAGTCAGCTATCACTGCCACCATTGTCTTTATCCTGACTGTGAGCCCAGATTTCTGGTATTGGATGCTGGCCTCTTTTAGTGGAACAGGATACAAAGTAAACACACCCATACAGAGGACTTTTGTGTTTCTGACACTACTTAATTCGTGTGCTAACCCTGTCATATACATGACCACATTACCATCTTTCCGCCAACATGTTGTGAAGCTGTTTAAAAGAAAGGAAAATCATATTTACCCCTTGACAGAATTGAATCAATGTGGAAGAGAAATCACAATAACATCAACAGCTTAATTTTTCATCTTATAAAGTTTACCATCCATCTTAGACTATGCTAATATTTCCATTTTGATTGTGTATGTGTGTGTTTCATATTGCGGATCTAGGTTTTCAAAAAGCAGGGGGCACAGCCAAAAGAAAAGAGCGGTGCATCCCAACTTTCGGGGATTATTTGTGGCCCAATGTAAGGATCATTTGTGGTCTAAAATAAGCACATAAACTCTTAGCTTGAGCCGAAAGGAGGGGAGAGTAGGCTTACTCTGTAAATCTTCCTGGAAAATAAAGATCTTCAAAATTTACCTGCTTGTTGAACCTTTATCAGTCAGTCGACCTGACCAGTGGGTGTCTGAAAACTTTCCCAGCTAGCAAGGATACGTTGGGCCAACATCAGAAATGGTCAGGATTGTCGCGGGCAATTTTCTGACGTTGGACCTATGTTGGCAGTCCAACGTCATCCCAACGTTGGTAAATTGATGTTGTGCCAACGTCAGCAAATACACCCAGTCATTAGCCATCAGAGAATTGCCTTTGTGCCTACGTTGGCAGTTCTTATATGTACCAACTTTGGTAGGTCTTCCACCAGTGAGGAAGTTACAAACATTGGCAAAACACCAGGTACCTAACCACCACCAGGAGGGATTGTTAGCTATATGAAGATGTTTTACCCATTAGATCCGTCAAATCTTATCATGATAAACATCCGATTATATGTATCTTGAGTGCTTTTTATATTTCTAAATCCAGAAAAGTTCCATTATAGCATTGGATGATAAATGGTCTTTTTTTGTAAAAAGAAAACACACACACTTGAAACATCTCCATGAGAACACCCTTTTTAAGGCAATAAGAGGTAGATAAGGTGTAACAATGGAACAACATTGTGTCGCTCCTCGGTTATTATAGCTGAGAAAAGGTGAAACTGAAGAAATGGCTGTCTCTATAATGATGATTCCTGACAGCTATATCTTTAATAGATGTGATCACATTAGGTTGCACATAGCCTTTTCTTGTTAGAGCGGCATTGATATAATGGAGAGTACAGGGAAAGAAAAAAGAATGGTTGGCTAGATGTTGGTACAATGTCCGTATCAGATTGGTTGGCAAAACGTTAGCCCAACTTTGATGTTCGAACGTTGGCCCAACATCAGATTTTAGCCTGAATTTGGTTGGCTAAATGGGCCAACATTGGGCCAACATGGTAAATTAGATGGACAAAACGTTGGCCCAATGTCAGAATCTGACCAACCCTGCATGGCTATCGTTGGCCCAACATTATCTTTGCTAGCTGGGTTTCCATATCATTCCCAGCGGGTTATTCATACACAGAAAATACCACTACATCTAATAAATACACCCTCACCTCTTGGTGATATTGCTTGATATACCAGATAGGCCTATAGGCTTTCAGATTTGACCAATTCCCTCTCTTTTATGATGTTCACCATTGGGTGTACTATAGACGGCCTACAATCAATGGTAGCCTAGGAATAAATGGTCCAATTTTGGAAACCTTTTCACTCCAGTGGTCCAATTTTGTGACCAAGGTCAAATTTCGGAAACCTTACAATTTTCACAATTTTGTCAAAGAATTGTTTCTTGGCCCAGATATGGATTATATGCTAGTTCTTGTCCGAAATAGCCTAGGTGACTCTTCCCTATAGATCTTCTTACGTTGAGGTTTTTAGCACTGGGGCAGATAAATTATACTGATAAAGTGGTACGTGGAGAGAATACTATATAGCTATTGCTGGCAGACCTAGAATCGTCGTAATATAACTACCGAAATACGGGTGAGAAAGGCCACAGGTGGCGGCAAAAAGGGGACGCTGTGCACCGCAGCGCCACCATGCAGCGAGGATAACAGGAAAATGAAAAACTCGAGGGGAAACTCGGTGGTTGACAGCAATAATCCAAAATGGTCACGAGAAGTTTCCTGATCCAGGCGATCCAGGTTGATAACAGAATGAAAGCCCTAAAGTGACCGTATCTCAATTCTGAATCAAATTAAGTGACTAGTCATGGCTGCACACAACCCCCGGACACCCTTGCTAGGGGACAATGGACATGGGATGTCAAGTTATTCTGAGGTATCAGCATCAGAAGATGAAGTCCACGCACCTGTTGGCAGAAGCCACATCCAACAACAACAAAACAATGCTGGGGAGGCGGGGCCCAGTACTGCACGCAGGCAGGAGAAGTTGACTTGTTTTGTGTATGCCCTGACATGCCTGTCAGCTATCGGTGGGTTCTTGTTTGGGTATGACACTGGTGTGGTGTCAGGTGCTATGATCCTTCTGAAGAATGAGTTCCATCTGAATGTAGTTTGGCAGGAGCTGGTGGTCAGTGTCACCATTGGAGCAGCAGCAGTGTTTGCAATAGTGGGCGGGTATGTAAATCCCTTTTAATATGCTAATAAGTAATAGTTACCGGTACATATGCTATAGCTTTTGGATTCCTTGCATCCCTGGGAATCACTCTGGCAGATCCAGGGTTTTGACGGGCCTCCCCAGCCCCAGGCCATCTTTAAAAGGGGTCTATGTCTTGCTTTTCTATCCTCTCTGAGTGTGGGTGGTGTCCATATGCGCGGGCACTGGCACATATTCGTTCCTTGAATCTCCTCTTTCCTGTCCCCTCTTTCTTACATGTGTCTGGTGTCCATATGCACGGGCACAGGCACATGTATTCCTTTGTGACGTGATGTCTAATGTACTTTTTCCGCCATGAATATGACCTTAGCTGTCGGCTTGGCGTTAAACAACCATTACTCACTCACTCACTCCAGGGTTTTGAAAAGGTGTGAGCCTCTATTTTTTGGCTTGATTTGAGGCCTGAAATTCTTCACTACTGGAATATTATTGACCTTATTCAGGCTGAATAAGGTCAATAATATTATTAATATCAGACAATAAATAACATGTTGGACGTACGGTTGGTCAGACAGAAAAAAATCTGCCATTCAGTGAAGATCAATAAAAAGATTCAAACTACCTGCACTATAGTACCGGTATAGCCTAGGCAAAACGGAGCCCCCCCCCGTCTAAACTATTGTTTAAATATTGGTATAAATCCTTACATGTTGGTTGTAAACTAAGTGTAATTATAGTATACCAGCGCCGGTAATCATAATCTATGTCGATTGTATTTCAGCTTTTCCAATGACCGTTTGGGGAGGAAGCCTACAATCCTGATAGCAAGTTTTGTGTTCACAGTCGGTGCAGTGGTGCTAGGCGCAGCCTACAATACCATCATGCTATTATGTGGAAGAATTATTGTAGGCATGGGCATAGGTAAGAAGCCAATTAGCAGACACAATGAGATGGAAAAATCATAAATATAATTTGCCATCAATTAAAGCATTGTGCCTGCCTCCTGTGATTCAGGCTAAAGTACCGGGTATAGGGACTTTTTTTGTTGTAATATGTACACAGCACCAACTGATTATCAATTTTATAGAACTGAGAAGCTATTCCAGTAGAGATAGACCTATATGTTCTGCTCTTGCTAGTGAATATGTTGACTCCTTTGAGATATAGATTGATTGGGCTATTTTAAGAGTATGTTCACCTGAATCGTAACATATATTCACAACGTCAGAATAGTACATGATGTGGTGATAATACATCTATATTATTCTATTTTCACCTCTGCTCTCAGGTCTAGCATCCATGTCAACCCCCATGTACATAGCAGAGAGTGCCCCACCACACATGCGCGGGCGCCTTGTCACCCTCAACAATGTCTTCATCACTGGTGGGCAGTTCTTTGCGAGTCTAGTCGATGGTGCCTTCAGCTATGACAGAAAGAATGGTTGGAGGTAAAGACATGATTCATTAGTAGCCTGATTCAGATGTTTTCTGTTATCAATTGTCAGAGTCACAAGTAAAGTTAAATAGCGCTAGGGTATCTGAAGGTGCAATATATCAAAGGTTATATAGTATCTTATTGTTTTTACATGTTGAATAGCTTAGAGATGACCTTGAGGTTATGACCTGTAGTTTACAGTAGAAATATCAGTACTTTTACCATGCCCTTTTTGATCACCAATCATCTGGTTCCCAGGTATATGCTTGGGTTAGCTGGAGTCCCATCGCTTCTCCAGTTTATTGGGTTCCTATTCATGCCGGAGAGCCCCCGCTGGTTGGTACAGAAGGGTAAAGTGGACAATGCACTAAACACCCTCCAGACCATACGTGGAAAGAAAGATGTGGACCAAGAGCTGAACGAGGTGAAGGAGTCATGTGATGAGTCTGCCAGGATACAAGCAGAAGGTGGTGAGTATCAAAATGAATGTGATGAAGGAGTCACGTGTCAGTGTTGTGTGGCTTTGTTAGGTCTGCATCCATACATTTTAATCAGCCTACAGAGTTGATGGTGAGTATAGAGCTTAATGGTGTAGTGGAATAGTGTGATGAGTGTGCCAGGATACAAGCAGGGGGTGGTGAGTATAGAGCTTAATGGTGTAGTGGAATAGTGTGATGAGTGTGCCAGGATACAAGCAGGGGGTGGTGAGTATAGAGCTTAATGGTGTAGTGGAATAGTGTGATGAGTGTGCCAGGATACAAGCAGGGGGTGGTGAGTATAGAGCTTAATGGTGTAGTGGAATAGTGTGATGAGTGTGCCAGGATACAAGCAGGGGGTGGTGAGTATAGAGCTTAATGGTGTAGTGGAATAGTGTGATGAGTGTGCCAGGATACAAGCAGGGGGTGGTGAGTATAGAGCTTAATGGTGTAGTGGAATAGTGTGATGAGTGTGCCAGGATACAAGCAGAAGGTGGTGAGTATCAAAATGAATGTGATGAAGGAGTCACGTGTCAGTGTTGTGTGGCTTTGTTAGGTCTGCATCCATACATTTTAATCAGCCTACAGAGTTGATGGTGAGTATAGAGCTTAATGGTGTAGTGGAATAGTGTGATGAGTGTGCCAGGATACAAGCAGGGGGTGGTGAGTATAGAGCTTAATGGTGTAGTGGAATAGTGTGATGAGTGTGCCAGGATACAAGCAGGGGGTGGTGAGTATAGAGCTTAATGGTGTAGTGGAATAGTGTGATGAGTGTGCCAGGATACAAGCAGGGGGTGGTGAGTATAGAGCTTAATGGTGTAGTGGAATAGTGTGATGAGTGTGCCAGGATACAAGCAGGGGGTGGTGAGTATAGAGCTTAATGGTGTAGTGGAATAGTGTGATGAGTGTGCCAGGATACAAGCAGGGGGTGGTGAGTATAGAGCTTAATGGTGTAGTGGAATAGTGTGATGAGTGTGCCAGGATACAAGCAGGGGGTGGTGAGTATAGAGCTTAATGATGTAGTGGAATAGTGTGGTGAGTGTGCCAGGATACAAGCAGGGGGTGGTGAGTATAGAGCTTAATGATGTAGTGGAATAGTGTGATGAGTGTGCCAGGATACAAGCAGGGGGTGGTGAGTATAGAGCTTAATGGTGTAGTGGAATAGTGTGATGAGTGTGCCAGGATACAAGCAGGGGGTGGTGAGTATAGAGCTTAATGGTGTAGTGGAATAGTGTGATGAGTGTGCCAGGATACAAGCAGGGGGTGGTGAGTATAGAGCTTAATGATGTAGTGGAATAGTGTGATGAGTGTGCCAGGATACAAGCAGGGGGTGGTGAGTATAGAGCTTAATGATGTAGTGGAATAGTGTGATGAGTGTGCCAGGATACAAGCAGGGGGTGGTGAGTATAGAGCTTAATGATGTAGTGGAATAGTGTGATGAGTGTGCCAGGATACAAGCAGGGGGTGGTGAGTATAGAACTTAATGTTGTAGTCATAATTACGTATCGGAGTAGTATGATGAGTATGCAGGGACACAATCAGAGGTGGTGTGGTGAATATAGAGCTTAATGGTGTTACGGAGAAATGTGATGAGTCTGCTAGGATACAACCAGGGTGTGGTTGAGTTATAGAGCTTCATAATGTAATGGAATAGTGTGATGAGTCTACCTGGGAGTGTTACCTGCAAATACATGTACCTTTAGTAGCTTTATTTGAACTTTAGCATGTCTCTATGTCCCAAGGAAATATGTGGATTTAGCTGTATGTAGACTTTATGCATGTCCATCATAATCAATACCGTAAACTCCCGTGTAGAAGACGCGTTGCGCATATAAGACGCACCCCAAACTCAGCACATGCATTTTCGCGTACAAGACGCACATTTTAGGGCTGAAATTTGTAAGATTAGTACATTTCTATAGTAAAATTACCCCTCGTATAAGATGCACACCCAACTTGAGAGAAAGCTATAAGATCCCCCAGCATTTTGTTTGGCGTAGAGGATGCATCTTATACGCGGGAGATTACGGTACTACGATTATACTGAAGACCTGCTATTTTCTATGTCAAGCATGGAGAGCAAAATCATCATCATAGCAAGCATAGGATTACCCGATACATGTATACATATTACATTGGTGTAGTGAAGTATGTAAATCATTTTGTTGCTTTCTAACACACTTATGTTCTTCATTATAGGTTCGTACGTGTTGACCCGGATCATACAGACACCACACGTACGAAAAGCTCTCATTGTTGGCTGTGCCCTCCAGATCTTCCAACAAATCTGTGGTATCAACACTGTTATGTAAGAGATAAATAATTCTACAATCATATCCACATCTAACACATCATCTTTGGAAATCCACACATTCTATCTCTCTGTTGTCTCTTTAGCTGTGGTTGTACAACTGTTCCCATTATGCTTTGATCCTTCCTCTAGCTCATACTAATTGCATCAATTGCAAATGAGTTCCATAGTTATAGAGGTGGCATACTCACCAAAGATGGATAACTGTTGAAAATGCACATCATCTGTATCAAACATATATTAAACTTTATACTTTGTCATCTGAATCCATTCTGTATGACTTCTTAAATTTAACAGGGGGCATGGTTTGATAGCTGTTTTGAGTTCCAATATTATACAGATATTACCCGCTAAAGCTGATAAACTAGTAGTTGTATCATATAACACATGACCACTTATGTTATATAACTTACCGTAATGTTACCGTAAACAACAGAGGATGGTGGTAGAATTGTCCAGGTTTTACAAGATAATTTTGATATACTGATAGTAGATGTGACAGGATCTGCGAAAAGGGACCTTATTTCAGAGGGAATAAGGTCCCCTTTCCCAGTACATGTCACAGATGATCTATACTATGCAGGTCTTATGCACCATGGGTGTCTATTTTAAAGTGCCCCATATAAGTCACAACTAGTTATATTAATCATTAGCTTATAGGGTCTGGGTATTTTCTATATGCCAGATATTATTAATTGAATTTGCTAATGGTGGTATACAAAAGACCCCTAGGTGCTTTTAGATAAGGCTTAAAGTTCCTGTACAAGATATAACTTGGGAATGAAAATGCACAGAATATTATTAAAGAGACATGAAGGGATATCAAATTCCGTACTATAGAAGTTTTCGACTGATTTCATAGCTCATGACATTCTATATTACACAGGTACTACAGCGCCACCATCATCAAGATGTCGGGTGTGAAGTCAGCATCTGCCGCCATCTGGTTAGCTTCTGTCACTGCAGGCACAAACTTCATCTTCACCTTTGTAGGCCTCTACCTGGTAGAACGTATAGGCAGGAAGTCTCTAACTGTGGGCAGCTTAGCAGGTCGGTATGCCCTGGTCATAATGGTCTTTGTGCATTGAATATAGACTAACTATACCGCATCTAGCAGTAATCTTTATCTGCATCTATGGAAAGGGTCACCAGCCTGAAATCTATGGGTAGATACTCTGGTGTTGATAATGCATAGAAGATGATGAAGCATGGTACAAGTAGGTAAGTTCTACCAGCGAGAAGATAAGTTCCAGGCTTTGGTCAGATATGAATGCAGTTTCAAATATGCAAACACGGGAATTAGTAATGGGGTGCACATACTTTTCCTGATACCTTGCAGGCACAATGGTGAGTTTGGCGCTGCTGGCTGTAGGGTTCCAGTTGGCAGCAGTCAGGTCACCTCCTATAACCGTCCATGGTGATGTATTAAATGGGTCCTCCTGTGATACTTACAGGTAGGCTCTCATTTGTATTCTCAAATACCCCAGGGGTTTTCAGTTTTTGAACTTAGTATTGTACTGCATTGATACATACCTCTCAGTTAAACCACAGGGTGTGGGTTCAGCAAAAAGCTGTAGGCCGCCATGGCGATCTGGTGTCTATATATAATTGACAGCATTAAACTTGCAGTACATACTAATTATTAAACGAGGCAAGGGCTTTTGACACCACCTTTCTGACCTCTTGTCTACTAGCCCTTAGCCGAGTTTCTTATGATTACCAAGTTTCAATTGCTATTTTGGCCTCTAGCAGATTACATGCACCACCAAAAAACTATTCCATTACACAGCATATGCCCTATCACACCCTTCAAAGACCCCATGAGTCATATTTCTATTTACATGAAAATCTTTTGATAAATGATGAAAAAAACATTTCATGGGGTATGCTTTTCTTATATTTAGATTCCAAGAATTTGCATAGACCATCAAAACCTGTCATTTAGCCCTATTTCTGTCACAACTTAACCCCCAAAAATTAGTCATATAGTGAGACAAAAAGCAAGACAAAGCTATCCATGTAATAGAATTTACATTTAAGGTATACTTTGATGGCTGTGACATGGTAATTACTGTTGGGTTTTTCCCCTATGGAGAAATGCATGGGATTTAGGGCTCTTTTTACCCTAAATAAAAGGGTAATCAAACTGTCTTTAACCCCACTTATAGACAGATTTCAGATTTTTTAGAAGAGGAGGGCATAGAGTAGGTATGGGGGCAGTGCGTGCCATGGTTATCTGGGCAAATATCTTTTGATATACCGTAAACTCCCGCGTATAAGACGCATTGCGCGTATAGGACGCACCCCAAACTCAGCAGGACCATTTTCGCGTATAAGACGCACATTTTAAGGGTGATTTTTGTCAATCCAGTACTGTTCTATAGTAAAATTACCCCTCGTATAAGACGCACCCCCAATTTCAGTACATCCTATAAGACCCACAAGGCATTTGTTTGGCGTAGAGGACGCGTCTTATACGGGGGAGTTTACGGTAGTTGATTTTGAAGGCCTTCCAATTTGGTTTATTGATAGGTTTAATTCCAAGATTCTCTCATAGACAAAACATTAGTCTTGCATTGGGGGTGAATGTAGGTAAGTACATGGAGGAGCCTAGTAGGCTTCTCTATGGTAAGTATCAGTAGTGAGATAGGTGGGCCCTTTAAGAGAATTGGCTTCCAATCATTTCCCATGGGAAAGGAAGGAAATGTAACAAGTAATTGTAACAAGGTCACATCACCTTGGCTACACTGTCTGTGATGTTAATTGTAGGATCAAGAATGACTGTCTATGGCTGGCTGGGCTGGGCTATGGTCGGGGAGGCTATGGTCGGGGGGGGGGGCTATGGTCGGGGGGGCTATGGTCGGGGGGGGCTATGGTCGGGGGGCTATGGTCGGGGGGGCTATGGTCGGGGGGTCTATGGTCAGGGGGGCTATGGTTGGGAGGGGGGTCTATGGTCGGGGGGGGGCTATGGTTGGGAGGGGGGCTATGGTTGGGGGGGCTATGGTCGGGGGGCTATGGTCGGGGGGCTATGGTCAGGGGGGCTATGGTCGGAGGGTGGGAGCTATGGTCGGGGGGCTATGGTCGGGGGGCTATGGTCGGAGGGGGGCCATGGTCGGGGGGGCTATGGTCAGGGGGCTATGGTCGGGGGGGCTATGGTCGGGGGGCTATGGTCGGGGGGCTATGGTCGGTTGGGGGGTACTTAGGCATGCCTCAATACTCAGAGCTGTGCTGGTAGTTGTGTTGGGAGGGGGAGGAAGACAATCAAGCAGCTAAATGTGTCCTTAATGACATAGTGGGAAAGTCATGGGCAAGTCATCTAGCCTAGGCTCTGTACCCTTGCCTCGTTTCCTTTCTGTCTCTCCAAGACATACTCTCGACTCAACTGTTTTAAAATAAACGCTCTCTTGTATTAATACACTTTATTATAAATCTTTTTAGATGAATATATCCTATGGGGTTGATCTTTCATAATAATCTTTCCAGAAAATTGGTATGAGTCAATAGCATGTTTATTTACACTTGGATATTCCCCAACTACTGATTTCAATACATGGCACATTGTTGCATCCGACTTACATTACAGCTCGTGTAACTCATGTATGGAGGACACATCGTGTGGCTTCTGCTACCTGGACCTTCCTCCAGGTCCTGCTAACGGTTCCTGTGCTCCAGTAGCTACCACTGATACCAACATAGCTATGTTGGGCCGCTGTACTACCCATGGCCTTAGCAATAACACCTCAGTAGAGTGGGCCTATGACTACTGTCCCACTGATGTCTCCTGGATGGCCTTGGTGGGACTTATTCTGTATCTAGCTGCTTTTGCACCTGGTAAGAGAGATACCTTTCTGCCTCAAGAGGAAGAAAGGTTTTTTTTATAGTTTCATATTTCCTGAGGTGATATTCGAAAAGTTTCCTGCAGAGGATATTTTCATTTAGGCCACACCAAATTAAAAGATTGGTCTATGGATTTCCCGCCCCTGATTTTCAGAAATTAAAATTTTATTTTTATTTGAAAAATAACATGTCTATGGATCCCGCCCGCCTCATTTGCAGGGATTTTCATTTTTTTTTTTTTTTTTTTTTGATCAAGCAATAAATATATGATTAATAATAAAGGTACAGGAATGGCAGACCCCTCATTGGATAGGCATAAGGTGTCACGGTAGTAATCCGCCCTGGTAAGCCTAGGACAGCTAAATAGTCCCAACTAAAAACAGTGTTTTGCTTGGTATAATCAGTGCCAGGGGACCTTATTTTTATCGCAGATTAATAATTTTGGTACCAGAAGAAAGGTAACGATTTGGGGGGAAAAAGTTGCAAAAAATTTTTGGTCACCATGGAAACCTATTTTGTCAGAGAGGGGTCCAAGGTCACATTTATGACTTGTCAGGAGCGCCTGTATCATTTAATTTATTCAACATGGTGGTTTCCATGGCAACTGGTGCAAAAACGGATCTGACTCCGTTATGGTTGACCATACTAAAAAAATCAAGAATGACTTCAGCTTTAATTTAAGCCGTTATTTATGAACGCCATCAAATTAGAACCCGATTGACGCCAGTTTTATGGTGGAAGATGGGGGGGGGGAATCAGAACGTCCTTGGCCCTATTAGTACCGTGACACCATAAATATGCAATGGCAAAAAAAAAAAAAAAAATCGCCCTCTCCATATTTATGATGTTCAGAATCCATAGACAATAATTAATTTCTAGAAAATAAAAATAAAAATTTCGCCCTCCCGCACCATATTCTCAAAATGAAAATCCATAGACCAATTTTTTTATTTGGTGTGGCCTTACGTAATCTTTACCTAGAAGATATAAGTGGACAATATGGCCTTCTATACTACTTTGTGTGCTTAACTCGTATCTGACCAATGCCATGGAGGGAAAAGACTAAAGAATATAATAGTTTTCATATTTTGTAAGGTAAAAGGTTTTTTCAGCAATCACTTTGGAATTTAAATATTATCCTATAGAAGTATTACCTTTATAAAATACTCAAGTTTGCAACACATCCTTCTATACCAATCTGTGTATTTGACAGGTATGGGACCAATGCCATGGACTATCAACTCAGAGATCTACCCCCTGTGGGCGAGAAGCACCGGTGTGTCAATAGCTACCTCTGCTAACTGGGTGTTTAATCTCATTATCTCTATGACATTCCTGACATTAACTGAGACCCTTACACGCTATGGTAAGTCTTAAAGCATTCAATCGAAAATAGCTTCATGTATTACTAGCATTTTATATTATTGGAATAGCACATTCTTGAAACATGTAATAGGAAAATCATATACCTAATTGGGAAACATTTAATTGTATTTAGGCAATTAATATTAACTAGGAAAGAGATGACGGTAGGGGAGAGCCCACTGTAACGATGAAACCACCTCTCATGAAGTAGGCTGTAAACTAAAAGGTTGTGGACGCTTTGATAGGTTAGCCAATGTAGAGTGCGTATTACATTAAAATTTGTAGTCAGGCAAAGTATCTACTTTCAGGGATGTAAGTCTTGGGTGTGTTTATTTTTTCATACGAAGGCAATGTATGATTAAGTGTGGTAACCCGGAAATATTCATGACTTTTCCAATAATGGAATGGGAGTTCCCGATTTTTGCCCATGCTTGACTTACATCCCTGTACTTTATAACCCCCCCCCCCCATAGATTAATGTTATAGGGTGATGATTTATGCATCCCTCTATATTAAAGTAAGAAGAGATAGGCACACATTGTGGCTAGACTCGTGAAAAATAACCATAGATGCAGAATTATGCTGTGTATGTCACTGCCATTCCACTTTCTGTTGTCTGCAGGTGCCTTTTGGCTATACACAGTATTTGCATTCCTGGGACTGCTATTCATCATACGCTTCCTACCGGAGACAAAGGGGCGCAGTCTGGAACAGGTTGAACAGTTGTTTAAGAAGCCTTGGTTCAAAAAAAGTTCTGGAATATAATATACGTTCTATAGCGCTAGAAATCGAGATGAAAAAACATGGACATGGTGTACAAAGGTTGGTATAAGTACACCTAGGGCACAGTGCAAGAAGTATTTTGATCAAATAGATTGCTAAGGTTGGTATATCTGCAATCTAACAACCCCTAGTGAGGTTTTAAACAGAGATCGAATTGTTTACTTTGATTGAAAGAGCAATCCATAAATAGGCATTTTGGCCCTGAAGTTCCATATCTGTATCTCCAACAGACATACCAACTTTAAATCAACAACTGTAATAGGCATACTCCTAGAGTTGAGATCACACACAGACCTCTACATCTGTCATGTATTACCGGGTGCTATTAGTCACAAGGGTAAATGTCTTTAAACATCCAAAAACAGTAAATGTCTCAGTGAATTGCAATATGAGAAAATGCTCAATATACTGTAGAGGGGATAGGGTAGTATCACCAATTGTTGCATTATATTTAAGGTTATTAGATTTGTAGATATTCCTACATGTGTCTGGATACATTTCCTCGAAAGCTACCTTGTGTTAGCTATTGTTAATGAAAAGGCTAACGTTTTGGTAGGTTTGTTATATCTGTTTAACAAGCAAAATAGTTGTCTGGATTTTACTACAACTATTTCCAAACAAGACTAATTTAGTACAACGGTTATTAGCTAACATAGTATAAGTTTGTTTTTTTTTATATCTTGTAGTCATTTCGCTATATTTTACATGATATGCATACACTCCTCCCCGTTTTGGGTAATAAGAAAGTGTTTTCTAGTGGAAGCAATTAAACTACGGTACCTAAAAGTGCCATTGATATAATTGCATAAATGCCTGGGCCCTGTCTTTCCTTATGTTAGAATGATAAAAAAAATACATAGGGACACATATGGACGTCCGTATGTGACATGGATGTCCGTACATCACATACGGACGTCCATGTCACATATGGACATCCGTATGTCAGTTTTAGGATACCACCTGGTACCCCCCTAGCAGTATTTCACTTACCAACATAGGGAGGTCCGTATGTGAGATACGGATGTCCGTATCTGTCCATATGATAGTGAAAGACGGCCCTGGAGGGGTGACTACGTCAAGTATGTCGTTAATTCTTTATTTTCATACTGGCAGATTCTATTAATTATGGCATATTGTTAAATGAGATACGGTTTGCTGTACACAACCTACATGTACAGTTACTGAATGTGTTTTTATTAGATGTTATATATAATTTATATATGGTATTTATCACTTGTTATAAAGAGGTTAATGGCACAAGGTACTCTTTGTGAATGTGTTATATCCATTGGTCCATGGAAAGCTGACTGGTTCATCATATCAGCCTTATCATGTGTTAATACACCAGATATGCCTTCACCTGCACGCCTTGATACAATACTCTCTACATCATATCAACACATACCGGTATATATGTATGTATATGAACTAATCTGATGTAATCCATAGAACCACCGCCTGTACTTTCATTCCAACTGTTCACATAATTGTATGCAGTGAATTATTTTGTAAATATGATGGGAATAAGGATGTAGATGGGGAATAGCATTTATGATATTTTCTCTGCCGTCTGATACACCAAAGTGAGTATGATACACCATCCCATTGTAGTACAAAGAAAGAAGAGGTATCATTGATCCTCCATTAGCATCTATAGGTGCATCATGCCATGGCGATAAAGAAAATCCATAGCCAAATGGCTAAGGCAAAAAGGTGCATTTTAGGCCCGGGGGGGCACCTGCCCATGAGTTGGATACCAACTGCAGCCCAACTTCCGGGAGCAGTGGCGGTGGATTTACACGAGATCCGAAAAAAGGTAGGGCAGTGGATTCCCCTGAAGTCCCTAATAGCAGGGTGGTGAATTTCCATCAGAGCGTATTGGTTATAGACCACACATATGAGGGCATAAAATGCCATCTAAAACACATTGCTGGTCAATAAAAATTATTCTGATTCATTCAAATGCATGAGAACAATAGCTTGGTTAAGGATGGAGGCTTGGAGGGGTGGGCGTTCCAGGCACTATTTGGGATTGTTGAAAAAGCGGGGCGGTCAAAGTCCATCTTTCCCACTCAACTAGGGCGGTCAGATTTCAAGATTACTGAGAGATAGGGTGGTAGGGCGGCCGTTGAGAGTGACCCACAAAGAGTCAGTGCCCCCCCCCCCCGGGATTTTAGGTCACATGGTTTAAATTTCTGGAGTAAATCGGTCGGGGTTTTCACAGGTCTTTTTTTTTAAATCCTTTGTTTGTTTCTTTTCTTGTTTTTCCTAAACTACAAAAAGGACCCAAAAATCGACTCGTGGTGGCAAGATAGATTGCCCAAAAATATCCTTTAGTTAATTGCATATTTGCAAGATTAAGTGAAGAGTGCTAGTATCGGCCCATGTTCGTAGGTCAGTTTGAGTGACCCGAAACGAACCTTTTTTGTTTTACCTATACCATATTGCGTGATACATGTTGTCTCACAGGGATGCTGGACTGTAGGGCTTGTTAATGTTCTACATATATAATGTGCATGGTTGTTACACTAATCTGCTGTTGAAATGCACAATGTGATACAGGATGGCAGTATCTAATTTGATTTCATTGTATAATCCTATGTAAAGACCAAATACTTTTTATGAATACAAAAACAAGGTATGAGTACCCATCCCCTGCCTTTGTCTTCTCTTCTTTTTTCCTCAAAAATTGACGTGCCTTTGCATGCACTCACAACTAACTCAATTTCACGGTAGTCAGCAAATGGATCTTAACAAGAATACTTTCCAGGGGTAGACACTGGCTCTGATGCAAATTGCTAATAACTTTGGCAGTGGGCCCAGTATTTGTCCTAGATTTTAAAATTGGCCATATGGCCTGTAGAATATTTGAAAAATTATTACTTTATTCTTGGTCCGGTTGGCCAATGGCCCAAAACGATAATGTATACCCCTGCGTTTGTGTATATGCTCACAGGCAGGGCTTCATTTTATTCTGCCCCTGTAGGAATTTCTCCATTGACTCGGTGTTGCCATTAGTTCCTACAGAGGGCAGCACTGTATACACCACTGCCTGGGTGATGCAGAGGTGTATTATGTTCTATTTTTTATATTGAGGAAAACTGCTTATAATGTGATCACTGAAGGAATTTAGGATAACATTTTGCATTCATGGGGTCTGTACCAGTAGGCCGCAGGTCTCAACCATTGGTCCTCTGTCTAAGGGAGTGGTCATTATTTATCAACAGCCCCCCACCCTCTTCAAGAGGGGTCAAAAGTTTTTAACCGCCCCCCCCCCTCGAGAGGGGTCTGAAATTTGTACGCCCCCCCCTCAAACCCACCACCCCACCCCCCGTTGATAAATAATGACCACTCCCTATTGCTTAAAAAAAAGGGGGAATGCCTTGTTAAAGTGGTAAGTGCCCCTGCTCTCACTAAGAAGGCGTTCGGTTTTGGAATAGCGATGGCACCCAACCCTTTACGGCACTACTGCTAAATTCAAGGTGACATGGCAATCTAAATTAGATATATCACATGGGGTTAGTGACAAGGAAAAAAAATAGTGGCATTGCACAAATAATTCCTTAAATCTGGTCTGGCTCATATACAATGGCTTCTTAGAGGGACATGAGTACGTCATGTTACAGGTGATACCAGTATGGCCATTTCCTAAAATTGGACATCAGACATGAGAGCCATTCCCCCATCCATCCACGGTCCCAATATTTGTTACTTCAGGAATGTTACACTGTGTCTGATATGTATAGAATAAAAGACAAAAAACATCTTTGAATGTTTACGATTTTATTTGGCTTGCTACATCTACCCATGGTCATAATATTTGCCAGTAGACTTTTATGACATTTCAGCTGAGTGACAAAAATGATGACAGATATTTTCACATAATGTAAGGGTATAAGATAATATGTACAAAAAAGTGATGATAGAAACATATCCATTATTGTGTTCTTCATACCTCAAATCGATTCCAATTCCAGTGATGACAATTTTGGGTAACTTCAGTTCAAATCGATTTCATTTTTCATATAGGTGAATATCACTATTCACATGAAGTTATGATTTATGTATTCCCTTGTCCTCCCTGCCATCATGGGCAGTATAAGCCAGATATTATAGTTTATGTACACTGTTTGAGCATGGGATTTAAGTATGTATCAGCTGTATTGTATGTCTGCAAGATATGAACCGTTCATAAATATATCTGTGCTGCCACGGCATGGCTATATGTGAAACCTTGATTTTGGAATTCATCAATTTGGGTGTCCACTCACGGGATTAAGACATAGCTTCTTTATCAAATAGTAATGACATGTTCAATTGCGCACATTCGATCCTAAATTAGACAAAATCTTTAATTTCACATTATTAATTTTTGTTAGCCACTTCTTCTCGTGTTATCAATTTATAGATAAGTAGTTAGGTTTAGAGTTTAAAAGGGTATCTGCTTCTTGCAGAGAATATCAAATCACATTCCATATTATTAATATAAAATTCCATGAACTACTTGTACACTACCAGAGTTAAAGATAACGACATCTATAATAATAATGTGCGACAACATCGATATAGCTCATAATGTGTATTATACTTGGACGAAACATCTACACACAATAAACTGTTATATATTATATCAATAATGGGGCTAGGTTGAACTAGTATTATAGTAAGATATACTGCAATTTACAGCAGTTTTCTCCTTTTTTTGTTGACCATTGCCCTTTGTAATAAATACAATGACTATACTATAGAAATGTTACAACTCTTGTACTAATCCTCAATAGTCAGAGGGGTCTTGTGATAAATGGCAAGTCAAAATGTCATTCAACCAAAAAGCAGCTCTATATATATAGCTTTAAGTAGAAGAAAATGACCACCAAGGTCATTAATCTACAAGATGATAGAGTTTATCTTCTTGTGTGGGGCAACTTCTGTGAAATGGTATAATTTATCACTTCATGTATATCCCCAAATTGCCTTCGAGTCCTGCAGGGTTTCACTTCTTCTGTAACTAGTAGTTAAAAAAAAACAATTTTAAAGGAATATCAAGCCATCATCTGGCGGCTTATGTTATAGATACAGGGCTGCATTTGCCATATATAAGTGGTCAATGTGCATAAACTGAGGTCAGATTCCTTGTAATATCATCCATGTAATTGTTCACTGCCCTTCTACAAAATGTATCAAGCCTGTCAATGTTTGTTCAACAAGGCCTACAGCTAAAAGTAAAATTAGCTGAGTAGTCCTCATTTGTTTAGGTCAGGGCAACAGATATAATGGTAACCCAGAAATGAGCAACTCAGCAGAAGGAGCAGCTCATAATTCTGCATGAAGTGAGTGATGTCATGAGCCTGCCCGTCCTTACAGCTACCCTTAATTTGCCTTGTGGGTATATGTTACCTGTAGGTAGCCTGCATATCTTATTTACAAGTGTGCCTGTCCATCATTGTCTCACAACGCTTACACTTGACATAGCAGCACCACACAAACTTACAGTGGCACCTCTCAACATGGCGGACCACCTCAGTGTTGTAGCCCCTCCCACAGCAAAGCTCGTCACAGCTGCCAGGCTTGGTGGGATCTTTGACACACGCTCTCCCCTTGGTGCCCATAATACCATTCATGGGGTTGTTCCGGCAGTAGTTTGGAGACGAGTGCATGTGCACCAGCTCGTCGCCGGAAATGGGCACCTTCCGCTTCTTCCGTTCCCGCCTGCGCAGTTTCTTGCGTGACTTTGGCGTGACCTTGACGGAGTTCTCGTAGCGGCGTTTGAGATAGTCGCCTATTTGTTTGAAGTTGGGCATGGTCCGCCAGCAGGACTTGACTGCGCATGATCCAGAGACACCATGGCAACGGCACTTGGTGATCATCTGGTTGGTGATTGACTGCAAAGAAAGAATTAGTTCCATTTAAAGACAAAGCCATTGCTTCCACGATTTACCTGAGGCATACATCCTAGTGTATACATGTACAAACCTTTGTGAGTCAAAGAGAACAGGACTGCAGCAATTTCTCCTCCAAAGTATATGAAACTCCCGATGAAATTATATACATGTAATCAGAATTGATGCAAGAATATATCTGCCTGATCAAAACCCCCAAGTTCAAGTACTACTCAAGGAAATTAACATATTGTGTTGTAAACATTTAGACATTCAGTAGGGCCCATCTTATAGGTTATAATTCTGCTACATGTGAACGCTGTTTGCAAGATGCTTTTGAAGTATTAGTCAGGGGCAGTTTCCAGGAAGTCAAACTTGGTAAAGCATTTTTGAGTAGAATTGTTTTTAGAGTTGGTTAAGGGTAATTTGGGTGTGCTGAATCCAAATCTGCCATATAACATTTGATAACTTCACTCTATATCCCTGAAAATGTAAAAATAAAATGGCTGCCATTTTTGGCTTAAAATATCCAGTATTCAGCAGGTGTAAGGTAATATAGGCCACTTTGAAAGGTGATATTAGCATGAAATTGAACTTGACAAGTCCTTACAGGTTGCCTTTTATATCTGTGTCATTAGACTTTTGAAAATTCAAAATGGCAGCCATTTATCAAGATGGCCACCAAGTTAACCTTTCAAACATTATTTCTTTCATAGAAATTGAAGTAGTTCTTCAATCATCTTGATTCTAGTGTCAATATAATATATATATATATATATATATATATATATATATATATATATATATATATATATATGTTTTCAAACCTGCTGAAGCTGATTAGACTATATTACTCTCTTTAGAAGCACTTCTGTGAGGTGTTAATGTGTATCAGATAGGCTACTTTAATTCCATATAGCATGGGTATAAATATGATACCTTTGGTTATTTCATCTTCAGCTTCCAAAGTCCTCAAAAATATCTTCCCTACTGAATCCAAATACCTAAGATAGATACATCTAATGCTACATGTATTAACAGAAAGGATATTTTTAAGAGTTGTTTCTTTTTTTTTTTTTTGAAAATCCAAGATGGTGGCCATTTTTCAAAATGGCCACCATATCATGTCTTTTGTGATTTCATCTTCAGCTTCCGAAGTGCTCACCAATACCTTCTCTACTTCTTTTGATTAGTTTAGATAGGTCCATCTCATGTATCTGTATCAGGATTGTGCAAATCCATTATTTACCAAGATGGCCACCTAAATCACCTGCTCAAAATCACTTCTTTCATACAAGTGATATAGTGCAATTGCCTTGATTGTGATTGAAAGTCCTATGTTTCTGATACTGTTGAAGCTGATTCAGTGACTTATATTGCCCTTAGAGCAGTGCTGTGATGTAAATTTATTTGCTGGCCTTGTAAAAACTCATTTGACCCTTATAATGTTCCAAAATAGCAAGAGTATAAAATGTAAAATTACAACTAAATCTTTTACTTTGGTGATAGGGCTACATTTGTGTTTACAAAAACACCTTAATGTTGGTTCAAATGCACCATTTTCTGTGATGTGAGCATGACAGCCTTTTGGTGTTTCTGCCTTGAGGCAGCAGTTCCTTACACCTTTAACTGCTGGCCCTCAAAAAGGTCATTTGGGACTTAACTGCCAGACTAAGCCCTTGGCCAGCAGAAAGGGCATATAATGCTACCCTAAATTAACAGCTAAGGAGGATGAAAATATCAAATGACTATGGGATTTTGTACCTTTATGATAAGGATATATATGTATTCATGAAGACACACTGTTATATTGGTAAAATAATACAATTTTGTAATACATGAATGGAATATGAGGTAGTGCTGCCCTTGGCCAGCCCCCTGATGCTGCCCTGAGGCAGCAGCGGCAGTTCAGGGATATTTTAGATGCTGCCTGAGGGCAGCCGTGGCCCTCAAAGGGTTAAAGATTATTTAGGTACAGCCTCAAGGCACGAGGGGGCTTTAAAGGGTTAATTCCTAAGTATAAGACATGGTTTATAGTGAATTCACAGGTCCCCTTTGGCTTATGGGTGGGGTTGAAGACAAAATAAATTCTTTCAAAATCAATATAATAGCATAAACATATACTGATACCAGGGAATATAGGTATCCAGCAGCAATGAATTCCCCTTTTATAAGTAATGTTCAGCTCACTCCTATAGTAAGGCCAAAAAAAAATATTGTGTGTTTCCAGTTACATAGCTCAAATGTCTAGGGTCGGTAGGTCGGATTCTTTTTTTTTAATTTTTTTTATCTATTTTGTATAGAAATGTATGGGCAGACATGTCCCCCAAAAATATCAGAAGTTCCCAAAATAAAAATAAAAATTCTAGGGCCAGCCCTGTTTTGCTAGGGTTGCTTGGGCAACTGGAAACAAACCCTTGTTTTTATGGGAGATGGTTTGTTATGAATAACCTTTCTTAATTACCTAATCAGGTCTTTAGTAGTCATAACATAGGCCAGCTCCCATTAAAGTTTACACTTAAATACAGCTCATTTGCATAATATTGGGGTGTTCTGCACTGAATTATTGCTGTGCTGTGATTGGTTGAAAAGATTTTTCTCTCTCTGATCCAATATGTTCATTTTAGTTGACTGTTTTTGCAATAGGTAGCATGCAGATAGGGCCTGGGTGGGACTTAGTTCTTTCAATACTCACTAGATGGTGCCACCTCACTGTCCTCACTGCAGGCTTACTGCATGTGCCTATTCTCATGGCAAACTGGGTCCTATTCTGATGAGAAACTGTGGCTTTTTATGGGTATGAACCAATAAATTAGACATGATGACATGGCCATTTCTTAAAATCGCCATGTGACATGGGCCTTAGTGACATGAGGCAAAACAATTAGTGACATGACATAGGTGCTCTCTTAAATTTGACATGGGACATGATAGGCTCTTAGAGGTGACATGGGACATGGGGATTTAAGAAACAAGTGCCATGACCAACTTTTAAAATTGACATGTGACATGGGGGACCCCCCATGCACACCCCCTTGTTTCATGAGACTACATATAATATATAAGTAACACAGCTGGGGGAATGTTTGTAATTTCTATCGTCTCCCCCCAATTGTTTACAATTGGACAGACCCCTAATGTCTTACTTGTTTTAGGCCTAATATAATACAACGTACTGAGCTCCTAAAACAACTGAGTATGGCCAAGGGAAAGGTGGGTTGTCATCCAGGATGAGAGGGAAGTACTGAGGATTCCCTGGCTTATAACCTTCTTACCATAAACTTATACACTAGTAAGTAGTCATTTAACGTAGACTGGTGAAAATTGGCCTGCTAAATCATTTATCTTAATAGATCTTGTTAATAAAGATTGGTTAATGTCTTAGGATGTCAACGAGATCCACATCCATGATAGAGGGTTTGGGGCCACAGTTTTCTTATGGGCTTTGGGTGGCCCACAAGGAAAATTCAAGGAGTATTGTCTATGTTACTATAGTCATGCTGTATATTGTTAAAAAATAAATCACAAAGTAAAGGGACATTTTGTTAGTGTCCTATTGTGATTTAGTGAGAAACCAGAATATTACCTCGTATATCTTACTTTTTGTGTCATGTCATTTTTATTATACATAATTTGCAATTTGATCATACAAGGTTCTATGGTAACATAAAGATAGAAAAGACATCATAACTACTGATCTAATCAAATCACACTTTATGGAATATAGGACTATTTGCTTCCATGACCATACTCTTGGATTTTCCATTGGGAATGACACCATTACTGAATACATATTGATGAATTAGATGCTGTAATATAGATTTGATTGTTATACATGTTTGTTTGTTTTTTTTCATAATTGCAATAAACAGCATTTGTTGTTTCAGCAGGTTTGAAAACATAGAGATATACATTGTACTCATGCTTATATTCCAATATTTCATAAGGATTTGCAGGTGATTTAACTTAAGCAACCATCTTAGAAAATGTCCACCATCTATAATTTGCAAAGTTCTAATGATGTAAATGCAGAATCATGAAGTGAATCTATCAAGATTATTTCAAGGCAGAAAAGATTATGTTGTTAAGGATATGAGAATCTGAAGGCAATATCACAAATGATTTTCTAAACACCCAAGCCTACACCCAAGTTATATACAAACAAAGGGTCAATACATATTTTCAAATCACTTGTGGTATAAAAGCATCAAAAGTAGTAATCTGAATTCAGTTTTTAAAATTTTAGAAATAGACAACTGGTTGAAGAACCATATCCATTTTCTTGAGAGAAACAACTTCTGAAAGGTGATTTACCACAAAATAACACAGATAGGCCATGTTTTTTATAGCCCTACAGCTTATAATAGGCATTCCAGAATTGAAGTTATGGCAAGAGGTTTAAACACTACAGAACAGTAGTGAAAGTACAAGTCAAACACAAGACTGTTAGAGCCTTCAGAATGGGTCTCCACTTGGAAGCACAGGGACAGATGCAGGTTATATGCAGGATTTACTATCTAATTGACCATGTTCATAAATGGTGGCAATCTTGGATTTGCAACTTTCTCCTAATATAGTTACATGAGATAGATCTATCTAAACTGTTCAAATGAAGAAGAGAAACTATTTGTGAGGACTTTGGAAGCTGATGGTGAAATAACAGAAGATATATTTACACCACACTATATGTCATTATAGTATCTAATACACATTGACACCTCACAGAAGGACTTAGAGAGCAATATAAATAGTCTAATCAGCTTCAGCAGGTTTGAAAACATATATATTGAGACTAGAATCAAGATGATCGAAGACCTACTTCAATTTCTATGAAAGAAATAATGTTTGACAGGTTAACTTGGTGGCCATCTTGAAAAATGGCCGCTGTTTTGACAATGACACAGATATAAAAGGCAACCTGTAAGGACTTGTCAAGTTCAATTTCATGCTAATATCACCATTCAAAGTGGCCTATATTACCTTACACCTGCTGAATACTGGATATTTTAAGCCAAAAATGGCAGTCATTTTGTTTTTACATTTTCGGGGATAAAGAGTGAAGATATCAAATGTTATACGGCAGATTTGGATTCAGCACACCCGAATTACCCTTATCTCTAAAAACAATTCTACTCAAAAATGCCTGCACATTCTTTCAAGGCCTCTTTTTCTAAAAACTGCCCCTGACTATATCTGTAGAGCTGTAGATATTCTGGCTTGATATGGTACATGTGTTGTATGGCTTATTGTGTAGATTGGCCTGTGTGGAGGGAAAGGTGATGAACCACAACACGATAATTCACTTTTGGCTTGCAGGGACTATTTAAAATAGGGTGCTCTATCCAATTCAAATTAGGAATAAAGATTTAATGTTAGGAAAGTTGGTGAATGCAGTCTTTGGGCTCTGAGTGTCCTCACAGTTAACTAGGTAGGGCTTACATCAAACCTTGATCCCCCAATTGAGTGCATGTAGGTTATCTAAGAACTGCCCCATTACCAGGTGCATCTACACTTTCGACTATCTTCATGAAATGGGAGACTAGGTATCATTGATAGATTTATATTAACCCATCTGGAACAGCATGATGCCCCCAAAGTCCCTATTCCTTTATGAATGATGCACTAATGAAGTACTGGCAAGTCAACTTCATAGCATCATGTCAACACTGGGCAGCATAACCTTAAGAATCTAGCTCTGACATGGTAGTTAGAATCACCAGAGCTGTATAGGCCTATGTGTACGTTTTCGTATCATGGCGACCAAGGACAAAGTACAGTTAAGCCCCATGCGTCCCCTAGAGGTTTAAGACCTCTTTGATGTGGAGGATCCTGTTTATAAGCGGCATACCTAAGCCAAGTGGCTGAGGTGGGTGGTGGAACGTGCCACAAAGGAGCCTAATAAAGTATGGGAATGGGATCTTAAAACCCACCATCAACCGCTAGTCTTGCTGCAGTCGCTCAAATATTTCAATGAGCCCATAACATGTTATGTGTGTCTAAGTAGCTATTATGGGGCAACAGCTAAGTAGTGAAAGGACTTGAGACAGTCAAGTCACCCCCGGCTATGTAGGATGAATGAAGAACACTCTGTTAGCCACAATCTAAAGGAAGAATAATTTCCCCCAAACTGAGAGATAGTGGAAAGGAGGGGAGATACACCAAATACCAGTTCAAGTGGCTGAGCCCGTCAAGCAGGTGTAAACTGTAATGGTATTCGAGAAGGCCTGCTGTTACATGCTGGGTATAATAGAAAAAACATTTTAGATGCATTCTATTAGCAATAACGATTTCACAGTTGACATTTAATACTCTTGCAGATGAGATGTATATGTAGACACAAGTTCACGTATTAAGGTTCCCAGTGACATCCCGAATTGTACAGTTATTTTTCCTAGGATCTGAACATAGAGGCATAAACGATACAGCAAACGCAATACTGGCATATCTCGTTGTTGGGTACATGAGCACTGATGAGGTTAGCAAAGCACGAAATACTAGACCGAAACTAGGCAAGACTTACTTAAATTGCATTTTTAGACTCTTTTTCTGTTGATATGTTAATAATAGGAGTCCCATTTGTTTATATCATGAGGCTCTAAGCTAAAAGCAATGTTGTTTTCACACGTCTGAAATACATCATCCCTGTCTAATCTCTGCAATAAACAGATAAGGAGCCATACCTGATAATACACAAACGGAGAAAGGCTTATAGCTTTTTAAATTGAGAAATGTTCATAGTTCATTGAACATGTTTTCCTAAACCTGCAGTGCTGGCACCTTCACAGTTGTGAGATGCACCAGAATTTGGCAATGAGATATATACCCGTACATTCATTGTTGGACCAGTATGTTCTTCTATTCTGTCTACCAGTGGAGTACTTCTCTATTCTGGCAGAACATAGTGCTAAACCTTTTCAGCAGCCCCTCCCTATTGCAGTATTATAGGATCTTGTGGACAGAGTGTGTGGAGGGCCTCTCATCAGCAAGGCCCCCTGGAGGAGATAGGGTGAACTTCTTGTCACCTTTATCAGTAGTTTGAGATTTGGAATGTCAGGGACGATGAGAGAAGGCCGGGGGTAAAGGGAGAAGTATAGACTGATAACATGGGCTATGCTATAACCCTTTGTGTCTTACATCGTACATTAAAGCAGCATGTCATGATGCAGGAATGCAGACCTGGTGAGTCTACTCACCAATGCTGCATTTGTGCATCATGCAAACCATACAGGGTCTATACACTCGAGCAGTATTGGCATGATAGCCAATGTACTGTATACATCGCCAGAACTACATTGGTGCATCTTGAGGACCACTGCAGGGGCATGGGTGTACCCCTCTTTTTATGCAGTGATTTTTAAGGCTGCACTAAATCCAACTTGATATCAAAGGCAGGCTGTCATACATTTTATCTACACCGTTCTTCCTCATCATAATTTGATGTCATATTTTTGTCTAGAATTATTGCATCCGACTGAGAAATCACTGGCAGTTATCACGAGAACATTAATCATTCAGAACTTTATGGAAACCTCCTTTGCTAATATAGGGTACAGCATATGTTGTGTCTCAACATCAAGTAATATGACCACGCAAGCTACCTACTGGGGCTTTATATATATTTTTTCTAATTATTTTAAAGATATTCCACAGAAATGATACGAAGCGACATGCAGGAAAGCTCAGTGAGATTAGTCTCTATGATAATTGCTGGGTTTTGAATGAGGGGCCGTCATAAATAAGCGCTGACTGTAATATTTGGGATGCTGCAACTGGTCGCGAAATACGATTTATGGTCATTTACATAGGGGTGTTCAATACAGGGCTCTTTGGTTAAACTTATGTAGCTACTGCATTCAAATTGAGATAAGCGTCCAGGCGCTTATTGGGGCAACTGCGGTAATTTAACAAGTCGGCAGGCGCCCGATGCCTGGTCGGCTGACGCCCAGCATAAAGGCTGGCCCAGTTGATGCTCTACCCCTGCCGACTCTAAGCAGCTTCACGGACGGTAGGCGCCGGGAGGTGGGAGGCGTCAGCTGAGGAGACGCTAGGGGTCCCGGACGGGGCATGGCGCTTGTAGACCGGGGCGGCATGGGGCGTCAGGCCGGATCTCCAGTCTCCCCTAGGTTTAGTATTAAGCGGCCCTGTGGGGCGGACTGCACCTTGATGACAGTTGTGGGTAGCCTCCAAGGGGTATTCAGGGCACTGGGCGGTGTGGGTGGGCATGCTATTAACGTCTTAAAGGGCATCCAGGGTGAATATGTGGGTACTGCTGATGCAAATGTGTACACATTGTACATGGTTATCTGCACTGTGTAATTTACAGATAACAATAGTGGATCATTAACCCTGTTACCCCTAACAGGAAGGGCAGCAGGTAACGAGCAGTTCAGCGGGGTGGGTCGGCATGTGTTGGCATCAAGTGTTGGCGGGAGCTGATTAATAATAGCTTTCTCCTGGCGGTGTCTTTTGTGATATCGTTTTATCTTTTTGTGACTATTGACCAAATGAAATAGCTTTTTTCATAAGCCCCAAAACGCTAACAATAATGTTGATTGTAGACAATATCATTTCAAGGCAAGTCAACATTAACTCAATGGTCAGTAAATCATATATTAACGTACCCTCTATACGGACAGAGAAAAATGTGCAATCCTTTCTGTATAGAACACACCTTTATCAATTATCTAAAAATGTTTGATCATATCTCACTTAACATTAGCCCACCCAGAGTGAGGAAGCCCCTGTCACACAAACTACCCATGGCCCCGGTCGTAAATGTATCATGCCCTCACATACAAAGGGAACACAATGTCTACAATTACCCTGTGATCCTCCAACCAAGAGGTCGCACACTTATTTATTGTGGCTTTTCTTCCTGTCGTGTTTTGCCATGTAAAAGCACCCCCAGATCTTCCGCCAGGTCGGTTTGGCACAATGTCCAGTGGGGAAGTTCTCATGGGTGGAGGGGTAGATGGTAGGGACTATAGAACGTGTTGGCTGGCCTGACAACGGTGTACATCTGTTCATAGTTCACCAAATGGCCAGTAGGTGGTGACAGTGACGTCTTTGAACTCTGTTTCAAGTGAATGGGGAGGACACAGTCTGTTTTTGTGGTTGAAGAAAGTGAAAGACGGTCTTTCCTGATTTACTTGTGCATGTAATTGTAGCGGGACACCTAGAAGGAATAAATGAATGAACAGCTGCTGCATAGGCTATTAACCAAGGA
The DNA here is from genome assembly GCA_949317995.1 of Acholoe squamosa. Taxonomy (NCBI): domain Eukaryota; kingdom Metazoa; phylum Annelida; class Polychaeta; order Phyllodocida; family Polynoidae; genus Acholoe; species Acholoe squamosa. Next base: position 102,287,006 of record OX439035.1, on the reverse strand, counting down.
ACCATCGTGCTATCTGACTTTCTTTCTGCGTTTAATCGAGCAAGAAGGCACGCATTCACGTGATATCCATTTCCAGAGGAGCTACACTTTTAAGTTCAGGTTTTGCATACCGGATTTCATATAAGTAGAGGCTATTCATTGTTTCGGGCATAACCATTCCTTCTCTGTCTCTCTCACTGTGTGCCTCTTTCTCTTTCTAACTCTCTCTCTCTCCCTCTCTCTCTCTGTGTCTCGTCCCCACTCTCTTCATTCTCTCTCTCGTTCTCTCCCTCTCCTTATCTATCTATCTATCTATCTATCTATGCCTTTCTATTTATCTATCTATCTGGGCCTATCTATATATCTATCTATCTAGGCTTATCTATCTGTCTATCTATCTATTCAATATCTCTCTTTCTCACCACTCTTCCTCACTCTCCATATACATTAACTTTGTTCTGTTTTCCTATCTTCTTTGAGTGTTAAATAGGTTCCATTACGAAAAAGCACTGATGAATACCATAGACTATGGTCATTATACCTATAACCAGGTATATGTATACATCAAAAGGTTTACTCCATGGTATCCTCCAGACCCATGAAACCAGGTGTAGATATCCATGCAGAAGCCACATGGCCGCACCTTCAGTCTGCCCTAAACACTGCCAGGTGCAGCCACACTCAGCTGGGAAGCCACTTAATAAGCCACTTGCCGCCATATAATCTGAACCACAAGTTAAACATGGACAAGGGTTTATTACATGCCAAAAGTAATAGCCAAGCCATCAGTTCATGTCAGATACTTGAATATGAGCTCTGATAATAATCATTACTCCTTCTCGTTTTCACTTGCTCTACTTTCATTGTTTTATGGATTATTCAACCCAAATCTGGCTGGTTCCCATACCAGCTGTGAAATATAAAACAAGCTGTATAATTCCCCAAAAGAGGTTATTTATAGGATTATATTCGGGTTATTTCTTTTTTAATCGAGTAAGGTTAATAAGGGCCATATGGGATTAAGTTGATATGACGAAATGAAATCACTTTGATCCTTTGGTTCATTGTCCTTATGAATGATCCTTTACAGCGTATACATGTACCTCTATAATAGGTTTATGTTGGGTTAGACAGGCAGGATAGTTAATCTACAGGGTAGCCTGTGTAGACAGAGAAGTCACTACCTAAATTCCCAAGCCATTTACCTAAATCTGTCATTTCTTTATCTTATTAAGTGTTAAGGCTGTGGTTTAGGAGCTGGTACCTGCCGAGCATTCCTGTAGCGCTTATTACACCCCTATGTGCCAGCAGCAATGACACACAGCTGCTGGAATATATAGATAGAACTAAACGACCGTGGTGTACGAGTTGGCCGATCCACCACGAGGGGGAGACCCCCCCCCCCCGAGGGGTTGATCAGCCACCGAGGGCACCAGGGGAGTTTAGTTCTATATTTATTTTATGTTTTTAGAGTGTCTAATTAACTGAAAATTAGCAAAATCCGTTACCGTAGTCCCCCGTACGAGCGGCGGTCCGCCATTTTGAATGTTTACATGCACCCAGAACGAGGCTGCAGTGGTGGATCTGCCGCTGTGGTGGATCGACACACGTTACGCCACTGGGGGTGTGGCGATCGACGGCGCAATGCTATCTCTACGGGAAGAAGTTATTCACATAAAATAAATAGACTTGTACCCATCCACTTAGTGCACCTAACTACTGAATTGCACCTGGCACCTTTCTTCATCTTGATTATAATGATTGCAGGATAAACGCTGATGAAGTGATGTATCTACACTTGAAACTATGCTTAAAATACCACAATTATGATGTCTGCCTCCGGAGTTCACTTCTGCCTTGATACAGATATTATTATGTTTTTGGTCTGCACGGTCATTTTAATTCACCAGGAACACACTTCTCTGCTGTTAATATACTCCCAGAAATCCAGTCTGAGCGTCATAAAAAGCCTTCGTCTCTCATAATTGTTTTATAAAGAAGAACAAATACACAGAACTGAACGACCATGGCGTACATTGTGGTCGATCCAACCTGAGGGGTTGATGGCCACAGTGTATGCCATGGGAGTTCAGTTCTGTATTTATTTCATGTTATATTGATATAAAGATGCTTAAAACCAATGAATTTAGCATGTAAATAAATCATGTGACCAGCAGTGTGGATCGAGAAATGTTACGCCTCTGGGGTGAGGCGTACGCTACACTGTCAAACTGCGCCAAGCTATTTACAGTACATTACTTTTATTTTTGGAAAACAGTAGGAGCTGCTGTTAGTACAAATCTAATGATACTACAGTAGCTTGCCCCGTACCCAGTACAGGGCAAGGTACTGCCCATTTATAATCGGGGCTGAGAGTGTACTCTAGTGTTTATGGAGAGTTGTCATTCACATGAAATAAGGATTGTATATCAGCAGATCAGAGTCTTTGACAAGTCTACCAATAGGAGAGATAGAGACAGATGAGGTATACCTTATGAATGCTGGTTTCTGCTATCTGGTAGTTATTATATCAATCCACGCCTGGAAGTGACCATGTGCCCAATGCGCAGGTCTCTAACAGAACATCCGGTATAAGAAACCCATCTCACCCACCACAAACACTGACATAGCCCTATACACAAGAGGAATAATGTTAATAACCCTAGAATATCTGGACAACATCTTGTTTCAGCCATCTACCACTCTAACCCATCATATTCTGGTGATATCATGTAAAATGCTGAGAGAGGTAGAATGTATGATATTATAGCTGGGAAAGAGTATGTCTGTTTTAGTCTACAGATGCTTTGGGGCACCTTAAGTGATGATGAAAAGGTTATGGGCAGTGTAACGATGGTAGCAAAACGAGATATGCTTTATGAAGTCTCACGCCATCAAATGTATAGAAAAATCCAAACCAAAATCTGTTTTATCAAGCTTATCAACATACAACTATGATATCAATATACACACCTAGTTATTTAAGTCTTTATCGTTTCCATCTTTATTCCAAGCATCAAACTGAACACTGAACGTGAAGTACCATGCTCGTATTCTTGTCAAGAAAACTTGGCTGACTATCCCAATGGGTCACTACTGCATATCCTGTGTTGTTGATATTGCTGTTTTCCTATGATTTTTGCTATTTCCACATTACATGACGCATGTCTCTTTAGATATACCAACCTTGTGTCAGAACATGCATCATGTACCAATAACCACGCCATCATTCCAATCTAGACCACATCAACATGGTGTCATATCACAGAATAGCCTACACTGAGAAAATATTCAGCCTCACTTGAGTCTGGATCCTCAGCTGGCAATGTCGCCAAAATGAGTATCATTTGAGACTCAGCCTGATCCTGGGATGATACACAGGCAGAGCCAGAGTATCATCCCAGGATCAGCCTCATGATTAGCCAGAGTATCATCTCAGGATCAGGCTGAGCCTCAAATGATACTCATTTTGGCGACATTGCCTGAGTCTGGATCCAGACTCAAGTGAGGCTGAATATTTTCTCAGTGCACATCTGACTGAGACTGCATGGGGAAGTTTCCAGGTAGTTGTTAGAATAGGTTCAGCGTTGCTGACAACCCTGGCACGTGGCTCGTTATCACTGTATGATAACCAGATCGTCCTGAGAGGGTGCTCTGACATGGTAGCTGTACCCCTACCTACATGTGTACATTACTAACAGGTTAGGCTGTGTTCTAACTATCAAAACCTGCACCCAACTCCTGGTTAGCCCATACACTAAAGTGACCTCCACAATCTGGTTAGCAATTTGAAAATAAAACCATGTGAAATAATTGTGAAACAATATAAATGTTCAGAATTTTAACTATTGTCCCTGTGGCAACTGTACCATTTGTCATAACTGGCCACCCAAACTATAGAGAGTAAATTCTGAACCTTGCATGTTGACATGTAAGTGTCATGAACCGTTCTTTGCTGACAATGAAGACATTGCTAGACATACGGCAATTGAATTGCTGGTCAAAGCAGAACCTAACAAATCCCTTATGGTAGTTCTTACAGAATTACTGACATTATACCAAATATTTCCAGGGAATACTCACATTTCGGCCGGCCATATTGTTGTGGAGGTTCATCAGAGAGCGGACATCACCAGTCACATTGAACTTCTCCTGTTCAGGGGCATCCACAAACGTCTTGGAGAACCACACCCCATAGTCGACGTTATCAGAACATCCTCCCCACTTCCAGCCTGCAGGGTCGGTGAGTCCCTCCCTGCTCAGGTCACATGAGCAGTCCGTCAGGTTACCTGCACTACAGGACTGGGTGACGGCATGCATCACACCTGCAGCTGTTACAGCATGGATGAAGGCTGCTTCCTTTGTACCTAGGTGAAAATAGAATATATTATTTTAAGTGAGGGATAGTATAAAGTAAAACATGGTGTAACAGCAGAATGAAGAATATTGCTCAACCAGTGGTCCAAAAGTACAGTGAACACTTGCTCGCTCAAGGGTCTAACAAACTCAATGTCAATGAAACCTATTCACCCAATGCTCTAAGAGCACAATGGAGAGCTGCTAGTGCAATGGTCTATCAAGACAATGGACACCTGTTCACCCAATGGTCTAACAGCACAATGGACACCTCTTCACCCAATAGTCTATCAAGACAATGGACACCTCTCCACCCAATGGTCTAACAGCACAATGGACACCTCTTCACCCAATGGTCTAACAGCACAATGGACACCTCTCCACCAATGGTCTATCAACACAATGAACACCTCTTCACCCAATGGTCTAACAGCACAATGGACACCTCTTCACCCAATGGTCTAACAGCACAATGGACACCTCTTCACCCAATGGTCTAACAGCACAATGGACACCTCTTCACCCAATGGTCTATCAACACAATGGACACCTCTTCACCCAATGGTCTAACAGCACAATGGAACCTCTTCACCCATGGTCTATCAACACAATGGACACCTCTTCACCCAATGGTCTAACAGCACAATGGACACCTCTTCACCCAATGGTCTAACAGCACAATGGACACCTCTTCACCCAATGGTCTAACAGCACAATGGACACCTCTTCACCCAATGGTCTAACAGCACAATGGACACCTCTTCACCCAATGGTCTATCAGCACAATGGACACCTCTTCACCCAATGGTCTATCAGCACAATGGACACCTCTTCACCCAATGGTCTAACAGCACAATGGACACCTCTTCACCCAATAGTCTATCAAGACAATGGACACCTCTCCACCCATGGTCTATCAAGACAATGGACACCTCTTCACCCAATGGTCTAACAGCACAATGGACATCTCTCCACCCATGGTCTAACAGCACAATGGACACCTCTTCACCCAATGGTCTAACAGCACAATGGACACCTCTTCACCCAATGGTCTAACAGCACAATGGACACCTCTTCACCCAATGGTCTAACAGCACAATGGACACCTCTTCACCCAATGGTCTAACAGCACAATGGACACCTCTTCACCCAATGGTCTATCAGCACAATGGACACCTCTTCACCCAATGGTCTATCAGCACAATGGACACCTCTTCACCCAATGGTATAACAGCACAATGGACACCTCTTCACCCAATAGTCTATCAAGACAATGGACACCTCTTCACCCATGGTCTATCAAGACAATGGACACCTCTTCACCCAATGGTCTAACAGCACAATGGACGCCTCTTCACCCAATGGTATAACAGCACAATGGACACCTCTTCACCCAATGGTCTAACAGCACAATGGACACCTCTTCACCCAATGGTCTAACAGCACAATGGACACCTCTTCACCCAATAGTCTATCAACACAATGGACACCTCTTCACCCATGGTCTATCAGCACAATGGACACCTCTTCACCCAATGGTCTAACAGCACAATGGACACCTCTTCACCCAATGGTCTAACAGCACAATGGACACCTCTTCACCCAAAACCTGCTCCACCAATGATCTAACAGCACTGTTCACCTGCCCCACCAAATGATCTAACAGCACTGTACACCTGCTCCACCAATGATCTAACAGCACTGTACACCTGCTCCCCCAATGGTCTCCGGCTTCCCTAGCCCACTTAAAAGGGTCTATTTCTCCTCTTTCCTATCCCCTCGGGATGTGTGTGGTGCACATATGCGCGGGCACTGACATATTCCTCTGTGAAATTGTGTAATATAGTTCTCGCGATGAATATGACCTTAGCTTTTGAAATGGCGTTAAACATCTATTACTCACTCACTTACTCCCCCAAAGGTCTAACAACACTGTACACTTGCTCACCCAATGCTCTACTAGCACTGTACACCTGTTCACCAATGCTCTAACAACACAATAGACTCCTGCCCTGCCCTCTTTTTTGATTTTGCCAAAAATCTCGGCGGCGGATCAGTAATCCAAGTTATTAGAATAAAAGGGCCTTACTATGCCGCCCCACTTCGATATACCTTGGAGTGTAATACAGTAAATTATAAAAGCTTACGATACTGCCTAAAGTAGATCTATCAAGACTACGATGGCGAAACAAACGGCACTGGTACAAATACTTATTTAAGATACTATCTATCTGCAGAAAATGGTTCAAACTTCATTTTTTGATGAGTATAGTGTGTACATCAACCTCTTTCTGGCGTATTTTATATAGTAACATGCGCAACAACATACACAGTAGGCCTAAGGCTCATTTTTAAGGGAATCACCCGCCACTATTTGCATCAGCCGTGCATACACATGTATAAGAGAAGTACAAGTACGTACATTATACACGTTTTGAAAATTCAACCGTCCTTTTCTCTACCATGGATACAGACATGTAAATATACCTACACGTTTTATATTATTCAACTCGATATAAGGGAATTAAACATAAAAAAAAAACTAAAAAAACCCATAAAAGTTGAAAAAAGCGAAGAGTTACCCTTTGCTTCCTAAATATACCATGAGTGACAGTATTTAGATGAAATCTGATGATTTCATATACCCCGGGGGAACACTTCACAAGATCGCAAGATTGGATAAATCCCCCCATATAGTACATTAGTGATCGCTAACCCCTACACTGCTAAGATAGATCTACCCGAACCTACAGAAATTTCACATAAGGCTGTTTCTCCCTAAGATCACCAAAATCGTTAGGGATGATATGTAGTCGTAGAATCTTGTACAATAACCCCCAGAGCTATACTTTACAATAGAGCGGCTAGACATGAGATGTGGACCCACACTAGCACAACCACCAAAGTACATGGCCTACGGGAACACGTATCAAATGTCCTAATTCAATTTACTTTCGTCGTGGGTAATTGCCTTCTTGACCTGGTGAAAATAAATGTTTACCGTAGGAGAAAAGGCCTATTTTGGTCTAAGCCCGCCAAGGTAGTTGTATAACATGTAATTTACATGTGTGAGCCTGCTAGACGACAACACCAATGGTGTAAAGCCTCACCAGCAAGTTGACAAAAAGAGGGAAGAGAGCATTCATTCTCAACAATACAATCCTACAAGCATTGATCGACAATTAAACGTGCCGAATAGATTTAATGGATTTACAGGGCATTAAATGGGATATACAGACGTCGGGTAAAAGAGATTAGTGATGTAAGAAAACCACTATTTAGGCTTGAGACCGTTTGGTATAGAGTTCCTGAACGTTGTAAATGGGATTAGAAGTGGTCGTTTAGCCATTTAGCACTTTGGGAACTGGAATATATTGCAGAATTTATCAGGTTTAGATCTAGATTAGCTAAATGGTAGTATAAAGGCAAATAGTTGGAGTTAAATGTCTAGATGATGAGTTTATTTTTGCACATTCAGTGTGAATGACGTCTCTTTTCTGTCTCGGAATATGAGTTTTGAGTTTTTGAGTTTTAACAAGTTTATTGGCAGAAATCATACATGTACGTTTTTCAGATCGGCCAAAACACGGCATTTGTATTCTCTATGTGTTTCTAGCAGTATTGCGGATAGATGAATTTTTTTTTTTTATTTCATTGGGGTTACTAGGAATTCAATAGCGAAGTTTGACGCATTGACTCAGCAGCTTGTCAAGAGTGTGATTCATAAAATCTGACGATTTATCTGGAGTCAACCAGTGCATGTAGAAATGAAAAGGAACGTCTACGTGCACTACAAATATTATGAAATGGACGTTTTTGTTTAGATTGCATGGTTATTCACTATTATACTGAAGTCGAACATATATTCGATCACACTTATTGAATATCTCCTTTTCCAGCTCTGTACATAATGCATCAAATACGACGTCAATTAAAGGAACACAATGATGAAGGAAAAGGGACAAACAAACAGAGACATGGGCAGTTGGACAACTTTTATAGACGGATGAAATGGTAGATAGGGTCTACGCATTGAAGCCCGAGAGTTCTTTAATTTCCTCCAATTTCATAATAAAAATAGACGGGGTAGTCTTAATCATATCATATTAGTGATTTCATCCCTAAAAAAAACATTTTAATTCTGAATACCTCTACTGGTGATGGTACTTTGATGACATTACGACAACTACGGTCATTCTCATGGTGTGAAAACTATGAGCTCACAGGAAAAAAGATAGAGCCTGTCTAAGATAGGCTATGGAAGCCCGTGACTAGACAGACATGATGAACGTGCCCCTAGTCTACAAAACTGGAACTCTTCATGATTGGTTCCAAGATGGCTGCGCTGCTGGTCACATATGTCGTGGCCTGCGTTCCTAACCCTCTGCGCCTGCGCACTGAAAGGTCGGAGCTAATTTCTAACGCCCATTGACGCTTATTTTGTCTCCCCAGCCCTTAATGTGTCGGCGTCACGCAAGGATACCCTCACTCAGACACCAAACAGTGTCAATAATGGAGGGAATGGATCCTGGTGGTATGGGAACGACTAAGCGGTTAACTACACGGAAATGTAGCCAATTTCTGACAACTGATAGGGCTATTCAACCTGATACTGTAACAAGTAGAAACTAGTCTATTTATATAATAGTCCTCTGAGTGTGCCATGTAATGGGGTAATATACTGATTATTGCCATGTGTATGTTTAGTGTACACCATGTCATTGTGGGAATATGATGTGTATTAGAGATATATTATAAACCCTTCATCATGCTATTCTGGTCATTTGTATTCTCTATTCTATAACAGATTTAATAAATTAAGTTTGTTTTCCATTTTAGCCAGGGAAGAAATGTAAACCAGTAGCGACACAAGCGCTTATCATTTCTGACATTCCTCTTGTTGAACTTCTATCATTTCTTTTTTTTTAAGTTCTAATGTCACTTACAAATACCTCAATTCCAGACATATTGCTGTCTTTTGATGTTTTAACCTGAAGTATCCATCCAGTGACCTGCTACCTACAGAAAATGATAGGGAAGTCTCTGGATTCATTATTTTTCTCCTCTTTCTAGCAAAACCTGGCGACCTCTCAAAAGAAACACAGTATAGGTATATGACATTAGATAGACACTCCTGTGCACAACAGATAGACAAGGTTTGGTGCATTTCAAAGCAACCCAGCAACAGGCAGCCACTTGAGAGGAGATGTTATATATTGTCCACGGTGACCAGAGTTTGGGGCCCTGTATCTCACGACAGCTCATCCAAATGGCGACCATGGTTTCCCTTCCTCACGGACTATTAACTCAAGCCCACCCCAACTCCCCATGCCATTGTCGCCCTCTTGCTTTATCTAGATTTAAACCGACAGCATAGCGAGCGTACCATTGTACGCGGCCAATTGATATTCAATTACAGCAATCCATCAAAATCACGTTAGCCGTGAGATAGCGCGAGACCTGAGCGTACCTTGTGACAGAAACGTCGGTGTTTCGCGCCGAAAAGAGGAGCTTTTTGTCGTCTGCCCTCTCCTAAACTGAGAAACATATGTCAGTCGTCGAATTAGATAAATAGCATTGCCCTAAAATCTGCAGGGCCCATCTCAGGTCGATTTTTGTGACCTGTCCTCCCGGGCCTGTCCTTTATCATAGCAATATATGCACTCTCCAATTCAGTACATTTGTGTAAGCATAGATAGCATAGAAACAAAATGGCGGCGATTTTCTCTGTCCCCTACTTTTTATGGTGCAATGTGTGTGTGTGTGATTGTGGGAGGTGGATTGTGTGCACCAGGTCGTCCATCAAGACGACAGCATGGCGGAGGAGGGCAGTGGGCGGACTCAACCTTCAGTAAATTGAAAGGGAAGCAGGTTCAATCGCTGTGTGTGGGCTAACGTTACAGGGAGCCTTTACAGGCTGGTGTTGTGACTCCTTGTAACTACTACATAAAGGGTCTAGGTTTCCATTACACCAATTTCCCTTGTTCCCTCCTCAAAGGCCATGGAAGGTGAGATTTGCCTACCAGTGTTAACCACGGCTTGTGTGCACGTATTAGATGAGTCCTGGATAACAGTCTGTGTCAGATTTATGTCCAGACACGTGCTTTCCCTTTCCGGTTGTTTTGAGTGAATTCATGGGTGAATTCATGGTCCAGGTGCTAACTCTGAACAGTGACGACCCCTTTTAACTACAGACAGTATCGTCTCACATTAGATTTCTTGTATAAAACACAGATTGATACTGCAATGCACAGACATGTGAAATGATATTTCAATTGTTCTAAGGCGGCATTTACAAACGCTCTTCAGGCTTTGCGACCTCTTTCTTCATAACACCCCACTCCCGAATCGCGACAGATACATTGCGTCCAACATATTAAAATTATCTCTTGAGATGAACTGTCACTGATATACAGGCCCAACCCTAGACAGAGGCGCCATACGTGTCTGCATATATGCCCTATAAATTACTGTAATTGCAATTGTTTGACTGGCGCTTTTTTGTGGTCACCTTTGACACTGTCTAAGATATTGCTTTATTTGCCTATGGGCAGCAGCTCTAGGTGATTAAATTGGAGACACCCCCTTCTGGGTACCCATCATTTTACCATTGTATTTATATTGTTTAAGTTACACCCCTAAACAAAGCCAAGTGACCGCCCCCCCCCTGCCGACGTCCCTGAAGAAAGACAAGTGATGGGATCCCCATTAAAAATCATATCCTCAACGTCGGTAATTAAGAAGAATCAAGATGGAATTACCACTCTGGAAGTCTCACTCCTAAGTTAGCCAAGGTATATGTCAGGTAGATAGCAAAGACAACATGCCACTGAATCTATATTATAGTAGCAAGTCGTTGTGACTCAACTGAAAGAGTCACACTGACGCGTTTAGGATTTGAGCCAACTGGACTTCAGGCAAAGTCAAATTGAGAAAAGGGACTCTTATCATAGAATCATTGGTAGTTGTCACTTCTTATCTGGCTACCAGAGTAGGTAAGTACATCATCAGACTCAATACAGGAACCCATTTTCTGCAACTATGTATATATCAGTGTCTATACATACACTACGTGCAATACAGCGTGGGTTTCTGACGAGCAGCTCACCCATTCACTCAGTATAGTACCAAAGAACAGCTCACCCATTCATTCAGTGTAGTACCAAAGAACAACTCACCCATTCACTCAGTATAGTACCAAAGAACAGCTCACCCATTCATTCAGTATAGTACCAAAGAACAGCTCACCCATTCATTCAGTATAGTACCAAAGAACAGCTCACCCATTCAGTCAGTATAGTACCAAAGAACAGCTCACCTATTCACCCAGTATAGTACCAAAGAACAGCTCACCTATTCACCCAGTATAGTACCAAAGAACAGCTCACCCATTCACTCAGTATAGTACCAAAGAACAGCTCACCTATTCACCCAGTATAGTACCAAAGTACAGCTCACCCATTCAATCAGAGAACAGCTCACCCATTCACTCAGTATGGTACCAAAGAACAGCTCATCCATTCACTCAATATAGTACCAAAGAGCTCACCTCTTCTGAGTACGTTGCCGAAGACGGACCTGTTTCTGGTGGTTGTACAGTTCCACCTCTCTGTGCGGAACTGAGTTTGACACTCGTAGATGCCGCGCCTGACTCCTTCCCCCACACAGAGGATGGCATCAGGGTTGTTCCTGCACACATCTATCTGTTGTTGTACCAGATCTGGTACCATCAGGTTACACGTGTCCTGACGGTGGTGCTGGGCCGCCAGTGATGCTATACCCAGGTACCTGCAGGAGGAGAGGAGGCGAAATGGTCATTAACAAGGCCAGACAGAGAAATAAAATACAAAGTGTAATGTTTTAATGAGACACTTTTATATTAACTTTAAATTCCATAAGCCTAAATGTAAGCTGGCTGTCCTTTGGGTACAAGTTATAACATAAAAGGCATATGTTTGTAGTCATGTGATGTCTCAGGTTTCCCATCGATTTGAAACAAAATAAGATCTTATTTGAGAAAATGTGAAATATAGGCTATTTGATAAGTTGAAGTCATATCACCAGAAGGCCTCCATGAATCTATGCATACCACTCACGACGTTTTGAAAATACAACCTCGACATGCATAACTATATGTAAGCCTATACGGTGGGAGGTCCTTCATATAAAAAGAAGATACGTGTTTCAACACTACCCTGGCTACAATTATTCTACCATGCTCAGTAAATTGTAGATTATATTAGTTGTGTTTACTATATTTCTGCACGAATCTGCCATTAGTGCCCTTTCATTATCAGCAGCTTTACAGGTCAACCCTATATTATTCCCTCCACTGAGTTGTTCCACCGTATAATTTCTTATTTAACTTGTGAGTTCCCTGAAGCAGACAGGGTAAATTCCCTATTGTTAACGTTCCGTTGGTTTGTGATAATTACTCTGAGAGAGACTTCACAGAGTTCCGCTACTTTAAAGACACTTCCATGGTTCAAATGTACCCGTTTCACGCGTACCGCGCGGTTATTACTCATTGTACGTTTGTCAACCTTTGACCTGATTATGGATATTCTGGTTCAGAACGACTTACCCCACCCCCCCCCCCAAAAAAAAAAAAAAGAAGATACTCTGTTCCAAGTATTTTCTGTTTTCAGAAGTTAATTGCAAATGAAAAATGTTCACTTTTCTCAAAAATCAAGTTTTAGCGTATTGTAAGTAGTATATTGAAATGACCGCTTTTGTCTGGATAATTTATCCTTCCAATATGACTCCGTATACTGATCATTTCCTCAGAATGAGTGTCACTGGGGATAATGTGTGAGATTATAGGGTATGGTTAAAGGGCATGTCTACAGTTGTTTGCGGTCTCTGAACAATATCAGAATATATATGCGATGTCTAACAATAAATGTGAATGATTTGGACTCTGTTTGTTGCTGAGTTACAAATTGGTCTAATTATAAGTGGATTGGACGATGTAGGGTTTATGTTGTGTGTAATGAAAAATGATAGACCAACATTAAAATGTATCTAGATATGTATCAAGATACTTAATATTGGGACAACATGATAATTTCATGACCAATGCAATGATCCAAAGGGGTTATCCAGGGAGCTCCGTATCTACCACTCCCCCCCCCCCCCGTCAACAAACAGGATTCTGATTGTGTTTATAAGTATATACCTAACTAAACGAACAATTATCAACTAGATAACACAATGATAATCAATCTAGGGAGAAATCATAGAACTATAATAAAAAAAAAAAAAGAGGAGGACTCGATACAATTTGGTCACCTTCGCCTCGTGAGATTATGACCCCTAATTATGACTATGATAGTGTCGCTCGATCTATTTCTCTCATTAGTAAAATAAGTTAATATATATGTGGGATGATCTCAAGATCCTCAGAGCGTATCTATGTATGTTATTGGCTATGTTCCAGTAGCCCGCAAAATTTACAGTCTTAACCCTTTATCACCAGCCCGTATCATCAGCCTTCCCCCTCCAGGTAACCCCCTGGTGTGTACTAATCCGGCCTACCTGGCAGTAGACACACGTACCCCTCCCTTCACACAGGTACACACATCCTTATCTCCTGTGCCCTGGATCAGCTTTAGAACACCCATAGATCATACAAACTTATACTACATCACTCAACATGTGTGTATATACCTACATCCCTCCTTAATTCTAACAGTTGTTGCATCAGTTTGTTGTGGATTATAGTGGCTCTATACTATCTTATCTTATTCCATGGGATTACCTGGATGGTGAAAAGTAAATTGAGGGTTTCTTTCTGAATGTTTGTAAGGACTTAGAAATGGCAGTTTGATATTTTCTATTTAGCCCCCACTTTCCCCTCACAATTACCTTCAAACAAGGTCACAGTATGTTCTTTCCACCACAAATAAGCATCACACTATCGAGTATCGAGTAGGAGCTTATTTCAATAGTTGCTATGACACCCCTTATAAATCGTCACCATAGAGCCACTATGATGAAGCCATTACATGTTAACATTATCAGTAGCTGCATTACACAACATCTCTGCCAAAACCATTATGATGATTACACATGGACCAGTTGTGAAGGTATTGCTTTTTGTCGTAGCGCAATTTCCATTGTAGCGCCTAGTGAAATAGTCTCCCAGTTGTGAGAAGTCGTACTCGATATAGTCTATACTATATCAGTATATAAGTACAAATACAACATGTATATCCCGCCTTTTCCATCATTGCCTTTATTGCTCTCTGGAGCACAAGGAGTCATTTCCGAGTCCAAGTGAGTTACTCCCGATTTGCTCCCTATCTACCCTGAGCTGTACCTGAGTTCCATGATCGACCACCGGGTACGTCCAGGGTGTGATATAGTGCACAATGTATCTATTTTTCCTTGGTTATTCTATGAGCCCTTCCTGACTTTGGCCTTTAGAGCTGATTGGAGCTAGTTTATGTGTCAGGTCTGGTCTATTTGGGCTGGCATGGTGGAGAATTCCCCATCAAAATACTATTATACTATAGGAAATATGAGGCTTATGTGGGAGGATTTGAGTCAAATATGGTATTATAGAAGAGAAAAGTAAGTCCTTATATATTCTTCCTACATATGTTGAGAGAAGATTCTGGATACAACACAAATGATCAAGAGGAGTAACCAAATAGCTGGTCGAGTTTCACATTTATCTCATCATCAATTTGACCGCGTGCATGTGATGCACCTTTAAAATCACAATAACCTTGCTCTTTTTCGAATGTGAGTGGGCCAATTATGGCTATATGGCAAGATCATTATCTTTAGGTAAGATTGGACATCCCTGTAGGGTTTGACAATTGAAACCCCATACAGGAGATCAAACCTTTAGGTCGGTTTCAAATAACCAGAGCTGAGAAGTAATTAGCACTCTCTCTGCCACACCCGGACTCCCACATTTCTATGATGAAGGAAAAGTAAGCTCTAACACGTTCAGGCTTATATGTGGCATTCCTATTTCACAGGCATCTTATAATGGAAATGATGTGAATGAGGCACTTGATACACCAAATTAATTAAATTAGTGTGCATCATGCATGGTTTCAATGTATTTGTACCATATAAAGCCAGAGAGTTGTGTTCATTTGAAATAGGCTGGACTGCTACCTTGACTGTCTTGTTTAATGCTAGATACAGAGCTCTTAGGTTCATGGGAAGTGAACTTTATGGAGTGGCAAAAACCTTTTTATGGCTAGAAACCAGCTTAACATCCATACCACAGAGTTACACGGTGGTCAAAATGGTGGTGGACCAAGACTTTACACATAAAGACTGTGGTTCACAGTTGCTTTCTTTGAACTACTGATTTCAGATATAAGGAGAGAATACCGAGCAGTTGAGGAATGTGGTTTTGAAAGAAAGGCATCAACCCCAACCTTTACATTTTGGGGGTTTACAACCCCCATCCCACAGGCTTAAAGGGGTTAAACAAGAAAAAGAAAATGAACCCTGCCCCTCAACTTCAAGAGCAAAACAGGACATTGACCAACTATTGCAACTTTCAAGTATCGTTGATACACTTACACTTTACCGGCCCCCCTCCTTTCTGGAGGTACAGTTCAGTGTGTTAGATTGTTTAATATATCGGGGGCTTTGCCCCCGACCCCCCCACTCCCCCATTTTCGTTACTTTTTTTATTATTTATTTTCTCTTCTTTTAAAACAATATGCACGTGCATAGTGAACCCTTTTACCTTTACTATTGGCAGATATGTATTTAATCTACACAAAAGTTTCATTTTTACCTTAGATGCCCCCTCTACAACACTACACGTAGTGTCATTTATCAGATACTTGAGTCTTGAACATTCTAGACTTAATGTGTTTCTTTATTATGATTTCCATCCTAGATATAGTTCTACCAATATGCCACTACTACATTAACACCAAATAGCAATGTTTACACTTGAAGTAGAGCACGTCTATCATTCATCCGTGCTCATCCACCACAACTATGCCATATCATAAAGTAACACTGCTCCATGTCTACCAACCCCGGACCAACCCCCACCCTCCCTCATAATGCCCTACTCAAGTGACCACTAAGAATGGTAGCCCAGTGATAACAACACTTGATATCAGAAAGATCCACTCAGCTCACCGTCAGCCTGGCTGACTCAGTCAGTGATTGGCAGTTTTATCAGTGTAAAAATAACAGGACTTCATATATGGACACACAGTCACCACTCTGATGGCCCTCTCCTCCTTTACTTTTCAAGTCTGAACTTTCATCTCTACTCCCAAGGCCCATTAATGCCCTGTTTTCCTTTCCAAAGGCGCTATGGCTTCTAATCTGATTGTCAATGGACAAGGTTGCTATTGATGTGCAGGGGGAATCTGCAGGACATTGTGCCCTTCAAAAAGGGCTGCCTTGTGGTCCAACACAAACAAACAAGTGTGAAAATGAATTATCAACACGGTGGAAGGCAGATTGTCAAAGTGTGTTGTCATATGGGTAATTGATTCAATGTTTCCTGGCCTTGATGCTGCCGGGATATACTAGATGGGGTCCATCCCTGACTAGGGGCTATTTTGGTAGGATTCTTTGTGAACGTTCAGCTGATAATAACCTTGGGACATCACTAGTCTGATATTGGACTGGTTGTATTTGTTATCTTTGAACTTATGGGACTTCTGCTTCATATAGATTATGCTCAACCTCACCCTTCAAAAGAGTAAATGATAGATCACATGTAATGAAATATATTTTTATGTGAAAGATTTTTCTACTTGAACGCAAAATGAATGAACAAAAAAACTTATTCTGGCAACTGACATAACGTCAATTTGGGGGTGTGCAAGGAAATTGCACTCTAATCTAATCAGCATCGATTCCACATATCATAATTTTCCATACACTTTATATTAGATGTGATCTAAGTGTATATATTTTGGTGTTGATTTTTTTCAGTTTATCCAATTCTTGGATAAACTGAACAATAATAATAAACAAGTATTGGTGTGATTACGTGTGCTCATCAAAATACTTACATCCAGCTTGATTTGACGGAGACAACATTTAGTACTAAAACCAGGACGGCGATGAGGGCGGGCGGCGGAAGTCGCAGCGCCCGGGACCCGGCGCGGCAGCCGCCGGAGCACCGCGTGGAGGACGGTCCGTGCAGGGGCATCCTTCCCAGGTCAGGTAAGCACACAACTCTCAGCACAGGAGGAGGGGAGACGGAGGAGGAGAAAAAAGAAATCCGGGGTCAGACAGGAGAGATAGTGTGACCCGCCCACCAGTCTACATAACTGGGTGATTACCGGAGGGGCATCATACGCCCTGGAGGAGTCAGTGTGGCACTATTTCTCCCATTCCTACAACATGATCACATTCCTGAGTTTTCAGGTAGGGGATGGGTGAGGTGAGTGATCAGACCTAGGTCCAGGATCCTCCCCTACACGACCCAGCAGGAAGGGGTGCTCACTCCTTGATATTCCCCCCACCTTGTTGGCGTCTATCTCTCCAGTATTCCAACCTCAGCTTGGAGGGTATATAGTGATATAAAATGTAGGGTTTATAAATCCAATCCTCAAAGTAGGCCTGTAGGGGTGAGACCCAGACTCCTTGGGTTACCACATGCACTCAGTCCGTCTGGGGGTAAATCGTAAATCCATGAGTATCACATGTATGTATAAACTGTAGCATGTAGTGTGAGGGGTACTTGCCCGCCTCACCTCCCCCTCTAGTACTAAGTGGGGCCGTACGAGCACCCCTTAGTTACCCGGTCTGACTGGCAGGGGTGGTTGGTGCAGGAGGAGACTGATTTGTCCCAAACTTCCAAAGCTGCAGGCCTTTTTCCCTCCAGATGCTAGTGACACAAATTCCTAGGCCGTACCCCTTCAGAAGGTTTCGTGGTGTGGGTTCAAATTGATTTTTGTATGTACAACACTCCAGTATCACAAACAAAAGTATATCTCCATGAAATAGACACGTGGGTTGAGGGGTTCTCTCCACAACTGGGCGCCCTTCCCGAGGCAGGGGGAAAAACTTGGGAGGTCTACTCCTCCTGACGCTCAGGCGCCACAGGCCAATCGCCAGCCAATCAGAACCAAGCTCTTTGATTCGGTCACCATGGATGCGCCCCTGTGATTGGGTAATTGCTCACACGTGACTAGCGTTGCGAGGAATTCCTACCATTGTCCTTATAGAAAACCTGGCTATCATTCATTCATTCACCTCTGACAGGACTGGAGCCCAAGTGAAAGACCAACCTTGTTTGCTTTCTCGACTCCTTGTGGGCCAGGGAAATAGCAGATAAGGTCTTTTATTTGGCCTTCAGACAGACAAGAGGAGGTACTTGAGGAACGCGGAGGTCAAAGGCCCTGCATCATACATTTACCACTTTGTGTTTGTATATTATACACATTTAGAGTTGCTTAGAATAATACATATCCACTTAACAATTGTGAGAAAACCAAAGAGGTTTTTCTCAACAGTGTTAATTGGCATTATTGAGAAATGCCCTCCAGAGCTCAGTGGTCCCTTCTCTGCATGAAGACAAATCTAATCTCTTGGTAAATGCAATTGGTCGTGAAATCATTGGTTCAGCCTCTTTGCTTAATCGCCTCATTTCTCATGTTTCATATTTATTTGTTTGTTGGTTTTTTTTTTCAGAAATCGGAAAAACGCTCACTTCCAAAAGGACAACCCTAGATCGAATAAAGGTGATCGTATAAGGTTTCAGTCTCTGTATCTATCAAACACTACAATTTACTGTTGAAATTCCCAAATTGAACATGTATGTCCAGCAGACGAGAATCAAACAGGGCGGCAACAATTTAAGGCCTTTCTCTATGTGGCTGTAAGGGATAGAGCATACTGACTTGGCCGTCAGCACCATGTAAACACGAGACCTGACAGCCACAGTTACATGCCTAACTACAGGCCTAACCCTGACATGCTTGGTCAGGACCACTTTGAGGAAGCATTCCTCAGGCTGGCGGAGGGCCACAGACACAGGTACCACAATGCCTATGGGAATGTTCACAAATGATGTCAAATGTATTATTGTGATCTTTTCTCAAAACTCCTCACCCCTTTTTCATTGCTTTGCAGAATTTCCTCACACAACAAAATAGCATTGGTATCGGCAAATCAGTATACTATATCACCCTTTCTTTATGCAGTGATAGCATCTGGTAAGGCTCTCATGACCATGGTCGATTTCCCTTCAGATTTATGTGACTATGAGAGACTAATGCATTATTATTAATTTTGTCTTCCGTGAAAGTTCCAATTTGCATATAAATGAGCTGTATTCACAATGATATTACTATCTTCAAATCAATGATTTTGGATACACTTTATGTGATAGAACTCTGTTTACAGTAGCCTCTCCTATTATGACAGTAGAAGATGTAAGGGTAAGGAGTGAAGCCTGGGGCGAAATGTCTCACAGCAGGTGTAACAACTGTCACTTCTAATGTGAGATATCTATGTATTCAACCCGGGGTATTCAACCCCTGAGTTATCACTCACAAGTAGGCTCCCTGTAACTCCCCAGGGGGCGCACCAGTAACTAGGGATCAGACTCGGGGTACAGCAATGAGCAGTTTTTGGGCATACACTTGTTCCATTCATCAGAAGTTTGCCGAGTAACAAGAGGCAGCAGTCAGGGGCAGTGATACCCGATACAACCACGGCCATGGGGTCATGGGAGAAATACAGCCACATGCCTTTCCGTCATTCTTTTCTCCTTATTTATTAGTGACTTTCATAGACCATTGTGATCAGGATGGTTTACATAGAATGTGATTAAATGTGTACATCTGAAGAGAAGTTTTAAACGATTTCCTTGAATGTCTAATACTACATGGCGTACATGGCAATGTTGAGGATTAAAACGCCTGTCATGCTGACTCCTCTAAATGTAGCTTATCTTGATAATGTATGATGTATAGAATACCAGTTAAATACCACTGTTGATAACAATTCTCTTCCAATAACTTCATTGCATAGTGATTAAAATGGCCCAGGTTTATTACAGGAATATGGGACAGTATTTAGGAACAGTATGTCTAGGTCAGCTTGCCTCGAATCAAAAACACTATTCTGTGGCAAAATCTGATATTTGCCCAGAAATAACCTATTTTACATTATTTGGACATTACTCCACTCAGGTATCTTTGTTTACAGTGGTTATAAGACCCCTGGTACACAATGATATGTCGTATATATCCCCCTGATTGGCACCTGTGGGACCCTCAAGGTCTCCGACACAGGTGTAAAGGCAGTCATTTGATTCTAGATAAATCTCTGATAGCAATCTCTCTGATCGCCTACATAGATAAGTGTAGCTTTAGGGACAGATGAGTACCTAACGCGGGCAAAATTATAATGCACAGACTGTATTTGTATTCTAAAGGTGGGGGAATAGAGGTAGAAGGAGGAGTGAAACTGGTTAACTCCATAATATAGCCTCGTTATGGAAAGATAAAAATGGAAATAACAATACATTACCTACTTACAGTGCATTTAATGCTGTCTTATATAAGGCCCATTTCCTTCACTAATATCTTTACTGGAAGTACTAAACATACCACCTTTAAAATCTTTATAGGATCATCTCTGGAGGTTAATTCAAAAGATCCTGGGATCGCAACCTCAGCGATCTTAGGAATTATTCTGCCTTATCCTATTAAGCGATCTTAAGATTAGACTATGTTCACTTTTCCTAGCCACCACTAAGATCGCATCGATCTTAGCCTCAGCCTTCCTACACTATTCCACGAAGTACTGACTGGGCACAGGGGTAAGAATCCCTAAATAAAGGAATAGCTGTGGAGTCACTCTTCTTCACAACAGTGTTTATACCATCATTCCCCGTCCCCATATGGGCTAACAAAAGAGCACAGGGTGCAGTTGACCCCGTACAGTATTCAACAGTTGTTCCCATGAATGTATGATTTATGCTTGCCTATTAGAAGCATGACAAAGAGAGAGAAGGGAAGAATTACCTTACAGTGCACTTAACGCATGAGTAGCCCTAAGAGCCCTCAAGGACACTCAGCAAACATCCTCCCTCCCCTCTCTATGTATGCAGCAGGCTATTCACTCTTTCGATCAGGAGTGTTCCCTGTAAGTGCTCTTGTACTCAGGTTAAACCACTATGCAATTCTTTCACTAAGATCGCAGTGATCTTAGCACTGGAAAAGGAATAGTGAAGTGATCTCAGGACTTGCTATTCCTGACAGGCCTGCAACCACATTAGATAGGGTAGACTGGCCAGGTCTTATGATATGTGCCTACACTAAGATCGCAGGGGTAGAAATCCCAGGATCTTTTGAATTAACCTCCAGGTCTTATGATATGTGCCTACACAAAGATTGCAGGGGTAGAAATCCCAGGATCTTTTGAATTAACCTCCAGGTCTGCCAGGTAGGGTTAGACAATTTAAAGACACTTCCTCCTCCCAAATGTAAACACCCCACCAGTAACATTTTGTCTAACAGAGAAACATCCTAGCTATGATCTTTACACACATTAGGAAATGAGATCAAATCAATAACATATAAAACTTTTATAATCCTTGTATCTCACGGGTCTTTAAAACATCCCACACACCGTTAGCCTCTTGTGGAAATAGCTTTTCAACAAGACATGCACCATTTCATTTCTCATGGATCCAGTTACTGACTTTGTCTTGTCCTTTTCTTAGTTAATACTTTACTGAAAGAGTGAGTAAATACAGACTACCCTGCATGACGTGAGGAGTAGTGGAAAAGGCATGGCTTGTGTATATGGATGAACTGAGTACCTTCACTGAGTTATACAGGATGGGCGAGCTCCTCGTCCTGTCAATGCTGTGGAATTTGTCCCACGAAGCTATGTACATTGCCGGGGTACATTGTTCCATGCCTTTTCATTTAGACTTAGAAGTACTCTTCATTTAGACTTATAAGTGTGTCCTATTCTAGATACCATATCTCTGCTTCATGAATTTACTTCTTCGGAAAACCAAAAGGTTACAAATTGAAAGTAAGTACACTCTAAAAAGTGTGTTTTAACTAAAACATATTTTACCAAAACACTTTTTGGTAAAACACATTTTCATCACCTAAACACTTTTCCTAAAACACTTTACACCTTTCCTGCAAAAGTGTTTATGCGTATAAAAGTGTTTAATACTTGGTTCCAATCCAACTCACCAGGTGGCAGTGGCCACCTATTATGGTACTATTGTAACATTTGTATGGACAAAATTTGTGAATTTAAGTATAAATGATAATGATACACAGCATCCTGATAGAACATAACATTGACACTTTATCTTAGAATGGATTTGTAAAAGAAATATCTAAAAATTACCTTCTCAATACCTTGATTCCAATGTAACCCATGATAAAACACCCATTTTGTAACATTCAGGATTAATACATACATCCCAGTCCTAAACTCTCTGACTACCTCTGTACCCCTGATTAGCACAGAATCAATGTTGATAACTGGATGATCAACATTCATCAACTTGCTATCAACATAACTTCAATACCTGCAGAGACACAGCAATATGCAGTAGGAAGGACTCACTAATCCTAAAACTGGGACCATGGGTTAATAAGGAAAATGAAATAATAGCAAGGGCATAAATCTGTCTTGAAGCTCATTTTAAACACTTTCTGAACCTAAATACTTTATTCTCAGAATCATTTAAACACTTTTTCATCTAAAAAATCATTTTAATCAAAACACTTTTGAATTTTTAAACACTTTTTGAAAAAGTGTTTTGTGTTTTGCCCAAAAAAGTGTTTAACAAAGTGTTACAAGAAAGTGTTTTGAATACAGGTAGAAGTGTTTAAAAACAAAACACATTTCTTAAAGTGTATGTCATTAAGTAATGGACGTCTAATAGGAATGTGATACAGACAAGGAATGGAAGTTGTCTCCTTGCGAAGGCAATTGCATTTTGCACGTTTTGATTCAAATGGAAAATTCACCTTGAAGTTTGTGAGATCCTGCCTTTGCATGCTCCAAACCACACATAAATCGGCATTTGCCAACATAAAACTATAAGATGAAATCAGTTAAGCACTCCATCGATTGTATGACAAACATACACAATCTCTTTATCTCCACCAAGAGACGCCAATTCTCGCCAAGGGCTCTCATGGGACCTCGTGGGCCGAGATGTACGAGTCATGTGACCAGTCTATCAGATGGTGTAGACAAGGGAGAGAGAATTCCGCCATTTCTCCGTCCTACTACGGCGGCGGGGGGGGGGGGGGTTAAGTGTGCATGGATATAGAATAATATAGGGTCAGGTTAATCTTACATAAACATGCTATTTATTCAACGTCAAACTTTTAGAAAATATGGAAATGGGGATTGTAGCTTTATATATTAAGGCACATTGCTATGATGCAGCCTGACTCATGTCTACATTATTAGAAAGTGAACATGGGAAAGCTGCATTGCAATCCACCCATTTACCTTTGAAAGTAAATCCTGCCCTTTCTACTTAATATACCATACCATATAAAACCCCTGAGCTCTCATACCTATCATGTACTTAACCCAAAGCCATCTTCCATGAGTATAGACTTATACATTCCTTTGCCTCTTCCAAGTATGATCTATAGCGGGGGTTAAATGGAGAGATGAGAAGTGGCCAGACATACACAGCCGTGCGGCCACACAGCACACTGATAACAAGCCCTAAATGGGCCCTGGATGCTCCATCAAGGCTGCAGCTCTCAGGGCACATCTCTGAGGTAGGCAAAGGGGACAACTGTCAGCCTGATAACAGGACGCAGGGTGGTCCTCCACCAGGTCACTGTGTGGGGCAATGTGGGTTAACTATGTAAGGGCAGCATGGTGCTTTAATGAGGTATGACCAGTTGTTGGTATTATGTATGAAGGCAGCCCTAGTGAGTATCTGGCATTGCCATTACAAGGCTGAGGCACTCCTGAGGGGTCACTTTGATGCAGCATAGTCGAACTGTTGAGTCTGATAGTCAGCATTGTATTGTTGCATCATGACAACTATGGACGTTGCATCTGGAGGCATCATGCTGCCCTTAAAGGGCTAATAGTCAGATCCTCCTTCTAAAGTATAGTCAAGGTGCGGGCAGTGTGTATAGGTGAGTAGAGTAGGGTATGGGGGGGGGGTTGAGACAGGTACACGCCCAGGTGATGGACGAGGGACGTCTTTACCTTATCTCCTTTTGCTGCCACCCCTCTTTCCTCCTGTAGCTGGGGTGGGGTGGTGGGGAGGCCTGTGCTATCATCTAGATGGTGGTGTTATTTTGGCTGCCTCTCTTCACCTGGCCTATTGGCATGTAGTATTCTCGGCGTGCCAGTCATACTGATGATGTTTGTATGGGTGTTATCAGGGGCTGATGATTATTTAAACCACTCCTCACTGACCCCTGTCTTACACTATGTGATGGTGATACCTATAGCAGGGTGATAGGATCAGGAAAGGTATATAGGGGAGCTATTCTAGAGGGAGATCTACTATACCTCCCAAGCTACCACCCTTTCACTTTCCTGATATGGCACATGTAATTAGGGTAAAGGCACCCTGAGTTGGACAGACACCCAAAGTCGGACAGACACCCAATAGGGGTGTGATTATAGAGTCAATGTCAGAAATTGATCGAGAAAATACAACATAACAAATCCAGAGTGTAGTCTGCTAAAAAGAATGCCGGAACGAGGGGGGGGGAGGGGAGATATGGCCTCCCCAATCATACTCTGTCAGGAGACTGTTGCGGAAAGAATTGGAAACGATTTCTCACTGTAGCTATTTGATCTTCCAATTCTCTGCTCTTCCCCTCCCTGAGAATTGACTTCCCCAGAGAACTGGTTCTTACTTGAGAATTACACCCAGACTCTGGACCACTTTAATACCACTCCTCTGACCGATTCCGTTTTCGCAACGCATAAGGGAACCAATTCACTGAGGTGAGTGAGTTCCGTTTTGGGAATGGCACCTCCAACATAATCAATTCCAAGTCTTTTCGCAACAGCCTCCTGGTAAAAGTGCCCGTTTTCCTTATCAATTGACCGAAAATAGCAGGGCAATATCTTAATCTTCATGACTGACTTGGCCCCCAATAAGTGCTCATATTCAAATTGACATGAGCCAATTAGCAAAAATATTCATACATAATTCCAGCATGTAATTTCCAACGTTTTTCTTACTTACTCATTGATTTAGTAGGGCCTGTATTTGTATTGTGAAATATTGGATTCGTACAATGACACAATGATGTAGGATATATATATATATATTCACAGGTCACAAACATTCTTTGAAACCCCCAATAAAACTGCAGTCAGACAGTATAACCTAAAGGCATGGAGGGATCTACATATCTGACAGCCTCAACATTGGCAGCTATGTGCGACATTGTTGTGGTAAGGTGAAGTGTCACACTCAAGCCTTTCTATTTTGACTCCTCGAGAAAGGGTCTGAAGGTAAAAGCCTCTCAACATGGACATGTTAGGTGCAGGAGCCACAAAAAGTCAACACCTTGTATACAGCAAAGCAATAGACTGTCTTGTGATGGAACTGAGAGGTGAAACATAGATAGTGTACCTTTTGTGTCATCCTGGGACCAATATGTGTCTAACTGGCCCAGCTTCTTTTATGACACCCCATTTTATTGTGGGGGTATATTGTTCCTATAAAAACAACCCAAAAAAGAACTGAAAGCTTTTTCAAACAGACCCCTTCTAATAAAGGAGAAGTATGGCACTTTGTGCGCTTTGGTTCCACATAAAATGACGCCTTGGGGCTTAATCTGGCTGTAGTTAAAGTTGTATGTGATAGAAAGGTAAGCTACAAAGGGGAAAACACTTGTAAAAAGAGCTGGATTGTCAAGGTGAGCTCTGGTTACCTTCTTGTAGTAGTACATACCACCTGTAAATGGCCAACATTAATTACAGAGTAGTTAAGGTGTTTACCCTGGCCTCTGCAGTCCTTGTACATTAAGGCATATGTACACCACCCCACACAGGTGGGGAGGGGCAAGAATCTATTAAAGGTGTAGCTGACAGGTCTGCCGCCTGGGGGCGCCACTACTCAGGTGGCAGAGAGGGAAAGGAGGGGGTGTTATAGGGGGTAGACCCATGACCCTGACACTGCTCCTGGGTCACCATCCCCACACCCTCCAGTGCCAAAATCCACTTGAATCCTGTAATGTAACCTCAGACATGTCATCATAATTTATACTATCTATTTATGTAATTCGAACGTTGTTTTTCCAAAGGAGAGAGAGAGACCATTGCATTAATTGGCTATATATAGGCATTGCATTGTACATATGGTTTTATTGCACTAGCTAGATGTAATTTGTAATCATGTTGAAATGCAAATTTCCTTACCATCTTTTAACAGCATGATAACAACCGATTTATGAATCCTAAGCCGCCCATGTTTACTACAATAATACTGGACCTGGGAAGAAGCCTCCAATCGTGTTAGGTTTTCCATATAAAATATGCATATGAAAACCGGACGTAGGTAAGGGCTACAATGGGTTCATTCACGTGTGTAATTAAATGTCATCAGTTCAGAAAAGCTCCACATGATGGCGCGCCGACCCCTGCTGACCCCTCACTGTGACCTGTGACAGGGAAAGGTAGGGGATGAGGAAAAGGTGTTTTAAATCTTTAAGGATTACATATTGCTTTAATGCCAAGATCTATTCATCACCAAAAGACAATGTCTATGTAATCCTGACAAAACCCTAGAGTGTTATCTTGATGGAGACCCTACATGGCTGCTATGATGCCCAAATGTTGTTTTTAGTTTGTGCTGAACAATATCAACAGTGCCAGGAAACATCATAAGGAATCATCGAGATTGGGAAATGGCTTTTGGTACACAGCAATTATCAAATTTAGCTTTCAGTCACATATTCTCAGATATTTCTAAGCTTCTGTGGTTTTGGCCGACCTCCTAAGAAAAGCCCATGCACTCTAAAGGGTTGGCATGCACAAATGCAGCCACATTAAATTAGTGCATAAAGGAAGATACAGACAGTAGAAGGTTAGTTTTTCAATATAGACCCCATCCATCCAAATCAATGTCAACCAGAACACACTAAAAAAGCATTAGCAGGTGTCATCCTTTTCACCAACATCGATAAGACCCATGCTGTCAATGAACATGATATGCACTTTTTCCTACACCTTTACTTGGGGAAATTCAAAAGGCTTGAATAATCGTACAACAACTGTCCTTTGCTTAACAGCAGCAGCATAAGGGGAATAAGTCTAAATCCTGACATACCAGGGTTTTATCTATGCTATTGCCTACTCATTTGAAGGGCTGTCATTCACAAGTTGTGGCACAGATGTGTATTACGATTAAAATACCTCAGTATTGCATCTTTATGTGAACAAAGTATAGTATCAAATTAATTTTATTAGTCCTATTGGTCTGAGCCTCAACTGAGCAGTGGTGTTTGAAAAACAAGCTTCTCCCATATGCAATGGCATCCCGCTGATGTATACCACACAAGGTATCAGGAGAAACGCCTCTCACAATACATCAATCTGCCTGCTGGGGTCCAAGGTGTGGAGGTGGGATTTAACCCTTCATGGATCACAAAATGCTGTGTTATCTGACCTGTGTTATCTGGTTCTTATGATGCATCGATGTAGTCCTGAGAAGTAACTCACCAGGGCTGCATTTATGTTTTATGCCAACCACAGTGGTTTTCACACTCCAAGACTTGATGTAACAGGGCTCTGCAGCACTTGATTGGGCTGGCAGTGTAGACTATCCAGCATTTTATTTGGGTGGCAGTGTAGACTCTCCAGCACTGCATTGGTGCAAGATTGGAGGCACCATGCAACCATCAGAGGGTTAAGGTATGCCCCCATTCACCTGATGGGTAGGTATAGAGGTGATGACACGTGTAAACTACACACTGACAACACCTGGAGGACAGGTAGGGGCTAATGAGAGGGCTCCTCCTGTCACTCCTTATACCCCAGGTCAAACATCAGCCACACCTTGAGGTAAACTTATCAAAATGCCCTGCCTTGCAGTGAGAGAGGATTGTGGATGGCATCATAGATTTAGCCAATCTACATCTAGATTTACCGTCCTCATGACCATTCAAAGGCCAATCCAGGTGAATATGTAGGTCTTCGGACTTCTTCCAGAAGTCTTCCAGATTAGGTTAACTTTAGGAATGCAATTTTTATATAGGAGAGAACAGGTACATCAAATTGCATAATACATTATGATCAATATTTCCCCACTTACACTCTTGATAGGGTACAGGCCTCGTTAATCCTATTTCAGCTTGAAATAAACTACAACTTTATACATTCGACCACATTTAGAATAAAATGACCCACTACTTGCATTAGCTTTCTACAACCATACCTGCACGGGCTCTTTAAGGAGGGAACTTTTTGTATCTTTATATTGGACTTGTAAGGTTCCATCCAGTTCAGGATATAGGGCGGCAGCAAGATACAGGCTTCTTATACCTTCTTTATAATAGCAGCAAAGAAAAGTACCACATCCCCAGGAATCTATTTTCAAATACAATGTAAATGGTTGGAAAATGAGCCGATAAGAAAGAATGTTAGACGTATACGTATCCTCTAATCACTAAATCACTTTGGGTACCTTAATATCCAGTTGACCAATTATATGGAATCCAGACTGATAATTACTATATGACAATATTTACATTATGCACATATTGCATATAAGAAGAAAGTGGTTGGATATTAAATGAGACAACAGAAATACACAAGTTTGAGTTTTATAAAATGCTTTATTCTGTCTTACTGATACCGTCTTTGATAGCTGGTTAACATGGATTTCATGTTTGAATTTACAGTATCTATCAGCTTAAACATGATGATCTGTTAATGACATCTGAAATGAAGCTTCTATTGAGAGGCTTTGAAGATAGCATGCTAGGGATGACCATAACATGTATTTCATGAAATAAATACAAGAGTTCCTACAAGGACATGCCTACAGCTTAGGAAGCTGATAAGAAATTGATGATAAGGGCGACCATCAATTCACTATACACATAATGGAAGACATTGATATGAATAAATGAATTATGATTATAGATAGTGTTCTATGTTAACTTAAGAGAAAAAATAAGGGTAAATACAGCCAATGAAGGTATGAAATGATGATACTTGAACAATGAATTTGGAAAGAACTATCATCCTCTCAGTACTAAATTCTTTTCATAACAGCTGTCCCATGGAAGACTGACTCTATAAAGAAGACAAATAAAAGATCGGATTTCCAATACATTCTTGAACTAAGCTTTGATAGTTCGATTGTCATTTGCTTCTAATACAGTAGTGGTTATCTAGATAATGCCCTTTATAATTTTATACCACTGCATGCAATGATAGAACATGACTAGTGAGTATAGCTTGTCTTTCATATCTTATCTAATCTGGTCTTTAATATTTGGATATGTAACTATTATATGATATTCGAATGACTTATCTTTATTACACAGATCTAAATTTCGTTATAATATTAAATAACAACGAGCCCATTCTAACAGTCTTATAAAAAGCATATCAACAATCGATCTAGGACCATAAAGTTACCGGTAGCACAATTGCTATTTCTTAAGTGGCTAAAATATTTTACTTCTGCCTATATACAATACACATATTTTTATCTGCTGTATCACAATGTTTAATGGAGGGACCCTGTTACACTTAATACCACATAAAATAACTTATTTGATTACCTCTACCATACAGCTACTGGATCTGCAACCTCACCTTTTAACACTTGCCATTACATGGATTTTAATAAGAATCTCATGGATTTCTAAGATATGGATACCATTTATTATTTCATTAACATGAGCAAAGTTAGAGCAAATTTAATCTCTAGTATTACATGTCTGTATCACACTGGGCCTAGGGCTTATGTCAGTTGTGTTTAATACCCCAATCCCTATATATATATATATATATATATATATATATATATATATATATATATATATATATATATATATATATATATATATATATATATTCACTCCTCTGTGTCCCACTAGTGGGTCACAAGGACTGTGCTACTAGCTCAGGTCTCTCAGCTGGTGGATGCATTCATTCTCTGTTCTCTCTCTGAGCAGGCAGGTCACACAGACCAGCTGCTCCTGGTGGATGTAGACTAAGTGGTGTTCACACACCAGCAGAGCTAAAACAAAAGGGGCTCGCATATAGCGTTTGAACACCTCTGGTGGGCTCGCTGCGTTTGAACCTTTTGGTCAGATTTGGTGTATTATTGAATAGCACCTTATCTGTATGTGTAGGGGTTGGAGGCATATCAATGTGTGCACTCTGTGACACACAGACTGCCTGCTGGTGCCCCAGCACCCACCACTCCTACACTGGTATACAGGCACTGTATACATACACCCTTACACAGCCCTGCCTACATGGTAGGCCTACTGGGCAATGGGTGTTTTTCTATGTATGTATACTAAAATCAGTAAAACTGATGTATACTTACAAATAGCTGAAGCTAACTTCACTACAATTATAATCTTACATACATACCTGCTTTCACATAGTAGGCCTACTATGGCAGGGTGGGGAGGACTACAGGCTGATATCTGTAATTGCCCCTCACATAGGCAGGTGGGCCTATAATGTTTGACAGTTTATAATAATGTGTATTAAAAGTTTCAATACTAAAAGACCAGCACATGAGAGCTGGGTTGAGAGCTGGGTGTAGGCATCACCCCTCACTCCTCACTCCCACCCAGCCCACCCAGGTGACCTACAGTCATTGACCTCTGTCACCCTGGAGTAAGGCTGGGAGGAGGGGGGGGTGTCTAGGACAGTCCCAAACCAAATACAATACTGCCCCTTCTTTACCTGTGACCTGGGGTCACTGGGACAGCTCATCTGGGTCAGGTGATGCTTCCTATGATGACCTTGACCCAGGGGTCACACCCTGGAGAAGTTACATCAAAAGTTAATTGAGCTTAATGTGCCTGGGACTGGTGTATACAACTTTGTACCTTTTGGTGAGAGGGCAGTCTGATTTAGAAATTCACCTACAAAATCAACAACTACACCATGTCACAAGATTCACCCATTGGTGGACCTCTCATCTCTGGAAGCCCCCCTCCAGGATAAAAAGAGGAAGGGTACTACCCTGCCCCAGTCATTGATATGTCAGTAGAAAGTACTATTGACTATTACTCTGATGGTGAGGGAGGGCTGCAGGAAGTCTCATTCTCCTAAACACTAGATGCAGCTATACCCACTCAGAGGAATACTAATGGATAGTACTCTGATATTTCTGATGAGGAGAATGGGCAGGATGATAACCAGTCAGTGCATACAAGAACCAGCACACCAGTGAGTGCCTTTAGGCACATAGCTGCAGCAGCTGGTGCACCATCACAGGTGGATATCATACCACCACAGCCCTCTCTACAGCAGCAAGCCCTACCCCTACCACCAGTGGTGAGGGGCAGGGTGATGGGGACCAGGGTGGTAATGTAACTGGAGGAAAGGACCAGTGTGGACCTACCTCACCAGCACCACCAGGGGGATATATTGTGAACTCTAATTATAACCCAGCTACACTTCAAGATCGAGTTAAGCAAAAGGCACTATCTGATTCACCCCTGACCAAACATGCTGTGCGTGCAAAAAAAAAGGAGCTGGATGCTGTGGGTCCGCCTTTCTCAGAGCTGGTTAGTGATGTGGTCATTGGCCACTATGCCTTCCCGATAAATAAGCAAGAAACCGCTTTACTATATGAGGCATACCCTATGCCCTCTAACCTGGAGGTCCTGGCCAAGATCAGGATGAACCAGGAAGTACAGAGATACTTCAAACGTAAGCCCACATTTAAAAAGAAGGGTAAGGACAACATCAAACAGGCACACCCAGCTCTGATATTCGATGCAGCACTGGCAAATATGCAGTGGACACTCCAATTTGCTTCCAGACCCTCAGTGCAGCTGCATTACAAAGCTGATAGGGGTGAAGAAATCACTGACCTCATCCTTGACTCTATTAAACTGATTGCCTGATCCTCCTCGAGTGAGTGAGTAATAGATGTTCAACGCCATTTCGACAGCTAAGGTCATATTCATGGCGAGAACAACATTACACAATTTCATAGAGGAATGTGTCGGTGCCCGCACATATGTGCACCACACACATCCGAGGGGCTTAGGCTGAACATGTTATGCATCTGAATAAACCAGTGATAACTGGAATAACACTAATAAGAGCTTGATATTCTTACTCACTATAACCACTAGTCATATGATATTTCTCATATGACAACTTGATCATGCACAATTACTAGTATGACAGGTGTGTTTCTTGACATTTGCCCTCCTGTCATTGCGCCTCCCACCATTTGCCAATGACCTAGTGGATGAGAAAGGTCCAACAGGGGCGGCAACAATCATAACCATCAGTATGGCAGGAGCTACAACCCAGACCGCTGCAGTGAGCAGCAGGGAAGCAGCTCCCACAAGAAAAGAGGCAGCAAGAAAGGAGGTAAACGCCACAGGCTACCAAAGAATTTGTAAGTGCTGATTTGAAACCCACTGTATGGTACCTCAGCCTCCTACCCACTCACAACCTGAGGTGAGTGCAGGGTCATTCTCCCATGCTGAAGCCAACCACTGCCATGCTGGGGGAGTGACACAACACTAGGGTGCTTGGGCTGAGGTCACTAGATAGGCTAGTCTTAGATGTGGTGCAGGGTATGAAACTTGAATTGTCAGGATTGCCTCACCAGCAAAGGATTCCAGATTCAGCCATTGGAGATCCTAACAATAACTCAGAACTACAAACTCAAATAAATAAGATGCTGAAGGATGAAGTTATTGAAAATGCCTACAACACACCTAGGGCTTTTGTCTCTCACATGTTCTTACGTGAAAAAACCTGATGGGTCCTACATGCCGATCCTGAATTTGTCCGAACTGAACAATTATACCACCTATAAACACTTAAAGATGGAACGTATTGAACAGGTCATGACACTTATCCCAAAATGATCTTATATGCTAAGTGTACACATTACCCAAGCCTACCATGCCTTATCTATAAGACAAAGAGACAGGGACCTGTTGTAATTCAAATATAAAGGAAAAAGATTCAGGTTCACCTGCCTACCAAAAGGTTTCTCACAGGGACCTAGAATATTCACAAAAGTGATGAAAGCAGTGCTGCTTTACCTCAGGCACATGCATGGGGTCCAGATTGTGTTCTACATAGATGATTCCTTGTTTATGGGGAAAGCAAGCAGGAAGTAAAAAAAGGCAGTGTCAGTTATGACCACAACATTCACTAGGCTGGGCTTCAGTCAATATGAGGAAGTCAGCAATTAAGCCTGCCCACTCTATCCAATACCTAGGGCTCCTCATAAATTCACTAGACCTTAGTGTGACCATACCAACCCCCAAAACTAAGGGATTAGGAGAGCTCATTAGACATCACTTGAGCAGGCATGTGCGAACTATCAGATAATTTACCAGGTTAGTGGAAAACCTCCAAGCACCTGCACCAAGAAATAGCAAAGCAAATGTCCTGATAAAAGTCTCGCAGGTAGAAAAGGTAAAGGCATTAGCCAGGCCTAGAGGAGACTACCGTGCAGAACTGAGGTTATTAGGGGAACTCAGACACAGACTACCAGAAGGGGCAAAATGCCTACAGGGGCCTGTTAGACTATATGAACCTAGAATAGCACAGGTACATGTCTACAGAGATGCTTCTACCACAGGTTGGGGCTGCTATTTGGTAGCAGAGGACCTGGACTATGGGAGGCAATGGTCATACCACCCACACAGTAGGCCACACATTAACCTTCTTGAACTGAAGGCTGTCAAGCTTACCCTGTTGAAATACAAAAAATACCTAGGTGGCAAACACATAATGCTGTTTATAGACAATACCACAGCACTATCGTGTTTGAGGAAAGGGGGGCCTACAGCATCAGGCTCATGTAACAGGGAAACTGTAGATATCATGAGATGGTGCTGGGCAACCCGTACTACCTTCAAATTGCAGTATTGCCCTACAGAGGAAAACAAAACGGCAGACACTGCCTCTAGAGCTTTCAAACATCCTGGAAAGTGGACCCTATCAACACAAACAAGGGATGGAATCTTCCAAAAATGGGATAAACCAGAGGTGGACCTGTTTGCTACAAGATAGGATAAGGTCCGCACCAAATTCGTCTCAATGGAATATGACCCACTTGCAAATGACACTGATGCTTTCTCATTATCATGGAGAAAATACTAATGTCTTTCTGTTTCCCCCATTCTCTCATGTTAGCAGGGTCACCAACAGGATGAGGGCCGACAACCCAACCGGGATCCTAGGAGAGGCCACAGGACCCATTGAAGAAGTTCCCGATGGCAGGGAGGATGTGCCTCGCTGTCATCCCCCTATGACAGAAATCTGGAAACACCTTGACCCCCCAGAGCAGGTCTTTCAGCCTCTTAGCAACCAGTACAGGTCTGCCTGGAGAAAATGGAAATCCTATGCAGAGGAGCTCAACATACCAGTTGGCAAACCTGACTTAAATCAAGGCCTGCTACACTTGCATCACCTAGAGGCCAGTGGTAAAAGTCAGGGAACCCTTAACTCTGCATGGTCCCTGCTCTCTGTAAAGGTTAATGGTGTACCATTTGGGCAGCACCCAGTAGTAACTCGGATGATAAAAGGAACAAGTAACTCCATAGATAGAGACATCACACATGTTGACATTTGGGACCCAGCTGCAGTTATAGAATACCTAGAAAGCTGGGGACACATAGACACATTAGACTGGGATAGACTGAGATAGACTTACTAGACGTCCCTGATCGTAACTGGACAGAGGTTGCAGACTCTGGTAAAACTTGAGAAAACAGATATTAGCTGGGAGGAAGATGCATTTACCATAACCTATTCCTCCTGGCTGAAGACAAACAATCCACATAAAAAATCCATTGATCATACGGTTCACTGGATTCTCAAATCCAAAACTATGTGTTCTGTCTCATCCGCAAAGGTACATGGGTGATGAAAGATCTACAGTTGCAAACCCTTTTGTGTGGGCAACAATTAGGACACCTGGGTCAAGGGCAAACCAGAGACTATCTCACACTATAAGAAGAGGAGGGTGGGGTTGCAGGAGACTATACAGCGTACTCCTGTCGCCATGCTTCTACTAGTGCTGCAAATAGAGCAGCCCATACATAAAATACTCAACTCCACAGGGTGGTCACGAGAGACCACTTTCTCAGTGTCCTACAAAAGGACTACTGACTACATGAGAGACCCTGTCCCCTTTCGTCTACAAGAGGAGGAGGGGGGGGCGTAGTGCATATGAGTAACTTACAAAGTAGTAGTGCATAGGAGTGACTTACAACAGAAGTAGATTCATTGTCTCATGACACAGCGTCAATGTCAGAAAAGTTCTACCTCCCGCTGATGTTTTATCTTAATAAAACTGTAGTTGTAAGTTTCTCTTGCAGGAGTTCTCTTTTCCCGCATGAGTTGAAGTAGCACAGTCCTTGTGACCCACTAGTGGGACACAGAGGAGTGACTATAAATCAAATGATTTTAAGAAATTTGATTGGAGTCACTCCACTGTGTCCCGTGGGTCACAAGTGTGACTGTGCCCACCCACATTCTCTTAAGAATGTCTTAAAACCCTCCCAGTCACAGGGAAACTCGAACTCCTATTTGTTGAATAATGAATGCATCCACCAGCTGAGAGACCTGAGCTAGTAGCACAGTCACACTTGTGACCCACGGGACACAGTGGAGTGACTCCAATCAAATTTCTTAAAATCATTTGATTTATAGATATATATATATATATATATATATATATATATATGGACTTCTATATAAATAACCATATGCATGTACGTAGACCCATTTATACATTGTATACATAATTATACCTCCAAGTTTATGATTGCTGATTGTCATATTGCGTAGACTGATTATCATAAATACCTAGACTAGACAGATGTACCATCTAGCTACACCGGGTAGACATGAATGGCTCTTAACCTCAACTTGATGATATATTACACATCAAATCTACATGGCAGTGATTTAATTCTATGATTTCAATATAATAATTGAAGCTGTAGATAGGTTTGAAATCCTGTGTGTCTCGTGTTTTAACTCCTGATTTTCTATTTGAAGCAGACAGCTTTACAATAACCTAGCAGTTGACGGGTTATTCTGAGATGTTCTAACGCTTGGTTTTCTTTTGAAGCTGATTATGGTAGCTTTACAATACCTGTTGACTATGGTAAACTGTAATATGTGTACTCTAGTCACAATTATTTATAATTTGTCTATTTCAATTTTAGATTATATTACACCTAAAATCCCATCTATGTGTACAACAGTATGTCTAAAGCAATGGTTATGGTAGTTAATACCACATTGATAGTCCATCATGAGTATTGCTACAATACTGAAGTCCATTTATTGAAGACATATTATGCCATTTCTTGTAACTATTTCTCTAAGTCTGAATATGAGGAAATTGCTTACCCAGTAATATGCGTGCACCTTCTTAGCTTTACCAACACACCACAATGTAGCTTCCATCATGAAACAGTCAAGATACTACATAAGTAAATGCCATATTTAACAGGTAACAGGTAGCATATAAGTAGGTCTGCTCCTGCACAGATGTCTTGTAAGAATACCATAGAATTAGGGGGTAGGGGGTTTATCTATAGTTCACTGGCGACTACATACTGATAGCAACAGAAACAACTTTTCAGCAGACATCAAACAAGTGAAGAATGTTAAAGTTGTACTCTTATTTACAATAACACCTTTCCCCCTCGATTGAACAATGTCCAAATTAAATAATCACATTTTGCATTTGGTCCTACTCGGACTATGGGACCTGTCCGGCATCCCCCGAGGGGTGTCGGGCTTAAAAATATTGATTGTATTTGGTTAGAATATCCCACCCTTTGAACGTGTGGTATTCAATTGTGCCCATAACCGTTCTATTTACATGTAAGTCCAACAGTTCTACAGCCAAGGTATAACTCATTAAAATGTAAGTTGATTAAAACTGATTCAAGATAATCAGTACTATTCCACAGTCATGGATATGGCCTGAAATAAAGCCTGATCTCCCCCACCTTCAACATTATATGGATCAGTTAATTGACAATTGTGCCTGAACCACACATTTGTACTGAAATCCTAACATCACATCTTCCTTCACGCCGCTTTATGTATAATTCATGTAATTATCAGATTAAAGACTCGTCCTCATAAAAATTCTTTGATCTATTTTAATGGCATTTTATTTCTATACAATGTAAATGCGTAATCATGCGCCCTTATAATCCAACTATATCTCTCTCATATGCTAAGCTGACAATTTTAGCAGTTGTCACTTCAAATCAACAGCTGCAGCAACTGCAGCTTCTACGGAAAGTGTGTTCAATCCCAATCTCAGGGATTGCCAGTCAGGATTTGTCTTTTCTTTGGGACAATACATAATCAGTCTTTTGAGCCCAACTAATGTGATTTGCATACACTATGGCGTTTGTATCTCCCAAATACTACTCTCTCCTGTAGGGGCAGTTCTGGATACCCTCTCCTTCCTATCAATTCCTCCATTACATCAAAGGCTCTGCATTATGTCTCCTCACCTCAAACAATCTATTTCACCCACCTGTGTAACCCATATAACAAAAGTCTTCTTCTTTTATGAACACAACTCCTTAGCATACAAATGGTAACCTTACGGCCCCAGCCCTGCCCACCAGGCCTGCCTGGAGGAGCCCCTACTCCTGTGTACCTAGGCTTGTGCTACCGCTGGCCGCAGACCCTGTTAAAGAGTATCTCTGTGTAGCTGGCGTTAATCTCTCCCTCCACGTGGTAGTAGATGGGCATGTCCATCAGGGTACCATTGCCATGACGGCCTGTACTCTGGAGGAACTGTGTGAAGGACGGCAGCACCTCCCGCACCTGTCATATTGAGGGGATAGGGAAAGGTTATTGGTATCACTGATATATAGAGTTAGAGGTTATGTTGGTAATGCTTCATGTTTACTCTCTCCATCTAAACAGTTTGTATGATTTCTTGATGGGAATTGTGGGTGTATACTTTACTGGTATAATACCGCGGGGGGGGGGGCACTGAGCCTCGGTTTGGGTACCAACTGTGGTATGGACCCCGTGGAGCGGTGGCTGTCGATGCGTCAAAGGGGGTAAAAAGGGGGGCTGTCAACTGAATTAAATCTTGAGAATAGGGGGCTGTTAATACCTAGTATAACTTACAGGAAAAGGAAGTAACTTGAAGACTCCATGTAATCACTCCAGGGCTGTGAAATTCCTGAGTATTGTTGTCAAAGTACCTTAATTTCATGGAAGAGGGCCCCAAAAAGGGGGGCTGTTATCAAACTTCTTCAAAAATTGGGGGCTGTAAAAATTGAGCTGTATTTTAAGGGGCTGTGAAATGGCAAAAAATGGGGGGTTGTAGTTTCGCAGTTGGTACCACCAATCAAAGAGTCAGTGCCTCCCCAGGGTATAATACAGTGGTAGCAAATAGTAAATAATCATATTATTTATTACCAGTTGATATGTTTAAACACAATGTTGAAATAGTATAGAATAAGCTAGATACATGATTACACATACCTCGAGTCGGACACTTATATGTATATATATATATATATATATATATATATATATATATATATATATATATATATATAGCTATCTATTCATACGAAGATACTTGCTCTTATATTATTAAAAGAATAACCTGTATCACTAATCCCCAACATAAGAAGGGTCCAGCATGTACGCCTAGATAATGTATACGGCAGATAACTCGTCATCCTGTGCCCTGAGAGTTGATAAACTGGACTATTTATATACCAGAGTTCACAACAATGTACTGGGCTAAAACCAGATATATAGAAGGTTTGCCCACTCGACTTGCCATACTTACCCTGTGGAAGTGACAGGCACATTTCCCTTGGAGGAAGTCCTTGTAGCGCGCCATGGTCATGTTGAACGTATCCACCACCTCAAACCCTAGCTGACGCGCATGCTCCATCAGACCGGAATTGTGCAGCACCAACTTCCGGTGTTCTCTCTGGAATATACCAAGATACCAATAATTTTTAATCATTTTGAGGAAACAGGTGTCTCGATCACTGCATGTGGAAAGCTGAAACATACTCGGTGCCCTGGACTCTCGATGCCTGTACCACTAGCTCTGAAAACACTGCAGGTGGAAGACAGCTCTAAGAGCACTGCAGTATGGGGTTTGTGGAGGGGATGAGAGCAGAGAGAATACAATGTCAGGTGTTATTGATTATCCAGTTGTCTGATGTTACCATGGTACACTTATACATGTCTCAGTACACCTGAAGTCAATTCAAAACCTCAAGAACCCATTTATACAGTAACTATGGACACAAGGGTTTGCGTACAAATAGGGTGAACCCATTGATTAAAATCAACAATGGAGCCCCCTTTTGAGGCCTTCCTTGCCTTGCACGGGGAGGAGAAGGGCCATACAATGTTGCTCAAGACATAAACTTTCACACATCACAATATCATTTTCTAATAAGAAATCAAATCATTTTCCTTTTCCTCAGAATTCATATCTGATTCTCTCCTTCACAATTAGCAAGAACAATATATGCCATAACTCAGGTGTGGCAAGTCTCTTATGTTTACAGCATCTTTCCAGCACCAGGGTTAGCGGGCGTAGCTCGTAAAGCAAGACATACCACGGCATCCCCGGCGCTTTATTGAGACACGGCCTTGTTCAAAGACCCGACGTTTTACAGGTCAATAGGACATAACAGGTCATGGATGTAGGGTAATACCTGAACAGATGAGCGGGCAGGGCCCACGTCGTATGTCTTTAGCCATGTTTGACAGCCAGTTCCCCTACCCTAGTCCTTTTCCCCTTCCCCCAGTCCCTGTCCCCACCCCCAATACTGCCCTAGGCTATTCACGGCCCCAGCACCCCACAGCCCAGGCCGCCTCAAGACGTTTATGATGTATTGCCATTGATAGGACACCCATAAAGCCATGGATTCATCAAATTTCTGATGGCTAAGATAATGGCCCTTAAATAGCTTTCTGGAGTGAGCCCTGAGGGGGTTTCCAGGGCCTGTATTTTAACCCTTTATTTGAGCTATCATAAGTAAATAAGTGAGTAAATGAGGCACTAACTGACAACACTCACCAGGGGGCGTGTGTGCAGCTCTTTTGTCTGTGAGGAATAATAGCGGAATAATATGGGCATAATTGAAGATATTTATTAGTGATTAGCAAAATCAATTAATAAAAACACAATTCTTCTCCTTACTAGGCCACATGACATGGGTAAATGTAGCATGATTTTCCTTGTCTGGCGACAGAAATAAAAGAACAAAAAGCGTGAGTTGACTGCATACAAAGTAGCCATCGCAAGTTGTCTTGTTGTGAGCTCCAAAATGGCGTCCTTATCGCGACCACCAGGCGCGTTCGGCTTAGCTGCTTGGCTGCTTTCTGTATGGCTGGTAAATTTGCATGATTTACACGATCGATCATAAATGATTCTAGTTCTATGGAGTGGAGGGCATGTTCACACATGTAGCCTGATCTACAGGTACAGGCGGTGATGGTGCAAGGTGCAGAGTTTTCATACCGTACAAACTCTCTCAGAAGTCGACCTCCATTGGAGATCGACCTCCTTACTCTGTAGTTTAAACTATAATCAATTTGCATTAAGTCTCAGAAGTAAAGCCACACGAGATCACATGTATTCCAACCCTGAGAAAAGGCAAAGATCCCAATTTTGATTCAAATTGGTCGGCTTCTAGGAGAGGTTTTACTACTAACCTTTTATTCTACTAGACCCATTACTTGTGAAAACTAGAAGTGGGTGTTGAAAGGCTCTGAGGATATTAGTATGTGATCAAGGTAGAATTGAAAAGTTTCTGTATTTTCATACGTCTGATTTCATCGAAGAATAGGACAAATATCGATCACAGTTATATCCCCTACCCCTCATAAAATCAATCGCCGAAGCCATTCTATATCTCCTCCGTCATGGACTTAAACGTCATCGACGTACGATCGGGACGTCGTTTTGTCAAGACAACGCCTTGTGGTGGGGCTGACGTCGATCCTGCCGATGTCGCTGTGACAGCTGATGACTATCTATAGGGGTGAGCACTGTTAGCTCTTCAATGTGGGGAAATCAATGGTAGTTATATGAATTTATAGATGGGCATGATGCAGGAATACAGTCCTGGTGAGTCAACTCATGTATCATACCAGCCTCCATCAATATCTCAGTATCGTAGACTCGGCATGATGCATAAATGCAGTGTTTTAGGCAGACCAGACAAGGCCGTATTCATACATCATGAAGACCTTGAGGCATAATGATATTAATAAATGCTGTAGTCCTTAAAGGGTCCGAGAGGGATAGGGTAGGGGGATCATGTGTAACCACACACTGAGATGGGCATTTATGGGATATCTTCAAGTACAAAATGTAAATTGTCTATGTCCATTTATGTGAAATTCACATTAAAGGGGGGCTAGCACCGCAAACTAACAACATGGGTACCAGTTCAAAGAGTGATCATAAAATCGCGGGAACCAGCGGAAAAATCGCGGCGCTCTGATTGGTCAAGGGGTGGTCACCTGACTTTTTAATGCTGGCATGCATTACCATGCCAGGGCCCCTTTAACTGAACCGTTGATTTTCCTTTCTTGAGTGGAGCATACCACCTTACTCTCATTTACTAAATAATAATCTCTTTTTCTTTTCTTTCAGGAGGCACTGATCAGACTTTTTCTTTATATTATGGGATAGCTGTTGCCAACAGTGTAACTTTTCATTCAAAGATTAAAATCTGCCCATGATAATATAGCCTAATGTTTATCAATACTCATGAAGCAATGGGTTAATAATGACGTCATTATGTACAACACCATTGACCTAATAGCACAAGTATTACTATACCAATAGATCTGCATAGACAAAGCTTGGAATGATATGATTGACCCCCATGATCCCAACCACCTACCAATAATGGCTGCTCCCCCATCAATAACCCGTTAAAGGGGACACCCACGTTACCCTCACCTCTCCCAAAGGGCGCTAGTGGTCGGCCCACCCAGGTCACGTGACGGCCCTCTAGCGGCAGCGTCTTGCACTGCGGCCACCTATCGGCGCCGATCTGAACTTCGTGTTGGCCTTTTGGGGATCATTCATCTGGTTGTAGACAATGCTCTCCGAGCAGATCTACCACTCCACAGCCATTGTCTGGTCCTAGGAGAGTGAGGGCACGCCTACATTGACCTGTGGGATTAAGAGGATGGGGTAGGCATGTTCTCTTCCACCGGTATAAAGGGGGAAACACTTGGAGAGAAAATGTCTACATCACATGGTCCTCATAACGAAAAAAAAATACAGCCAGATATATTGAATTCATTTCTTTACACGAAATTAGTCGACAAAGCACTATTCGGTTTCTTTATAAGGCAATCAAGCATAAGAAATCAGTGTGGCAGATGTTTGGAATTCAAAGAAACCAATGAGATCTATGTGTTTACCCAGAGCTAGCCCAGGCAAACTTATAAAAGATAATGTAATTATGATTCTAAAGCTCTATTGCAAGGTTTAATATAATTCATCTGCATGTACATATGTGATCTATATGGTACTACTGCAAGTCGTGTCATTAACATCTGGGATGCATATCACTGCATATTGTTTGCTTATCTTAGGGTATTAACGTGTATATATACTTCAATTCATTTCCTTTTCAGTAGGTAATAAATCCCAGTAAACTGTTGATGTATTGGTGCACACCATACACTATCTGGACTGATCTTCAATAATGCATCCCTAAAATAGGTTATAGATGCAGATAGTTGTCTCAGGCCACACCAAATAAAATAATTGGTCTATGGATTATCATTTTTGAAAACTGGAGCGGGAGGGCGAAATTTTTATTTTATTTTTCTAAAAAAATATATTTGTCTATGGATTTTCAATATCAAAGATGTGAAGAGGGCGATTTTTTTATTTTTTTTTTTGCTCCTTTTCTCAAATTTATGTCTACTAGTATTTTGGGTTGCTAGATGCAGAATAGACACTGAAATGTTCAAATCTAGAGACCTCTACCTATCCAATGAGTGGTCTGCTGTTGCTGTATCTTTATTGGTTGACCCTGTAAGGACTTTGCAAAAAAAAAAATAAAATAAAATAAAATAAATCAATTTTCCAGAAAAAGATGCGGGCGGAATCCATAGACAGTTTTTTTCAATTAAAAATAAAATTTTCATTTAGGAAAATCAGGAGCGGGAAATCCATAGACCAATGTTTTAATTTGGATTGGCCTCACGTAAGTCATCTCACAGGGAGGGATCTCT
Source organism: Acholoe squamosa (assembly GCA_949317995.1). Classification (NCBI taxonomy): domain Eukaryota; kingdom Metazoa; phylum Annelida; class Polychaeta; order Phyllodocida; family Polynoidae; genus Acholoe; species Acholoe squamosa. The sequence continues at coordinate 102,243,251 of OX439035.1, read as the reverse complement.
GATACTGTGGCCCAACATTAACCCTTTTACGCCAGCATGATGCCTCCAGGTTTATATTCCTTCGCCAGAAGATATATATTATATATATATATATATATATATATATATATATATATATATATATATATATATATATATATATATATATATATATATAAGAAGGTTACTCTGTATGTTCAGCATGATACATTAATGCATGCGTTAATGGCAAGTTTACTCACCAGCACTCTGACACACTTCGTTTTTGCATCACAATAGCCCTTCAGGCCTGTATCAACCATACAAGTTCGGCATGATGCACAAATGCAGCGCTGGTAAGTAGACTCACCCCGGGAGACTCACCAGGACTGCATTCATGTATGACAAGGACCTATTAGGATAGTGTCTTAGTACACTATATCATCCTTAAAGGGTTAAGGGCAGGATAAATACATGTTGTTGGTGGTGGTTGAAACTTGTAAATGGCCACCTACTGCGTATTCTAAAACTAACAGCAGATCTTGGGGTGTTATAATTTGCAGAGGGCGGACAAACAGGCTTTGTGGGGCGATGAGTGGGGGCGATTAGTCAGATGACGGGTGGGAGTTAGTCACGGCCTAGGACGGGATCGGTTTGTCACCCGAGCTGCCCCGATGTAATCAAGACTCAGACTCCCACTGCCTGCCTATAACCCTTTAGGTGAAGTGTGCTATATTAATGCATCATATCCTTTGGGCTTCATGATACATGAATGCAGTCCTGGCCAGTCTACTCACCAGGGCTGCATTCATGCATAATGCCAATGCATTGGGAGTGATTCAACTTTACATGGCCCTATGATACATGCAGCAGACGCATTAGAGCTGCATTCACGTATCATGCTAACAATAGATGCTTATTGTATCATGTGGAAATTAAAGGGTTAAATATGGAGCTCACTGACTTCTCACTCCCTTAATGGCGGTAATTTGTCACTACATTGTTGGAGCCTGGTGAGGCAGGACCATCCCAGCTCCTCCACGTCCGCCCTCACCTAAGACTGATAGCCTGGCGGGGTCTTTCATCTCTGGGAAATCATTCAGTCTCGACAATATGATGGTTGTTCGAGAGTAGATGGAATTATTTCACTTTATTTTTCAATTTTCTTCCCTGTGGAGATTTCCTGAATGAGCAATTTAACAGAAAAGATTTGACACTGAGTGTGTTTTATTAACTAAGCACCAGACGGGTGTGTGGGATAAATCAGAATTAGAGGCAGTAGTTATCTACTTATCTCACTAAATCAGAGGATCCTGACAAGGGGGTGGAAATAGGGAATCAATTCTCTTCTGAACACTGATTTCCCAATAAGAACCACGAACAGTGCACTGTCCTTTTTCATGTTTCTTTTTCCCTGAAATTCATTATTTTCTCTTTTCTCTATTTACTCAAATCTACTACTCCCAGTTCTGATTTTTTCCCTCTAACTATAAGCAGCTGTGAACGGCCACTTCCTGTCACTTTGTCTTTAGTCAAATACATGTATGTGTTAAATACACTGTAGGAGATTAGGACAGTCATTGGGAACCTATTACTATAGACCTAATCACGTCTACAATACCATTATGGCACTAGCATCCTCTGGTAATCGGCACATAGTCAGTGACGGAACTATGTGATTTCCCTTTAAGGCAGATATTTTAGGAAAATAAGGTTGAAATGCAGTCAGGGATTATACATTACATATCTGTACATTTTGGAACTAATAATGAATAATGAAGAGGGAGGGGAAAAGATGGGGATACTGTAGGATACGCTTTGTAAGCCTATAAAAAAGTGGGCGAAGAGAATAGAAATCAGGAAAGGAAAAAAATAGAAAAAAAACAACACTGGGAGTAAGGTCACACCTTCCCCTTCCATCACTCAACCCCTCCCCTCGCCACCCTCGAATTATGATAAATGGGCCGCACCACGAGAAAGGTCCTCAGAGTTTAGCCTTAATGCCCTTCCCAATTGTGTCATAATTGATCAACGGTACGCCTCGTACATCTCTCCTTTGTGACTCTCCCGTCCGCACTCTCATTTTTAGCACTTTATATACTGGCAGCCTCTATAATGCTTCTTACTGTTACTTGTGAAAGTCCAAATTTTCTGCATCGTTCGACTGGTCAGTATGCTCTGCCCTAACTGCATTTTCCTTCCCCTTCTCTTGAAATTACTGTAGTACAAAGTCATCACTTTTTTTGGTATTACCACGAATGTATTTTTTGTTGTTGTTGTTTTTTTTGGGGGGAAAGGGGACTGTCCAAAACCATAATCATTGTCAACATAGGAAACAAGAAGGGCGTCAGGAGACTACTGTATAAAGTAATGGGGAGACATTGGGAATGGGTAATACCATAGAAACTCACTGTTTAATTGAATGCTCATTTGTAAATTGCCTCATTTAAAAAAAAAATCAATTTCCTTGAAAATTCAGAGAAGTACCCCTCAATTTTCCAGTCAGGTCTCAGACTAGGCAGGTCAGGCCTCAAACGTGGCAGGTCAGCTCTGAGAGGGGGCAGGTCAGGTCTAGGGAATTGGTCAACTTTTATTGACAGGGGTGGGTTGAGGGGAGCGTAAAAACCTTTGACTAAAAATCAAATGATTTTAAGAAATTTGATTGGAGTCACTCCACTGTGTCCCGTGGGTCACAAGTGTGACTGTGCTAGCTCAGGTCTCTCAGCTGGTGGATGCATTCATTATTCAACAAATAGGAGTTCGAGTTTCCCTGTGACTGGGAGGGTTTTAAGACATTCTTAAGAGAATGTGGGTGGGCACAGTCACACTTGTGACCCACGGGACACAGTGGAGTGACTCCAATCAAATTTCTTAAAATCATTTGATTTTTAGTCACTCCTTCGTGTCCCACTAGTGGGTCACAAGGACTGTGCTACTTCAACTCATGCGGGAAAAGAGAACTCCTGCAAGAGAAACTTACAACTAGTTTTATTAAGATAAAACATCAGCGGGAGGTAGAACTTTTCTGACATCGACGCTGTGTCATGAGACAATGAATCTACTTCTGTTGTAAGTCACTCCTATGCACTACTACTTTGTAAGTTACTCATATGCACTACGCCCCCCCCCTCCTCCTCTTGTAGACGAAAGGGGACAGGGTCTCTCATGTAGTCAGTAGTCCTTTTGTAGGACACTGAGAAAGTGCTGCTGCCACCTATCTGATCGGAATGTCATAAAAAATGATGAAGCGTGTACGCGCAGTCCCAAAAAGCTGTGCCATCTCAGGTGGTGTTAGGCGCATTTCGCCAATCTGCGCATATCGCCAAGTTTGGTTTGCGCCAAGCACTAATGGCGCGAGATTTTACTAAGTTACTTTCAGATTTATCCAAATGTATTGGATATGGAGTTTTGAAAGACAAATATTTATGTTACTCAACCGATGGCTTAAGGTGTAGTAATTTTGACCGTTTAATATTATAAAACAACTTCAAAATGTAAGACATGCTTGCCGATACACCAATATTGGTGCTTGGTGCAAGATTGGAGCTTTGCGCAGCGCCGATGTTGCGCTATTTGTAAATTGCGCTGCCCAATTTGAGAATTGCGCCGATTAGTGATTCGCGCAGAACAGGTGGTGCATACGCAATGAACCGACTGGAAGTGTGTAAAATGGAAGGCCAAATCTGTGCACTTTCCTATTCCTTCCACATGTTTACCAAATATGGTAAAATTGAAGCAGAGCACCGACGCACTACCTATTGCAAAAACGATGAACTGATGACCGAGGCGTTCGGGCAACGGTTTTCCAACGATATCTATTGCATTATGGGTAGGGGTGACCTCGAACGCTAACTACCCCACCTCAGCTGGTTCCCTCCACCCCCTTCCACCCCAGCCATGTCTGGCTAGGTACCAGTCCCTAACTATGCTTGAGAGGCTAGTAACTTGACTCAGGGATCAACATTGACCCACGTGGGCAGGATCACTCCTCTGTGTCCCACTAGTGGGTCACAAGGACTGTGCTAGCTCAGGTCTCTCAGCTGGTGGATGCATTCATTCTCTGTTCTCTCTCTGAGCAGACAGGTCACACAGACCAGCTGCTCCTGGTGGATGTAGACTAAGTGGTGTTCACACACCAGCAGAGATAAAACAAAAGGGGCTCGCATATAGCGTTTGAACACCTCTGGTGGGCTCGCTGCGTTTGAACCTTTTGGTCAGATTTGGTTGTATTATTGAATAGCACCTTATCTGTATGTGTAGGGAGTTGGAGGCGACACACAGACTGCCTGCTGGTGCCCCAGCACCCACCACTCCTACACTGGTATACAGGCACTGTATACATACACCCTTACACAGCCCTGCCTACATGGTAGGCCTACTGGGCAATGGGTGTTTTTCTATGTATGTATACTAAAATCAGTAAAACTGATGTATACTTACAAATAGCTGAAGCTAACTTCACTACAATTATAATCTTACATACATACCTGCTTCCACATAGTAGGCCTATTATGGCAGGGTGGGGAGGACTACAGGCTGATATCTGTAATTGCCCCTCACATAGGCAGGTGGGCCTATAATGTTTGACAGTTTATAATAATGTGTATTAAAAGTTTCAATACTAAAAGACCAGCACATGAGAGCTGGGTTGAGAGCTGGGTGTAGGCATCACCCCTCACTCCTCACTCCCACCCAGCCCACCCAGGTGACCTACAGTCATTGACCTCTGTCACCCTGGAGTAAGGCTGGGGAGGAGGGGGGGGGGGTGTCTGGGACAGTCCCAAACCAAATACAATACTGCCCCTTCTTTACCTGTGACCTGGGGTCACTGGGACAGCTCATCTGGGTCAGGTGATGCTTCCTATGATGACCCTGACCCAGGGGTCACACCCTGGAGAAGTTACATCAAAAGTTAATTGAGCTTAATGTGCCTGGGACTGGTGTATACAACTTTGTACCTTTTGGTGAGAGGGCAGTCTGATTTACAAATTCACCTACAAAATCAACAACTACACCATGTCACAAGATTCACCCATTGGTGGACCTCTCATCTCTGGAAGCCCCCCTCCAGGATAAAAAGAGGAAAGGTACTACCCTGCCCCAGTCATGGATATGTCAGGAGAAAGTACTATTGACTATTACTCTGATGGTGAGGGAGGGCTGCAGGAAGTCTCCTTCTCCCAAACACTAGATGCAGCTATACCCACTCAGAGGAATACCAATGGATAGTACTCTGATATTTCTGATGAGGAGAATGGGCAGGATGATAACCAGTCAGTGCATACAAGAACCAGCACACCAGTGAGTGCCTTTAGACACTTAGCTGCAGCAGCTGGTGCACCATCACAGGTGGATATCATACCACCACAGCCCTCTCTACAGCAGCAAGCCCTAACCCTACCACCAGTGGTGAGGGAGTGAGTAATAGATGTTTAACGCCATTTTGACAGCTAAGGTCATATTCATGGCGAAAACTACATTACACAATTTCACAGAGGAATGTGTCAGTGCCCGCACATATCTGCACCACACACATCCTGAGGGGATAGGAAAGAGGAGAAATAGACCCTTTTAAGTGGGCTAGGGAAGCCCACCAGTGGTGAGGGGCAGGGTGATGGGGACCAGGGTGGTAATGGAACAGGAGGACAGGACCAGTGTGGACCTACCTCACCAGCACCACCAGGGGGATATATTGTGAACTCTAATTATAACCCAGCTACACTTCAAGATGGAGTTAAGCAAAAGGCACTATCTGATTCACCCCTGACCAAACATGCTGTGCGTGCAGAAAAGGAGCTGGATGCTGTGGGTCCGCCTTTCTCAGAGCTGGTTAGTGATGTGGTCATTGGCCACTATGCCTTTCCGATAAATAAGCAAGAAACCGCATTGCTATATGAGGCATACCCTATGCCCTCTAACCTGGAGGTCCTGGCCAAGATCAGGATGAACCAGGAAGTACAGAGATACTTCAAACGTAAGCCCACATTTAAAAAGAAGGGTAAGGACAACGTCCTTACCCTTCTTTTTAGCTGGCAAACCTGTATCACCTAGAGGCCAGTGGTAAAAGTCAGGGAACCCTTAACTCTGCATGGTCCCTGCTCTCTGTAAAGGTTAATGGTGTACCATTTGGGTAGCACCCAGTAGTAACTCGGATGATAAAAGGAACAAGTAACTCCATAGATAGAGACATCACACATGTTGACATTTGGGACCCAGCTGCAGTTATAGAATACCTAGAAAGCTGGGGACACATAGACACATTAGACTGGGATAGACTGAGATAGACTTACTAGACGTCCCTGATCGTAACTGGACAGAGGTTGCAGACTCTGGTCAAACTTGAGAAAACAGACATCAGCTGGGAGGAAGATGCATTTACCATAACCTATTCCTCCTGGCTGAAGACAAACAATCCACATAAAAATCCGTTGATCATACGGTTCACTGGATTCTCAAATCCAAAACTATGTGTTCTGTCTCATCCGCAAAGGTACATGGGTGATGAAAGATCTACAGTTGCAAACCATTTTGTGTGGGCAACAATTAGGACACCTGGGTCAAGGACAAACCAGAGACTATCTCACACTATAAGAAGAGGAGGGTGGGGTGGCAGGAGACTATACAGCGTACTCCTGTCGCCATGCTTCTACTAGTGCTGCAAATAGAGCAGCCCATACATAAAATACCCAACTCCACAGGGTGGTCACGAGAGACCACTTTCTCAGTGTCCTACAAAAGGCCTACTGACTACATGAGAGACCCTGTCCCCTTTCGTCTACAAGAGGAGGGGGGGCGTAGTGCATATGAGTAACTTACAAAGTAGTAGTGCATAGGAGTGACTTACAACAGAAGTAGATTCATTGTCTCATGACACAGCGTCGATGTCAGAAAAGTTCTACCTCCCGCTGATGTTTTATCTTAATAAAGCTGTAGTTGTAAGTTTCTCTTGCAGGAGTTCTCTTTTCCCGCATGAGTTGAAGTAGCACAGTCCTTGTGACCCACTAGTGGGACACAGAGGAGTGACTATAAATCAAATGATTTTAAGAAATTTGATTGGAGTCACTCCACTGTGTCCCGTGGGTCACAAGTGTGACTGTGCCCACCCACATTCTCTTAAGAATGTCTTAAAACCCTCCCAGTCACAGGGAAACTCGAACTCCTATTTGTTGAATAATGAATGCATCCACCAGCTGAGAGACCTGAGCTAGCACAGTCACACTTGTGACCCACGGGACACAGTGGAGTGACTCCAATCAAATTTCTTAAAATCATTTGATTTATAGCCAATAGGGGGTGGCCTTACAAACCAGCATTGATCCCTCGGCCATACTCCGAACGCACCGCTTGATCTTTACGTTCAAAGACAGTCCAATCACAGCCCAGCACGGATTCCGTGCGGAAATAAATTATCATATGCAAATAAGCTCTACTTGTTAACTATGAATAAATGGGAGACGCCTTCGTTCTATCTATTAAAAACTTAAGATAATAATGAAGGGCATTGATAACGAACGTCTCCCATAAAAATGCTGACTAATGCATCCATAACATACATTCCAACACATAAATCTCCTGGATTTTCACACTTCTCCCGGATTTTGAGAGGTTAATGCCCTTTTAACATGTAAAATCTCCCAGATTTTGATGTCCTTTGGCCTTTTGAAGCTGAGAAAAACATTGAAGGGTACCAAAATACTTGATTTCATATCTAAATTTTGCCCACTAAGGGCAGTAAAACCCCCGACACTGCTCACTTAGGAAAAGTTATTACAAATGTCCGAAGGACTCCCGGTTTTGTCCCCCGAAATGTTGGCATGTATGCCATAATCACCAGTAGGGTGAGTCAAACTGTTTTCTCTTTATCGACTTTGGGTACCCCCAAAACATCTATCATTGTATTTTTACCTGCTTCCCTGCATTTACGCCCCCCTTCATTTATTTTACCGAATTGTAAACCCCTGTAGCACCCCCGCACCCGTGTTCCCTAGCACATCTTAAAAGGGCCTACTTCTTCGCTATCCCCTCTGTTTGTTCAATGCACGTCATATGCGCAGGCTCCGACACACATTAACCTGTAAAATTGTCTAATGTAGTTTCCTCGCCATGGATATGATCTTAACTGTTAAATTGGCGTTAAACAGCCATTACTCACTCAACACCACCCTCTCCTCGACAAGGCACCACCACCCACCAACCTGTCCACCACCACCGCCACCACCTTTGGGAGCAACTCTTGTTATCAGGACGAGTGACTCAAGTCAATCCAGCAATAACTCAAGGCCATCTCCAACATCCCAAAGGTCACTGACTAATACAGCCAGGCCCCATTGGGCATCCCCATGTCCCCCTCAGCTCCATTCAAGGTCAGATGACCCATCGATAGCTGTGAAAATCTTCGATTTCCTTCCCTGTGTGGTAGAAATGGTGCTGGGCTACATATCCTGTTGAAATGTGGTGCCACTTGAGACAGTTGTTACTGGAAAATATAGATCTTTGGAGTGTCTACCCTTAATCATAGCATCAATATTAATTGAGGCTTATGCAGAAATGGCATCGAATGCTATTGCTTTCGGAAGTTCCACCTAACCAATGATGGACTAAACATGATTGAAATTCATGAGTTGAGTTATTCTGTCATCTATCTCAAGTCCATGTCTTTTGCATATCTCTTCACCCTGTACTAATCAACATAATACAGACGACGCCATTGAGAACAGAAACATTTTCTATTGTGTAAAGCATGTGTGCACCTTTTTATATACCGCTTTGATCGCCATGAAAGAAGTCCTGATGACTAACTCAACATTAGCAGGGTTACATTCCTGCTTCATGCTGACACTTTAGCATTGGTACAGTCTAGGAGTGTTGGTATAATGCACCAATGGAGTGCTGGTGAGTTACTCACATCAGGACGAGAAATGAAGAGGAAGCATTGAAATTCAAAAAGGTTGAGGGTTAACAATTGGTAAACGGAGTATTTCCGTCCATCCATTATTGAAAAGGCCTTATCCTGTACAGATGAACAGACAGTATTGTCAGCTTACATCGATTATTCTCCCTTAACATCAATTAATTTATGGTTTGATCCCCATAGACTTACCTGTGTTAAGCAGTGGAGACCGTCTACAGGCTGGTGGAAGCCCGCCCCCAGCCCTTTGATGATAACACGTATGTTAGACAAGCCCTCCCTGAAACCACAACAGGAGGGGGGTTAAAAACCTGTTTATGGTACAAACACTACACACAATTGGTACAATTCAACAGCCGTTTATCCAACAGGTTACATTGAAAAACAGCTGTTTAATATGCAATGTTTCCTTGTTTGTTTTCTCGCCTTTGACACCCTATGGTTCCATTTACAAAGGTGCCCAGACTTCTATAATCTAAATTCATTACTCCCTTTCCTCCCCCTACTTCATATACACTTAAAGACACATCATGGTTAAGCTTATCATAGATTCTTCCCAATTGCTGGGTCTTAAAGGTGGTATGTATTGCCTGTGTACTACATATTTCATACAAGATTCATTTGGCCACATGCAGAGGGCATCATTCAATAAAATAGGATCCCCATAAATAATACACTTATGAAGTACTTGGTGAAGGTCCCAAAATGTGCAAAGCTAAGCCTACCTTTGAAGGGCCTTGGTGATGACATTTAAATGATGTGTTGCTAACCAATGCACGCCCCCTACGACCAGCACAGTTTGGGCATTGTTTGCAAGAGGGCCACTTCTGGATGACAAATAGAAATGGAACAATGCTCTATCAGAAACAAGGATATAAATCAAAGTGCTCATTCCAGCGGTAACTGCGACCAAGCACACTTACCCCGTACAAGCCCCATATAAATCATTATACATACACTACAAGGCCTGTACAATATCAAATTGGTTTTTAGAGTTAATGTGCCCTGTAGTGCCAACTTATGGTGAGACTTGTAGGAGACAGGTGACAAATATGCACGTGTGCTGTACATACTTTACAAAAGTTTGTTTTTTTTTTTTTTTTTTAAATTTTACCGGGCACAAACAATTATTATTTATTTCAATACGTAGCTATTAAAATAAATATCAGAACACCACACCAGTCTACCTGTAGACCAGTGCTGCTGAATTTATATCTAAACCTGTTTATACCGGGCACAAACAATTATTATTTATTTCAATACGTAGCTATGAAAATAAATATCAGAACACCACACCAGTCTACCTGTAGACCAGTGCTGCTGAATTTATGTCTAAACCTGTTTAGATATTGTGGGACTACCAGTGCCCAATGCACCATTAGTCTCTGTCAGTTTTGCTAAAAACCGACACCAACACTGACATTGCTGACAGTCAGCAGTATCAACATAACACCAAGCCCCCTGGGGTTTGGGACCACTGGCAATCTAATTGTCACTCTCTAAAACACAAACATAAGCCTGATGAGTCCCCATGGGATGAAACTACTCTTTGTTACTGGTTACCAACTGGTAACAGTGTTTCCATGTTACCTGGTACCATTGAGACCTGTGTACACTGTCACCTAGTGACAGCAAACACTTGTGACTGTTGCCAAGCAATGGTGTTCTGAATGACGTCACGCCCCTGTGGCCCAACCGTCATTCTGAGCGGTAGCTTAGTGGAGGAAGGACGATATCAACTAGCCCTGTCGAAATCTATACTTTACAAAAGTGGTATCACATTGCTTTTTGCCCTGTATTTTCAATTCCAAATTAAATATAAGGAGATTGTAGGTGTTCATTACTATTATAGTAGAAGGAAATTTAAGGAGATTGTAGGTGTTCATTACTATTATCGTAGAAGGAAATATAAGGAGATTGTAGGTGTTTATTACTATCATCGTAGAAGGAACTATAAGGAGATTGTAGGTGTTCATTACTATTATCGTAGAAGGAAATAACCCCATTTTATTCATATCAAAGCAAGTTGTAAATCGCATCCAAGAGGGTCTTGAGGTTGCCCATAATCCTTTCTGTTTGAGGAAGTTTCCTGCTAGTTACCATAAGTAGGTCAGTCACGTGACCTGCTCTGGCCAATGGGATGCATTGTTATGATTATCCAACCTCGTAGGGGTTGAATACATCTAAGATTGAAAGAAAGGACTGAAAACTGGCAATTTCCAATAGATAGCTGCGGTAATTTGCAGCAGGTGTTATCTTTTACCGACACACACAGGAAGCTGCCTAATGGCGAGCTGAATGGAACCTCAAAAGGGCCTTATATCCTCGTGTATAGGGCCTCCCTAGCCCACTTAAAAGGGTCTATTTCTCCTCTTTCCTTTCCCCTCAGGATGTGTGTGGTGCACATATGTGCGGGCACTGACACATTCCTCTGTGAAATTGTGTAATGTAGTTCTCGCCATGAATATGACCTCAGCTGTCGAAATGGCGTTAAACATCTATTACTCACTCACTCACTCCTCGTGTATAAGGTACACCAAGGGTGTAGTTAATAAGGCACTGATGGGGACAAGGTGTACTCACTGTTTCATGAGTTGGTATAGAGCCTTGTCAAAGACAGGTCTCTGTGCGGCAGGTAACCAGAACTGTGGGTAGTAGGTGAAGCTGACTGTGGTCCTGGCCTGGTTAATGTTTGTATACACCTTAATGTGATGTGTCTTGTCCCACTCAGTGAGTGAGTCGTTAGCCGCCTCCATCAGGTAATGCATCATACCACGGTTTGTGGAGTCTCCAATAAACAGGATCTGTAAAAGAAGTAGGAACGTCTGTAAGGTGTGCTTATGGAAATACTCTATTTGAGATGGACAACTGATTATGTTTACTCCTTTTGAGTCACCTTGATATATCTCTTTAGTAGATTTCCACTTTAGAAAGCAGTATGTAGGATCAGATCAAGGAATATTAGGGCGAAGGGGGATCAAACATTGGTACCTTTCCCAATAACAGATGCATTTATGTAGCGGTCGTTATGCATCAGATTACTTATTCAATTTAACTTGGGCATGAGCATTTCATCTTCTTCTTAATAGCTTATGATTAAAAGCAC